>OY987326.1:60163423-61416173 GCA_963920685.1 Polydrusus tereticollis
TATTTATGCGCTTTTGGTTTAATATCATTAGTATCGTTTTTTTTTAACAGAGACGTCTGTGTTTATTATGGGATATTATTGGATTAAATCCCATTGATACATACAGTGTATAAATACCTTTTTAATTACTATAAAGTATTAAGTTATGGATATATTATTATGACTTATTTAAAGTAAAAAAAAATAATAAGGTAACGAAATCGTCGCAATACGGTGATTTTTGTGGATCATGACGTAAAGATTACGTTACTTTATCGACATCCGCGGGCATATTAAACTTCTAGTTGGCTTTAAAACATTTTTTTTTATTTGACATTATTTAATTCAATTGCTTATTCCCAACTTACTATTATAGTTCACTACAGGGAATGTAATAGAAACTTAGAATACTATTAACCGAAATAATATTGAAATAATAACTTCACAATAGTATTTGTTTCGCAAGCTTTTAATAAAATCATTCTTCCAAAATTGTTTTTGTTATAGTCTCTCTTTAAATGGCGCGAAGTAATAAATGCTCATTAAATATGCAAAAAGTATACCGGGGTAACAAGAACAATTTAACACATCATCCCTCAAAATCTATGGTGTTTACATTAAAGGATTAAAATAATGAACATTCTTTAGGTAGGTCCACCCTGAATTTGTCGCAAGCTTTTGTTATATTTGAGGATTTACCATTGTTATTGGGAAAATCCCTTAGCCTGGAGCGCATTTTGGGGAAGTTTTATATAAAAAATCTTAAACATGCCTATTATCCTAAGATTGTATTATAATATATTCGTAGGTATTTATAACATATGAAAACATTTCAAAGATCGTATTAACTAATAAATAACGATGGGTGGTTCTATTTTACATAATATAATTACAAAAACAAGATATAATATAGAATCTTACAAACAAAGCATTTTCAAAAATCGAATAATACTTTGTCAGTATGGCTTAATCATAGTCCGATGCGGAAGATGAACTTTTATTACCATCGTTTATAATAAGCGGTTCAACCATTTCTTCGATTATTATATTTATCTGCCACATTTTGGCTTCTTCTTCTATCACATGATCGATACACTTTTTTCACTTTTCCGCACTGATTTTACCCATAGCTTCATTAAAGAGTCTTTTTAAATCCACCATTTTAAAGGTCGTGTTTTTCTGGCGACATCTGTCTTTATTTGAGCCCATATAAGTTCGATCGGGTTTAATTCGCAGTGGTAAGGAGGGAGTCTGAGCACAGATATTCCTCGTAACTTGGCCATTTTACCGACTACATATTTTTTTAATGCGTGTTTATGTAAATTGGCTAGTACCAATAGTTCTTTTTTTAAGGAATCTAATGGAAATTCTATTCGTCTTAAACTTAGCCATTCTGATATTTCACTTTTACGCCACGCACTTGTTGGTAATTTTTCCGTCAGCCTAGAGTGATAACTTGCATTATCCAATACAATTAATTATTAAATCTTTTCGTATAAGATCCAACATTTGCTCCAACCATTCTTCAAAGACATCGGCATTCATATCTTTGTGATAGTTTCCTGTATTTTTAGAATGGAACATCGGTAGACCATCTTTAACGAAACCTTCAGAACTTCCAATATGGGTTATGATAAGTCGATGTCCTTTTCCAGCTGGCGGTCTTAATCCTGTAAACAATCCTTCCAAAAAGGCTTGCCTTGAATTTTTAATATTTTCATCCTGCTAAAAGGTACAGTGTGGTCTTCATTTAGCCATGTTTCGTCCAGGTAAGATATGTTTTTGTTTTTCTCTCTGGCTTTTCGGATGGTTCTTAAGTAATTTCTTTTCCAACAGACGATATCGCTTTTGTCTATTAAAATCGATTGCCTATTATGTTTTTTCCACCGAAAACCCCATTTCTTTAATAATTTCCAAAGCGTATTTCTACACATAAATGGGTAGTTCTGGTCTTCTCGGATTGAGGACAAAATTTTGTCCAGCGTGGGAATTTCTTTTTTTAAAGAAAAGCTATGAACTTCCCGCCTTATTCTTTGCATTAAAACGTCAGCCAGCTCAAGCTTTGGTCGTCCTGGAGAAGTTTTTGGAGGTTTGACGCCAACACTTTTTTCTTCTTTAAAAAGTTTATATATTGTTGTTTTCCCAACGCTAAGCATATCTGCTGTAAATTCCACTGCATTGTCAACACTCAACTCCAAATAAAGTTGTCCATTCAAGCGTTCCGGCAATACGAAGCCCATATTTGTGTGTTGTGTAAATCGGTGATACCATTTTTGTTTCATCCGTGAAAAGAATAATACTAATGAAGTTTACCTACATTGTTTCGTTACTGATCCAAAAGCCAGTTTGCAAACTGCATTCTACGAGGAAAATCTTCAGAAATCAGTTCATGTACTTTTTGCAATTAATATGGATATAACAGCTGTTCTTGAAGAACTTCATGTACTATTGTTTTCGATGTATTAAGCTGTGCTGATAATTTTCGAGTGCTCGTTGATGGAGTGTCGTCTACAGCATTAAAAATAATATTTTCTTCTAATTTTTCCAAGCCTTCCTAAAATTATGAAGAAAGTCAATAATATGTATTACCTTATTAACTGAAATCGTCCACCACTCTCCCTTAGACGTTGGTTAACTCGTTGAAATGTCTTCTGGCTTGGCATAGTACGATTAGGATATCTTTCGTGATATAACCTTCTGGCTTCTAAATCATTGCAAGACGCAAGGCATATTTGCATACTCAATAAACGTGTATTCCATAGTTCGAATTAATTCACAATTAAATTCACCACGAATTCAAAAAATCCCTAAATTAATATCGGAGTAAAGGATTCATGTGTCAGCAATGTGAATGATGACAAGTTCTGAAATGCAGAATATTTTATTTATTTCATACCATAGTAACGCTTGTAACAACAATATTATTAATTATTATTGTTTTTCGCGAAAACGGTTCATTTTATCGACAATACACAAGAGAACCTTCTTTTTAGTCTAAGGTGCAAGCTATCCGTATTTATTTTTTTTTAACTGGTAGACTAAAAAAGCTAAATATGTTTCAAGGACACTATTTTAAGAGGTCCTTACTTGTGTCCATCACATTAAATATTAAGTACTTTGAAAGCTATTCAAGAAAAACCGATTTCCAGCGGCGTCCTTCAGGGGCACATATCTCTGTAGGAGGGCCTGTAAGAAAATATTTTATAGGCGCTTGTCATCTTATTTTTTCATGTTCATCTGAATACCAGACATTTTCCCATATATTCCTGGACACCCTGTATAAATACATAAGTTAATAATAATTATCAAATTTAAAATGCGCCCGTCACTGATAATGGTATTGTCGTGTAAAATGTGACTTAAATATAGATTTTTGATTTCTATCAAGGTGTGCCAAATTCAAAAGAATATCTTAAAAGATTTTTAAAATATTAGCAAGAATCGAAAACGAAACATTTTAGGACATGTATGTATTCATATAAAGAAAATCTTAGAATAGCATAAGAAACTATACCCTCTTTAATTTATTATTATATGGGGTCAGAATTCCTTTAGGTTAGAGGTTCTCAACAAAAGAAAAATCGAAAATTGTGAACAAAGTCAACTTCATGGTAATATTTAAATAAAAACTTCAAGCTTAGGAAAGATTGGAATAAAACAATGAAATCAAAAAATTGGTTTCCTCTGAATAATTCTCATTCATGATGATACTAATGTTTTTAATAGCAGGACAGAGATGACGGCCTGATCGCGTGGCAGCATTCTTGCTTCCCATGCTACAGGTACCTGGTTCAAGTCCGAGCTGACCCAGCAGACTTTTTCAGTTGGGCCCAGGTCACCATACTACGTAGTAGGGTGGGCCGAAAATCGCCGATTTAAAAAAAAATGGTAATTTCAAACGCGCTACTCTGAAAAAGTTGTCTATTGATGTCCTAAGGCTACCTTAAAAAAATTGAATTTTTTGGATACATTTTAACCGGGCCCATGAGCCCTTTTTTGGGCCCAATGTTTTTTTTTTTTTAATTTAGTTGCGCCATCAAAAAATGTTTTGCTAATATGCCTATCGGTGTTATAAAAAAAGCTGGGCCCAAATAAACAGTTTTTAACTAGGATTAAGGACCCTCATATATTATACTGAAAAGTTAGTAATTAGTTAGTAATATTCAATCTCCATTCTGAGTTGCCATACAAATTTTGTACAATTACTGCTGATCAGTACTTAAATCATCTGATGTAAGTTCGTGAAAAGCTGTATTTATGGTTTTAAACTTTGCTATTGGCATGTTCTCAGAGTGTTTTAAAATAGACCCAATAGGCCCTGAAAAGCTGTAAGGTTCTTTCGTAGCGCCATCTAAATTATGTAATAGGTGCCTCAAAGGTAGCTCATTGGCATGAAGAAGACATATGCACCATTGAAGGGGCCTCTTAATATCATTTTCTATTAATCGAATGATATCTCCCTTCCATCCTGTATTAACATTTGTGCCATCACAACCTATCACAGTTAAGTTAGTTACATCTGTCTCATACTTATTTAAGCACCCAAAAAGTTCATTTTTTATGTTAGCTGCGGTAGCAGAATTCTTTATAGACACGTGAGCAAAGTATATGATACCAGGTTCTTTTATAATTGTAATGTGTTCTTCTTGTTTATTTATCCTGCGACTATTTGCTATTGAAATTGTTTGGTCCTTGCGTCTATCAAAGTATAAACCTTTAATGTCTTTATTTTCTTGTGTTTGTTGAAGCTTCTTTCTGTTCTTACTTAGTTCTCGGCGAATTTTGTTTTTATCTACAACTCTTGACCGATCTACTTCAGAAATTATGTTAAAATCTTAAAAAACTGCATTAGCTATTTTAGCAACCGCTCTGTTTGATGTGACGGTGAGGTCGGCTACTCTAGCCGTGTTGGTTAAGCTGGATCTCATTTGTTGAACTTTAGGTACTGATATCTTTCTCCGTTTCCCCAAAACCGGACATTTGTATTCCTTGTCCGACGAGGTCTCACTGGAAGTCTCTTTGATATTCCTCACTTTTTGCGACATTGAATTTATATTTTAAATACCACTTGTACTTGATATTGGCTCTTTTGCTTCAACACTTTTTTTAAGAATAGTTAGTTTTCTTTCTTCTTTCCTTTCTGTTTGTTTGGTTAAAATTTTATCAATTCCTCCTATTTGCATTTTTCGGTCAGACCTTTGATCTTGCAAGAAAGGCCATTTTACTTTTGGCACTTTTCTTTCTTTCTCACAAGAGCAACGTTCCAAATCAAGATACTTACATGTCGATATGTCAAATAGCTTTGTAGATTCTTTGTTAAAATTATCTAACTCAGCTTGTAGAAAGTTGACATTTTTCCTTTAATAGGTTTAATAAGATTCTGATATTTTTTATTATAAACCAGAATCAGTTTAAGTATTCTCTCGTGAGATAAAGTTGGTAAAGAATCTCGTTCCCACACACGTATTATTTTACTAGCAACAATATTGGCAACTGTAGCACTTGCAGGTTGTTTACTACCATCGCCTTTTAAATTCTATTCGAACGCTCAAATAACATTACATTAAATCTTCGTACGTCGGTAGTTGATTTGCTTCTGACAGTATATCTTTAGCACTACCAAATATAAGACACAAGGTACTTGCCCGAGTGTTTACCAAAGATTCGGACATTTTAAATTTTACTTATCGCATTACCTATAGTCACTATATTGTTACAACTGGGGGTTGTTTCCCTAACGGGGCGTGAATGAAAACCACTTGGACTAAAAAACAATACAGGTCTTTATTAAATGCTTCAGTATAAATATTACCAGGCAGCTCGGAGAAAGCCCAGCATGTCTTCGAGGGGTGCAGACCAGTTCGGCACTATCGATGGGGGCTCTCGGGGAGTACTTATAATTCGATCAGGAGAGGGGCCTCGAGTCAATGTTGACACTTTGGGCACTCCTGTCGCAGGTTAGTTGTCTGGGGGGACTTTTTGGGGATGTTTGTAAATCGAGCAGGAGAGGGGCCTCGAATCTATATAGACACTTTGGGCACTCCTGTCGCAGGCTGGTTGACCAGTCGTTGAGACGAAGGTACCGTGTCCATCCTATGTTCGGGTATTTATACACCGAAAGTGGTGATTGTTGTTTATTTGAACTTGGCATTGGATGGCACAGTGGTCCGGGACCTCAACGCACAGTGGTCTAGAAGCGTGAGAAATTATAATTGAAAATGTAGAGCCCGCCATTTTGTTGACAATATAAAAAAACTTTACTTATTTATAGTCACTCTTTAAAAACTCCGTTATATAATTCACTTATTTATAGTCACTTTGAAATGAAAGTTTTAACCGTTTTTAACGCCGCGCGCCGTTCCATGCGCATTAAACAAGGGCTAAGCGAGAACTGAATAAATCTACCGCTTTCGGTGGCTTGCGCGCAGCACAACTCGGATTCTTTCAGATCAATGACCTTTAATCGGAAAACGAGTATGCACGAGGGTATAATAATTCAATTATTAAGACATTTTGCATAATATGGTGTGTTCAATAAGAAAAATATGACCGTGGGCCCGGGTAAATATGTTTTTTTTAACAATTTTTTTTTTTTTTTGAGTAACAGTGGAAGCCTAAGAGAGGTTTTTTTCAGTAGCGCCGTCAAATTAAAACGTTTCTAAAAGTTGGCCCTTTTTGGGGGCCCATGGGCCCGGTAAAAATTTGCCTAATCAGGTCCATTTCTTTTTCAAAAAATTTTTTGACCTTTTGTGCAACTTTTCTGCGGTAGCGCCCTTTAAAATAGAAAAACATGTTTTTTCGGCCCACCCTACTACGTAGTGTTGCACATGCAACACACACCGGCAAATTCTCAATGGCAGTCTAGTCTAGTAGGTAATCTAAAAACGGCATGTTGTCGAGGGAGGGACCCTTGAGCCAAATGAAGGATGACAGTGGTATGAATGGTGCATCTCGGACACTACCTGATATTCGTATGGTTAGGGTAAAAACCTTGACCAGAGAATTGGCGGCGGAGTCTCGAGTGCACGGGTCTGATGCTGTTCCGGATGGTTCGAGGGTCCCCGCGACATACATAACTCTCATAGCTGCACACAAGGACGTTTAAGGGCTGGCTCGTCGAGGTTTGTGGTGACCAAAGAGACGTTAATAGTAACAAGACCGTAAAAATACTGTGCCGAAAATAACATCTGTCGGATATTGTGGTTCGGAACCCACGTTAAACTGTAGGTCCCGTCTGGCTGACATTACCCAGACGTTAAAACGGTTGGCAAAAAGGGTCAAAACTGGCCTACTTGCTTGGCGTTAAAGCCTCCCCGTCCGCTACTACTACTACTACTACTAATAGCAGGACCACACTAACATCTAACTCAATCTAAAATGACAAGACAATTAACGACATTAGACGTTAAGGTGGTCTCAGCGTAACGTTGTAAGTGCATAAGAAACAATTTCAGAAGTTTTTATATTTAATCTTCAAAGGGCTAAAATATGTTTTGACGATTTCTTTAAGTTTTTGTTCATAAAGGTTGGATTTAATCCTATTTTGTGCAATTGAATTGTATGCAGTCAAAGAAAAATAATCTACTGTAACTCGTTCCTGTATATATACCCACACGAATCAACGCTAACACCGAGAATGGATCAACTATAAAGTCTCGCGGGCGATAGTAATCAAAGTTAATCATCTATGTAATAACGCGTTTTCTCGGCGCTAGCTTCATAATTCGTCTTAACTGATCCTGTCACACACTTCGCCGCTTATAAGAATGAAGGCTGGTGATGTTTTGATGATTTAAAATTTATATTAGGTAAATAATCAGATAAGCAACAAATTAGTTTTGAATTTTTAATGGAAGCGAATTAAGAGCGGATATTTTTAACATAATACGATCTTTACAATAATTCGTTATGCCATGTATCGATCCGTTCTTAAAAATATTCTATTTAACTAACTTAATTTCCAAAGCGTATTTCTACATAAAAATGGGTTATCCTGCATTCTCTGCATTAAAACGTCATCCAGCTCAAGTTTTGGTCATCCTGGAGAAGTTTTTGGAGGTTTGACGTCAACACTTTTTTTTTCTTTTAAAAGTTTATATATTGTTGTTTTTCCAACGTTAAGCATATCTGCTGTAAATTGCACTGCATTGTCAACACTCAAATCGGCATTCTTACTTCTAAAAGAATCGTAACAGTTCAAACTCAAACTCAAACTCAAAACGCTTTATTGTCCAAGAACAAAATTTCTTATTGACAAAGCCATATTATTCTAAATATTATCTTACGGTTACTTAACATATTAAAAAATACATAAAATGTTGTTGAACTATAGTTAATACAGGGTCGTTGGTATGTATGGAAACGGTCGATTATTTCTTAAAGTATAACAGTTAGCAAAAAATATTTGAGACAAAAGTTTTAGAGCTTTTTAAGGTCTATTAGAATTTTAAACAAATAAGTATACAGGAAGAGTCAGAAATCCGTAGAGAAGCAAAGTTACTTTTTTTTAAATGGAAACACCCTATATCTTAGAATATTTTTGGATTTTACATGAAAGAACAATTATTTTTTAATAAGGGCAATATAAGCCTAAACCTAATAGTTTCCGAGATATCGACTTTTGAAAAATGACATTTTTGAACTTTGACAGCTTCTAGCTTTCTAACGGTATGTCTTAGAGTGAAACGGCTTACATGCCCCTATCTTACTTTTTTATTAGCTTCCCAAAAACATCAACTTCCGGTTAAATCGGAAGTACTGTATTTCCGGCTTTTGGGTTACATCCGGATTAACCGGAAGTTGACACTTTTAGGAAGATAATAAGAAACTAAGATAGGGACATGTAAGCCGTTTTACTCTAAGACGGACTGTTAGAAAGCTAGAAGCTGTCAAAGTTCAATAATGTAATTTTTCAAAAGTCAATATCTCGGACACTATTAGGTTTAGACTTATAATGCACTTATTGAAAAATAATTGTTATTTTATGTAAAATCCAAAAATATTCTAAGATATAGGGTGTTCCATTTAAAAAAAAAGTAACTTTGTTTCTCTACGGTTTTCTGACTCATCCTGTATACTTATTTTTTTAAAATTCTAATAGACCTTTAGAAACCCTAAAACTTTTGTCTTAAATATTTTTTGCTAACTGTTTTACTTTATGGAATAATCGACCGTTTCCATACATACCAACGACCCTGTATAATTAAAACAAGACATTGACATACAAATACTACAAAAACAATAAAAATTTACCAATTTAAATTTAGGCAGGTAGGTACCCATGGACCAGGTGTCAATAAATAAAATACATAACATATACTATATAAAAAATTATACAAATGCATCTCGAAAAAACTCTTCAATACTGTAATATGCCCTTGAGACCAAAAGCCTCTTAAGATCTCTCCTGAATTTCTCAGCAGATTCTGTTTGTCTCAGATGCAGTGGAAGATGGTTAAAAATCTTTTTACTTTGATAAATGATTGAATTTTTTGCTTGTGTAGTAGAGGGAATGGGAAGGTTAACAGTGTGTGTCTGTCTGGTTAAATATATAGATGACACCCTAAATATCGCCTATCGGCAAAAATAGTGACACAACTAGAATTTTTTAATATGTCCACTTTATGCGCCAACATAAGTAAAAAGCAGGAAACTTTAGGCTCGAAAAGTGTCACAAATATATTTCCAATACTTTCCGCTAGAGAGCGCCATATGTCACTATGCTTTTGGCCGTTTAAGACAACATACATTGGAGAATAGCGTCACTTCTCAGTTATAATCCGTGCGTGTTAAGAGGTACTTGAGTCGCTGTGCTTCAAAACCGTCACATCTTTAGTTGTGCCCTACAAAATATTATTCTTACGTCCAGTTTAAGTGTCACATCTTTAATTGTGCCAGTATTCCTGCCCAGGTTCATCTTCAAGTTCTTCCTCTTCAAGTCTGCGTTATTCTACAAAATCGACTGCGTCCGCAAAACTTTCTGCTTCACCAAACAAAATTGAATCATGGAGTCTCTCTGATAATTACGATTCAGATGCTGACCCAGAGTATAGAGCAAGTAGTTATTCATCAAGTGATGAGGAAGCAATCATAGAAAATCGAGGAAAGACACCATCGTCCACCGTCTCTAATTCTGTTGCAGCTTCTAGTACTTCTCAGAATGATGATATTTTGGCCAAACGTGGTAAAAAACGATTACGCAAAATCGACGACTGGAACAAAGAAAAGGCAAAACGTCTTCGTAATTTGGGTAAAGAATATGCTGCCCCTAAATCTAAAAAGATCGTTGAAGCAAAAAAAATGTTGCCATCGTGTGGACTTAAATGCCGATTGAAGTGTTCCGATAAATTTACCGAAGATAAACGCGAGGAAATTTTTAAAAGTTATTGGGAGCTTGGTAATATTGAAGGGCAGCGATCATTTATTGCTGGAAATGTACAGTCTTTACAACCGACATATAGATACTGTCGAAATCCAGATAAACCAAGGCAATGCAACCATGCATTTTATCTCTACAATGAAGATGAAAAAATAAGAGTATGCAAAATGTTTTTCACAAACACCCTAGGAGTTAATGACAGACCCATTCGCACTGTATTGGATAAAAAGATCAATGGAATTACTATTGAAGATAAAAGAGGAAAACACGATCATCACAAAAAGGTGGATCAAAAAATTAAAGACTCAATACGTGACCATATCAACTCAATTCCTAGAATGGAGAGTCACTACAGGCGTGCAGATTCTATTAGAGAGTATATTTCAGGGGATAAATGTCTTGCCGATTTATATAGAGACTACAAAAAGATTCAGGAAGACAAAAATGAATTAGCTGCCAATTTGACAATGTACAGCAGAATATTTACAGGTGAATTCAATGTTTCATTTTTTGCTCCCAAAAAAGACCTTTGCAATTTATGCGAGCAGTTTAAAACTACACCCAATGACAAAGAGCTAAAAAAAAAAGTAGAGGAACATACTAAAGAAAAAATTTTAAGTCGAAAGTCCAAGGAAGAAGATAAGAAACGCATTTCACCCAATTGTGTGGTAGCAACGTTTGATTTGCAAGCGGTTCTTCCAAGCCCTACAGGAGATGCCTCGCTGTTTTACTATAAATCAAAAATTAACTCATACAATTTTACAATTTCCCAACTGGGAACAGATAATGTGGAATGTTACTTTTGGCATGAGGGCCAATGAAATTGGATCGTGTCTCCTAATGTTTTTAGAAAAAATAGCTGCGGATAAAGAAAATCTTGACATAACTTTTTATTCTGATAATTGCTGCGGGCAAAATAAAAACCGCTTTATAATTGCATTATTTTTGTATGCAGTATGGAAATTGAATATCAAGTGTATAACTCATAAGTATCTCATCGTTGGGCACACCCAAAATGAGGGCGACACTGTTCATTCGGTGATTGAGAGAGAAATAAAAAAAGCTAAAAAGGGTGGTCCAATTTACATTCCCCAACAGTATCCAATGTTAATTAGGAGAGCGAAGAAGCGCGGACCTCCCTATAATGTCAATGAACTATCACATGAAAATTTTTTGGATTTGAAAATGTTAAGTAGCAAAATCAGGACATTTTCAAAGGATACCGATGGCAACGGTATTCTGCTGAACCAGATGAAAATAATTAAGTATGAAAAAGAAACCCCATTTACTTTCAAATATAAGTATTCCTACAGTCAAGGAAACTTCAATAGAGTTGTTGTCAAACAACAACGAAATGGACAGGCGAAGAATAATATAAATCTAGATAGAGCCTACAAGAAAACATTGCCAATTAACGAAAGAAAGAAAAATGATTGCATGTCTTTAGTTAAATCGAAGCTCATTCCTCAACATTATCAGTATTTTTTTAATTCATTGTGAATTTGAATGTCATCAATAAAATTTTGAGTTATTTTGACATTTAAAAATAAAAATAAAGGTATTCGGTCAGGAAAAACGTCACAATTCAAAACAAAAGTTGTTTTTTTGTTATCTTTGAGGACTGTAAGTGGTTTTAAAAATACAAAAATAATAATAAAGGATACTTTATTAATTGTTTTGTTTTTTTTTTAATGCTTTAACTTTCTTTTAAATCTTTTAAAAAATTGTCAATTTCATTTTGCCTCTCCTGTAAAATATCGCAATTTCGACTTGTGCCACTGTTCTTGCCGATAGGCGATATGTTCTCTTTATACTTTTTATGAACGAGACATGAAATCTCTAATAAAAAAAGACCGGGCAATGTAAGTATCTCATGTTGTAGAAACAATGGTCTACAAGAGTCTCGTAATCTTATCTTAAATATATACCTTATTGCCCTCTTCTGCAGCACAAACAACATATTGAAGAGAGACAATGAACAAAATCCCCAGAAACATATTCCATAGCGCAATTGGGATTCGATAAGCGCAAAGTACTCGCTTTTTGTCGTTTTAAAATCTAGCTTATTGGAAATTACTCTAATTGCATAACATCCAGATGATACCTTTTTGGACGAGCAAATTATATGGGACTCGAATTTCAATCCATTGTCAATATGTACTCTCAGAAACCTGCTTGATTTTGAACTGGCAACAGTGTCCGATCCCAAGGCAACCCCATCAAAGCTACACCTAAATGTTAATACATTGGCTTTTGACACATTAAAAGACAAATAGTTGGCATCAGTCCATTCCTTTACCTTAACCAGATCGTTTTTGACATTCGATTCCAACAAATCTGGATCCTTATTTACCCAGTAGATCGTGGCATCATCTGCAAACAATGTAAAACCCCCAGTTATATCAATACTAGACAGATCGTTGATGTACAGCAAAAATAAAAGTGGTCCCAAAACAGAACCCTGTGGAACCCCTGAACCGATGGCCAACTGCCCCGACTTAACCCCATTAAATGTAACCCTCTGGGTCCGTTGAGAAAGATAAGACAGAAACCATTTCAGAGCTACTCCCCTTACTCCATAGGCTTCCAGTTTCCATAACATTATTCTATGCTTGACACAGTCGAAGGCCTTTGATAAATCGCAAAATACCGCTGCTGCCACATCACCACTATTCAACCCTATTAAGAATTATTTATTTTTTTCATTTACTGTACATGGACCGACTCTGGGGCGTTTAGGCAATTGTTGAGAATTCTCCATATTTAATTAAAAAAACAATGACACTTCACACTTTGACTAGTTTCACTGAGAAACAAAGACCCAAGGTAGGTATGTACAGGGTTTTCTTTTATATTTAGACCCCTATTTAGAGGAAAAACTATAAGAGATAGAAAAAAACTTTAAATATGAAAGTTTTATGATTTTTACTGAATCATCAGAATATTAGCAAAAAATTATTAAAATACTATTACAATGCCGAAAAATATAAGCAACTTATGTTTTTTTAAATGGAACACCCTGTATTTATTTCATTAAAATTATAGATCTTTTTTTCCTGATTACAAAAATATAGGGTTTGTCTATATTAACTCCAACCAGTTTTAAGATATTAGCGATATAAAATAAAAATTAAAAATACTTTCTTTTATGAAATTTTAAAATATATTCAATACAAAATAAAGAAAAAATGCAGAACCATAGAAAATTATTGATTTTCAACATAACCCCCTTCATTTAATATACATTTTTGAATGTTTCCTAGTAACTTATGATTTATTGCGTTCATAATGAACACTGGAAAGTCCCTATTTAGCACCAAAATTTCTTCGTGAATTCTTTGTTCCAGAACTTGAACGTTTTCTGGCCTATTGTAATAAATTTTATTTTTTAAATAGCCCCAAAGAAAAATGTCCAGAACCGTCAAGTCAGGGCTGTTTGCCGGCCACCTTATTGGTCCGTTTCTTCCAATCCACGTATTATATTTTTCATTTAAGTATCTTGTAACAGGGACAACATTATGGGGTGGGGCACCGTCCTGTTGCCAAATGAGCGTAGCGTATTGGTTGAGAGGAAGCTCTTCCAAAATGTTTTCAATCTCATTTTCAAGAAATTCCATATATCTTGGACCAGTTAAACTCCCATTATAAATTATTGGACCAATGACCCTATTTCCTATAATGCCACACCACACATTTATAGACCTACGACCCTGAATTCTAACAGGCTGAATTTTGTGGGGATTTAAAGTTGCCCAAAAATGTTTATTTTTTCGGTTAAACATACCAGCTGTGCTGAAATTTGCCTCGTCGGTAAATAAAATTTTGTTTAAAAGATTCCCATCAATTTCACGCCTTCTTAAAACATCCAAACAAAATTCTAGCCGCTGTCTCTTGTGATCTTCTGTTAAGTTTTGGACTGGTAAAAATTTATATGGATGATATCCGTATTTTTTCAAAATTTCGTGTATTTTTGATAGGGATTTATTAAAATGGCCTGCCGCATCTGGTATAGAATTTTCAGGATTTTCTGTAATACAACATTTAAGTAATTATTGTAGGATTTAAGAATTAGTATAAACTAGAATGTTTACCTTCAAAGAACAGCAAGACATTTAAATCTAATTGCTCATCTCTCATTACTGTCCTCTTTTTCCTTTCTAAGCTTTTGGTCTCTTCAAATTTTTTCACAACATATTTAATAGTGCTTTTGGAAGGTAAAATTCTATTGGGAAATATCCTGTGGTACTCATTAAGAGTTGTAGATGGATTTCTATTATTAGAATAATATAGATGGATAATATCGAATTTTTCTGCTGTAGAATATCCCATGTTATTGTTTTAAGTACGTAGCAAAATGTTCGTTTAGTACAGGCAAACAACGACAAAAATGTCATAATAACATGTGTTTTCAATGGCGACAGACCTTTATCATTTTTTATTTCCAAAGCATTCTAGACTAGAAACTAAATACAACTTCTTAAAATTTTGATCGTTTATATCTTAAAACTGGTTGGAGTTAATATAGACAAACCCTATATTTTTGTAATCAGGAAAAAAAGATCTATAATTTTAATGAAATAAATACAGGGTGTTCCATTTAAAAAAACATAAGTTGCTTATATTTTTCGGCATTGTAATAGTATTTTAATAATTTGTTGCTAATATTCTGATGATTCAGTAAAAATCATAAAACTTTCATATTTAAAGTTTTTTTCTATCTCTTATAGTTTTTCCTCTAAATAGGGGTCTAAATATAAAAGAAAACCCTGTATAGATATAAATAGGTGTATTATTCCAATAGGCATAATAACCACATAATTAGCAAACAGGTAACCAGGATTAAGTACAAAAAAAAAAGAATAAAATGATTAGAGCAGAAATGGAATAAGTACCTAGATTTTAATTAGTTTTGATAAAATTGCTTTCTAAAATTCCAGGTAAATGTTACGGCTGTACATAATTTTAAGATTAAAAAATTTAATATTAAAATATTCAGGGTGTCCGAAAAATACGTGTACAACGTTTGACGACATACTCCTGACGTCAAAATAGGCCGATCTAAGCCAACTTAGTTATATCCAAAATTGTCTCGTTTAGCCGGTAAAGGGCGTCAAAAATTTGTAAAAATATTGGTTCTTCCTAAATTACGTGAAAACCTACTAATCGATTTTAATGATTTTTAGTATGTAGACTAATACTATAAAATGACGTTTTCTAGTAGTATAGTCACCGGCTGTAAATAAGTGGAAGTGTTATAAAAGTGATATATATAATACGTCAACATTTCTCCTGATTTTTTATATTAACGGCGTTATGACAACCCAGATTTTTTTGTCGAGTGACGGGATGTATTTGGAAGCTATTTTACCTCTTCAATATTTTTCGTTGGATGAGCTGTTTTGCCAGAAAAGAAAATATTTACAATTACCTGCATACATCAATAATTAACATTAGTAATAAAATTAAAATCAAATTGCCTGTAACAATAATTTTTTTAGTGACCTTATTGCATTTAATAATTTCAGAATGATTGACAAATTATCACCAGTCTATGAAATTCACTAAAGTATACGATCAACATTCTTGAATTACAAGTTCATTTTACCATTAAACATGGAAAATTATACGGACTCTGAGAAGGTTGACATGCTCCTGGTATACGAGTTTTGTCAAGGAAATGGGCGTCAGCGTGTTAGGGTTTACATGGAGAGATTTTTTAACCGTCGAATACCAAGCCACCAAACATTTGCCAATATCGAGCGGTTATCTTCGGGAAACGAGCAGCTTTGAGAAAAAATTTGAAGGCAGGGGTCGTATGTGAACAACTCGAACTGTGGAAACAGAAGAGAACATTCTGGAAAGAGTTAAACCAAGTACCAGTACCCGTCGCTTAGAACGTGAGTTACATGTTCCTAAAACGATTGTCAATGAGGTTCTAAAAGAACAGTTGTTACATCCATATCACGTGCAAAAAGTCAAGGAACTTTTACCGACTGATCCTCCCATGCGGCTTACATTTTGTCAATTTATTAGAAACAAAAGAATCCGTGATCCAAATGTTTATAGAAAAATATTGTTTACTGGCGAGGCGTGATTTATAAGATCTGGAGTAACGAATCTGCACAACGAACATATTTATTCCGATGAAAATCCACATGCCATTAAAATTGCCACATCATCAGCATCAATTTAAATTAAATATTTGGGCAGGTATTATTGATCGCTACCTTATTGGTCCTATTGTTATTCCAGACAGGTTAGATGGAAATATTTATTTCAATTTTTTGCAAGACACATTACCAATTCTTCTGAAAAATTTGCCCCTTTTACTTCGGAGGGAAATGTGGTATATGCATGATGGTGCCCCGCCCCATTTTTCCATTGCCGTTCAGCAATACTTACACCATCAATATCCCAACCGATGAATTGGAAGGGGCAATAATGCACCAGTAAAATGACCACCACGTTCTCCGGAGTTAAATATGTGTGATTTTTTTTGCGGGATGCTATTAAAACAGAAGTTTACAAGACTCCGGTAAACACACGCCATGATTTATTGACGCGGATTTTAAATGCACGCAACCATTTTAATAACCCCGAGACATTAAATAGGATCCATATAATTTTTTAGGTAGTGTTAGTAAGTGTATTCAGCAAAATGGCGGTCATTTTACATATTTGCTTAAGTAATGTTTTACTTAGTTTCTTACAATATTTTTAATGCATACTTTCAACTTTGTTGTACTTTGTTTTAATATTACTGTTAAAAATTGATGTATGCAGGTAATTTTAATTATTTTTTTTCTGGCAAAACAGCTCATCCAACGAAAAAAATTATGGAGGTAAAATAGCTTCCAAATACATCCAGTCACTCGACAAAAATATCTGGGTTGTCATAACGCAGTTGATATAAAAATTCAGGAGAAATGTTGACGTATTATATCACTTTTATAACACTTCTACTTATTTTCAGCCGGTGACTATACTACTAGAAAACGTCATTTTATAGGATTAGTCCACATACTAAAAATCATTAAAATCGATTAGCAGGTTTTCACGTAATTTAGGAAAAACCAATATTTTTACAAATTTTTGTCGCCCTTTACCGGCTAAACGAGACAATTTTGGATATAACTAAGTCGGCTTAGATCGACCTATTTTGACGTCAGGAGTCTGTCGTCAAACGTTGTACACGTATTTTCCGGACATCCTGTGTATTTGAAGATAAAACTTGAATTTTTTGTCGATACTTGTAGTAATTCTACACAAATTTAAAAATTCAGACCTATTTAAATCTATAAATGCCAAAAAATCTTGCACGCCCATGGAGAAGACGGTCTTGATTGATTTATTACTTCGCATCATTTAAAGATAGACTATATACCTATTTAATGCCATGTAACATCACCATAATTTTTATCAAAAGTTTGTGATTAAACAATTTTTGTTCTTTCAAGTTACTTTTAACGTAACCAAATCAATCGTTGTTCGTTTCTATCACGAACAGTTTTTTTTTATAAAATTGTCATATTTTTTTATTATATAAAAGAATAATTTGCTGATTATTGTTTTTATTTAAGAAGCACCGCTAATACTACACAATTAATAGATGAAATACTGACGGGGAAGAAGCCGACGCGCGACGGGGAATCCCTGAATTTTGAGGAATGTTTATGCTTCTATAAATCTGGGCCTAGTCTACATTTAGTTTAATGACTGTAGTTTTTACTTTGGTAAAGTAATGTGTTGCAAAATTGTTTCGTTGAAGTTGCAAAAATTAGCCTGATGACAAGAGAAATATTACTGACTTTGATATAAACGCGTATTTTGCATGCTTCAAAGTAAAACTCGGAGATCAGGATAAATATTGGGCACCGCAAGTTGCTTGTAAGATTTCCGAAGAAGCTTTGTTGCACTGAATTAAATGGAACAAGGAAAGCACTATCCTTTGGAATACCGATGGTGTTGTGTGGAGAGAGCCCAAGAACCATACAGACTTTGCGACATTAAAGGTCATAATACCAGAACAATAAAAAACACATTAGGCATCCAAATATTATGTCGGCAATCAGACCAGTGCCCCATAGTGTTGATATCTGTATAACTGTGGCACCCAAAACTGCTAGTGATAATGATGATGAAGATGATGAACCTTTAGCTATTGCGGAAGCTGATGTGTTTCAACCTTCTTCTTCAAGTCAAAATGTACTTCAGCTGTTTATGCAAGAAGAGGTCAATGATCTAGTTCGAGATTTAGGACTTCCCAAAGATCTCCCGAAACTGCGTTTTATTGGCATTGCAGTCGCGAGAGTAAATTTGTCGAATATTTTGTCCGAATATAGACCCGCTGACTGGAGACTTTTCATCGACTCGTCAAAAAGGAACCTTAGGGCAGTTCTTTTACATAATGGCAATTTGTATGCTTCTGTTCCTGTGGGCCATCCGATCCAATAAAAAGAAACTTATGAAAATGTTAAAGAACTTCTTCTGAGAATAGACTACCAAAATTACAACTGGCTACTATGCGGTGACGTAAAACTTTTAGGCCCTCTATTAGGTCAGCAATCTGGACTTACGAAATATCCATATTTTTTATGTGAGTGATAGTAAAGCTAGAGACCAACACTGGATAAAGAGAAATTGGAACAGAAGAGAGAATTTAACATCTTGCAACAATAATGTTCTTCATGCTAGTCTAGTTGATCCTGAAAAAGTATTATTACCTCCAATACATATTAAACTTAGTTTAATAAAGCAATTTGTTAAAGCGTTGGACAAAACAGGTCGATGTTTCCAATTCTTGACTGAAAAATTTCCCTGTCTATCAAAAGCGAAGATTAAAAAAGGTATCTTTGTTGCTCCGCAAATAAGAACGCTAATGAAAACTGATGAGTTTGAAGCGGTCATGAACAGCATTTATAAATAAATTTCTGGGAAACAGTAAAGATCCAAATTATGTGGAACATAAAAATTCACTTTTACATGCACTTTTGAACCATTTTCCTTAGTAATGTCGGTAAAGAGCACGGTAAGCAATTTCACCACGACAATCAAGACATAGATAAAAGGTATCTGGGACGATGTGATACAAACATGATGACAAACTATTGTTGGATGTTAAAGAGGGATGCTCCTATGGCCGTGTATAAGAGAAAAAAAAACACCAAACAGAGTTTTTTGGGCAAAAAAGAAAGATTTTTTAGGAAGAGTAAAGAGTAGTTTCTTTTTCTTTTGCTATGTTTTTGTATTTCTTTATTAATATTTTGGTTTTTTATACTTATTTTATAAATAGTATATTATAAAGTCATACCGTTTATGATTTATATACAGTGTCACCATTAAAGTCCGCACCATATGGAACTTTTTTTTATTAATGAGGTTAGTTAAAATTAAATTTGGGCAATCGTTTTTGCTTCAAATTAGACTAAAAATTATATAATCAAATGTCACCATCTGTCATTCGGTATCTGTCAAAAATTACATTTTAATCAAAAAATGCTGAAAAATGGCATTGTTTTACCGAATTTCAAAAAATTTTATTAGAAAAAGTTGTTTCTAGTACAATTCTTGGCCTAAATACAAAGTTTCAGTTTTCTAGCTCAAAGTTGATTTTTTTGCCATTTTTTCTAATTAACTTTTTTTTTATTTAATGTAAGTTCGCTTAATGGATATTAAACTATTTGCTTATACCATACTCGATATTTTATTTAGTTTGTATGAGCTTTTTTTTTACTAGAATGCCATTTTTTTTCGAAATTTAAAATTAGAGGCAAAAAAATTTGACACAGGTGGTGCAAAGTTATCCTAATTTAAAAATTTTAACAGATAGACGTCAGATATTCCATTTTTTTGATAGTACATACACCTAAGAAGTTTAAAAAACTTATAATAAAATTCCCAGATATCAGATTAGTTCAAAATTTAGACACATTTTCTTTTTATCCACAATAAAATATCAAGGCAATTTTGAATTTTATAAGTAGGCTATGGAAAAAAAAACGAATTAGAGTGCCGAATAAATAAAAGAAATGTCATAAATTTGAATATTTTGGCAAGTTATAGTTTTCAGTGTTATCACCAATGTTGTCCATTCAAGAAAAAATAGAAATTGTCTTAATTTGTGGAGAGAATATGCCTCACCGGCAAGTATCTGCCATTTTTAATGAGAGGCATCCAGAAAAAAATTTGCAGCATAGCACTGTTTCAAGAATAATGTCAAAATTTAGAGAAACTGGATCTGTTCAAAATAATTTTAAGAAACCTCACGCGGCAAGTAAATACGATAAAGCAGCACAACTTGATGTTTGTTTAACTGTTATTGACCACGGTCAAACTAGTGTAACCAAGATAAGTGATTCAACAGGGTGCAAGAGGGAAAGCGTTAGATAAATTCTTCAGAAAAATCGATTTCGGGCATATAAACCCAAGTTTATAAACACATTAAAAGAACGCGATTTTGATATCCGACTTGATTTTTCGTTTTGGTATCAGGGACAATATGAGGAGAATATTCTTTTTCCATACAAGATATTATGGACAGATGAAGCCACTTTCTCTTCGAATGGTACCGTGAGCTCACAAAATTGCCGATGGTGGTCCCAAGAAAATCCTAACTTCACAATTGAATGTGGCGACCAGTATCATTTTAAAACCAATGTTTGGTGTGGAATTTTGAAAGATGAGCTTATTGGACCATACTTCTTTAGAGTAAACTTAACTGGTGAAAGGTACCTGAATTTTCTTGATAACGAGATTACCGAAGTTTTGGATAACATGCCCTTACACCATAGACATAACTTATGGTATCAGCTTGATGGTGCACCCATACATCAAACTGTAGCAGTGAAAGAACGCATAAACCAATTATTTCAAAACAGAGTTATAGGGCGTGATAGAGAATGTCACTGGCCACCCAGGTCGCCTGACATAACCCCACTAGACTTTTCTGTGGGGTATCTTAAGCAGAAAGTTTATAAGAATCGACCGTTTAGAAATATCGAGCATTTGGAACAAACGATAAGACAGTGTTGTGCCGATATAAGACCAAGCTTTTTACAAAATGCTGTCAAAGACGTTTATAGACGGACGGGTGTTTGTATAGAGCGAGAAGGACGTCACACTGAAATGTGAAATTTATATTGCTTTTGTGTTACCTATTTAAAATGATTAAAGTTCCTTTTTGTTCCTTTTAATAATAATGATAGTTTTAAGTATAAAATAAAATTTTTATCAAATATTTAGATGTATTTGTCATTTGAAAAACGAAACATCTGACGTCTATCTGTTAAAATTTTTAAATTAGGATAACTTTGCACCACCTGTGTCAAATTTTTTTGCCTCTAATTTTAAATTTCGAAAAAAAATGGCATTCTAGTAAAAAAAAGCTCATACAAACTAAATAAAATATTGAGTATGGTATAAGCAAATAGTTTAATATCCATTAAGCGAACTTACATTAAATAAAAAAAAAGTTAATTAGAAAAAATGGCAAAAAAATCAACTTTGAGCTAGAAAACTGAAACTTTGTATTTAGGCCAAGAATTGTACTAGAAACAACTTTTTCTAAAAAAATATTTTGAAATTCGGTAAAACAATGCCATTTTTCAGCATTTTTTGATTAAAATGTAATTTTTGACAGATACCGAATGACAGATGGTGACATTTGATTATATAATTTTTAGTCTAATTTGAAGCAAAAACGATTGCCGAAATTTAATTTTAACTAACCTCATTATTAAAAAAAAAATTCCATATGGTGCGGACTTTAATGGTGACACTGTAGATTTTCTTTTGACAAAAAAACCTTACGTGATACAAAAGAACTAAAAATAGATTTGAAATCAGGAACACCAAGTAACCGAAAGTCAGTTAAAAAAGAAACAGTTCACATTCAATAAGATGTAAAAACAAAGGCCTGTGTTTTCATTCAAGAAATGTGGGTTAGTTCAGGATAGTGCTATATGCCTATAAGTGGTGGTACTTTCATCTACGGATAGCGCTATTTATCGAATAATGTCTATGAAAACAATTGTCGACACAATTGAAACTATGGAAATTATTCTGTGAATAATGATATTCGGACGTGAAAGTACCGGGCCTAAAGATGATAAATCGTTGAATTATATAACACTAACTAACCTGAACTAACACGTGTTGATTTATTTAATGAATAAAGAAAATCCACCTGTGAACAATTTATTTGGCTTCATACAAGATAAGCCAGCATTTTTCAAGACATTGTTATGTCTCAATAATAAACAAAGGCTAACAAAGTAATTGCTACTAAATATTGATACAATATCTCTTATCAAGAATGGGAAATTACTCATTATCATTTTAACGTTATTAGTTTCTGGGTACCGACCATCGAAGGCAACAATTGCAAAATTGGTACAGATTTAAAGAATAATTGCAGAAGAAAGAAAATTTAAATTGTATAATACGTGCTAATTTTATTAAGTAGGTGTCTCCTGGGGTCTACGTCTAGATGTAGGTAAATAGATCCTATTCTTATTATTAACCGCTTTAAAACTCGAATTTGTATCTGGTTAATTTTCTTGTTAAGCTTTAATTGACAAGGAATGAAACGGAGTAATGATATATTATATATTATATAATAAAATATGTGTGCTTTAAGCTTCCAGTGGCCCCAACTAAACTTTAAGTTTACTTATTTGTTTCTCGTTGTTGTAGAATGTGGTGGCTAACCCTCTCCCTAGTATGGTGGTGCGGTACCGCCGCCATTCCATCGCCAGGGCCTCTGCCCCCACCCCCTCCTGAGGAATGGCGATGTCCCGAAATAGCAGAGCAGCCTGTCGTGGAGTGCAGCTGCGACATGCCTCATACGCTGAGATGTACTGGAGATAAAACAGCAATGCAAATTATAGGTAAGTAGTATTATCGTTGTAATATAGTAATGCTATGCTACATCACCCTAATATGGTGCGGCAAAATAGACCTAGCCATGGAATATTGTTATAATTGTGTTATTTTCTTGACAACTGTCAATGGTAAAATTTTATATCAAAGTAGAAAAATACAGAATTTTGTTATGGAGCGTTATTCGCCTAAAGAACGTGCAGAAATTGTTCAAATATTGTATTTCTAAAACTTTTTTTCGATAATTTCGAACTCAACGTGCTTTTAGGAGAGCGTGTCCCGGTCGAGGAGCTCCACGTGGAGAAACAATTCAACGTTTAGCAAACGCATTTTTACAAAATGGCACAGTAAGTGATGTAAAGCATACTGAAAGACCTCGTTCTGGTCGTTCAAATGAAAATGTTGAGCTTGTACGGGCTGATGTTCAGGAAGAACCAAAAACTTCAACAAGAAGACGTGCGGCGCAATTAAGGTTAATTGAGCGGACTTTAGCAAGAATTTGGCACTTAGACTTGCATATTTATACAGGGTGGTTGGTATGTATGGAAACGGTCGATTATTTCTTAAAGTAAAACAGCTAGCAAAAAATAATTAAGACAAGAGTTTTATGGTTTTTTAAAGTCTACAAAAATTTTAAAAGAATAAGTATACAGGATGAATCAGAAAGCCGTAGGAAAACAAAGTTACCTTTTTTTTAATGGAACACCCTCTATCTTAGAATATTTTTGGATTTAGCATTAAATTAAAATTATTTTTTAATAAATACATTATAAGTCTAAACCTAATAGTTTCCGAGATAGCAACTACTAAAAAACTACATTTTTCAACTTTGACAGCCTCTAGCTTTCTAACGGTACGTCTTCTGGTTAAACCGGATGTAACTCAAAAGCCGGAAGTTGATATTTTTGGGAAGATAATAAAAAAGTAAGATAGGGACATGGAAGCCATTTCACTCTATGGCATAACATTAGAAAGCTTGAATCTGTCAAAGTTCAAAAAAGTAATTTTTCAATAGTCGATATTTCGGAAATCATTAGGTTTAGACTTATAATACACTTATTAAAAAATAATTGTAATTTCATGTAGAATCCAAAAATATTTTAAGATATAGGGTGTTCTATTAAAAAAAAAGTAACTTTGTTTCCTTACGGCTTTTCGACTCATCCTGTATATTTATTTTTTTTTTAAATTCTGATAGACTTTAAAAAACGCTAAAACTTTTCTCTTAAATATTTTTTGCTAGCTGTTTTACTTTAAGAAATAATCGACCGTTTCCATACATACCAACGACCCTGTATGCATCCAAACAAAATTCAAACAAGACGTTTTAAATACAGACAAATCGTTACAAACTTAGCGGAAGCAGAACTCAATTTTTGTCAAATTTTTGCCTTTATGGTCGTGTTACAAGTAAAATGATCGTTTTTGGGGAATAGAACTCGCCTTATTCAAGAGAACTTGCAGTTTGATTAAAAACTTGTTGTATGGTGCGCAATATAGTCCAAACAATAATTGTCCTCTCCTTTTTTGACGATGCAAGGGGCAACGCAGTTACTGTTAATGGAGAACGGGATCTAACAATAATTCGTAAATTTCTGCGACCACACTTGGATATAAAGCTTCTGGTTCCAGTAGGATGGCGCTGCATGCCACACAGCGCTTGCAATGGGCGCTCTTCTTAGAAACATTTTCCCCGCTAGGCTGCCCTAAAAAAAATGGAGATATTGAGTTGCCGCCTTATTCCCCTGATTTAACAGCACCAGATTTTTTCTTGTGGGGAAAAGTAAGGTTTATAATAATGGCCCACAGACATTAGAAGTTATGCAAGACGCTCAAAGTAGAGTTGAGCATTGTCTGGCTTGTCGTGGCAGTCATTTATGCGATGTTGTTTTTCATTTTTTTTTTCATAAATTTTACATGTTTTTAACAATAAGTTTTCTCAAAACAATTTATTTTGTTTGCGCTGAATTTTTTTTATTTTAAAAAAACTTAGCTGCGTATATTTTGCCGCACCCCATATTTGTAATATTTTGAAGGCAAGCTGCATTAGACCAAATTACCGTTTTTAAAATTAAGTAAGTAGACTAGGTTATGATTATTATTAACAAACATGCTTTGAGCAATATTACTTATATAATATACAGGGTGATTCAGGAGGAAAAGTCAATATTTTAGGTACGTATTCGGGGACCCAAAATAAATATAAAAGTTTCTATTAACATGGGTGCTATTCCCGGCCGTCATCGAAATACAGGGGTAAACAATATTCAAATTAAAATTTTTATTAAATTATTTATAACAAGTAGGCTAGGTTTTATAGTTTTCAAAAATGCCACCGCCTACTTCCAAACAACGGTTTTGCAAGTGATTCTGTAGAAAATTTAAGTATACTTGTCCTGTATAATTACCGTCGATTATGAATGGACCGAATAATTGACTATTTAACATAACACACCACACATTAATGCTGAATTTATGTTGAAAAGTATGTTCTATAGTAGCGTGAGGATATTCACAGGACCATCGATGTTCATTGTGAAGATTATTAATACTATCGTGAGTGAACTGTTCTTCATCAGTGATCAGAACATACTTATACAGTCTTCGATTTGCATTAATACAATTGCAGAATTGCATCCTTAACGCAAAATCACCATCTTGCAAATGTTAAACTCTTTGTAAAAATGATATGGGTATAAACAATTAATGTGAAGATCCCTCCAAGCAGACGTACTTAAGCTTGGATCATTTTCGACGGCGTTAAGGATAGCCTGTTCTAATTGAACATCAAGTCCCGATTCCCGTTCAGATACAATTCTCGTACTTGAAAACATACCAGATTCAGCAGTAGTAAAAACTTGTTGAAAACCCATTCTATCTGGTACTCTCTGATTCGGAAATCGACGCTGGTATAGTTGGAGTCAAGCAAATATTTGACGCGTGACACTTCCATCTTGTCATATTTGTCCAATACTAGGTTATTTCGATTTCACCAACTTTATTACAGCTGATACTTAGTCAGGGCCGGACTGACGAATATTGTTATTTATAAACCTTTGCAGAAAATGATTGCTGGGAAATTGGTCTAAGAATATGAATTATAATATAAATAAATTTGTTTTGATAAATTCTGTGCATTGTAATGGTGGGAATAAGGATTGACCATTAATATCACAGGTCTTAACAAAAGCAATCTCGTTTTGGAATAAATAAAATGCCGATCTGCAGCCCATATGTTTTCCTTTCTTCTTTTCTTCTTTTTTCTTGAGGTAACTCGGTTTATGTATCTCTTTTTAGTCATATGAAAGGATAAAGATACAAATACTTCGAGTGGGTGGTAATTATTATAATATAAATTAGCCATTAGTAACTTTTATATTATGAGTGGCCTGCCGTATTTGACACCCATGACAATATGGAAGTGTCACGCGTCAAATATTTGCTTGACTCCAACTATACTCGGCGACTGAAAGATTTCAGCTCCCGTTGCAGAAGCCATAAATAAATATCATATCAGTATGTTCACGTTCACGATGATAGAATGTCGCAGGCATAATAAAATGGATATAATGTTTGAATTGTCAGAAAATACAAATGCTGATTTGACAGTAACAAATCTTATTCTTATTCATACCTAATGGGATTACTATTGCTAAGTAACAGTGCAAAGGCAACAGAACATACTCTTTGAAAACTATAAAACAGATGGAAAAGCTAACCTACTTGTTATAAATAATTTAATAAAAACTTTAATTTGAATATTGTTTACCCCTGTATTTTTAGGAAATTTTATGTTTACTTTGGGTCCCCGAATACGTACCTAAAATATTGACACTTCCTCCTGAATCACCCTGTATACCAAATATAAGGATGTCATATAAGCTTATTCGTAAGTAATTATTCTCGCATATCTTAAATCATTACACTTTAAAGATAACCTGGGTAAAAGGTTAAGGTGATTGAAAAATAGAACTGTCTAGTTCTGAAGTATTTACTATTAATAAAATTATATTTGTTATCATTGTCATTGCATAATACAGAATTAAAAAAAAAACATTAACAACAAACAATATAAATTTGAACTCAATAAGAGACATGACGTGTCCACCTTATATTTGGGAAGAGTTGTTAATCTCCCGAAATTAATTTATAATTCTAACTCTTAGGTCTTCTAAATTTTCGCAAGGGGTTTTGAAAGCAGAGTTTTTAGTCTGTGACTATAAAATGAACTTTTATGGCGGCGGCCTGAGATTACAGGACTTAATATGCTTACGAAATTTTCTAAAATTTGAATACGGTATCGTACCCAATTGAGAATTCCTAAAAAAGAAACGGTACAATTTACCTTTCTTTCGATAGGACCGCCCATCGGCCAACTTTCTGAGAATGTACAGGTTTCTCTATAAAGGAATGTGAATTTAACTCTACATTCTCATTAGCTCATAATTATAAGGGAGGTAAAACCATGCTCGTCACTAAAGACGTTTACAACGAATGCAAATTACCCATTTACTACTCTAAAGATTGCATTGACTGCGGATTATTCTTTGGTATCAATTCTTGAATTAGCTCAGAAGATAAGCTTGCATAATATGCAGGTCACATTTCAGGATTGCATTACAGGTTCAGTAGGATATATTATTTACTTAAATGCCGAATACGGGTTTGTGGGAGTTCATTAGCAATTTGCCTCAATTCATCTACTTTTTGTGCAGTGCGAACTTTTTTTCCCACTGCCTTCTTTCTATTCACATTTCCTGCTTCTCTAAATAAAGCCACAGATGTAGTCAAAACCTCAAAAAAAAATGAATACCTCTTCTCGCCTATATCGGGTGTTCACGGAAGGTGACTCGCCCCTATAACTCTTTTGTTTTTAAAGATAATGGAATAAAACTTAGAGGATTCGTATGCGACCTATAACTGCATTTTTTGACGGGTGATTCAACTTTATAGAACTTCCGGTTTTACCGTAAATGACATAAACTTTCGATTTTTCAATGATACACCTGGTATATTTTTACTTTCTTTTAATCCATATGACATTCTAAATACTAATATGTGTCACTTGTCACTTTCATTTTTTATTCTAGAAGGCTATGAATACGTTAAAATCGCTAAGCTGGATTTATAAACTCGAAAAGTTGGTGAGGTTGAAGTTATGATCAAGTTTGTGAGGTTAGATATTCCGATCTCCGAGCATAAAAATTCATTATCTCGAACTACCCGGGAAGTTTTCGAACCTTACATGAGCTTCACATGAACAACATGAACGAGTGTATAAATTGAACTGAGTGTTCCCTTTAGTTTAAATTGAACTCCTATTTCCAACACCAACTGAACCTCAACCTCGCCAACTTTTCGAGTTTATAAATCCAGCTTTAGTTTCAGTCCTAACATCTTTGGCAAAATACAACTTTACTGTTTTCGGTCAAAACCTATCTGCTGTGTCGAATTAAATTTTGGAACCTGTATTACTCATTTTTTTCAAATGGCAACATGGTGTGTCGTCGAGTGAGGAAAAATGAGCATATTATTACGATTCATTTGATTCCACACACTATTAGGTTTAAACAAACTTTCTTTAAAAATCTGTAAAAATGTAACGTTATGTACGACTTTCCTAAAATAAAGCGTCTTTTAAGAATAAAATAAGATTTAGTCGAGTAGCCTGTGACCATCACAACTGATAAAAACAAAAACGTTAAGATGTCTTGTAAAAAATTGACAAGTCAACATCTTATGGAACTTCGCTTCTGCAAAAGTAAAGTAGGTAATTATTGTGTACGTTATTGTTTAAAAATCATGGAAAATAATAATATTTATACAAGGAGCGAAAAAGTTAATATGTTATTAGTTTTTGGAGAGTGTGGGCAAAACTCAACCGATGCTGCACGTGTTAACGCGCAGAGATATCCTGTACGCCATCACCCAACCCGGCATTATTATCCAAAACTGATTCAGAAAATGCGAAATGAGCCTGACAATAATGAAAACGATCCAATTATTGTGAGTGAAGAAATAGAAATAAATGTTCTAGCAAATGGGCAAGTGAATATCAATGCGTCACTCAGGGAGAACGCGCTAGAATGTGGCATTTATAAATCCTCTGCCATAAACATAAATACCATTCATATAAATACCAACTACATCAGCACCTGTACCCAAACGATAATGAAAGGAGACTTGAGTATTGCAATTGGTTCTTAGGATAATATTTGAAAAATAATACATTTCCATGTAATACTCTTTATACTGACAAAAGCCGTTTCACTAATTTGGGATATTTTACCAGAAATAATAATAGGCGATATTCGTCCCACGAAAATTTACACTTGATGCAGGAGGGAAATTTTCAAGAACGGTTTGGTTTTAACTGCTGGGTTGGGATTTTAGGGGACAGAATCTGAGACTCTATATTCTTTGACGGTTCGCTAACAGGGGCGAGATATCTAGGTTTCCTCACGCAAGAAATTGAGCAGTTATTGGATGAGATACCATTAGTAAATCGAATGGGACTATTTTAGCAACAAGATTGTGCCCCAACACACAACATGAGGGCAGTTACAGAATATTTGAACGAATCATACAACGAAAACTGGATTGGAAATAGAGGTCCATTTAGTTGGCCGGCTAGGTAAAACAGAATTGTTTTTAATTTATACCTTTACTAAGACGTATCCCTTTTTCAATCTTTTCAGGTCACCTGACCTTACGCCTCTAGATTTATTTTTATGGGTTTCTATTAAAAACGAGATTTATAATGTACCTCCTGCCACACGGAATGAATTAGAGGAGAAAGTAAGGGCAGGTATTCATAGAATTACACCACAGCAGTTAAGAAACGTTTCAAGAGCGACACTAGAAAAAGTACGACTGTCAGCAACAATATGGAGGTCACTTTGAACATCTGCAACCCTAAAAATTAATAGATATGTAGATGTAGATTTTTAGTTCTTTTTTCTTTTAATTATTTATTTTTTTTATGACAAAAAGTGACAAGTGACACATGGTTGCATTTAGAATGTCATATGGATTCAAAGAAAGCAAAAATATACCAGGTGTCTTATTGAATAACCGAAAGTTTATGTCACTTCCGGTAAAACCGGAAGTTCTATAAAGTTGAATCACCCGTCAAAGAATGCAGTTTTATATCGCATACGAGTCCTCCAAATTTCATTCTATTATCTTTAAAAACAAAAGAGTTATAGGGGCAAGCAACCTTCCGTGGACACCCGGTATAATAACTCTTCATGTAAAGAGGGGTAAAGCAAACGTTAATTTAGAAAAATGCAGCATCGCAGCATCAAAAAAAATTAAACGAGATTTTTTGCTGTATCCGCAGCTTTCCAATCGATCACTTTGTTACCTTTACTGTAATCGCTTAATACTTATTACATTATTATACTATATTACATCCATACTCATAAAGAGGACTAAAGATTATTAGTTAAGTTTAGATTTCCTCATTGCTTAGTGCTTAGTTAATGGCCATTCTGTGCAGGACGCGTTTCCCAATCTAATGTTGAACGTATTCTCGAAAAGTTGTTTAGGTATATGTAGAAGGATGCGTTATGAAGCTCTATCACCTTATTAATACTTATCAATATTTATCATCTCAATCAATGATGAAATAATATAATATATATACCAAGAACGACCACGGAAGAGTGTTGACGCCCTTGTCATTAAGTTTTTTGTTTTTATATTATAAAAGTTAGATAAGTTAAATACATTTTATAGAATTGGTCATAGGAAATCCCATGCAAATTTTGCTACTCTCAAATAATGGCTCCCCTATTCAATGTACATCAAAATTGAATAAGACTTTTTTGAAGGTCCTTGTATGACGGACTCGTTTAGCAAGATTTTATTATTTTCTAATGAGCTAATAAAAAGTTATTTAGAAAAAACTCTTCGTAAAATTCTTAAGAATTAATACCACAATGAAGCCACCAGTCATAGTTATTACGATAATGTAAAAAAATCATTATATTCTTATCAGTTTTATCAGGTTTTACAACATTCAAGAAAAAATAATAATTAATTAATAAACGTAAGGAGGTACTTAACACGAAATAAATAAAAATATTTTAATTGCCTAATTAGAAAATAATAAAATTTTGTGTGCAAGTCGATCATACAAGGCCATTCAAAAAATATAAATTACAATTTAGATGTAAAATTTGAGATCAAAATTTACATGGAATTTCGGTATAGTCATATCGTGCGAGCAAAAATTATTTTCATCCAAGAAGGCTTGGACTGCAAAACGTAGGGCTTGGTTTAGATCACAATTATAAGGGGACAATATACCTAACAAACTGCCAAACTGATGAATCTGATAAATATTAAAGTAAGTAAATTCAAAACAAAACAAAAACCGATGCACGTCATCAATCAGCTGATAATTGAAAATCCGTAAGAAAACACGAGGAAATTAAATTTGGGCAAAAAGTATTAAAACTTTATGCGATATTGAATCTTCTACAAACTTAAAGTATTCTTCTTTGATACGAACCCACTTATAGCAAATAGTTTGTTTATTTAAGCTTGTAAAAATTAATACAATTTGAATTTTATTAGCCGATAGTATGCAACACAACTGTAAACGTAGCGCCGCGAAAAATTTTTGGGTGCCACTCCCTTTTTTCAATGATGGTGGTTGATTTTCAAGTAAGAAAAATAAAAAACACAACAAAAAATCATAAAAACCATCAGGCTCGTTTCAATTTTTGTGTAATTTTACCTATCTTAGGTAGTGATGAGTTAAAATTTCTTATAAACACTGGTTGCGCCACTGCTCCAGATCATTAAAAAACGAAAGTGCGCATACATATCTCTGTTGATTACGTTGTTTACTATTTGTGAAAAATGCCGAAGCGTTTAAATAGTCGGTGCAAAGAGCTAATACTTTCTCTAACAAGCTATTTTCAGGAAGAACTTAACAACAATGGCCTATTGTTGCCCTTGACAGCAGTATAGAGAAGTGAATTTAAAGAGTACGTTAAGGTCTATACTATATTCATTTTAGCTATTCAGAAGACCAAAACAAACACACGCGAAGGGCACGTGAACAACACCCAGGGTCGCATTAAGGACCTTGTAACAGTACAAGTTAATATTTACATATATAATAGCAGTATACTAATGAATAAAAAAAAAGTTATAGTTTAAACAAACACAATAATAAAAAGTAAACCTGCTGGGTTGCATATTGTCTCCACTGTTGTTCAACATATACTCCGAGTACATCTTTCGTGAGGCGCTGGAGAATAGCGAGGCGGGGGTGAACCTGAATGGACAGAGGCTGAACAACATAAGATATGCAGATGACACCGTCGTGTTCACAGATAACCTAGACGATCTGCAAAACCTGATGACACAAATCACACTGATCAGTCAGCAATATGGTCTTGATATAAATGTTGACAAAACCAAATTAATGATCATCAGTAAAAGAAATATACCGGATGACCACCTAATTATAAATGGAAAACGTGTGGAAAGAGTACAAAAATACACATACCTGGGTACCTGTGTTAATGAAGAGTGGGACCATTCACAGGAAATCAGATGCAGGATAGAGAAGGCCAGAGCAGTGTTCAATCAAATGACAAAGTGCTTCAAGAGCCATGACTTGAACATTAACCTCAAGATCAGGTTGTTAAGATGCTACGTCTTTTCTGTTTTGTACTACGGAGTAGAGGCTTGGACACTGACTGCTGCTACTGAGAGGAAGCTGGAAGCCTTCGAAATGTGGCTGTATCGAAGGATGCTGAGAGTGTCGTGGACGCAGAGGGTGACCAATGAAGAAATCCTACGACGCCTGGGGAAAGAACGTGAGGTCCTTTACACCGTTAAATGCAGGAAATTAGAATATCTTGGGCACATAATGCGCAATGAAAATCGATACCACCTCCAATGCATCCTACAAGGTAAAGTTTACGGGAGCAGAGGACCAGGAAGAAGGAGAATCTCATGGTTGAAAAACCTAAGAGTCTGGTTCGGAAAGTCAACCACGGGACTGTTCAGGGAAGCAGTCAACAAAATTATGATCATTCAGATGGTCGCCAGCATCCGACCCGGATAGGCATACAAAGAAGAAGAAGAAAACCTGCTGTGTGGGGAGTTATACCAAACATATTTTAATCTGAATCTGAGCTCGATGAACTGCTGTTTCCAACATTTATAATAAGAGGCTCTACATGAGCCTCTATAATATTGTCCAATTCCCACATTCGTGATTCTACTTTGTCCTGCACATGGCTAATACATTTTTTCCATTTATTTTCTGTTATCTGTAACACAGCTTCATGAAAAATTGTTTTCATATCTGCAAACTTAAAATTTGTATTTTTTTGGGCAACATAATTTTTAATATCAGCCCAAATTAGCTCAATTGGATTGAGTTCACAATGGTAAGGGGGCAATCTAAGAACAATTTTATTTTGACTTTTTGCCATTTCGTCGATAATATATTTGTTAAACCTTTTTTTATTTTGATTTACGATTGCTAAAAGTTCAACTTTTAGCATTGCGTCGTCAAATTCAATACTTTTTGATCTCAGCCAGTCCTGAATATCAGCTTTTTTGAAAGCGGTTGTAGGTATTTTTTCTAATTTTCGGCTGTGGTATGATGCATTATCTAATACAATAACCGAATTAGGCTCCAACTTAGGTAAAATATTTCTAAACCAATTTTCAAAAGATTGACCATCCATTTCTTCATGGTAGTCTCCGGTTTTTTTGGATTCATAGGCCCACAAACTATCGGGAAGAAATCCATGGTTACTGCCAATATGGCATATTATAAGTCTTTTCCCTTTACCTAAAATAATAAACTAATATAATGTACCCTCATAGCACAAATAAATATTTCGCTTAGAAATGTAATAATTTATACAATGTCATAAAATTTAATTACAATATACTTGAACTCGAGACATTCGAATCCAAATCTAACAAAAAAAAATGGAACTAACTGTTATTAAAACTTTCATCACAATTGTGATAGTATATTTTACATAGTCAGATTTTTTTTAATTACTTTTAGTCTCCATGTGCGTATTGTAAATTTATGTTCTGGAATTATCGTTATTTAGTATAAAAACTATAAATAGTTCATATATAATGTACCTAATTATTACCTGAGGGATTTTTTAATCCAATCGAAAGTCCATCAAGAAATGCTTGTCGTGATGGTCGTGATGATGTAACTGACGTATCTACCCAAATTTTTGATTTTGTGTGGCCAGCATTAATCCAAGTTTCGTCAATAGGTATAATAAATTTGTCTGCCCGCGTTTCTATAAGCTTTAATATTTCTTAAGTAATCTCTTCTCCAGAGTACTATTTCATCTCTTTCCAATAATAAACTATTTCTCCCACGTCCTTGAAACTTAAAATTTAGTTTTTTCAATAGCTTAGCAAAAGTAGTTCTTCTGAAACTCGGTAAATCTGGATCATCGTTGACGTCCCTCAAAACTTTATCTATTGTAGGTAGTTCATTTCGAAAGAAAAATTGATGTACTTTACGTCTTATCACTTGTTTATCAGCATCGTCCAGCAAATCTATGGTGCTTTTACGATTTCTTTTCGGCATTGGTGGACGGAATGAACGAGTTGTGTTATATTCTCTCATTACATTATAAACGCTGCGACTAGACACACCTACTTTATTTGCAACTCTTACAGCAATTTCATTTTTCCCTAATGCAGGGTGCTCTGTTAATTCACATTTATAAATATTTAAAATAATCTCCTTAGTGTTAACATCAAGATGTGTTTTTTTAGATCTCTTTTTAGGAGGACTTAATGTAGCTACATCCATCGGTTCGTCAGCCGTGTCCGTACTAAACATTTTAAAAAGTTTTTGTATTAACAACCTCGTACAAACAACAACAAAATTCAAATTACTTGCAAGAAATCAAAACGAAAATTAAAACAGCAATGTCACAAACTAATAATACACAAGTATCTCAAAACACAAATTATGCACGAATAGACTCATTAAAACAAATACCCAACTGCACGCCAACCCTTTAAGAAATGCAGCACGCCGGTCTACGAAGTTTTATTGTCGATTGACCAATTGCAACACGTTTCTGTACCCAGCACGCGGCGATCACGCGCTATGATTTGTTTACTATTATGAATTGGTAAAGTGAATATAGTATAGATATTTTATTTCTCCTTTACTAATTTTAAGCTTGTAGCAGCTGCCCTAAATTTGAATATCTCCACTGTAAGCGCAATTTCAACAACAGTTAAGGAAAATAAATTGTTAGAATCACCGTAAAACAAACGTTCTAATTCAAAGAGGGTTGTAAATGTGTGACGATTGGATATAAGTTCTATCCGTGACACTATTTATGGAATGTACGAAACAAGTACCTAAGTTGTATTATTCAAAAATTATAATTTTGAAGAAGTAGTCCATACTTGCAGTGGAGTGTAGGTAATAAATTAAAACAACACTTCTGTCTTCCTCCACAAATAATATATATTTTTGAAAAATTTTTAACGATTGTCCCTACATGTTTCGACTATATATACAGTCATCTTCAGGGGAACTAAAAGGAATGTGTGAGAATATAAAGACAATAACAGGCACTATAAGAGACTTACCTATATCGAGTGTAAAATTGGATCCAATAGTTGTCTCAAATTAATGAGTACAACATTTTATATCATAGCAAATGAAATTTGTGTAGTTGAAGACTAGCTTGAGGTAACTCAGAGTTGTGGATTATGTAAGTAAGCACATTTTAGTTATTTTAAAAAAAAATTTTTTATGTTGATAAAAGTCAGACAATTTAGTTATATTTAATGAGCATGGTGTGAAAATAAATTTTAATAATTATTATATTTATATTATAACATGGTTTATGTGGAGAAACCAAAAAGAAAAGAAAGAAAAATTTTTTTTAGTTATTTTATAAAAATATGAAACTTCATGTTATTAGAATACTATTATAGATAAATAAAGTAGAATGGGGGCTAAGCCCCTATGGGTTTAAATAGAACCGCATTGTGATTTTATGGCATAACAAATATCAGACTGTAGAAATCCTAAAAATTGAAGTGTTGGTGTAATCTAGAGCAACTCGATAGTAGGTTTACAAAGTCTACAAGATATAGTGTACCTGATGTTTGAAAGTTATTATAAATGTTAAACACACAAAGTACCTGAATATGAAAAAGAACGAGAAATTATAATATTTTACATCGGTTATTCATAAGCTGCCGCTTTTTTTAGAACATCATGTAACTTTAACAGCTTTATGTTAGAAATTAAAAGACAGAGAACTGTTTGATGGTTGTCTTAACTCTTTAAGAAGCCTCTTCAAGATAATAAGCGTCGGATGGTAGAAAGATGAAGTGAGGCGAGGGCTTATGGAACTTTCCCATGTAGCTTTCAAACGACTGGTATTTTTGAAAGAATATAATAAAGAAAAAGAAGCATTCTCGTACCAATTCGTTTTCTTGGATGAAACATGGATTTTTCAGAATGGTACCATTGGTCGATCTTAGCAAGATAAAAATAAAAGAAGTGTTAGACCTATTAAAGTTGATGGTAAAAGGTATTATTCAGTAAACAAATATATTAACTATGGGGAATTTTTGTATATTTTTATCTTGTTTTTATAACAAAGAAACTGTGTAATTCCCTCAGTCGGATATTTTGGTTACAAGCTGGCAACACTGTCGATAACTGACGTCACTCGAAGGGTATGACGTGCATCGGTTTTTGTTTTGCATTAAGTAAATTTATTTTTGTTGTTTACAAAATTAACAAAGTAAGAATATATAGAACCGAAAATAAAAATGATAAAAATTGCTGAAATTAACCAACGCTATGCTCCAAGCATAAATTCACACATCTCTTTATATTTCCGAAAGCGTTGACCAGCATCTCTGAAGAAATGTTACCACATTCTTGGATAATCCTTTCTTGTAACTGTTCTAAATTTTGAACTAGTGTTGAAGAAGAGATTTTGGATAATGTTAAAATTATATTAAAATACTTGTTACAATACAAATACATTTTCTTAAACATATTGTTATTAATTTTATTTTGAATAAATACATTTAATTTTAGGGTTGCCGTGCTAATAAATATTAAATTATAATTAAGTAACGGTATTTGGCAACATCGTAAACCACTGAACGTTTTTTGTCCGTATTCTTTCGGCAGCTACAGATTAATGCGTCGAGCTACCGATTTATCTATTTAAAAAAATGGCAGCATTAGAAAGGCGAATTCCTGTCAAAATTTGGGTGTGGTCGCAACAAAACTGCGCCTGTGGCGCTATTTTATGCCTACTTTACTCCTACCTGATTGCCCCCCCCCCTTCCTTGACGACGTTCTGGATTTGCGTTAAGCAGTAGTATTTTTAGTATCTTATAGCCATTCATATTGCGCATTTGAACATCGTGTGCAGCAAAAGAAAACTTAAGAAAAGTAATGTCGATTTTCTAAGTCAATTTCATTTCCCTTTACGTTATCGAACCGTCTATCTAAAAGGATTAAAATTCGAAGGTTTAACCCTATACAGCTTTGAAAGTTTTCCGCCTCCCCAAATCAGCGTCTATTAAAGAGATTAGCCTAAAGCTACTTTACTGTTTATTTCCGTCTCGCAATATAGATCCTTTACGAATATCAACCTGAAAAGAAAGAACTTAGTAATGGCATTTCATTTTTATTAAAAATCGATATTAACGGGCAGATAGCAACTTATACATTTATTACAATATTGGCTCTCAAATAAAACACAGTCGGTCTATACCCAGGACATTGCATAGTTATAATGTCTTTGGTCTATACCTACACATTAGTGCTGAGATGTTTAGTTCACTTTGCCAATTTCAATCTTTCGATCTCATTCAATAAAGTGACTAATACAAAAGACTAGCTCGTTTAGTTCACTGTTGTATACTCGCACACGCATAGTGAAGCAAGAGAAATATACAGGGTGTCTCTAAAAGGTGTGTACAAAATCTGAGCACATATTTCTGAGGCCAAAATAATGCGATTCAAAGCAACTTACCTTAGTCCAAAATTGCTCCGTTACCGAGATACAGGGTGGTAAACTTCAAAAATAAAAATCGAATTTTTTAAAATTAATGAACATTTTTCAACGTATTACTTACTTTAAAACTTCGCAGGGGAAGTGTGCCTTTGATGGACTACTGCCTATGATGGACCACCATCGATATATTTCAAATTTGCGCGCGTAGGACGCCAACGCTACGCTCGGCGGGTGAGCGAACTTCGTATATTAATGGCTGCCGAGTGTTCGACGTTTGTATGCTATTATAGTGAAATTACATTACAAAATTAAATCTGGTAAGTCCTGATGTAAGAAATTACGTTTTGTTTATTGCAACTTTTTCATATAATATAGATAGATATCTATTGGTTGCTTTAAATGTCTAAGGTAGGGATGTGTGTTACTCATCCAATGGTATACTTAATTAAATTTAGGTTAGAATTTACAAAACAAAATTATCGGTAGCCTAAGTGAAACTGGGCACATTTGCCAATGATGGACCACCTAGCGTAATCTATCGATGGACCAGGAGTCCATCATAGGAAAGTAGATATTATAGCATAGTATTTACTATTTAAATCTAAGTTTAATTTCTGACAGGTGGATATGGCTACACAAAAAAGACAGCAGTGGTCAGAGCGTGACATGCAGTAAGCGCTGAATAGTTTAGAAGAACATAGTATGGGATATAAATTAGCCGCAAAAACATTTAATGTCCCTAAAACGACGCTGCTCAGACGATTTACAAAACAGCAAGGAAGTTCCAAGGGCGACTTAGAAGGACGAAGAACAACGTTTTCTGAACATGTAGAAAGGGAAATTGCTGACCATATTATTGACATAGAAACACGGTTCTTTGGTCTTACTACCACAGATTTGCGTAGAATGGTATTTGAGGTAGCTGAAAGAAATGGATTAAAGCATTCGTTTAATCATGAAACCAGACTTGCTAGGTGGAAATTGGTAAAAGGTTTCTTGAACCGAAACCAACGTATATCTCTGAGAACCCCGGAGAGCACTTCACTAGCCAGAGCTCAGGCTTTCAATAAGCCGAACATATTTGCTTATTTTTCAGCGTTGGCTAAAATTTTGGATAAATATGATTTTCGTCCGGAGAATATTTATAACATGGACGAGTCAGGATTAACTACAGTCCAGAAAAAGTCTCAAAAAATTTACGCTACCAAGGGTAGGAAACAAGTTGGTGCGCTCAGCAGCGCTGAACGGGGCCAGCATGTTACAATCGTGTGTGCTATGAGTGCAATCGGAACATATGTGCCTCCGGCTCTTATTTTTCTGCGGCAAAGGATGAAGGATGAATTAATGAATGATTCTCCCATTGGAAGTATCTTGTTTGCGCAGGAAAAAGGTTGGATGACAGCTGAAATCTTTAGGAAATGGCTTGATCATTTTCTAAGATACACAAAGGCATCAAAAGAAAACCCAGTTCTTCTACATTTAGATGGCCATGGCAGCCACAAAGGCCTTGAAGCTCTGCAATTTACAAAGAAGAACGGAATTGTGATCTTTTGTCTTCCAGCTTATTGTTCGCACCATGTCCAACCGTTAGATGTTGGTTTTTTTAGACCAGTTCACACATATTATGATCAAGAAATTCAATTATCGTTACGCCAGAATCCAGGCAAGGCGGTAACGCAATTTAAAATTGCAAGTCTGTTTAGCAAGGCCTATTTAAAAAGTGAAGTACCTTTAAATGCTATCAATTCGTTTAAGAAAACAAGAATTCATCCTTTTAATCCGGATGTATTTCAAGATTGGGAGTATTCACCATCCCTATCCACAGACAAGTCGATTACAGAAAAAAATACTGACATGCCTGAGGAGCAACCACAAGAAACAGAAACCAACCATCAATCATCAGAACATTCTAAAAGTTTATCACAAGAACCAACTACATCAGGGCCACCAGGTGTGCACAATTCTACATCCTTATCACCAGGCCTCAACGTATCAGTTAAAGAAATTCATCCTCCACCTGTAGCTTCTTCGGACATAACAGGTCAAAAAAGAACTAGAAAACGTGGAAAAACCGGGTACTTAAATTCGTCCCCTGATATTGAAGAACTCAAAGAAAAAGCAGCGGAAAAATCTGCCAAAATAAGAAAACAAGAAGCTAGGAAAGCAAAAAAGCAAGTATTTAATGGCAATGATACCGAAAAGGAAGAAATAATCGACCCTTTTGAAGATGATTGTTCAGAGGATGTAGCTTGTATTTATTGTAACGAACTATTTTCACGGTCAAGAGCACGAGAAAAGTGGATTCGATACCAAACGTGTAGTTCTTGGTGCCACGATGAATGCGCCGGTGTTAGCGGCACCTGCAAAAAATTTACATGTGAATTGTGCAACTAGATTTTCTTTACTTTTGTTACGTTGTACATGAAATACATAAAGTGTATATACTCAGGGTGTTTTATAAAGTTTCCTACAGACCGTTCTTGTTGTTTAATATAAATGTTTGAAAAGTTATAAATGATTTTTTTTACTTTTATTACAAGGTCCATCTTAAGAAGATAACAGGGTCCAACATAGGACTATATACGCCTATGATGGGCCATTTGGTATATTTTAAAAAAACATGCAACATACCTTTTTCTATATTTATTCTAAAAGTCGTTACACCTAAGGTAAATCTATTAACACTAATAATCAAATATTTACCTGACTCCCTTTGATAGAAATATAATTTACAAAGTTATAAGAGAATTTCCTTAAGGGGTCCATCAAAGGCACACTTCCCCTACCCGGGGGTTTTTTGTTTCACTGTAGCCAATAGAGGGCGCTTCACAATGCACTTCTTATGGTTTAGAATGGTCTTAACTTTTTTTTCAGTGTAGGTAGTTTTTTCCTTTTTTTGTTAAGGAACTAACTTTTTAAACATTTTGAAACAAAAACGGTACTCTTGTGAAAATCTGCTAAAGTAAGCCGTTTTTGAGATATTTCGGTTTTTATTGTTCGATGCCGCACCGGAATATTTAAATTATTCTGAATAAAAAATGTTTGAGGATGAAATGTGGTCAGAGAATTAGCAGTGGAAAATATATTTTTTTAGATACTTTTTTGGAGCGTCACATCCAGAAATTCTCGGATTTTTCACCTGTTTGATAAACACCTTTAAACTATTTTTTGCAACAGACTAAAGAACATATTAAAGAACGATGCGGAATTGATGCAAGGAGTAAATTTAAACTTTTTACGTCGTATTAATCTTTGTACTTATGTTAACGGAGGTCATTTTGAACAATTACTAAAAGTTTATGCTAATTAAATTTACTTTTAAAACAAAATTGTTCCCCATTTAATTAAAAAAAAAATCCATACTCAAATTCTTCCTGCAAAACGTGCTGTAACTAACCCAAGTGAAACATTTTTTCCTGCCGAAAATTTACTGACAGCGGAATTTTTTATTCAAAATAATTTAAATATTCCGGTGCGGCATCGAACACTAAAAACCGAAATATCCGAAAAACGGCTTACTTTAGCGGATTTTCACAAGAGTACCTTTTTTGTTTCAATATGTTCAGAAAATTAGTTCCTTAACGAAAGAAGGAAAAACTATACTGACAAAAAAGTTATGGCCATTCTAAACCATAGGAAGTGCATTATGAAGCGCCCTCTAATGGACATAGTGAAAAGGTGTCCGTATTCGGGTTTCGCATCCCAAAAAACCCCCGGGTACCAAGTTTTGAAGTAATAGGTTAAAAAATGTTCACTAATTTTAAAAAATTCTATTTTTATTTTTTAACTTTACCACCCTGTATCTCGGAAACGGAGAAATTTCGGACTAAGGTAAGTTGCTTTAAATCGCCTTATTTTGGCATCAGGAATATGTGCTCAGATTTTGTACAGACCTTTTAGAGTATAAGGGAAATATGTCAAAGTAATATTATAAAAAATAACAATGAAACCTATATAGTAAATAAATAAAAGAGAAGCATGGTGCTTCGTGGAGAGTACAGTGCAACTATACCGTTCTGCACTCACTCTATGAAAGTCTCGATAAATATGATAAATTTTGTCTCTAGCCACGGCACATCGAATGAGCGGTACATGTTTGATATTATCACATTATGCCACATCTTACGCTATCTTGGCCGAGTTGTATGTGAGGCACCAGTCCACCTATCCGACAGCTGACACCATTGGTCGGTCTCCAGGCTCCGGGTAGTTCAGGATCTGCTTCACGGTCGTTTCGCTCTCGTTCGCGTTTTGCATATAGTACAAGGATATAAGGCTTTAGTACGCCTTGATTGAATCTTTAAAGAATTACCGATTAAGTAGATCCAGGGCCGTCGAGAGCCGACACGGGCCCTGGGACTGGACAGCCTCCAGTGTTGGCAAGTATGCGCCAGTAGAGGAAAACGGACAGAGCGAGACCAGGTGGTGCTGGTGGTGCTGGTGGTGCAACTAACCCGGGTGGTTCGGTGGTGCGTTTTATGATCTAACCCGGGTGGTTCGGTGGTGCGTTTTATGATCTAACCCGGGTGGTTCGGTGGTGCGTTTTATGACCTAACCCGGGTGGTTCGGTGGTGCGTTTTATGACCTAACCCGGGTGGTTCGGTGGTGCTGTTTTACGAGACCAGTGGTGCTGGTGGTGCTGTTTTACGAGACCAGTGGTGCTGGTGGATCAGGTGGTGCTGGTGGTGCTGGTGGTGCAACTAACCCAGGTGGTGCAGGTGGTGCGTTTTACGATCTAACCCAAGTGGTTCGGTGGTGCGTTTTATGATCTAACCCGGGTGGTTCGGTGGTGCGTTTTATGATCTAACCCGGGCGGTTCGGTGGTGCGTTTTATGACCTAACCCGGGTGGTTCGGTGGTGCTGTTTTACGAGACCAGTGGTGCTGGTGGTGCTGTTTTACGAGACCAGTGGTGCTGGTGGTGCTGTTTTACGAGACCAGTGGTGCTGGTGGTGCGTTTTATGATCTAACCCGGGCGGTTCGGTGGTGCGTTTTATGACCTAACCCGGGTGGTTCGGTGGTGCTGTTTTACGAGACCAGTGGTGCTGGTGGTGCTGTTTTACGAGACCAGTGGTGCTGGTGGTGCTGTTTTACGAGACCAGTGGTGCTGGTGGTGCGTTTTATGATCTAACCCAAGTGGTTCGGTGGTGCGTTTTATGATCTAACCCGGGTGGTTCGGTGGTGCTGTTTATGAGCTAACCCGGGTGCTTTCGTGAGGCGGCTCTGTCAATATCTCTCTACTGTGTTAATTTATGCGGGTAATAAAACCGACAAGGGTCGGATCGGCCTGCATGCTTATAGAGGTAAAAAACCGCTTTAGAATGTTTTTGGTATATCTTTTTTAGATAATTTTGGGGGAAATAATTTGCCTGAGATGCCAATTAAAAAAAGCCTACATTTAATTGTATTTTAGATTCTTGAATTTTGTACATGGATTAAAAATCTACTATTTCTTGAAATTGTATACATTATGTTAGATAATTAAGGAATAAAAAAGATGAAAATAGCAATTATAATTAGAAAAAAAATATTTTAATGTTATTAAGACCTGTGAAAATTTGTAAAACTGTACAGAATTGTATTATTTTCTGAAAATGATATACTGAGTGTTTAGAATTTAGTAAAAAATTAAAAAAAATGTTTTAACGTTATTAAGCCCTGTGAAACTTTGTAAAAAATGACTAAAACAGTCGCAAATCGTCCTATTTTCTTAAAAGTGTATACTGAGTGTTTAGAATTTAGTAAAAATTAAAAAAAATGTTTTAAATTTGTTAAATCATGTGAAATCTTGTATAAAATGACTAGAACCGTTCTTAATCATGGCATTTCTGAAAATTGTATACTGAGTGTTTAGAATTTAGTAAAAAATTAAAAAAAATGTTTTAACGTTATTAAGCCCTGTGAAACTTTGTAAAAAATGACTAAAACAGTCGCAAATCGTCCTATTTTCTTAAAAGTGTATACTGAGTGTTTAGAATTTAGTAAAAATTAAAAAAAAATGTTTTAAATTTGTTAAATCATGTGAAATCTTGTATAAAATGACCAGAACCGTTCTTAATCATGGCATTTCTGAAAATTGTATACTGAGTGTTTAGAATTTAGTAAAAAATTAAAAAAAATGTTTTAACGTTATTAAGCCCTGTGAAACTTTGTAAAAAATGACTAAAACAGTCGCAAATCGTCCTATTTTCTTAAAAGTGTATACTGAGTGTTTAGAATTTAGTAAAAATTAAAAAAAATGTTTTAAATTTGTTAAATCATGTGAAATCTTGTATAAAATGACTAGAACCGTTCTTAATCATGACATTTCTGAAAATTGTATACTGAGTGTTAAGTATTTAGTGAAATGGTGGCTATTTAGTTAATTCGTGACTTGTTTTGTACAGATTCTTTAGCATTTCTTAAGAACCGAAAAAGAAAACAGAAAAGAAAAAATAAAAGAAAAAAACAACTCCAAGTGTCTTTGCGAACAATCGGCAATAAAATAGAGTATTTCAGTTTTTAATTTTTCGTAAATAAAAGTTGGTTAGATTAATAGTCTCTGTGAATATAATAACATAAACAAAGTGATATGCCGTAAATTTAGGAGTACAGTATAAATTATGCCTCTATTAAAATATACCGCAATAACTAACTACCAAAGGATTTTTGATATTTTGAATATATTTGATGCTCATAGCATTATCACATTTCCAAAGGCTCTAAATTTTAGAAAAATGTTCTAATAGAATATGTCTATCAATATAAAGTAAAGGTAATGTTAGGTTTTTTAAAAAATACGACCTACAACAGTCTCTGCTACAGCATGGCTGACTCTGTAGAAACTTCTGTGAAACCATAATAATTATATCAATAATCGAGTTGTCGTTATGATAATATTTTCTTCCAATATCCGACTCCACTATCCATAAAAGTTATGTTAGAAAATTCATAATTGAGCGCATTGTAATTTTTTAAAAAGAAATTCACTTCACACACAAAGATGTAGCCATTCAATCCATGAAAATAATGCAAGTCAGTATGCGTATGTTATGGCTAACTGTTTAAATGTCTATTCCTTCCACGTTTATCGGAAGAAATACTTTTTTATACTAGTATTTTAGTTGAAAATAAGATCATAAATCATCTATACAAAACAAGCGTCCCTTATGGATTTGAACGAAAATCATAGATTCGACTATTTTCATGAAAAATAAATCTAAGTACGGAATAATGCAGGAAGATTATCTATTTTCTTGGTTTAGAAAGTGATGTAGTTAAGATTTATAACTTAGGAATAAATAAATTATTATTAATCTTTTCGACCTATTTCTCTTGCATATTTAATTTCTTTGATAGTAAGAACTAATCTTTTTATTTTACAAAGTAAAAAAAAAGCTAAAGATCGGCGTTGTCAGTCAGGTATAAGAACTGATTTAACACGATGGTTTTTGTACAAACGTTCACATACAATTGTATGCTTTTTAACCGATTGTGTCGGAAAAAATGACGATTTATAGATTAGATATTTAGACGAAGAGCTAACCTTCTCAATAAACTATTGATTATTGCCCTGCTAGCTAGACAACACTTTTTATGTTAGTCAAAAAAAAAATTTTTTTTTCGGACGCTATTACAGATTTCATCGTTAACTAACAAACATTAAGACCAAAAAATTAGCGTGCAAGATGAAATGTATAGGTTCACTTCATTTCTACATTATTTTACAACTCTCAATCGCATTAAAAACAAGATCGAATAAAAAATAACTTATGACATATGGACGAAAAATGTTTTTCGGGCTATTTAGCTTAGCGACCGCATTACGTCTGAAATACTACATTTTTCGAGCTTATAACATAATTTACTATTTTAACGTTAAAATAGGGGAAATGATGTATCGAAATGGATTCTTTTTTTTTGTCGGTCACGAGATTATAGTTTCTTTTAAAATGAACTCTAATATTTACAACACAAATTATCCTTTAAGCCACTTTAGTTTAAAACTCGTCTGTCGCTTTCCCTCTATTGTGAGTTTGATTAAAGTATAGCGTAGTATATATTTAGATGAATTTCGCAAATGTTGAATACTTTCAAAACTGAAAAAGCCGCCCTTTGCAATAAATATCTCCGTAGAGTTAGGTACCCTGCAGATTAAGGGTATTTCAGCGGATAATCATATACAAATTCAAAGATTTTGTCTATTTTAATGGATTAACAAACAATATCTATAGGATGACTTTACTGATAAAAAAAAAATAACAAAAATCTATTAAGTCTAGGCTCACATGAAATTCCATAAAGAGCAGCTGCATAGCCTTATCACATCAAACTATATTTTTATTTCGTTCTATTGTCAAAAGTCTGTGTTTAGGAGATTATCGTTCATTTTAAAATGAACTCTAATATGTACATCACCATAAACTACCTCTTAAGCCGCCGTAAAAATACACTTTTCGATTTACCTCTATATTGATTTTCTAATATTAAATATCTACAATAGTCGAAATTCGCTCGCTAATACCTATGTATGCAAGGTTTCTTCAAAAAAATGACAATTTTGTTGTTTAATGGCTTGAAAAAATGGAAAAAGGAGGTTTTTGCATCCATTTATTTCCAGATGAGTGTTAAAAATACTTATAAAACTCGGTATACCGAAGATCAACCATTAATGAGAGGGTTGAGTCCTGTTTGCCAAATCCTGATTTATAATTTGACGTTGGCAACGGTACAATTTTTTAACATTTATCATAAGAGGCGTATATTTTTGGGGCTTAGATCTACTAGTTTATCCACGCCCCATTCATTGTTAGTGCTTTAGTAATTTTACTTTCCAATTATTTTTTACCAAAACGCGTAGTTGAAACAGTGTCTATATCAGACGATATAATAAATTTTAAGGATTAATTTGCTTACAAATACACTTCAATTTATTTAGGCTAAAGCAGCCAGACATATACTGGAACTATGAAAACCCTATTACAATTTGGTTGCCTAGAGAAAATTTTGTAAAAAACATAGCTTTCTACACAAATGCTTGCACATTATGTACCTATCATTTTAAGATACCTGGCGACATCAATGTAAGCATTGACATAATGACGCAAGATATAGGTAGGTACTAGAATATTCAAGATTTCTATTAACGATACACTTCAGCATACATGCGAGATGTCATTAATGTCTACGGAAGGCAACAGACATACCAGCTATTTTTACATGGGATTCCATAGACTTGAACGCTTCTTATTTAGAAATATTTGATGTCATCTTGAGGAGTTCCGTATTGAAGCATCAAACCTACCTGCCAAATAATTGACGAAATATGGGATATCATAAAATATGTCCCCCATCGAACTAAATGATCCTATAAACCAGCTTCACAGACCGTAATTTGTGATGCTAACACGATTAATACGCAATAGAACAAGATTAAGAAACAAAATTTAAAGTAGCTCTTTATCACACGAAAATAATTAAATAATTTACGGTTACAGAACAATAATTATTTTAAAAAGCTGTATAACTAAATATATTATGTTATTAGGAATATTCTGTCTAAAGTAACAGCTGATCTTAGTCGAAAATGAGATCGTATTATTGATTGTTGAATTCGTTAGGTATGAAATAAAATTAGAGATTTCGTCTATTTTTTTCACGATTAAAAAAGAATACCTCTATTTAGCTAAAAATGAAACGATTACAGTGGTAGATTAATTCACTTTACCAAGCATGTAAACTACTAATTTTGCAATAAATATCTTCTATATTTCTAGGTAGGTTTACTCGAAAATGTTGGGCTATTTTCATCAAAAATCCCGATACGAAATTGAAAAATTTGCCTATTTTTGTCGGTTTACAAAGTGTTAGTGGAATATTGGTTTGATCAAAGAACAATAATTATTTTAAAAATGTTGTATAATTAACTAAATGTCGGTGTTATCAGGCAGGCAAGAAGTTATTTATCTGAATCTTATTTGTACCATTAGCGTTTATATACAAATGTTAGTGGTTTTCAAAAATTGATATCTCGGAAATTATTAGGTTTAGACTTATAATACGCTTATTAAAAAATAATGACTACTTTATGCAAAATTCAAAAATATTATAAGATGTAGGATATCCCAGTAACTTAACCAAAGATTTTCGGTCTTCGTAAAGCTTTATACGTTTCTTCAGCGTACCAAACATTCACTTTTTTTAAATATTGACATCGGGTTAGGATTCTGAACATAGGATTAACATCACTCCAATAGTGAACATGTTGCGTTGTCACAGTTCCATTCGTCGAAAAGTAAACAAAACCGTTTGAGCTACGTGGGGAATAAATAAAGTTGGCTTGTTGAAAAATTTTAATATTTATTAAGGTAAAAGCCTATAAATATATCGATACAACACTTTGGCATTTCTAATACTACAAACATGAATATCTAAAATGTGATATTTAAAACCATCAACTCTCTCTCCCTTCTATAATTTTGGTACACCATTGCTGTCTTCTAAGTTTATAATATATGGCGTCCTGCAGTTTAATTCCAAAAATGTTTTAACTAAAAATTCCTCTTTAACACGTCCTTTAACGTAAATAATGTCTGCGTCTATCAGATTGTTGGATATGATATTATGTAGTTCCTTGTAATCGGTATCACCATAATTATAAAGGATACCATGATGATTTCCAAATAGATATTTGACTTGTTTCTTGCAAGCCTTACTTAAGGTGTCGAATGCTTTAACTGGTTTAAAAAAGTAACTTTTCATACTATTTCCATCATAAATAGCCAATTCTTTCGCGTAAAATTCAGGTATGTTAAATCCTTGAATATCGACTACAACGAACTTCATTGTCTGAAGACTCAAATCAAGCAAGTATATTTTCATATTTTTATCGCTCTTAAGTTCGATTTCAAAAGCACACCCCCACTTTTCGATAATTTCACAGTCTTAGCACATAGATCTTATATTTTTATTTACGATCAATTCATCTTTATTCGCCAATCGTCTCAAACGAGTCTGCTTTCGAAAGTAATATAGCCTTAGTATTCAGAAAATATTAATAATATCGGAGCTTAAAACATCCTTGACACTAAAAAATCATTGTGTTTCCTAACAAAACCCATCATCTTGTCTATTTAGCTTGCTTTCCTATTGTTTAGCAGGTTAAATAAAATTATTATTTCGCTCTTTTTGTCGGTACTGAATCGTTAGGGGAATACGTTTCTAGTTCTATAAGAGAGACAGTTAAAATTTATGTAAGCAATCAAAAATCCTACACTATGAGCTACTTAGTTAAAATTTCATATTTCCTTCCTGGATCAGGCAAAATTTGTGATGTGTCGGACAAAATTTATAAAAATACGAAAAAAAATGCTGGATGCATTTTTAGCGTGACTTTCTATTTAATACCATCTTATTTCAAGCTATAATTCGGTTGTCAAAATGAGAATAAAATAATTTTCCCATGGTTTATGTCATCTTAAAAAAGTCAAAAGGTTATATTCTGTAGAGGGTCAGATACATTCAAATTTAAATATTTTCTCCAAGAAGAATTTTAAGATAGTATTATAGTAAATAAAAATTCTATACCTCCAATATTTCATGGAAACATATCGTGTTCTAGCGACATAACCCAAAAGTACCTCTATTCAGAAACGCATCGTACTTTTCTTGTCAATAATTGTCTCATTGTCCCATCCATTACATTATTATAATCTTAAAGCACCTGTTACCAGCATTATCTGTTTTTATGGTTTTCATAAAACATAGCGATTACCGATGAAAATTAAACGAAAACTTAATAAATAACTTTTTTTTTCAACTGAAATAGACTGATTTTCGATGGAAAAATGTTACTTATAACTAAAAATGAATATAAGACATATACGCAATGATATTTAGAATAAATCAATCTTTTCTAAAATTACTATGAAATATTCACAAAATCGTTTCGTTATAACCAAAGTAGCAAGGCTTGCAGATTTCGTATAGAGTTCAAACGCGATACTGAGATGATCTTTTTTTTTTTATATTTTTGTAGGATAATGCACCACTACGCTGTAAGTACTTGAGAGAGGACTTTCTTGAAAAATCCTCAAATTTCTCTGCAATTTTGTTCCTTCTAGAGTTAAATTCACACAGAAAACCCCGTATTCTTATCTTTCAGGTTGGTATATTAAAAAGGGCTTATTAGTATGGTTTAGAAAACAAGCAATATTAATTAACGGATGTTTTTTCGTCGTATGAAGAGTTGAAAAATTTTTTTTTCCACTCCAATGGTTACGATGCAGAGAGTCGGGTTTCATCATAATCTTTCAGGGTAGCTCAGGTTTGATTGCATGTAGAGAGTCGGGTTTCATCATAATCTTTCAGGCTAGCTCAGGTTTGATTACATTACATTACACTCAAACGTTTGAGAAACCTGAACAAACCTGAGGGGGGCGCGTCAAACCTGAAACCGATTGCAAGGAGCACTAACCTTAGTACATGTAATCAAACCTGAGCTAGCCTGAAAGATTATGATGAAACCCGACTCTCTACATGCAATCAAACCTGAGCTACCCTGAAAGATTATGATGAAACCCGACTCTCTGCATCGTAACCATTGGAGTGGAAAAAAAAATTTTTCAACTCTTCATACGACGAAAAAACATCCGTTAATTAATATTGCTTGTTTTCTAAACCATACTAATAAGCCCTTTTTAATATACCAACCTGAAAGATAAGAATACGGGGTTTTCTGTGTGAATTTAACTCTAGAAGGAACAAAATTGCAGAGAAATTTGAGGATTTTTCAAGAAAGTCCTCTCTCAAGTACTTACAGCGTAGTGGTGCATTATCCTACAAAAATATAAAAAAAAAAAGATCATCTCAGTATCGCGTTTGAACTCTATACGAAATCTGCAAGCCTTGCTACTTTGGTTATAACGAAACGATTTTGTGAATATTTCATAGTAATTTTAGAAAAGATTGATTTATTCTAAATATCATTGCGTATATGTCTTATATTCATTTTTAGTTATAAGTAACATTTTTCCATCGAAAATCAGTCTATTTCAGTTGAAAAAAAAAGTTATTTATTAAGTTTTCGTTTAATTTTCATCGGTAATCGCTATGTTTTATGAAAACCATAAAAACAGATAATGCTGGTAACAGGTGCTTTAAGATTATAATAATGTAATGGATGGGACAATGAGACAATTATTGACAAGAAAAGTACGATGCGTTTCTGAATAGAGGTACTTTTGGGTTATGTCGCTAGAACACGATATGTTTCCATGAAATATTGGAGGTATAGAATTTTTATTTACTATAATACTATCTTAAAATTCTTCTTGGAGAAAATATTTAAATTTGAATGTATCTGACCCTCTACAGAATATAACCTTTTGACTTTTTTAAGATGACATAAACCATGGGAAAATTATTTTATTCTCATTTTGACAACCGAATTATAGCTTGAAATAAGATGGTATTAAATAGAAAGTCACGCTAAAAATGCATCCAGCATTTTTTTTCGTATTTTTATAAATTTTGTCCGACACATCACAAATTTTGCCTGATCCAGGAAGGAAATATGAAATTTTAACTAAGTAGCTCATAGTGTAGGATTTTTGATTGCTTACATAAATTTTAACTGTCTCTCTTATAGAACTAGAAACGTATTCCCCTAACGATTCAGTACCGACAAAAAGAGCGAAATAATAATTTTATTTAACCTGCTAAACAATAGGAAAGCAAGCTAAATAGACAAGATGATGGGTTTTGTTAGGAAACACAATGATTTTTTAGTGTCAAGGATGTTTTAAGCTCCGATATTATTAATATTTTCTGAATACTAAGGCTATATTACTTTCGAAAGCAGACTCGTTTGAGACGATTGGCGAATAAAGATGAATTGATCGTAAATAAAAATATAAGATCTATGTGCTAAGACTGTGAAATTATCGAAAAGTGGGGGTGTGCTTTTGAAATCGAACTTAAGAGCGATAAAAATATGAAAATATACTTGCTTGATTTGAGTCTTCAGACAATGAAGTTCGTTGTAGTCGATATTCAAGGATTTAACATACCTGAATTTTACGCGAAAGAATTGGCTATTTATGATGGAAATAGTATGAAAAGTTACTTTTTTAAACCAGTTAAAGCATTCGACACCTTAAGTAAGGCTTGCAAGAAACAAGTCAAATATCTATTTGGAAATCATCATGGTATCCTTTATAATTATGGTGATACCGATTACAAGGAACTACATAATATCATATCCAACAATCTGATAGACGCAGACATTATTTACGTTAAAGGACGTGTTAAAGAGGAATTTTTAGTTAAAACATTTTTGGAATTAAACTGCAGGACGCCATATATTATAAACTTAGAAGACAGCAATGGTGTACCAAAATTATAGAAGGGAGAGAGAGTTGATGGTTTTAAATATCACATTTTAGATATTCATGTTTGTAGTATTAGAAATGCCAAAGTGTTGTATCGATATATTTATAGGCTTTTACCTTAATAAATATTAAAATTTTTCAACAAGCCAACTTTATTTATTCCCCACGTAGCTCAAACGGTTTTGTTTACTTTTCGACGAATGGAACTGTGACAACGCAACATGTTCACTATTGGAGTGATGTTAATCCTATGTTCAGAATCCTAACCCGATGTCAATATTTAAAAAAAGTGAATGTTTGGTACGCTGAAGAAACGTATAAAGCTTAACGAAGACCGAAAATCTTTGGTTAAGTTACTGGGATATCCTACATCTTATAATATTTTTGAATTTTGCATAAAGTAGTCATTATTTTTTAATAAGCGTATTATAAGTCTAAACCTAATAATTTCCGAGATATCAATTTTTGAAAACCACTAACATTTGTATATAAACGCTAATGGTACAAATAAGATTCAGATAAATAACTTCTTGCCTGCCTGATAACACCGACATTTAGTTAATTATACAACATTTTTAAAATAATTATTGTTCTTTGATCAAACCAATATTCCACTAACACTTTGTAAACCGACAAAAATAGGCAAATTTTTCAATTTCGTATCGGGATTTTTGATGAAAATAGCCCAACATTTTCGAGTAAACCTACCTAGAAATATAGAAGATATTTATTGCAAAATTAGTAGTTTACATGCTTGGTAAAGTGAATTAATCTACCACTGTAATCGTTTCATTTTTAGCTAAATAGAGGTATTCTTTTTTAATCGTGAAAAAAATAGACGAAATCTCTAATTTTATTTCATACCTAACGAATTCAACAATCAATAATACGATCTCATTTTCGACTAAGATCAGCTGTTACTTTAGACAGAATATTCCTAATAACATAATATATTTAGTTATACAGCTTTTTAAAATAATTATTGTTCTGTAACCGTAAATTATTTAATTATTTTCGTGTGATAAAGAGCTACTTTAAATTTTGTTTCTTAATCTTGTTCTATTGCGTATTAATCGTGTTAGCATCACAAATTACGGTCTGTGAAGCTGGTTTATAGGATCATTTAGTTCGATGGGGGACATATTTTATGATATCCCATATTTCGTCAATTATTTGGCAGGTAGGTTTGATGCTTCAATACGGAACTCCTCAAGATGACATCAAATATTTCTAAACAAGAAGCGTTCAAGTCTATGGAATCCCATGTAAAAATAGCTGGTATGTCTGTTGCCTTCCGTAGACATTAATGACATCTCGCATGTATGCTGAAGTGTATCGTTAATAGAAATCTTGAATATTCTAGTACCTACCTATATCTTGCGTCATTATGTCAATGCTTACATTGATGTCGCCAGGTATCTTAAAATGATAGGTACATAATGTGCAAGCATTTGTGTAGAAAGCTATGTTTTTTACAAAATTTTCTCTAGGCAACCAAATTGTAATAGGGTTTTCATAGTTCCAGTATATGTCTGGCTGCTTTAGCCTAAATAAATTGAAGTGTATTTGTAAGCAAATTAATCCTTAAAATTTATTATATCGTCTGATATAGACACTGTTTCAACTACGCGTTTTGGTAAAAAATAATTGGAAAGTAAAATTACTAAAGCACTAACAATGAATGGGGCGTGGATAAACTAGTAGATCTAAGCCCCAAAAATATACGCCTCTTATGATAAATGTTAAAAAATTGTACCGTTGCCAACGTCAAATTATAAATCAGGATTTGGCAAACAGGACTCAACCCTCTCATTAATGGTTGATCTTCGGTATACCGAGTTTTATAAGTATTTTTAACACTCATCTGGAAATAAATGGATGCAAAAACCTCCTTTTTCCATTTTTTCAAGCCATTAAACAACAAAATTGTCATTTTTTTGAAGAAACCTTGCATACATAGGTATTAGCGAGCGAATTTCGACTATTGTAGATATTTAATATTAGAAAATCAATATAGAGGTAAATCGAAAAGTGTATTTTTACGGCGGCTTAAGAGGTAGTTTATGGTGATGTACATATTAGAGTTCATTTTAAAATGAACGATAATCTCCTAAACACAGACTTTTGACAATAGAACGAAATAAAAATATAGTTTGATGTGATAAGGCTATGCAGCTGCTCTTTATGGAATTTCATGTGAGCCTAGACTTAATAGATTTTTGTTATTTTTTTTTTATCAGTAAAGTCATCCTATAGATATTGTTTGTTAATCCATTAAAATAGACAAAATCTTTGAATTTGTATATGATTATCCGCTGAAATACCCTTAATCTGCAGGGTACCTAACTCTACGGAGATATTTATTGCAAAGGGCGGCTTTTTCAGTTTTGAAAGTATTCAACATTTGCGAAATTCATCTAAATATATACTACGCTATACTTTAATCAAACTCACAATAGAGGGAAAGCGACAGACGAGTTTTAAACTAAAGTGGCTTAAAGGATAATTTGTGTTGTAAATATTAGAGTTCATTTTAAAAGAAACTATAATCTCGTGACCGACAAAAAAAAAGAATCCATTTCGATACATCATTTCCCCTATTTTAACGTTAAAATAGTAAATTATGTTATAAGCTCGAAAAATGTAGTATTTCAGACGTAATGCGGTCGCTAAGCTAAATAGCCCGAAAAACATTTTTCGTCCATATGTCATAAGTTATTTTTTATTCGATCTTGTTTTTAATGCGATTGAGAGTTGTAAAATAATGTAGAAATGAAGTGAACCTATACATTTCATCTTGCACGCTAATTTTTTGGTCTTAATGTTTGTTAGTTAACGATGAAATCTGTAATAGCGTCCGAAAAAAAAATTTTTTTTTTGACTAACATAAAAAGTGTTGTCTAGCTAGCAGGGCAATAATCAATAGTTTATTGAGAAGGTTAGCTCTTCGTCTAAATATCTAATCTATAAATCGTCATTTTTTCCGACACAATCGGTTAAAAAGCATACAATTGTATGTGAACGTTTGTACAAAAACCATCGTGTTAAATCAGTTCTTATACCTGACTGACAACGCCGATCTTTAGCTTTTTTTTTACTTTGTAAAATAAAAAGATTAGTTCTTACTATCAAAGAAATTAAATATGCAAGAGAAATAGGTCGAAAAGATTAATAATAATTTATTTATTCCTAAGTTATAAATCTTAACTACATCACTTTCTAAACCAAGAAAATAGATAATCTTCCTGCATTATTCCGTACTTAGATTTATTTTTCATGAAAATAGTCGAATCTATGATTTTCGTTCAAATCCATAAGGGACGCTTGTTTTGTATAGATGATTTATGATCTTATTTTCAACTAAAATACTAGTATAAAAAAGTATTTCTTCCGATAAACGTGGAAGGAATAGACATTTAAACAGTTAGCCATAACATACGCATACTGACTTGCATTATTTTCATGGATTGAATGGCTACATCTTTGTGTGTGAAGTGAATTTCTTTTTAAAAAATTACAATGCGCTCAATTATGAATTTTCTAACATAACTTTTATGGATAGTGGAGTCGGATATTGGAAGAAAATATTATCATAACGACAACTCGATTATTGATATAATTATTATGGTTTCACAGAAGTTTCTACAGAGTCAGCCATGCTGTAGCAGAGACTGTTGTAGGTCGTATTTTTTAAAAAACCTAACATTACCTTTACTTTATATTGATAGACATATTCTATTAGAACATTTTTCTAAAATTTAGAGCCTTTGGAAATGTGATAATGCTATGAGCATCAAATATATTCAAAATATCAAAAATCCTTTGGTAGTTAGTTATTGCGGTATATTTTAATAGAGGCATAATTTATACTGTACTCCTAAATTTACGGCATATCACTTTGTTTATGTTATTATATTCACAGAGACTATTAATCTAACCAACTTTTATTTACGAAAAATTAAAAACTGAAATACTCTATTTTATTGCCGATTGTTCGCAAAGACACTTGGAGTTGTTTTTTTCTTTTATTTTTTCTTTTCTGTTTTCTTTTTCGGTTCTTAAGAAATGCTAAAGAATCTGTACAAAACAAGTCACGAATTAACTAAATAGCCACCATTTCACTAAATACTTAACACTCAGTATACAATTTTCAGAAATGTCATGATTAAGAACGGTTCTAGTCATTTTATACAAGATTTCACATGATTTAACAAATTTAAAACATTTTTTTTAATTTTTACTAAATTCTAAACACTCAGTATACACTTTTAAGAAAATAGGACGATTTGCGACTGTTTTAGTCATTTTTTACAAAGTTTCACAGGGCTTAATAACGTTAAAACATTTTTTTTAATTTTTTACTAAATTCTAAACACTCAGTATACAATTTTCAGAAATGCCATGATTAAGAACGGTTCTGGTCATTTTATACAAGATTTCACATGATTTAACAAATTTAAAACATTTTTTTTTAATTTTTACTAAATTCTAAACACTCAGTATACACTTTTAAGAAAATAGGACGATTTGCGACTGTTTTAGTCATTTTTTACAAAGTTTCACAGGGCTTAATAACGTTAAAACATTTTTTTTAATTTTTTACTAAATTCTAAACACTCAGTATACAATTTTCAGAAATGCCATGATTAAGAACGGTTCTAGTCATTTTATACAAGATTTCACATGATTTAACAAATTTAAAACATTTTTTTTAATTTTTACTAAATTCTAAACACTCAGTATACACTTTTAAGAAAATAGGACGATTTGCGACTGTTTTAGTCATTTTTTACAAAGTTTCACAGGGCTTAATAACGTTAAAACATTTTTTTTAATTTTTTACTAAATTCTAAACACTCAGTATATCATTTTCAGAAAATAATACAATTCTGTACAGTTTTACAAATTTTCACAGGTCTTAATAACATTAAAATATTTTTTTTCTAATTATAATTGCTATTTTCATCTTTTTTATTCCTTAATTATCTAACATAATGTATACAATTTCAAGAAATAGTAGATTTTTAATCCATGTACAAAATTCAAGAATCTAAAATACAATTAAATGTAGGCTTTTTTTAATTGGCATCTCAGGCAAATTATTTCCCCCAAAATTATCTAAAAAAGATATACCAAAAACATTCTAAAGCGGTTTTTTACCTCTATAAGCATGCAGGCCGATCCGACCCTTGTCGGTTTTATTACCCGCATAAATTAACACAGTAGAGAGATATTGACAGAGCCGCCTCACGAAAGCACCCGGGTTAGCTCATAAACAGCACCACCGAACCACCCGGGTTAGATCATAAAACGCACCACCGAACCACTTGGGTTAGATCATAAAACGCACCACCAGCACCACTGGTCTCGTAAAACAGCACCACCAGCACCACTGGTCTCGTAAAACAGCACCACCAGCACCACTGGTCTCGTAAAACAGCACCACCGAACCACCCGGGTTAGGTCATAAAACGCACCACCGAACCGCCCGGGTTAGATCATAAAACGCACCACCAGCACCACTGGTCTCGTAAAACAGCACCACCAGCACCACTGGTCTCGTAAAACAGCACCACCAGCACCACTGGTCTCGTAAAACAGCACCACCGAACCACCCGGGTTAGGTCATAAAACGCACCACCGAACCGCCCGGGTTAGATCATAAAACGCACCACCGAACCACCCGGGTTAGATCATAAAACGCACCACCGAACCACTTGGGTTAGATCGTAAAACGCACCACCTGCACCACCTGGGTTAGTTGCACCACCAGCACCACCTGATCCACCAGCACCACTGGTCTCGTAAAACAGCACCACCAGCACCACTGGTCTCGTAAAACAGCACCACCGAACCACCCGGGTTAGGTCATAAAACGCACCACCGAACCACCCGGGTTAGGTCATAAAACGCACCACCGAACCACCCGGGTTAGATCATAAAACGCACCACCGAACCACCCGGGTTAGATCATAAAACGCACCACCGAACCACCCGGGTTAGTTGCACCACCAGCACCACCAGCACCACCTGGTCTCGCTCTGTCCGTTTTCCTCTACTTGCGCCGTAGGCGCCAAAAAAATAGCGCCGCAGGCGAAAAATTTTTGGGTGCCACGCCCTATTTTGATGATAGAGCTTGCTTTTCAAGTAGATAGTGCCGCATGCCACTTTTTTTGCCTTTCATTTAAATTTAAAATATATATTTAAATATATTTTTTACCGTGCTTGTAGTAGGTATATTTCTAATGCGGATCAATTCGCGATTCACGCCCGGGCCCCTCCAGGCCCCGGGCCACGGGAATTTGTCCCGTCTGCCCCCCCTCTCGTCGGCCCTGAGTAGATCTTTTAGTTCAGTTATCAGATTCGATCTTTTGAACTAGTTCGTTCGCGAACTACACACCTCTACTACACATTATGTATTTGGAAAATAATTTACCTATTGTACTGTTACCAACAGGTTACGGACACAGAAATGTCTATCATCAGTATCTGTTCAGTAAAAGCGTTGTTCGTAGTGGAGCAAAGAATGCTGAATTGTGACAAGTGATTGGAAGATGTCAATAATACGAAGCCATGCTCAATAGAGACTATAGTATGAGTAGTCGTTCTACTCCTTTGAAAATGACCCGAAAGGGCCGAAACACGCGTGTAAGGTAACTGAATATAAAAACTGTGAACCAGAACAAGGAATTTTTATTTCTACCCATAATGGATATACGGTCTCACCAAGAATGTAGCCCACCACAAATAAATTATAGAGACCATAATATTTTTCAGCTAAGAATAATGTAAGTTGAAGTTAGGTTGTCAATTTCTAGTTACTAAAGGAGACAACCTAAAAAGCAAAACAATCTGTTGTTAATGACATCCGAGTCAGCTGACATGAGGTGACTACTTTACCGGTAATACAAACGATACAGAATCGTATTCGGCCATATTTTATTTATTTCGTTTGTTCTTATTGATTGTTTCCATGTGGTAGCATTCCGCAGATTTTCGACGCATTCTTTATTGATGTTAGTGGTTTTTTCAGACAGTTTATTTTTGTGATATTAAAACTTTTAGTGTGAGAATTGCAAAATTAATTATGGATCACGATTACTGTGTTCCCAGTAACTCTAGAAGAAGAAATGAAATAAACATGCACAATTTTATTTTTAAAATCAGAACAACTACAACCACAATTTTATTATCTACAACCACTAACAGCATGTTAACCCTTTCGGCCCCTTTCAATAAAGTTCTTAACAATATTAAATACGATCTTCGTTTTTGGCCAGGGACCTATATACAGGGTGTTTAAGTTTTTTTTTTTGTTTTTTACGCTCAGCTGAACTGGCTCAGATTTCATTTTTTGTAACTTTGATTTTTGCAGCGGTGTTTTCAAATTTTGATCGATTTAGAACTTCTTTTCACAAACAATAATTTTTGCACAAGCTTTACCGAAGACTTTTTACGAAAACGTTTTTGCCACTTTAGACATTTTGAACACCAATTCGAAATCACTAAGAAACTAAAAGAGAAGTACGTATTAGAACCCGATATAAATACAGTTTGTTAAGCAGGTAATAATAAGGCATTATTAAATGACAATAAGTAACCCCTAACAATATACCTGCAAACCCCGGAAACCCCCAAGAAATACCTTGTGTATAACCAAAATGTAAATATTAATTATTATATATCAAAATAATTTTTAAATTATTTTGGCAAGGTCCAGCCTGTTTAGACAATGTTTAGTTTCTCTTTAGAGTAATGAAATTACGAAAAAATTATAATTCCAATTACTTTATAGGTAATTTAATTATTTCGGAGTAATTTAATTAATTTTTATGTACAGGGTTATCCAACCAAGACTAGATAAGGCGATTTTTTGACTTTTCCTGTACTTTTATAAAAAAAACTGAAATAGCCATCTTAAGTCATTTTCTCCCGCGAATTCGAATATCTTCAGCAAAAAACAATTGAACATCAAACAAAAGTACTAGGGGTCACTTTGATATTTTTTTAAATGGGATGCCGTATTTTTAATGAGCTTATCCGATTTCTCATATAAATTTTGATCTAAAATGTTGGATTTTTAATTCAAAAACGCCTTTTTTCTTCAGTTTTAAATTCGGAAAATGTTCGTCTACCGTAAGATTAATACCTGATAGATGGATACCCGTTTCACCTGTTCACCCTTTAACCTGCTTTAAAGCGTCCGTCAGTTAGACAAAATAATCAAGTTTCAAATTTCTATATATTTTTCACGAATTAATTACAAATAATGAAATATTCTTTAGAAGAACGGCTAAATGTAATAAAATTATATTACAAAAGTGGAGAGAATTTAGAATTCTGTATAGTAACATTAACAAAAACGATCTTTCATTTTCAGCTCGAACATTACGAACTCTAAAATCAGCATCAATCTCCCTACTGGATTGTACAGTCCAAAACGTTTCAATCATATCCGGTCCTCTTCTAGAAGGTATTTCACTACACGGATTGGTAATTTCTTCTGGAGAAATAAAAGAAGTCAATCCAGTTGCTTTCGAAGGTCTTGCATCTCCTCTGCAAGCTCTTGGTCTACCGAACAATCAGCTAATATCAGTGCCTACGCTAGCGTTAAAAAAATTACCGGAGTTGGATAGGCTGGATTTGTCTGGAAACAGGATGAAAATGTTGGATGGAGGCTCGTTTAAGGTAAAAATAAAATAACTTAATATTTGAATTTACTATAGTCTTATCTTTAAATGATGCGAAGTAATAGATCAAACAAAATCGTCTTTTTCATGCGCGTGCAGGATTTTTCGGCATTTACAGGGTGTTACAAATTCGACATACGAGCATTGGAATCTCGGAAACCATAGAAGTTAGAGAAACGGTTAAATGGGGGCAAAGTTGTGCAATTCGGTGCTGATTAAAATGCCGCTTTGAAATTTTTAAAATTCCGAATACTTCCGATATTATTCGAAGAAAACTGAAATTTTGCAAAATCGTTTTTATTTTTTCCTGAGCTCATTTGAATACCTATTTAAAAGTAAATGACACTTTGTCGTTGCAACTTTTTCTCCTCTACAAAATGACGTTATTAAACTAAAGATCCGACGTTTCGTCTCCGAGCGGCCAACATCAACTTTCTTTTTTTAATTACGGACCTGGAATTTTTTTACCGATTTTTAAACCCCCCTACCCTCAAAATGTTATGGCGGAATTACTTTGTAATAATGAATTGTTTTTGCTTATTTCCTTTTAAATTCGTATTTTACATTTGTCAGTCCGGTCCTGGCAACGAATCACAATATTAATTAAACACTCTATTTTACATTCATACATAAGTAACATAATTTATTTTATAGGAATTTTCTAATAATTAGATATAAATTTCTTAACTATAAAACCTAATTTTCTAAATGTTCATAAATATTGCCGTTTTGCTCAATGCAACAATCGATTCTTCTTCCAATTTTGGCGACAGCCCTTTCAACCGATCTTCTCATTATCCTACCAACTGCAACCTGTATGCGTTTTTCCAGTTCCTCCATGGTATCTAAGTCATTTTTATAAATAAAAATTTTTAATGACCCCCATAAAAGAAATCCAGAGGCGAAATATCTGGCGACCTCGCTGGCGACTCTATTGCCCCACCATTTCCGATCCACCTATCAGTAAGATCAACTTTAAACAAACTTTGAAGAATTGGAAGAATAATACAACATGCAGATCGTAGGCTATAAAGGTCAATTAAAAGGGGTTAGTATACAAGGATCATAAGAAACATCGATCTGTGCATAGGTAGGTACCTATGGGTTAAAGGAAATATTTTTGAACATTTTGGAAATTAGAGCTTTCCTAATAAACTCAAGTTTTCATGAAACCCATTTGTAAAGGTTTTTATAAAAATAACGTTTTTAATATTATAATTATTGTGATTCGTTGCCAGGACCGGACTGACAAATGTAAAATAAGAATTAAGAAGGAAATAAGCAAAAACAATTCATTATTAGAAAGTAATCCCGCCATAACATTTTGAGGGTAGGGGGGTTTAAAAATCGGTAAAAAATTCCAGGTCCGTATTTAAAAAAATAAAGTTGATGTTGGCCGCTTAAAGACGAAACGTCGGATCTTTAGTTTAATAACGTCATTTTGTAGAGGAGAAAAAAATGCAACGACAAAGTGTCATTTATTTTTAAATAGCTATTCAAATGAGCTTAGGAAAAAATAAAAACGATTTTGCAAAATTTCTGTTTTTTTCGAATAATATCGGAAGTATTCGGAATTTTAAAACAAAAGCGGCATTTTAATCAGCACCAAATTGCACAACTTTGCCCCCATTTAACCGTTTCTCTAACTACTATGGTTGCCGAGATTCCAATGCTCGTATGTCGAATTTGTAACACCCTGTATAGATTTAAAGGCTTCAATTTTTAAATTTGTGCATAATTAGTACAAGTATCGACATTAAATTCAAGTTTTGTCTTCAAATATATATTGAGAAAGCAACAATATATAAACTTTTAAAAGAAGAAAAAAGTGTTAGCGTCAAACCTACAAAGACTTCTCCAGGACGACCAAAACTTGAGCTGGATGCCGTTTTAATATGGCAAAAAGTACATAGTTTCTTTTAAAAAAAAGAAATTCCCACGCTGGACAAAACTTTGTCATCAATCCGAGAAAACCAGGACTACCCATTTATGTGTAGAAATACGCTTTGAAAATTATTAAGAAAAATTGGGTGAAAAAAAACATAATAGCCAATCGATTTTAATAGACAGAAGCGGCTAAATGAAGGACACACTGTAACTAAATTTTGGCAGGATGAAAATATTAAAAGTTTAATGCAAGCTTTTTTGGAAGAATTGTCCACAGGATTAAGACCGCCATCTGGAAAAGGACATCGACTTATCATAACCCTTATTGGAAGTTCTGAAGGCTTCGTTAAAGGTGGTCTACTGATGTTCTATTCTAAAAATACAGAAAACTATCACAAATATATGAATGCCGATGTCTTTGAAGAATGGTTCGAGCAAATGTTGGATCTTATACGAAAATATTTAATAATTGTATTGGATAATGCAAGTTACCACTCTAGGCTGACGGAAAAATTACCAACAAGTGCGTGGGGTAAAAGTGAAATAACAGAATGGCTAAGTTTAAGACAAATATAATTTCCATTAGATCCTTAAAAAAAGAACTATTGGTACTAGTCACTTTACATAAAAATGCATTCAAAAAATATGTTGTCGATGAAATGGCAAAGTTACCAGGAATATCTTTGCTCAGACTCCCTCCTTACCACTGCGAATTAAACCCGGTCGAATTTATATGGGCTCAAATAAAGACAGATGTCGCCAGAAAAAAACACGACTTATAAGATGGTGGATTTAAAAAGACTCTTTAATGAAGCTATGGGTAAGATCAGTGCAGAAAAGTAGAAAAAGTGTATCGATCATGTGATACGAATATAATATAATACAATTTTAGGAGACTAGGCATGTTTAAGATTTTTAATTTAAAAACTTCCCCAATACACGCTCCTGGCTAAGGGATTGTACCTGCTAACAATGGTAAATCCTCAAATATAACTAGCTCACGATAAATTCAGGGTGGACTTACCTAAAGAATGCTCATTATTTGGATCCTTTAATGTAAACACGATAGATTTTAAGGGATGCTGTTTAAATTGTTCTTGATACCCCGGTATGTGGTTTGCATATTTTTAATGAGCATTTATTACTTCGCGCCATTTAAAAATAGACTATACCATTATTTTAAAATGTGTGTGGCATGATCAATCGCTGTAAATGTAATATTAGTGTATTTCATATAATATTTATGTTAGCAGTAATGATATATTCTTTTGTTTGTTTCAATGGTTTCATATGGCCTATACTATCCTAATTTGCTAAATTTTCCGTATTGTGCGTTTATTGTTAATAGCAACTATCAACTATTATACAGGGTCGTTGGTATGTTAATGTATAGAAACGGTCGACTATTTCTTAAAGTAAAACATCTAGCAAAAAATAATTAAGACAAAAGTTTTAGGGTTTTTTAAAGTCTACAAAAATTTTAAAATAATAAGTATACAGGATGAGTCAGAAAACCATAGGAAAACAAAGTTACCTTTTTTTCTTTTTAGCCACATATTCACTCTAGTCTCAAAGAGCACTTCTTCTAACAGTTCCGGAAGTGTAGTTTGAAGAAATCTTAAATAGCGATCTGCATTTAAAGTGCCTTCGTAAAAGTGAGGTCCAATAAGGAATCCGTTTATTATGCCTCACCAAACATTGATGTTAAAAATTGGCTGATTACCTCTTTCTGTAATCCAACGAGGATGATTTTCGGATTAAAAACGACAGTTATGTCTGTTCACGATTCCATTATTATGGAATCGACTTTCGTTCCATAGAATGTTCAAGAGAAAATTTGCATCTTGGCTATAGAAATCGGCAAATCTTGCTAAAAAATCCATTCTTCTAGCGGGATCACCTAGTTCTAATTTATGCACTTATGGAAACACCGGTATTTTCTTTTATTTTTGATAGGGATATCTTGGGGTTATTATCAACCTGCTGAATTACAGCAGCAGTATTTTTATCATTTGTAGTCGTATTTTCTCTATTTCTCTTAGGTTTTACGAAACTGCCATATCCTCTTAAGTTTTTACATAAACTTGAAAAGGTTTTTGCACGGGGACTCTTCTACGCGGATAACGCTGTGCGTAAACTCTTTTTGTTTCTCTACATTTGGACCTGCATTCTCCAAACACCAGTAACATGTCTACTTTTTCCTCACTGCTAAATTGAACCATTTTCTTATAATTATTGTTAGTTTTGTTTAAACCGAACAAGTTTGAATATTTCTTGTGACTAAATGTGACAACATACCTTTGACGCCGCAATGACAACATCTGTCGCTTGTAATTGCACTTAAAACAATTTCGATAAAAATGGTTGCAATAGTAACTAATATTCATGGCATTCTTGTAAAAATCATCCGTAATTGCATTTTTTGTCAATCAAGAAATGTTTACTATAAACCGGTATAACTCAGAAATGAGTAAAATAAGTAAGTTCGAGTAAATAACAAAAAAGTTTATAAATAACATGTACTTTCGCATGCGCGTAATTTCAAAGTCAATGCAATCGATTTATAGTTTCGACGCGTCGCGACGCTTAGCTCTTAGTAGGTGTCAAATTTTTTAAGCTTTGAAAAATATCTACTTGACCCCATACATTGACTACTTTTTACAGAAATTAAATATTCATATTCGTTTTCGAGATATTGGCGTGCGGAGTTTTAAGTGAAAAACCCCGTATAGGGCTGAAAATAAGTCATGGCAAAATTGAAAACCTTTAACCAAGCCAATAATATATATTGCGTTTTTGACAGTTTTTAGTGTACCGGGTGTCTCAAATTATGATTGAGTTAAGCAAACTAATTTAACCTATGTATACGCCCTTAAATCTCGAGTTTGGCTATTTTGGATTTAATAATAATTATTTTTCAACATATTTGGGTACATATATTTTTTTTAAAACCTCTAATGGCTCAACAAATCGACAGAAACCTATTTACAGTCTAATACGTCGATTTACACTATTTGCGACATATAGGCTTGGATTAGTCCCCCTTAAAATAAATCGTAAAATACACTGCGTCCATTAATTATGGAATAGGTAAAAAAGTACCCAAATTTTAAACATCCATATTTCCATCAAAATTATATCAATCCACGCAATTTTTGATTTATTAGGTAGGCCGTCCCTTGGACTACTTAGCACAAAGTATTTCACCTTACTTTATGTCTTTTTTATACAGGATGATGGCTAAGATACCAAGCCATCTAAAATGTGCTGATTTTAAAATTAATGTTTGGAAAATACGAAGCAATGGAAATTGAATTTTATTAGTGTACTGGTTACAGCTTTATGTTAGGTACTTACTGTACAAATTACAGCGTAGTGCCGTTCGTGTCAATTAAAAAAAAATAAAAAAATTAAAAATGGAATAGGTAAAAAAGTACTCGAATTTCAAAATCAATATCTTCATCAATCCATTCAATTTTCAGTTTATTCGGTAGGCTGTCCCTTGAACTACTTAGAACAATGTGTTTGACCTCACTTTATGTCTTTTTTATACAGGATCATGGATAAGATACCAAGCCGTGTAAAATGTGCTGATTTTAAAATTAATGTTTGGAAAATACGAAGCAATGAAAATGGAATTTTATTAGTGTACTGGTTATAACTTTATGTTAGGTACTTACTGTACAAATTACAGTGCAGTGCCGTTCGTGTAAATTAAAAAATCTGTATATTGCAAATTATATTGACTGAAAACGTTTTACTTCTATTTGGATTTACGTTGCTAGTCAACCAATTGCCCTTGTCAATTTATCCAGATTATAAATTTGTTGGCAGTTCTTGACAAGGCCTTTTGTTTAGTTTCTTTTTTTAAATGAATGCCAATATCCGATTCATATCTCCAGAAGAATGTTCCTATGCAAGAAGACTGTTTGAGCAGGGCCGGTCTCAGTCTGATATTGCCAGAATCATGAATAAAACGCAAGGGGCTATATCAAAAATTTTAAAACGGTATCGAGAATATGGATCGAATCAAAGAAGAGCAGGGCAAGGCCGACCAAGGAAAACAACTGCTAATCAGGATCGGTTTTTAACAATGCAATGTGTTCGGGAGCGATTTACAATAAGTACCAAGCTACAAGCACGGTTGTCAAACGTTCACAATGTTCGACTATGTAAGCAAACAATACTTAATCGCTTAAAAGAGGTCCAACTGAAACCGTACGAAGCAGCGATAGGACCAAAGCTGGAACCGCACTATAGACGTGAACGATTGCAGTTTGCTCAAGAGCATTTGCCATGGGGTGAAGATGAATGGGCTAATGTTTTATTTAGTGACGAATCCCGTTTTTGTCTATACAGCAATGATAGACGTTTAAAAGTGTTTCGAAGACCTGGTGATCGCTATGCTCAGTGTAATTTTAAAGAGCGGGTTAGTTATGGCGGTGGATCAATTATGGTTTGGGGAAGTATATCTCTAGAGGCAAAAACGGAATTAGTATTTGTAGAGCGATTAACTAGTGACAGGTACATTACGGAAATTCTTTAGGAGCATGTTGTGCCTTTTGCTCCCTTTATTGGAGAAAACTTCATTTTTATGCAAGATAACGCACGTCCACATACGGCGAGAATAGTAACGGAATATCTAGCAGAAACGGGAATTACCGTAATGAATTGGAAAGCTCGAAGCCCAGATCTTAACCCTATAGAGCATTTATGGGATCGAATGGGTAGAGAGGTTCGCGCAGAAGCTAACCCACTAGAAACTTTGGCTCAGCTGAGATTGACGCTACAAAGAATATGGGAAAATATGGATCAGGTTTTTATAAGAAATCTGATTCTCAGTATGCCAAATCGTTGTCAAGCTGTCATTAATGCCCGTGGAGGAAATACGCGTTATTAATTTTTATTCTTATAATTAAGTTGTTTCTTTAAATTGTTATTACTATTGTTAAGTTAGTGTTATATCACGATTTTTTAATTTTTTTTAATTAACACGAACGGCACTGCGCTGTAATTTGTACAGTAAGTACCTAACATAAAGCTGTAACCAGTACACTAATAAAATTCCATTTTCATTGCTTCGTATTTTCCAAACATTAATTTTAAAATCAGCACATTTTACACGGCTTGGTATCTTATCCATGATCCTGTATAAAAAAGACATAAAGTGAGGTCAAACACATTGTTCTAAGTAGTTCAAGGGACAGCCTACCTAATAAACTGAAAATTGAATGGATTGATGAAGATATTGATTTTGAAATTGGAGTACTTTTTTACCTATTCCATTTTTTATTTTTTTATTTTTTTTTAATTGACACGAACGGCACTGCGCTGTAATTTGTACAGTAAGTACCTAACATAAAGCTGTAACCAGTACACTAATAAAATTCAATTTCCATTGCTTCGTATTTTCCAAACATTAATTTTAAAATCAGCACATTTTACATGGCTTGGTATCTTAGCCATCATCCTGTATAAAAAAGACATAAAGTAAGGTGAAATACTTTGTGCTAAGTAGTCCAAGGGACGGCCTACCTAATAAATCGAAAATTGAGTGGATTGATATAATTTTGATGGAGATATGGATGTTTAAAATTTGAGTACTTTTTTACCTATTCCGTAATTAATGGACGCAGTGTATAAAGAACTGTTTCTTTTACATATTTTATAATAAAAATTAAAATTTATTGGTAGAAAAAGGCCACTTCTGTTGAAATACGAAAATTTACATATTTTTTGTTCTTCTGAAAGTCCGTCCAAGTGCCGGATGCACTTCGGCTAGGGTTGGCCCATTGTGCTCACCCTAGTGTGTTCTTACGCCCAGTTATTTATTCCAGTTCCTTGCACTAGTTTGTGTAGGTCAACTGGGGAGAGTCTCGGAATATTCTCTAGTTCTGGTCTTGGTTGCCAAGTATTTGTTGTCTTTTCCGATCCAATGACTCGCAGTAGCAGATAATATGCTGTACCGTTTCACTTTGCCCGCGTAACCTGCAGCTTAGGTATCCGTTGTACAGTTGCATACAGTGTAGTTCAGGGATGCACAGACTTATAGGGAACAGGGCCACTCGGGAAAAATATAAGCCAAGGACGGGCCGCTACAAACAATACTTATTAACACAAACATTTTTATTTTTAAATAGTATGAAATGCAATGATAAAAATAAAAGAACCTTCAAAAATGTTTGTTGTAATTATGTAATCGTAAGGTAATCTAATCATTACAATGTAATATTTCATGTTTTATTATTTTGATGCATGACATTGCATTGAACTAACAAGTTTTTTATGTTTGGCTCCACATTACTTGTCGCCACACGTAAAATTGCTTCCAAATTTTCATTTGCCAGACGGTTTCGGTTTTTCGTTTTGTTTAGTTTCATCACTGAAAACGTTTGTTTACAAATATACGTCGATCCAAATAAGCTTGCGCATTTCAATGCATTTATTCGCAACTCTTTATAAGCATTTTTATCAACGCAACGATAGAAGTTGTGTAAATTACCTTCATTAAATTTGTTTCGTAAACTATCATTATTTTCGGGTGAAATGTTGAAAGGATTGCTGAAAATGTCCAATAGAGGTTTAACTTTTTTGAAGTCTACAAAACGATTTTGAAAAGCTTGTATCAAAATATCAATTTTTTCAACATGAGCGAAATTGACGTCAGTTTTATTGACTTTCTCCATAATTTTTTTGTAGTTCGGAAAATGGCTGTAATTGGCTGAATTGATTTGTGTCCTGAAAAGACTCAATTTGCATTGAAAGGACGAAACATGAGAGTATAACTGCGCAATCAATTGATCTTTACCTTGGAGTCGCGTATTTAAAACATTCAAGTGATTTGTAATGTCTACAAGAAACGCTTAGTCAAACAGCCAATCAGGGTTGTCGAGTTCGGGGACGTCGTTTTTCTTTTCCGCCAGAATTAATTGGATTTCTTCAATCAAGTTAAGAAACCGCTGTAGTGTCAACCCATGTACAATGCAATGAACTGCATTAATTCCTTGGTATTTATGTTTTTAGTTTGTAAATATTTTTTTTTAACATAGTTACTATCCCAGATGTACTTCCAACCATTAAAGGTGCTCAGTCAGTCGTAATTCCAGATATTTTGGTTAAATCCAAATCCATTATAGAACCTTTTTCCAGAAGAGCTTTGAGCATGTCACTCCCCTTGGTTTGACTTGTCAAAGAACTCATACCAATCAGTTCTTCACTCACTTCAAAATTTTGCGTTACACCTCGTAAAAATATTAAGAGTTGAGCAGTGGAACTTATATATATCTGTAGATTCGTCGAGTGCTATAGAAAAATACTCAAAACTTCTCGATTTCGTAGCCAATTGCTCTTCTATATTAGCTGCTAATGCGGTAATTCTTCTTTGAACAGTCATCCGATTTAACTGAATTTTTTCAAACTTCTTTACATTTTCCGGACAAATTTTTTTTGCGGCGATATCTAAATATTGCTTAACAAACTCACCATCTTTAAAAGGCCGACAAGTTTTCGCTATTCTTCGAGATATTTCAAAGCTAACTTCAGTAGCTGTTTCAGCAACTTGAATTGGTTTTTTGTAAACATAGCTTGCTGGCCTATTAGTTCCCGTTGTAAAGTGGATATTCTTTGCGTTCGATTTTCGCTAGTTAATTAGGTAAAAGTAGGATGCTGGGTTTCATAGTGCCTTTTCACATTATATTCCTTCGGAATAGAAACACTACTATTGCATATTAAACAGACAATTTTGTTATGCGATGAAATAAAAAAAAGTATTTTTCGGTCCAAATATCTTGAAACTGTCGATTTTCATCTTCAACCTTACGACTACGTTTCTTACTGGGGCCTGGTTTATCCATATCAAAATTGATATTATATTGTTACGTAGGTTGAAGCCAAGTTCGAACGACGAAATATTTACTCGTCACAGATTACAGTTCTCAATCAGTATAACGTTCGCTTGTCCGTAGTTAAAACTTAACTGCCCCGGTAGCTGGCGATGCGTCGTATTTATACGAGTTACCAAACATCGAGAACCTTTCACTTTGTTCGGGGATACTATTGACGTGTTTCGCGAATCTTAAAATAATCTAGTTGATGCGACAGATTTCTAGTCTTGTTACAAAATGCTTAGACCGGAGCGCGGCGAGTAGAATTCTTTTAAAATTCGTTGGCAGGCCGCATAAATATCGCTTTTAAAATTCGATGGCGGGCCGCATAAATATCGACAGCGGGCCGCGGTAAGTGTATCCCTGGTGTAGTTGCATGCGGTGTGTTCTTTACGGCGATGTGTCCTGTCAGAATTTCTGTGATATTCTCAGCTGATTTCTGCTTAGTAGCTGTTTTGTTAGTTTAGAATCTGGATCCCCAATAAAACATTTGCTATGGTTTAATCCCTGTCTGTTGTTCCAGTAGATTTTGTATTAATTCCTTGCTCATCGTTTTATGACATCTTGTACTGTGCACCTTGGGACTCCGAGTACCGGTTCTGGACCAATGAATGTTTTTTCCGACTCCTTAAGTTCGTCGGCCTTTTCTTTTTCTGTAGTACCTTCATGTCCTGTGGGAAACTTACCCAGGAAAAAATAAGCTTCTCTTTTCGGTCTTACTCCGTGTATCCCTGCTCCGGTACCGTCTTTGCTTTTTGAGCCGTCTGTGTACCCGATTATTGCCCCAGGAGTATTCGGTGTTTTATTGTTCTACGCATCCCGTTCGTCGATTACGGATCTAGAATGGTATGTCATAGCGATATGCAGGGTTTCTGTGGTCTGATAACTCAGGTCCTCTTATGATATCGCCTAGGAGTGCGTGTCTAGTTCTATGCCACCCAGAAAGTGACGTAGAACTCTTTAGTCTGTATAGTCCCATTCTTGCCTCTTCTTTAATCACCAAATGAAGTGGCGGAAGCTCCAGGATGTTCTCCATTGCGGATGTAGGGGTCAAGCAGGCCAGTCTTTGTAGGCTTTCTAGCTTTGATATTGTGGTTTTCTGCTGTGGCTTTGGCCACCAGACCAGTGCTGGTGTACAGCCAGTGCGCCAGCTTAGGTAAGAGTCCTTTAGTCTTTTTGGCTCATTTGTTCGTCTGTTGATTTTATACAGGACTGAAAAAAAGTTTTGGAAAACTAAAAACCTTTAACAACAACACAACATGCCAAATGATAATATTTTGTCGTCTTACACTAAAACGATATTACTATATTATTTCGTAACGTTTTTGACAGTTTTTAATGTACCGAGTATCTCAAACTATGATTGAGTTAAGGTAAATTCATAATATAAACCGGAAAATATGAAAAAGTCACTATTGCTTTCGAAGTGTATATACAGTGTGTCCCGTTTAGTAGAAGCGGTAGCGTTGCATTGTCAAAAATATTTTAGCCAGGTACATGATGCTTGCCTATGCAAAGAATCAAATTATTGGGGTGTCGACTGGTTTTCCATAAACGTCTAATGTTTCATCCACCGTGAATTACCCTGTTTAATAATGAAAATTGTTAACAATTACACTCTATCGTAAAGCCCAAATAAAAAAAATAGTTGTGCTGCAAAAAAATAAACGTCTGACATTAATTTCAGGTTTTCAAAATGCAAAATACCTAATGTAAAAATGTGTAAGCCGTTAAGATGGCACTTTTAAATTTTAAATTAGATACAAACACTTTTACATGATCAAGCAATTTGTCTTTTTACGAGCAGTCTAAAACGCTTAATCTTCAAGGCACAGGTCGTTGAATTATTTAAATCTTTTTACAAATTGAAACTGAAATACTCATTTTTTTCTTTTTGTCTTTCTCCGTTGTTTTATAGTCTTACACTTTGGCCTCGACGTTTCAATAATAAATCAAAGATTACAATAAAAGATTCACGCTACGTTTTTTGTTTCAGGGTTTGCGGAATCTATCCTTCATCGACATAAGTAATAACGTTATTACGAAAATATATCCAAATACTTTCGATAATTTGCCACAACTGAAAATACTGAGAATGAGAGGAAATCGAATATCTCTACCTGTAATTAACAAGCTAAATTCCCTACCGACAGTTGAGGATTTGGACCTGTCAGAAAACTTGCTTGTAGGGCCGCTGGGCCCGAAGACTTTCCCCAAAATGGAATCGTTAAAGGATCTTCAGCTATCGCACAACTCTTTAAGTAGTATCAAAATGGGAGCGGCTCAAGGACTGATGAACTTAACATCGCTAAGACTGCAACATAACCTCATAGATGTATTAGAAGATCACGCGTTTATACATTTAACAACTTTGATTAGCTTGGATCTAGCTCACAACAGAATAGTCGCTGTGTCTGGAGCATCTCTGGCGCATTTAAATCATTTAACAGATCTAGATTTACGTCACAACTTCCTAAGAGCATTAACAGCAGACCTAATTCAACCCTTAAAATCTCTTAAAAATTTGAAGCTCGATGATAATGACATTTCCATTATTGCCAGCGATGCACTGAAACCTGCGACAATTTTCAAACATCTAACACTTCTGGAAAACCCTTTGAACTGTGATTGTAGTCTTATAGAGTTTAGTGCTTGGCTGACGAACTCGTCTTTACCAGCTGAAGATAAAGCTACAGCTATATGCACGACGCCGCCATCGTTAGAAAATGGTTTACTCATTGAAGTACCGTCGGACTCTCTACTTTGTGGTGAAGATGAGCAGGAATCGATCATGGCACCTCTATCGACACCATATAGAACTAAAGTGGGTCTTCAAGACCTTAAATATGACGGCCGAGCTATAAAACTGACGTGGAAGGTTGAAGAAGAGGCTGCTCCTTACACTTGCGATGCCATCTTTATTTACGAAGAAGAAGGCCCGAATGAGATATTGCTCGAGTCGTATCCAGTCAAATGTAATTCATCGGAAATGGTGAATTCGAAAATGTTGCAAGTGACTGTTCCAACGTCGTTGCAACAACAACATAGATATCGCTACTGTGTAGCGCTGTTTGGGTCTGAAAAGTCAGACGATGTTTCTCTGATCCTTGGATGTTCCGATATGATTCCGTTAATCCAGAATCCGGTTATTCAACGGAACAACTTCGTAGCGCAAATGCCAAAGGTCCTGTCGATCCAGGCCAATCTTTCCAGTCATGGGAGTTTGTCGTTAGACGTAATTGTTTACCCGCAAACTATTAAGTGTGAGGTGAATGTAGCTATTTTACATCAAAGCACGTTAATATCGCAAAGGAAAATATCTTGCGATGATCCCAGATATACCTTTGTGGATCTTAACCAAGGACCTTACAGGGTTTGTGCAAACGTAGTTCAGCCTGGTCCGGCCATCGATGTACCTAAGCCTAGATGTGTTACGGTGTTTAAAAAGGAATTTCATAGGTTTACCGGATTGGACATTGCATTTGTGACAATTTTTTTAATACTCTGTGTCATGGTTATAGCGCTTATATGGGGTGTCAGGAAAATTCTTCTTAAGCCAAAAATTCATACGCATCAATGTTTTTTACCGCCCGAGTGTGACGATAACGTTCAGCATAATCGTTATGTCAAATTACAGGCAACTACAAAGCTGTAACTAAATCTCTAATATGTTTGATCATATACAGGATGTTTCCAAACATGTGCGAATATTTAAAATGGTTTTTGTTGAGCTAATTTTAGGCAAACAAATTCATATAAACATTCTTGTTCAATATTACTTAATTTTTAAGATATATACAGGGTGTCCCAGAAGTAATGGGACACAGCGTAAGAACAAATTCCTTAGGAGGAAATAATGCGATTTATTCAAACTTGCCTATTCTCAAAGTTGATAATAACCGAGATAAAGGGTGTCAAACCAACGTTACCCAATAGTTTCTCAACGAAATAACATAGAGGCAGAAAATTATGGTTTTGTGTTTTTTTTTGAGCTAAGTAATTCAAATTCGTCCATAGTTTTGATTTTTGTGGTAGAGGGCGCCACCTACGGCATACCGCACTTCTTTTAGATGACATAACTTTTTTTAAGCTTGGTGTATCGATCTAACTATTTTAAAAATAGATTACCCTACTTTTCCTACGTTAGAAAGGTATACCTAATTGAAGTCGCTGGAAGTAACCATTTTCAAGGTACTTAATCGCATTTGAAATTTCTTATGCACTAATGCCAAAAGTTTGAAAATAAATTGTGTACTAGTATTATTATTTCTCATAGCTGAATTGGTGTAAAAACGGTAATGGCGTTTTCGAAACAGATACAGAATTCGCGTGCCGTGTGTCAGAATAATTATTTATATGCTAATCAGTGGAGGCTCTTCCGTAAGGGCTGCAGGGCTGCAGCGCCCCAGCACAACCACCAAACAACAGGAAAATAAAATGTACATCCCTATTTATAAATATATAAGTTTTTGTCCATATTCTGCTTTAACTCGGTTGTTTTCTATTTGTTCAATCATAATTTGGAAATCCGTCAGTCCGTCCCTGGCGACCACTCTACCTCGGCGATTTTCGCAACGGAATGAAGGCCATCAAGCCCTATGAGAGCTCAACTTATTTCAGCGATGAATTCACACGTAACAAGCCAGATCCTGGGTCGTCGATCACGCTCGCTATATGTAATTTTAATGCTACTGAGGGCTGCGAAAATTTCAGCCGGCAGCCGGGTTGAAAAGATAAGGGCTGCGTGTGTCGGTCGATTGTTTCGCGCAATGTATGTAAAATAATTGTAGTTCAGGTTATAATTATGGCAAATAGTTTTCGTTTCGGTAAAAAAATAGAAGACTGGACCATAGAGTGTGACTGGACTTTACATATAAAAAATAAGTAAGTGCCCCTAAGTTACGTAGTAGGTACCTACCTAATAAGATAAGAATTTGTAGTTTTTATGTATAAATAAAAAATGTTATATTTGGTTTGATTACTTGGGTAGGTACTTACAATAATTCTAAAAACTGTGCTAATTTGAACAATTTAAAAATAAGAATGTCTTTACGCAATACCGTAGGTATATTAATTATAAAAAGAAACAACCAAAATTAATACAATGCGCAAATATGACATTTTTCATTACAAGTCAAAATATAGGTACCTTATTATTATTGAAGTGCATCGAAAAATGCTTGAATAAGTTTTAAGTGTGTAGTTACGCATAAGAAAATTATTACGAACGGAATGCAGGACGCAGATACCGAGAAATGCTCCCGAATAGAAGGCAGCCAAACCACAAATTATTTAAAAGTATTTATGACCGAATAGAAGTGGTTCGTTCCGCCCAAAAAATGATGTTTTGGACCGTGCAGAAAGTATCATACCAGACGCAGATAATCCCGAGATCAGTACCAGAAGAATGAAGGCAGGTGCAGGTGTAAGTAGATCATCAGTTTTTAGAATATTTCATGATGAAGGTCTTTACGCATATCACTTTGCACCCTACAGTATTTATTTTCGACTGATTTTCCAGCCAGACGCATTATCTTGTTGAAAATCACTATATCATCTAATAGGTCCTTGTGAATTACCGCCGACTGTATACAGAGATGCATATTTGCATTTTTACAAAATGGTCTTGGAGGTCTTTTAGAAGATGTACGACGTAAACGTCAGGCGAAATATGTTCGTCATGCAAGACGGTGCGCCGCCACACTTCTCTATATGGGTGCGAAACTATCTTGATGAATAGTTGTCTGAACGGTGGATATAGGCCCTTACCTACGGACCTCTGTATTTGGCGATATTTTAAATTCATTGTTTATGACAGTCCAATCAACAACAGTAATGAGTGGTAGGTCAAAAAATTATTATCAATGCTCTTGATCTGCTTTTGTTTAAAATCCTACAGTATTTTGTAAAAAAATATTGCGAGATATATTGAGGTCAATAGTGGCCATTTTTAACTTCCAACGATTTTGATAAAGCAGTGCTATTAAATCAGGAAATAAAATAAAACTAGCATTGTTGTATAAAAAAGCGTTTTTGTTAAAAAAGATTGTAGTAGTATCTCAAGTATCTCCTATGATATTAACGTTTGAACTACGTAGCTAAATTCTTCAGAAATTCACTAGCGCTGCATGCTCTACAACTTTTATACCATACTTAAAATAAAATGGTTGCTCCCAGCGACTTTAATTAGGGAAGTATACCTTTTTACCATTGGAGAAGTAGGGTAATCGGTTTTTCAAATAGTTAAATCGATATACCAAGCTTAAGAAAAATTATGCCATCTAAAAGTGCGGTATGCCGTAGGTGGTGCCCCCTACTAGTATAACAAAATTATAACGAATTTTAATTACTCGCTTCAAAGAAAACGCAACACCCTAATTGTGTGCCGCTATGTCGTTTCGTTGAGAAATTATTAGGTCGAAAGTCGAAACCAAAATTATAACTTTAACACCTTATATCTTAGTTATTATCAACTTTGGAATGAGGCAAGTTTAAATAAATCGCACTATTTCCTTCTAAGGAATCTGCTGCTGCGGTGTGTTCCATTACTTTTGGGGCACCCTGTGTATAGGGTGTCAAAGTTTATATTTATATTTTCGCTTTTTTAAATTTGTAGTATTTTATTTTAAAAAGGTAATGATGTAGAATTTGAACACGCAACCATTTTTTTATTTCAAACGTTACAAATTTATTGTCACATGAATAAATCTACAGAGTGATACTTTTTCCGGGTATTTGAACCATTGAAAAAAAATTCTCATTCCCAAGTGATAAAAAGTTATCATTTTTTGTGCCAAAACTATCAAGTTTTAGAGAAAAACTGGAGAGACAAAAAAGTTGCAGAATAAAGTTATCAAATTGAGCCATAGCTCCCCAAAAAATGTTTGAGGAGGTAAAATGTTTCATAACCGTGAAAAAAGTATCACTGTGTAAGTAGATTATTTCACATAATAATGAAATTGTTTTGTGGAAAATAAAACAATTGTAACATTCTTTGCTAGTTATCTTCAAAAACAAATAAGATACATTCTACATGAAAAAACAGCGACAGAAATATTTCTTTCATTGTTTTTTAACAATATATTAACAACGTTGCCTGTATCTTAAAACTAAGCCTTATCGAATAAATATGTACCTATATAAACTCGTATAGTATTTTTCGGTTTAGAAAGAAGGTGATTGAGGTTAGAATTTTATGGCAGGTGTCACTTTCTTGTTACTAAAGAAGGCAACTCAAAAATCAATAGAACGAGTTGTTAAAAACATAATCATATTCGGACATATTTTTTTTTTATTTCCTTCTTTGATTGTCATCACACTGTCACATTAATTGTCCATGTGGTAGTATTCCGCAGATTCGAGGCATTTTTTATTGGTTTTGGTGGTTTTTTGAGAGAGGTTCTTTGTGTGAAAATTAGAAAAGTATGGATCACGATTACTGAATTTTCAATACCCCCGGAAGAATAAATGAAGTAAGCATGGTAATTTAACCAATTAATATTGGTAATTTTAACACCCCTTCATTTATTTTCCATTATTTAAAGTTGATTTTGTTGGTTAACAGACTTCGCTGCATTTTAATTAATTTAAAAAAACAAATATTAAGTCCGGTCCTGAATCAACATAAACGTACAGGGTTATCCAACCAAGACTAGACAAGGCGATTTTTTTACTTTTCCTGTACTTTTATAAAAAAACTGAAATAGCCATCTTAAGTCATTTTCTCCCGCGAATTCGAATATCTTCAGCAAAAAACAATTGAACATCAAACAAAAGTACTAGGGGTCACTTTGATATTTTTTTAAATGGGATGCCGTATTTTTAATGAGCTTATCCGATTTCTCATATAAATTTTGATCTAAAATGTTGGATTTTTAATTCAAAAACGCCTTTTTTCTTCAGTTTTAAACTCGGAAAATGTTCGTCTACCGTAAGATTAATACCTGATAGATGGATACCCGTTTCACCTGTTCACCCTTTAACCTGCTTTAAAGCGTCCGTCAGTTAGACAAAATAATCAAGTTTCAAATTTCTATATATTTTTCACGAATTAATTACAAATTTAGTAGTTTTTGCAAATCTATTATTGCTTACGTATAAAAAAAGTATGACATATTAGAAAAAACTATAAACTAAAGTGAATAACTTTAATCTCAATAATATAATTGTTCTATGTGTCCTCCATTATTTTCAAAACATGACCGATGCCCCCTTTTCAATCTCTCCAAAGAATCTCTTACAATATTTTGGTCCTGGTTAAGTCTATTAATTTCATTTATAATTTTTTGCTGAATGTCCTCCAGACTTCTGTTGGGTCGTTGATAAACTACATTTTTTAAATGACCCCATAAAAATGTATCCATTGGCGTGATATCGGGGCTATTTGGTGGCCAATGAATTGTTCCGTTACGGCCAATCCACTGATTGTAACGCTCGTTTAGGTATGTTACCACTTCTCGAACTGCATGAGGCGGAGCACCATCCTGCTGCCAAATGATATTGTTGTAGGCTTGCAATGGCAACCTTTCCGAGAAATCCTCGATATCGTTATGAAGAAAATGGAGGTATCTTTGGCCTGTTAAAGAGCCACGATAAAATAGTGGTCCAATAATTCGATTTTCTAACATCCCACACCAAACATTAAGTGAGCTCCAACCTTGAAACTTTATCATTTCATATCTATGAGGGTTAACTGCTGCCCAGTATCTTGTATTTTTCCGATTGTATACCCCCGATGTTGTAAATGACGCTTCGTCACTCCATAGAATTTTATTATATAAATTATAATCTTCGTCTTGCTCTCTCATCAGCATTGAAGCAACAAATCGAAATCGCAGTTCTTTTTGAAGCTGTGTTAAGTATTGAACGGGAAGGATGCAATATGGTTTTAGACCACATTTTTTTAAAGTTCTGTGAACTGTTCCATAGCTTACTCTCCGGAGCCCTGGACCATACCTTACTTCTCGTACCGCTTGCGGAATAGAACTCTTCGGATTTATAGTAAAATATTGAACAATAGCTCGATCCCTTATATTCCGTCTTTTCATCTTTCTTGGCTTATCTTTCAATGTCTTACTTTCTTCAAATAGGGTCTTAATTCTGAGAATTGTATCCACTGAAATGTGTCTCTGGAAAGTCTCAAAAAATGTTCTTTGTGTTTGTCGAGCATTCTCTCCACTTTTGTAATATAATATTATTACATTTAGCCGTTCTTCTAAAGAATATTTCATTATTTGTAATTAATTCGTGAAAAATATATAGAAATTTGAAACTTGATTATTTTGTCTAACTGACGGAAGCTTTAAAGCAGGTTAAAGGGTGAACAGGTGAAACGGGTATCCATCTATCAGGTATTAATCTTACGGTAGACGAACATTTTCCGAATTTAAAACTGAAGAAAAAAGGCGTTTTTGAATTAAAAATCCAACATTTTAGATCAAAATTTATATGAGAAATCGGATAAGCTCATTAAAAATACGGCATCCCATTTTAAAAAATATCAAAGTGACCCCTAGTACTTTTGTTTGATGTTCAATTGTTTTTTGCTGAAGATATTCGAATTCGCGGGAGAAAATGACTTAAGATGGCTATTTCAGTTTTTTTATAAAAGTACAGGAAAAGTCAAAAAATCGCCTTGTCTAGTCTTGGTTGGATAACCCTGTACAACTAAAATAAAAGTAGCTAGAAAGTAACACATTCCATAGAAGTCTAGCCTCAACTAACTTCTTTCTAAACTGAAAAATACTATATGCTTAAAATTAGTTCAAGAATAATCACTTTAAATTTTTCGCTCATAGCTGGAAACACCCTGTATTTATACAGTGCCATATAATGCTTGAGAATTGAAAGTGCAAACATGTTTTGTAAAAAGACTTTTATTAAATTTTCTAGGTTATTAATTTAAGAAATTAACTGTTACTAATGTAGAATATTTTATAAGCTTTAATAAATTTAGTCGTTATTGTGAAAATGGTGCGGCACGTATGTATGTACTTTATGGATATCTATGTAAAATGTTGTTTTCTATTTTTAGGAATTTAATATTTTTACGTAGGGTAAACTGGTCCACATTAAAAAAAAATATTATTCATCTTAAATGGAAGATTGGAAGATCCACCTAAACGACACAAAATTACCATTCCTTGTCTAAAAAGTCTACTAATGAATAGGGTTCAGTATCTATTAACACTTTTTTCTATTTTGATATACCAGTAATAGATTTTAAATTATTTGGCATTTTGTTGTAGAGCCTGATACACATGTACCTAATAAGGACTTTTTTCTGTAACAGTTAAGCGGTGACGAGGATACAATAAGTTATTTGTTCTTGTGTAATTACCATATGCATTCACAGTTTCAAACTTATTCCTATTTCTAAATAAAAACATCAAACATTCAAAAATATAAAGTCCGTACACTGTTAGTACATTCATTTCTTTAAACACTCCTCGACAACAATCCAGAAAGTTCATTTTATTGATTGCCCTTATTCTTCTTTTTTGTATTACAAAAACTCTCTGTAGCTCAGAGCTACTTCCCCAAAACAGTATGCCATATCTCAGAACAGATCCAAAATTTGCATGGTATAGAATTTTTAGGGTATTTAAGTTCATATAATTAGCCACAACTTTTATTCCGTAGCCTATACTGCCATTTTTGAGACACAAACTGCTTATATGAGTGCCCCATGACAAAAATTATTCAATAGTAATACCTAAAAACTTTGCATTATTTTCCAAAACAAAATCTCTGTCATCCAAAGTGATTTTATTAGGTTTTTCTAATTTATTTTGTTTGGTCCTGAAAAGAATTAGTTTTCTCCTCATTTAAAATTAATTTATTTTGAGAGAACCAGTCACTGGTCGTAACAAAAGCAGTTTCTGCATTGGTTATAAGATTCTGGGTATTTGATCCTGAAACAAGGAGATTCGCGTCATCTGCATATTTTGTTATTGAAAAATTGTTCTCGATGCTACCAAGATCATTTAAAATATAATGAATAGTATAGGCCCTAGTATACTCTACTATGCCTTATGCCATACAGGATAGATAAACTGTAGGAACGCTTCGACAAAATAATATTAAAATACTACGAAATTACAGACGTTTCCGAAAACAACCACTTACGCAGTAATACAAAACGCATCCAAACTATCGCACTTTCACCGTTAAAAACCCACAAAAGAAAATTAACATCCAAAAAGAAGCAAAACATGACATCCGCACCTAAAAATAAAAATGTTCAGCCGATCATTTAGCTGAATTTGAACAGGACACAAATCGATGCAATACTAAGTGATTCTTAAGAACAAAGTATCTTCACTGAACCATAGCTAGCAGAAGATGATCCCACAGCGTGTATAGTGTATTCACAAATATAAGAAACTAACCAAATGACTCTTATTTATTTCTACCTAAATAGGGGTATTGGCACAATGCCGACTGAACTAGAACCGTCTTAGAAAATGCATAGTATTGAAATATTTAATTTAGCAGCAAATAAATATGAAACTGATGTTTATTTAAGTTTATTAAATTCAAAATATAAAAATAGAATTATGGTCTTACACTTACACTTATAATGCTAATATTATAAAGGGCTGCCCAGAAGTCCGGAATAAAATTAATATAGCCTTAACTTGTAACTTTTGGGGAAAATGCTCGGATACGTCAATTTAGTTTTATATATGCTCACATTTTGACGTTATTTGATTATTCTTTTATAGACATTTGTCAAAGATATGACGACATCGATCTTTTTTTTTAATGGAAACATACAGCTTGTGATACATCATTTGAAAGCTGATATCTCGTACAGTATGCTCATAAATTTTGGCGCGATTCTGTCAAGCTATTGCAAAGTGGCGACTGTTAAAAGTTTTAAAAAATCCCTATTTAAATAAGCGGAAATGATAAATCATTGATGTTTTTTACCTTTAAAGGTAAGAAATCTTCATTGTTTTACGTTCTGACATTTTGTGACATTGTGACTTAACAATAATAGTTATGGTTTATTTGTTATATATTTAGTAAAAAAAAAAAAATGTAACGAAGCAATACAAAACACAACAAAAAGGTGGTTTAACGTGGCAAATGCTGGAAATGTCTTCAACTACTTGGCATGCTCCCAGACGATGGTAAAATTCGTCGACGGAATTTCGAATGGCTTCAGCCGGTATGTTATGTGTTATGTGTCTCCAATCTAATTTTGTTTTTCAAATCTTCAATATTATTTGGTCTTTTTAGGTAAACTTTTTCTTTTAAATATCCCCGAAGAAAATAGTCCAGAGGCGTTAAATCTGGGGACCTCGGTGGCCATTCAATTGTACCACGTCGTCCAATCCAGCGACCTGGACATATCTGATCTAAATATCTTCTCACATAGACACCAAAATGCGGGGGAGCACCATCTTGCTGAAACCAAATTGTTTCATTAGGTATTAGGTATATCTGGATCTACTTCGTTGGGAAAAATTACAGCTAGAGCAGGCCTCAACTCGAAGGTTAAGAAATCCAGGTACCGTTCAGCTGTGAAGTTTCCTTCCAAAAAGAATGGCCCTAAAATTTGGTTATTAATGATACCTGCCTATAGATTTACTTGCTGGGGCCGCTGAGTATGCGCATCAAATATCCATCGTGGATTTTCTTGACTTCAGAAACGATAATTATGTCTGTTAACCACCCCGTTTAAATAGAAAGTAGCTTCATCCGAAAATAATATGTTCTGTGGAAACCTAATTCCCGTCACACAGTCTCATCATTTCTTCGCAAAATTGCAAACGCCTATCATAGTCAGCTTCTAAAAGCTCTTGGACAAGACATACTTTATAAGGGTGGTGTTTTTCTGCTTTCAAAAATCTTCCAATGGTACCTCTAGATGTATCATAATTTTGAGCCAATGAAACTGTTGAAACATGCGGATTATCCTGCAGAGACAATACAATATCCAATTTTTCATCGCCGCCTAAAACGCGTGGCCGTCCATTCCTAGGCAAGTCCTTTACTGTGCCATGTTCATCAAATTTGTGGAATATTTTACTAACAGTGCCATGTGAAATTTGATTTTCCGGATTTAGCATTAAATAAATTGCACACTTCACTTTGACTTCTTATTTTATCTCCACATCCTAACAATATCAAGACTTCGATACGCTGCCTTTCCGACAAAACCATTTTTGTTTAGAAAATTGTAAAATAATACTTCCGAAATACCTAAATTAATTTTACAAGTTCACAATGTCACAAAATATCAGAACGTGAAACAATGAAGATTTCTTACCTTGAAAGGTAAAAAAAACATCAATGATTTATCACCTAGGTTCTTCAATGTTTCTTTACGTCAGGAGAAACTCCTTTGACATCTGTTGATTATTCGTGATTACTAATTAGCTCTATGGTTTGTAGAAATTTGTAATAAGCTCTTTGCTTGGATGTTTGTGATTCTTACGGATTTAATTTAGAAGTTTTGTTGCAAAAATTTTGGCGCCTTTTAAATATAAAATATTTGTGCATGTCAATTTCAGTGCTTCTCTACTATTGTTGGATGGGATTTGGACCAACAGGGAGCCAATCTTTAGGTAACTTGTATGTCCCGATTTGTCTTGATCTTGTATGTGAGTCGGTAATAAGTTGGTTTGTCGATACGTCCGTACGTTCGTAATAATTTCTAATAATTTTCAAGAAAAATTCGTTAACTGTCAACATCTTAAAGTCATTATGTAACACTACATTCATAATGTATCTGGGCGCGTTCGCGATAATTTTCAGCGCCTTGTTCTGAATCACCTGGAACTTATTAAGCTCCGTTTTGCTTATGTTGCACCACGTAGGTGCACCATAAGTTAGAACCGGCCTGACCAATACCTTGTAGAGGTTGACCTTAGTCCTATTAGCAAGTCTACTCCGCCTGTGAAGCAGGGGGTAGATAAAGCCCAACTGTCGCAATGCAAATTTTATTCTATTAATTGAATTTTGCCTCCAATTCAGCCTTTGGTCGAAAATAAGTCCCAGGTATTTCACCTCCTGGCACCAGTTCACTTGGACTCCATTGACCCGTAGCCTTGTTTCAGGCCTGCGGACGGTGCTTTTCGAAAAGAAGATTACCTTCGTCTTGGAGGGATTCAAGCGAATCTTCCAAGCCGAAAGCCATTTTTCCAGCTCGATTATATGACGCTGTATCCGGCTGACGACAATTCGCGGTGATTTAGTAGTCGAAGTAATTGCTGTATCGTCAGCGAAAAGATAGAGCTGCGTAAATCTATCTCGCGGAATATCGTGAGTATAAATGTTATACAACATCGGAGAGAGAGGTGAACCTTGCGGCACTCCCGCCCTGATGTGTTTATTCAAAGACAGTGCGTTTTCTGACGAGACTGCAAAACTTCTATTCTCCAAAAAGGAAGCTACCACCTTGATTAAGTAGTTCGGAGCACCGAGCCTTATCAATTTTAACAACAGGCCATTGTGCCAGACCTTGTCAAATGCTTTGCTTACGTCAAAGAAAACCGCTGCCGTATGCGCCCTCTTGTTAAAGCCTTTAATAATGTTTGCAGTGAGTCGCGTGGTCTGCCTAACTGTGCAATGTTCGGGCCGGAACCCAAACTGTTCGGCAGGTAGAATATTGCGCGTGAAAACAAAGTCGTTGAGCCTACTCAAGATTATCTTTTCGGCAATCTTCCCTAGGCTCGACAGCAGGCTGATCGGCCTATAGCTAGCCGGCATCGTAGGGTCTTCGCCTTTCTTATAAATAAGAATGACTTTAGCGCGTTTCCAGACAGTTGGAAAGTGGCCTTCTCTGATTATCGCCTGGGATAAGCTTACTATGTTCCCCAAAGCTCGGTCTGGTAGATTTCGCAACGCCATATTCCTTAAACCATCAAAACCGGGGGCTTTCTTAACATTCAACCCGCTTATTAGGGACTTAACCTCGTTTAAGGTGACTTGGGGAAAGGCCTGAAACGGGTGGTTAATGGTTTTGTAAATCTGTATCGTCCTTGAGACCCTCTCATCTCTCAACACGTCATTAGTCGGGTTTTCACTGAACTGGTCACAGAGTTTGTCTGCGAGCAATTCAGCTTTATCCTTGGCATCGGTTAAAACCGCACCTGTTTCCTGGTTTTTCAGGTGAGACATGGGTGCTCGTGCGCCTCTGGTCAAGGCCCTAGTCATTCTATAAATAGAATTATCCGCCATAGATAGACCTTGGACCTTGTCGTCCCACAGGTTCGATTGCCTTTCGCTCAACAAATCCCTGATTACCTGGGCTTCCCGATTCGCCTCCGCCTTGATGCGAGGATCACCAGTACGATACGCCCTATTCTTTAACCGGTTTTTAATTCTAATGCGGTTCTTAATTTCATCGCTTAAAGTCCCGTATTTTGAAAATCCGGACACTTTTGTGACAGATGCTTGGGCAAGAGCTGCGTTAATGTCATCTGTGATCTTGCTCACTGCGTTATCAATGTCCAATGGACTATGTGGGGGTTGTAAAACCTCCACATTTTTCAAAATATTGTTATACCTAGGCCAGTTCGTCGAGGTGCGGGTAACAAAACCTCTACCTTTCTCAAGCGGATTACCCACTTCTATGACGACCGGTATTTGATCAGAGGTCAGATCACAGATGACTAATGGCTGTGATAATTGAACAGCATTTTTGATCACAAAAATGTCTAAGATCTCCGGAAGACCCCGTGCAAAACAATGCGTGGGCTCCTCCGGTGGTAGAATATGGTAATTTAGCGCTTCAGAGAATTCATACAGGGTGCGACCCCTTTGGTTCGTAGATCTACATCCCCAAATCCTGTTTTTCGCGTTGAGGTCGCCCCCAATAATCGTTCTACTATTATTATTGAAAATTTTTCGTAAGCAATTGCCGGAAAAACCTACCGACGGACCGCAGTAAACAGATCCCAGGTATACGCGTTGACCATTTTTGAATCGAATAGAAATGAATGTCCCTTCAATATGGGGACAATTGTCAGGACCTGGCACAACTTGAGCTGAAATGTGTTTCTTAACCAGAATCATAGTTCCGCCCGCTGGTCTACCGAGGCGATCGTATCTGAATATTGTGTAATTCGGGAACGAAAACCTATCTCCCTTTAACCATGTCTCCTGGATAAGAAACACATCTATCTCATTTCTCTCGACAAACTCGATAAGTTCGAGTCTCCGATGCTTTATTGAGTTAACGTTAAGCGTTGCTAGTTTAATATATGCCGTTTCCGATTGCGCCGTCATTTAACCTGCGGTTTTTTGAAAAGCACTCATCATGTTTTTTAACTGAGTCTCCATTACTTTCGTAAACTGGACCAGGAAGCTTTGCATCGTTATTTGCAAAGCCGCTTCCATGCCGTTCGGTGCTGCTTTTTGATCTTGCGACGTATTTGTTGCTTTCGTATTGCCATCGCTAGCCTATTTATTAACATCTTGCTGTCCCCATCGGAAATTACTCCTGGGCGCAATATTCGCATTAATATTAATATTATTATGTGTATTTTTGTTCGCCCCATTTTTGTTTAGATTGCTCGGGTGGCTTGGACAGCCCATATAGTTAGCAGGGTGGTCACCTTCACAATTTGAACATTTAGCTTTCTCCTCCTTAGGCTTAGTGCACTGATAAGAAAAGTGTTCAGCTGCACATTTTAAACATTTTACAGGTGCAGTGCATCGAAATTGCGAATGGCCAAACAACTGGCAGCGGTGGCATTGCGAAATTGTAGCACGCGCGCGTTGTGTCTCTACCTTGATTGACATGGAGTCTAGATCTCTTAAATCAAAAATCGTTTTTCGGAACGCGGCAAGAAAACCAGCACCAAGGGTAATGGTGCCCCGCTGCGACTGTGCCACCTGATAACTCTTGATGGATTAAAACCCAATTCCTTCAAGTCGTCTTTGATTTTGTCTTCAGTCCACGTTTCCAGGACACCACGGAGTACGATATGTAACTCCTTCTCATCCTGGAATCGGAACGAGTAATGATAAAGTTTGTTCGCAATAAGGAATTTTATTATCTTATGATAATCCACTGGCGTCGGTGGATGGATTTTAACGCCTTCTGGCACGGTCACAGCTCGACCAAAATCAATTTTTGCTTTACGCAGGTAATTCGAAATTTCGTTATACTTGGCCTTATCTCTGATGACGATTGGAGGGACTCTTAATTTTGGTGTCCCGGTCTCCGAAGCATCATCAGTGACGGCAACATTTTTTGTCTTTTTCAATGATTTATCATTTCAGCTTATTTAAATAGGGATTTTTTTAAAACTTTTAACAGTCCCCATTGTGAAATAGCTTGACAGAATCGCGCCGAAATTTATGAGCATACTGTACGAGATATTAGCTTTCAAATGATGTATCACAAGCTGTATGTTTCCATTTAAAAAAAAAGATCGATGTCGTCATATCTTAGTTACAGGTTAAGGCTATATTAATTTTATTCTCGACTTCTGGACAGCCCTGTATGAATTAATAAATTACCCAACTAAATCTACTTCACTATCGCTATCATCATCTAAAGTAATAATAAACCTTTCTGTTGCATTCCTAATACAAATGTAACTTTCTTCTACTTTCTTTACATGTTGTACGCAGTTTTTCCAGTTCACCTCAGCAATTTTTTTAATTTCATCATGAATTAGAGTTAATACACTAGAATTAAGTGTGGGTGAAATATTATTGTTCAATAGGGTTAAATATACAGTGGTAAGGCGGTAGCCGCAATACTATGTGCCCCATGCTTTTCGTAAGTTCATCGCAGTAATATTCTTTTTGAATAGACATACTTCTAAGCACTTTTAATAAGTCTTTCTTTGACGGGGCACGTGTCACACATTTGCCGCTAGAATCGACCCAACCACTTGACGGGGTGTCGGGGGTGTCAAACCACGTTTCATCTAAATAAATGATCGGCCTACCTTCAGTTCTGTATTCATTTACTTTTGTCAGATATTCCCACCGCCATTCTTGAAGACGCTTGGACTCCATTGAAGGCGCTTCCACAATGTCGTTCTTGAGCATTTAATTTCTGTTTCATCTGTTGTTAGCCTTTTCATTAAGTTGTCCAACGTTGGTACACTTTGCTTTTCATACATTTTATAAATTTTTCGCCGTATAAGTTTCAGGTCCCCTTGGTCCAACGTTCTTGATTTTCTAATATCACTTCTTTTTTTGCGTTCTAAAATTGACCCTTGTGTAATTTTCCAAACTGTGGAAAAGGACTTTTTTGTAAGTAAAGCCGTTTCCTTTACAACTTCTTTAAGCCACAATTTTCCGCGCGACATTAATGTCAAAAACACATTCTTTATAATCTGTTTGGCATCTGTTGATAAATGCACTCTATTATTTACTTCAGTTTCATTGCTTTTACAAATCTCACTAGAACACCAAGGACGAAACATTTTCAAGAAACAAACTAAACTCAACAGTGTACGTTGACAGACTAAAATCACAAAGGACCCTGGTTTATCCGCATTTTTATTTATCTGAGTACGGTACTTAAAATTTATTAGGCCCATATCATTTCACAGAACTGGTTTATTGTTGTTTATTATATTTTCAATACCCTAAAAATAGCAGTCATTTTGGTCGGTTTCTTATATTTGTGAACAATGTGAACACACTTTACCGCTAGGGACCAGTTTATCCTATTTAGAATTCGCAGAATTTTAAATGGTTTATTCACAATATGGGTTTACTTTAAATGTTTCAATCCGATTTAAAAAAATTATTGAATTAGTTGTACATTTCACTTTCAGAACATTTTCATTTTTTTTTCAAAAAACTGTTTAATTGCTAAATAATAATTGATAAATGGGTCAGTCGAAGATATGCAATGATTTTCGGTTTTCCATATCTACCCACTGAAAAGTGTATAATTTCGGACGGTTTAATGATTTTATAGTTTAAAAATTAACTGAACTGATTAACTTTAGTTTGTATATTGTAGATATTATAGTGAAATACTAATGCTTGTTTTTATTTTGTTAAAAATTGTTGTTAGTTTTATGTAAAGGGTGTTTCCTCATAATTAAACAGCTTTGTTGTTGGATAGAAATAAAACTTAAAAAAACAAAAACTTGTAGGAATGGATCTAAGTCGCCAGAATCTGTTACAAAAAAACAATTGAGTGGCTCGCATGTGTAGGTATTTATTTTCAACCAGACCATATATTTTTTAATGGAGCATCCTGTATATTAGTGAATTATTTTCCCAGACGGCACCTAATGTCTGTGGAATATGCCTATTATATCTTATTTGCCAAAATATATTGCAATATTCCTGGAATATCCCATGAATATGTCGAATATTTTATATACAAGAGCAATAGTCCAGGGTTATGTTTAACAGATATGCAGAGAATATTTGGTTTTAATATTGGCAAGATATTCCACCAGCATATTAAAATTAGGAAGATTTTTTTTTTTTTATTTAAAAAATGTACCTGCTATCTATTCAAACGTTTTTGTTGATTATGATGAATGTTCTTGCCTTAGTATTTTTTTTTTCAAAACCCTCTCCTCTCCAATTTATGCCTCTCTAAGCTTTGAGGGAAAAGTTTTTTTTTTTAATTTAATTTCTCTCCTTTAGAAAAAGCTAGAAAAATGACATATGGGGGTTTATTTGCATTAGTAGAATGACAGTTTCAACAGTTATTTTAACCCCAAGGTGGTATTCTTTTATTCATTAATTTATTTGGCAACAGCCTACTTAGCTATTCACAGAACTAACCCATTAAAAAGATTTATTTGGGAATACGTGTTATTTTTTTTTTTTTAGGGAAAAGTATTACCTTAAATAAAGGTTTTAGGATGAACTTTTCTTTGTCAATCAATTTTTTACTTCAAAAATTGCAGTTTCAGTCTTCTAGCTTTCTCTATAAAAAAGAAAATAAATAAATACCATTGTTCCTGAACTTTGGAAGGGCATAACTTGAAGGAAAGTAGGGTAAAATGATATAAAAACCCCCCTTCATTTTAGCTAATAATTACTCCTTAAAATTTCTCGTAGCAATTTTTAAACGACCAATAAGCACACAAATGACCAATTTTAGATATACCAGGGGCATGCATTAGATATGCCCAGGATATATTCTAGAAGATAAAAAGATGTTGCTGGCATATGTTTCATGGTGACCTTGAATATCCCCCGAATATCCATAATATATGCCACGTGAGATATGGCATATTCCTGGCATATATGAATATGTCAATTAAATATCCTCTAAATATGCATGCAATGTGCCGTCTAGGTTAGCGCTTAAAATTTTCGTTTGAAAAATACGGGGTGTTTCAATATTATACCGAAACAGGTGATTCCTTGACAAAAAATAATGAAAAAAGTTCCCATTAATGGAGGTCCAAAAAAACACCTCGGTGTCAAACTTTTAATATTTTTTCGGTTTTTCCTATTTATTTTATGCGTGCCCAAAGATTATTTATTCAAATTCTGTCCTTTTGTTACATATTAAAGTATCTAAAGAATTAACCTATAGTCATTTAAAACTATCTACATGGTGTTATTTTTTTGGGCGGCACGACCACTGCGACCCCCCAACTTTTTTTTGATATGACACTGACTATTAGTTCATATAAAAACAACTTTTTTGGTTTATTATTTACCTTTTTTATTTCTTGCACTATTTTGGTATCTTTTACGGTTCGGATGATATTTGGTAAAATATGATTTAAAACAGGGCTACCTTTTTAATCTGGTCAAATAAAAAGAAATTTGTGCATTAAAAATTATAATTTAGTCATCACAAAATTATTAACAATAAACCCATTTTCAACAGTAATATACCGATAGAGGAGGCGTCTTATCGGTAATACCGATGTTTTTAACAAGAAATCGATTTTCTGACAAATTTTTACGAAATGTAATTTTTACTTATAATCTGATATGATCCCGAGAGCTTTAGCTCGAGGGTCTTATCTTTGATTATAAGTAAAAATTACATTGAGTGAAAATTTTCTTGGAAAATCGAGTTTCGAGTGAAAAACGAAGGTATGAAGATAAGAAACCGCCTCTAGAGGTGTATTTTATTGGATAATTTACTGAACATAAAAATGAAGGCCGTCTGATAAAGGTAAATATACAAGTTAGAGGTGTTACTAATTTTTTATTTAAGTAAAAAAGCTACAAGCGTCTTTTCGAAAGCGTCTTTTCGAGCTAGCGGTAGTCTTATCGGGTAAGACGACCGTTACCAAGGTGGTTGCTATGAAAATGAGCGTTTTGATTGGTTCAATAAAAGTGAGGTGAATTATCACAAAAATTATTCAAAATTCTTTCTACCACGCTCCATAGAAATCAAGTCGACGTAGAAAGGAATGCCGTCGTACACGTTCAAATAAATAAATAAATAAATAGGAAAAGCTTAAAAAAAAAATTAAAAGTTTAACACCCTGTATCTTACAAACGAGGGGTTTCTGGACCTCCATTAATGGGATTTTTCTTCATTATTTTTTGTCAAGGAATCACTTTTCAATTTGTCGCTATAATATTGAAACACCCTGTATATTAGGTTAGTCGTTTTTGAAATATTTAATTTAAAATAATCAAGTTTATTCGAAACATATACAATATACATGGCAGTAGCCACGAAGATTGGTGATGAGCCGATAAAAGTAAACAAGAGATAAGTTTCTTGTCAATTAATAGCATTTCGGATGCAAATTTGTCCTCGCAAAATGGTAATATATCTTTTGTTTACGTTTATCGGTCCATGGTAACTACAATATATTTCGAATAAACTTATTGATTATTTTAAACTAAATATTTCAGAAATGACTGAAGCGATTTTAGGCCACCTGTTATTATACAATTTTTCTATTAGAGAATTTTAAGCGCTATCAAAATATTCAGTAATATATAGAGTGTTCTATTTTAAAATATATGAAGTGGTTGAGAATACGCAGGCTCGTCACCTAACTTTTTTTCATATAAAATATTCTGGCGATTAAGATAAATTCCTACAAATTGTATTTAAAAAGGGTGGTTCTATCTCCAACAATAGAGTCAGCAGAAGCTTTTTAATTATAAGGAAAGACCCTTTACAACTGCTTTGTAAAATAAAACTTTTTCTTGCCGACGTATTTTCTTTTATTTTTACCGTTAAATTCTCCAACAATAATTAAAAGCCTTTTTGTAAGTTCATGTTGTTGATGTAAAGCTCATGTAAGGTTCAAAAACTTCCCGGGTAGTTCGAGATAACCAACTTTTATGCTCGGAGTTCGGAATAATGTGTCTTCGGGTAATACCGCCCAGTCTGAAATATCGCCTGTTTTCGAAATACCCGCCAAATCCATATATTTTGATCGGCCAATAGCAAGGGCCGGTAGCAGTGTCGCCAACTTAGTAACCAATCGAAATTGCCTGATGAAATATGCATAACGAACCAGTACAGTCTACCGCTAACGGCAAAACTAATAAAATAATTCGTTTTTATAATATTATGGTTGGTTTAAATAAGGATTAACTTCGAGTGACATTGTTTTTAAGGTAAGAAATATAGCTTAATGTGTTCATCAACGTTCGGTCTTGCTCCTAACAGGGTCTGTTTGTAGTATCCGGTTTTTTGAAAGAAAAACATAACCTTAAAATAAAAAATCAACATGGTTAGAAATATCGCCCAGTAAAGAACCTTGTGGGCGATATTTCAGTCGTACATAAATTGCTCAAAACCTTATATTTTTTTTGGTTTCTAGCAAAATGGGAAAGAAATGCAGAGGTATTCGAGGCAACTGGACACAAGAGATGATGGAGGAAGGTCTTAGGTTGATCAGAGAAGGGTGTAGTAGTAGATCCGTGGAGAAAGAATGTGGAATTCCAAGATCGACTTTACGGGATCACAATAAAACTGGAAAAGTTGAAAGGCGGTTGGGTAGAAAATCTGTCTTATCATTGCAACAAGAGCAAGATCTGTCCAATCGTATAATAAGGCTTTCTAATATGGGGGTCCCGCTTACGCCAAAGTCGGTAAGAAGAAGTGTTTTCAGCTATTGCAAGGAAAATGAAATCAAGACTAAATTTAACGAAGAAACTAAAATGGCGGGTTATAGCTGGTATAAAGCATTTATGCGAAGACATCCCGAACTGTCAAAAAGAAAGGCTCAGTCAATGAATTGTGCACGGGCGCAAAAGCTCAATCCATTTATTGTAAAAGACTATTTTACGAAGCTTTCCAGCATTCTGGATCAACTTAATTTGAAGCATTCGCCACACAGAATTTTTAATTTAGACGAAAAGGGCTGTCGCTTAACCCTCCACCATTCTCAATCCGTTTTGGCTGCAAAGGGATCAAAACGTGTTCATCTTATATCAAATGAACATGCAGAGAATGTTACGGTCGTTGCTTGTGTTAACGCCTCAGGACAGACTATGCCGCCAATGGTAATTTACAAAGGTATAAGAAAACAAGACACATTTGGTGACAATTTGCCACCAGGTAGTGTTATAGAAATGGCTACCAAAGGGAGTATGACTAAGGAGCTATTTCTCAACTGGATCCATCATTTTGGAAAATTCAAACCGCCTGGACGTGTTTTGTTAATTTTAGATGGCGCGTCTTGCCATATGGATGTTGCTGTTGCTGATTTGGGAGAAACCTATGAAACGTCTATTTTATGTTTACCTTCGAATACGACGCACGAGCTGCAACCATTAGACAAAGCAGTATTTAGATCTTTCGAGCATTATTGGGATAGCGAACTACTAAAATATTGGGAGCAAAATCCTTCTGCTAGAAGAAGGCTTACGAAAAGCCATTTTGGGTTAGTTTTTAACCCTGTTTGGCAACAAGCTTTATCCATGGCCAATATTCAGAGCGGTTTCAGGTCTACTGGCATATACCCATTCGACCCAACCATTATTCCAGAGTGTGCATATTTACCATCTTTGCTAACAAATCGAGAAATTGAGTGGTCTGATGATGACGACATTCCATTAATACATTTTAAAGGTAAATTAAAAGACGTTCAGGAGCTTACTCCAATAGCTTCAAAACCAGGTTGCTCTAAGTGGGACGATCCAGTTCTGCATCAGGATGATGGTCGCCAGGTTGGTCCCTCGATGGATAACGGGCCTTCCGAACAACAAAATAATACCCAAAATAAAAGTTCTAATAATAAAATAAACATTATAAGCGTTACCGTTATTAAGGCAAAGGAATCTGTTAAAGAAAAAGATTCTACAAATCCTTTGACTTTTTCTACGTTAATTCCAACACCTGATTTTAAGTCAAAGAAGCAGAGTAAGCCAAGAAAAAAAGCCATCAACTACAAGGCACAGATACTTAAAAGAGACGTATTTACTTCTATTAACCCAGTTAAAGACCAGAAAACTGCTCGTTCCAAACCGGCGGCAATTCAAAATGAAAAACAAGAAGAGAACTGGTTTTGCTCGGTGTGTAATGAAAATTATGAGAGTGACATGAGGCAATGCACAAAATGCAAGGATTGGGTGCACGAGGATTGCGTTGGTCTTACAATCGAGGATTTAGAAGATTTTGAGTGCCCTGATTGTTCACCGTAGTGAAATGTATATTATGGGCGATATTTTAAACCACGTGGGCGATATTTACGTGACGGGTTGAAATATCGCCCATTTCTAATGTTTTTTAAAAATTTAAATTTTTTCGTTAAGAATATATTTTTTGTTTTTTTGTTACTCTGGTTATTAAGAAATAAAGTTTTCTTTTGTAGCTGACGCATTTTTTCTACCTTTTATCTAAAAATCAAATTTCTGTGAAGCATAATGTCTTAGGTGGGCGGTATTACCCAAAGGCACCTTATCTAACCTCACAAACTTGATCATAACTTCAACCTCACCAACTTTTCGAGTTTATAAATCCAGCTTAAATCAAATTATTATCTTTGTCATTTTCAATGGTGGTTTTTCAAAATATAAAAAAATTCCAGCCAAAATTCAAGAAGAAGCTGACCTAGCGTGTTCATTTATTATTCCTCACAAGTCAAGAGATAGTTATGACAAAACCTTCAAAGAATTTATCGACTGGTGTGATAGAAGATGTGCCTGCGTGAGTTATAATCATAACCCACTAGTGAGTTATGGTTATAACCCACGTGTGAGTTATAAGCTACTTTATTAGTCGAAAATCAAACTAATAATGTTCACATTATATGTCTGTAGTTGTATCATGATTATATGTAAGTGTTGGATAAATAAATTTTACTAACCTGGTTTACTGTAAATAAGTGCAGTTGTGACGTCACATACTGTCATCTGCCTTTGCGACGATTTCTAAACTGACGTACAGTGGAACCAAATCCCAAAAGCCTGGCAAAAGTCCATTTTAACACGCTGACCCTAAATAATAAAAATAAAATGTTTATTATGGGTACAGAGATAAGACAAACATCCCTTTTAACCGGTACCTACATTATCAATTAATTTTTATTATCGGCCAATATTATTTTCGAGTTTTCATTTATTTCGAGTGGGTTTTTGGGATATAATCCAACTCTGCGTCTGTTTCAAAATTGCACTGAAGGTAACAAAAAAGGTTATTTAATCAAAAAGTGACTCCAAATCAATTTATAGATTCCAACGATATCAATAAATGCATGCAAAGAGCACGTGAACACAATGTACTAGGACCATTCCCGAAGGTTCGCTCAACTAAGTTAGCACTAAAACAATCGGTTACAAAGTTCAAAATTTAATTGACATGCTGGAAATTATCGTTCGGGGAGGTGATAGGTACGGTTTTGGTTATGTTGGAACAAGCCTATTGTTTATATCGTTGGAATCTATAAATAAATTTAGGTAAAGTCCATCCGAACATATTTCGTTGGACCTACTAACTGCAATAAGAGTTTTATTATATTGTAAACACCCAAAGAAACCCCGTTACCTATTTGATTGCCAAACCTACGTTTTTAAAGAATTTGTTGGTAAAATTATCCATAAAAAACTGTCGATGAGCGTGCCAACCAGCGAAATCTATCTGACCCCAGCTGGCATCACTGTTTATATTACTGAAATGAAATGAAATAAGGGGTAAGTACTGCTTTGCACAGGAACGGATTTTGTAGTTAAATGAAAAGCCATAGTAATACCTTATAGTAGCGATGTTTATTATGTTTATTTTTACCATTATATGTATATTAATTTATTATAAGTAAAACAAGTGTGAAAAGTTTGCGTGCGGAAAATGGCAACTTTTCGCACGCATTTAGGTACTTACTTACTTACTTACTTCTTTATTGTTTCCAGAAATAGTACAATTCCATAACAATGAAGATCTGTCTAGGCTAAGTGTTAGTAGGTACCTAATAATACTAAATAAAAGGAAATATACAATTAATAATAAAATAAAAAGAAATGCGTGTGTTGGAAAAAGGCGCGTACTGGAAATAAATGTATAAAATTATAAATAAAATTCCATTAAGACAATTATAGAAAAATAGGGTAATTTTATTCGTTCCTCAGGAAAGCGCGTAACTTACGTATGCTAAAAATGGCATTAAAAGTATCTTTGGCTAAGTCAGGCGTCAATCCATCAAGAACTTGAGCGAAATCAAAAATATTATTTTGCCAATTAGGTGGGCGTAGGTGGCTATAAAGTGGGCATTTAAAAAACACATGTTCGAAAGTTTCAAACTCGTACATATTGCAAACAGAACAAACTTCTTCTTGGTTTGTCCGGTAGGATATTCCTTTGCAAATAAGTTTACAGTAAAATTTGGTGCACATGCGCGTTTGTGCTAATAATTAGAGAATATAAAAAGGGCAGTTAAAGTGAAGGTATTTTGCTGCAGTGCAGGACAAGTTAAAGGAGTTATAAAAGAGAGTGTAAGCGGAATCTTTAGCTATTCTCAAATCTGTCTGAAAACACCGATCTCGATATGTTTCTAAGATGATTTTCCGGTTAGTTTGTAAGATATGGGGGTTCAGGGACCAGAAGCTAGAAAGTCCATTAGATTCGAAGAGCGATTTAATTTGGAAAACCCAGTTGTACTTCAGACCAGGATTAAGAGGAAGTAGTTGTATTTGACGTTTCAAACAGATTTTGGGCAGTCTACTGTTATTCATAAAAAGTATTTTAATTAAAAAATTCGAGGTCAATCTGAACATAAAATAGGAAAGATGGATAGAGCCAGTTTCAAGTCTAATCAGCGCTGAAGAAGTATTTCGTGGTAGCATTATTGTATTGATTTGTAAAAAGAGGTCTGAATACTCTCCAAAATGTCTGCATATCCGATACTCCAAACAGAAAGACAGCTGGAAAATGAGTTTAAAATAGTGGTTTGAAATAATTTTTTATTGCAAAAAAAGGTGCCGGGTTTTGATCCTGAGGTCAGACTCATTAATGCACCTGCAGCTTGTTTCGCCTTCAAAACTATTGATTCGGTCATTTTTCTAAAGCATCCTGAAGAAGAGAAAACAACTCCAAGGTAGGTAAATTCGCTAACAATTTCCAAAACATTATTGTTAATTTTAAAATTAAAATTCCCGGTATAGGGCTTCCCTGGACGGTTGAAACACATTATTTTACATTTTAATTCATTTACCTTTAAATGGTTATCTTGAGTGTACGATTCCAAAATTTGAAGTTTTCGCTGAAGGTCAATCTCAGATGAACCCAGAATAACAAGGTCGTCAGCATATAGAAGCAATAGCACATTATTAAGCGCGTCGATGCTAAGACCCAGAGCAGAGCGATCCGCAAAATATTCATCGATATCAGAGATAAAAAGATTGAACAAGGTCGGACTCAAAGACTCCCCCTGCAAAACACCGGTATTTATCTGGAAAGGATTGGTCAGGCCATCTGATGATCTGATTTGTACCGAGGCATTATCGTATATATTTTTTATTTATTATTTTAGGTAAAAGTTATTATTAATAACAATTAATACAAGTAGTTCAAAATAATATATAGATACATATATACACAGAAGGTTTAAATGTAATTATAAAACGTTTTAATATATTCCTAATTCAGTCTCGCTATCACTATCATCCACATTTATAATGAATGTATTTCGTTTTGTTGTGTATATAGTTATATAAGACTCTTCAAATTTTAAGACATGGTTACCCGAATTTTTTCGGAATTCCACCGAAAACTTTCTTTATTATCTCTATTACACTGCCACTAAGAGTAGGTCTGCTATTCTCAGTTCTCATTTTCGATTTAATTTCATGCCACATGTGTTCAATAGGGTTAAAAATGCAATAATAGGGTGGCAGTGACAACACAGTGTGATCCATTTCTTCAGCCATTTTATCACACATACTCTTTTTTAATACTAAATGCCTTTTTTTACACTTGCCGCTTGAGTCAATCTAACCCTTTTCCGGGGTATCATATATGTGTCGAACCAGGTTTCATCCAAGTAAATATTCGGCCTTTTGTGATCTCTGTAAATCCTAATTTTTTGCAGATATTATGATCGCCATTCCCGAATTCTACTGGATTCCATTAATTGTTAATTTTTTTAAATCTAAAACCCATGTGTTGGATACACTTCCATAACGTTGTTCTGTCACATTTAACGCCAGTTTCATCTGTTTCAAGCCTCTTAATTAAATTATCTAATTTGGGCACGCTTGTTCCTCGTATAACTTGTAAATTTTACGCTGTATTATATCTTGATCACTTCCATCTACCTTCGAGAAAATGCCAGTATCGGCTCTCTTTTTCCTCGCTAAAATGGGAATATTCACAATTTTCCATGCAGTTGATGTTGGAATTTTTGTTAATGTTGCCGTTTCTTCTAACGCTGCTTGCTTGCTGACCGTACGTTCAATGAGAGTTGAATAAACATTGTTTATAACTTTCTTAGTTTCCACAGAAAAGGGTTTTCTGCTTTTCGACGGGGTTATCCCCTGAGATACATTGGGCTCGCACATATTTTCCACGACTCACACACGATTAAACAAACGCTGTATTACACACGAAGTAAGAATAAAACTAACTATAGTGGCTATATACCGGGTGTTGCATCGTCGAGCGGGACATAGGAAATCCCATGTAATTTTAAATGGGGTCAATTATTGGCTTCCCTAATTATTTTAGAGAAAAATTCTATTTAGGTTTATTAAAGAGCACTAAAACCCACATTCAAAAGAATAACTTTAGATATTTTTGATGAGCCCGTTTACGGGTTATCGCCGATTTCTTTTTAACTATTTCTCCTTTTTATGGCCCCGTATTTGCGGCCACCAGTCAAGGTAAAAGATGACTGTCAAATAAAGTTGTCATTTTGAAATGTGTGCTTTATTGTTATAAAAACTCGTACATCGAAAATATTAAAGGTGTATTTATGAGTACAAATTAATCTGAATAAAACTAAAATAAAGTATCCAATTACAAGGTTAATTATGACATTTTACATGTTTCAATATTTTACCAATTATTAGGTAGGTACTATTAAATTGTTAGAACTTTAGGATTTAAGAAGATGTTCAAATATTCCTCCATTAACTGCTAGACAATAACCGAGGCGATCATAAAATTCTCTTTTTACATTCGCTAGTTGGTAAACTGAAATTCTATTGCATTCGGCAGAAATAGCATTTTTTAACTCGTCTAGATTTGGGTATTTTTTATCTTTGTATATCTTGTTTTTTAAATGGCCCCAGAGAAAGAAATCATTTGGCGATAAATCAGGAGACCTGGCTGGCCAATTTACTGTTAAGTTAAGCCAATAACATTTCCATTAAAAGCACGGTTTAAATATTCCCGGACAGCCAGGGTACTATGTGCCGGGCAGCCATCCATTTGGTACCAAACTTCCTGATTTTCCCTGGCGGCATCATGTAAAGTAGGTAAAATATGATCTTCAAGTAGTTCCAAAAAATATTCTGCATTTAAATTTCGTGTAAGAAATAATGGCCCGATAATATTTTCTCCGAAAATCCCAGCCCATACATTAACTTTTTGTGGATATTGCGTCCTTGTTTCCACAAACCTGTGTTGGTTTTCTTTGCTCCAATATCGATAATTTTGAACATTGGGTTCATTGTTTAAGGTAAATGTGCATTCGTCAGTAAAACAAATGTTTTTTAAAAATTCCCTATCCATGTTTGCTCTTTCTATCATACCAAAACAAAACTCCTGTCGTCGTATTTCGTCCCTATCTCTTAGCTCTTGGTGCTTTTCATATTTGTATGAATAATATTTATGTCGTTTCAAAGCTCGTAACGCTGTGGTGTGATCTAATCCTATGTCATCCTCAAGTTTCCTTGTGCTGATCTTCCCATCATTTTCTTCCACGCACAATAAAACTTGCAAGTCCCTATCATTTCTTGCATCTCTTCTTTGTTCCTGCCTTTCTTCACATCTGCAGTTATTTATTACAGTGCCTTTTGTCTCAAATTTCTTGATAGTCCTTTCGACTGTAGATTTTGCAGGTATCGGTCTATTCGGATACAGAGCAGCAAACATGTCTGACACATTTTGATAACTATTTCCTTGATAATACCATTTAATCATCAATATTTTTTCTTCAGAAGTGTAATTCATGGCTAATATTTTCGATGTACGAGTTTTTATAACAATAAAGCACACATTTCAAAATGACAACTTTATTTGACAGTCATCTTTTACCTTGACTGGTGCCCGCAAATACGGGGCCATAAAAAGGAGAAATAGTTAAAAAGAAATCGGCGATAACCCGTAAACGGGCTCATCAAAAATATCTAAAGTTATTCTTTTGAATGTGGGTTTTAGTGCTGTTTAATAAACCTAAATAGAATTTTTCTCTAAAATAATTAGGGAAGCCAATAATTGACCCCATTTAAAATTACATGGGATTTCCTATGTCCCGCTCGACGATGCAACACCCGGTATATACAGTCTTTAGAACATAATTTGTTTTATGGGATTAACCCTCTTATTTTGAATCAGATGAAAATCGGTTTAAAATCACCAAACTATTACTTTAATAATGAAATTACGTCTTCCGGATTTGCAGTTTACGTTAAGACATTTTTAAGTACGGCCCATAATTTACCTGCATTTATTCATTCATTCATTGTTTGTTTATGACCAACCTTGGATAATCCCATTCAAAGGCAAAGTGTAACTTTCTTAAATCACTGGACAGGCTTTATCTTGATGATAGTCCAGACTTGAATTCTTTATATTTTTTGCCGACAGTAATAAACAATTAGGGATCCATCCATTCTCCCAACCTGATGCATGAATCATTGTTATGCGTTTTGCTTTATTTGAAGTGGCTTTATTTTGGCATTTTTCAGTTAAATCAACCCATCCCTTTTTGACAGTCTCATGAGTGTCAAAATAGATAGGCACCTACTAATCTATTTCAAATATTATGTTTACTATTTATATAAGCTATATAAACAAGTACCTGTAACTAAAGAGTTTTGAGAAATATCCTAATAATTAAGTTGTTGCTAGAAAACCTTAATTAGACAGTTTATTAATTTTGATAACAAATCGTCTACGGGTGCCCTAAGACTCAATATACTACCTACTGTTTTGTTGTGTTTACCCGTTGCTTGGCCTGTCGTTGAGTAGGGTCTAGAATATCCCCTTGGTGATATTTTGTTGGATCAATATATTGCATTTAGCTAATGCAATCATGGATTCAACACGAAGTTCATCTCTTACGAAATATGATGAATTATATAAAATTAGGTAAATCTAACCGTTTTTCCAATCCACTGATGATCCACTGCCTTGTGTAACAAAATAATTGATGTGTTAAAATATGTTTTTAGTTTTGATGCAGTTGAAGAAGATTCAGACAATGCCTGGCACAGTCTTTTGCATAACCTTTCAAACAGTAACCTGGAAAATCTGCAGGCAATTTTTAAAGGTAATTCTGATGAAGATGGGAAGGAAATTGGATTAAGCAGAACTGACTTTCTTGACGCGATTTGTTATTTTCATGGTAAGAGAAATTTCACTATAAAAAATAGGACAAGATTAATGGAAAAACTACAATATATTTTTATCTTCAGGCGGACCGCAATATTCATTGCAATCTAACATCCTGTTTGACGAAATAAACAAAGATAACCAGGAGACAATTACTTGGAATATGTTTTTAGATTTCTTGATAGAAAATATATATCCCAAGTTAAAATCAAAACTTACTCTTAATGTCAGTTCCATTGAAACAGTGGCTCACACCAGAGTAAGTAAAAAAATTAACAACTTTATCCAATCAGCCGATACTTAATGGAGATCCATAATTAATTACGGGTAAACAGAAAAACAGGAGTTTTACTGGTAAATTTCTACTGTATTACATCAAATAACTTTACATGTTTCGCTACACAGTAGCTTCTTCAGAATAAGGTGCATGAATGATACAAAATTGAGGTTTGTAGGAAAAGGTTAAGGGAGACAGCTAAATTGGTTTAGTAGTAATAAATCTGGATTTTTAATAAATAAATTTCAAAGGAGAATTGTTAAGATCTATCTGGTCATTAAGTAATAGGTTGGAATTTTTAAGTTTGTTTATTTCTAAAGATTCTAAGAAGTTTAGTTTTGGGCCTTTATTTTCTATATGTAAGATTTTTAAATTTTTATCGAAATTGTGCTGGTTTTCTAGTAAATTATTCGCGTAGTTAGGGTCTTTTTTGTTTTTGGTATAGCTATTATAGTGTTCTTTTAATCTTGTGTTGAAATTTCTACCGGTTTGACCTATGTACGTTTTAGAACAATCGTAACCAGTTAATTTATAGATACCTGAATTTTTATTTTTGTCAGTTTTGCTTTTGCTATTTTTAATTAACTTACTTAAAGAATTGTTAGTTTTATATGTAATGTTAATGTCAAGATTATTTAAGAGTTTGCCAACGGTTAAACTAGGTTGGCCGATAAAGGTAAGCAGTTTGTAGGTATTGGTTTTTTTTTTTTATTTATGGGTAACACATACAGCAGTATAAACACTTGTGGATGCTAAGTACAGAAATAATTAGAACACTCAAAATATAATCTGTAGAGACATTTACAATACTATATAAAATATGTCAAGAAAATATAAATTATATCAATAAAATATAAAATATAACAATAAGACAATATATAACATACAAAAGTATAAGTAAAAGTAAGCACAATACGCTCCGTTACAAATTTTGAGCAATTTTCAAACGCCTCTTAAAATTTTGCAGAGTAGGCATTGTTCCGCCAAAATTTTTTAATTGATTCCATAGGTCAACACCCAATCTCAATGTCGAGAAAAGACCGACATCAGTCCGCGAGAAAGGTTTTCTAATTTTAAATTCATGGTCCCCTCTAAAGTGGTAGTTAGGTTTAGCGAGTGTATCAAAAAGTTCTGTCCAAGATGGTAACCTATTATAGATCTTATACATGAGAACCTTCAAGAAATATTCCCTGCGTTGGTGCAACGCTGACCACCCAAGTTCCCTCAATGCAGCAGTGGGACTAAAGGAGTGAGAGAAATTCAAATAAACCCAGCGAACAGCCCTTCTTTGGACCATCTCCAACTGGATTTTCAGAGTCTGCTGATGGGGATGCCATATGGATGAGCAGAACTCTAAAGATGGTCTGATCAAGGTCAGATATGCTTTAATTATAGAGGCTCGACTTGCCTTTTTTAAGTTGCGCATCACAAAATTGAGCACCTTGTGAGCATTAGCCACCGTCTTATTAACCTGCTCAGAACAATTTAAAGATGAAGTAAGATATACTCCGAGATATTTGATAACATTGGTTGTTAAGATGTTTTCATTGTTAAGAGTATAATTGTGGTGAATACGTTTTTTACCGAAGGAAATCTACCGAGTTTTATTAGTGTTTACCTTCATGCAATTTACATCTACCCAGTGCTGGAGTGTATTTAAATCACTCTATAAAGTTTGACAGTCTTTACCATCCCTAATTTGTCTGTAGATGATACAATCATCAGCAAAAAGACGTATAGATGAATGGATTAGTATAGATATCGTTAATGAAAATTATAAATGCCAGAGGGCCAATGACACTGCCTTGAGGCACTCTAGATGTTACACCAGAACTAGTAAAAATGATGTCACCAACTCTCACCTGTTGTGTTCTATTATTTAAAAATGTATGTAACCAAGACATTACTCTTTTGTCAATATTTAGTTCCGCCATTTTATTTAGCAATATGTCATGTGGAACCACATCAAAAGCCTTACTGAAATCTATGACGACGGCGTCCATCTGCACACCGCCATCGACAGAGTTAACCAGATCACCAACAAAAGATGCAAGAGCTGACTCGCATGAATAATTAGGTCTAAAGCCATATTGGTTGGAAAAAAGAAATTTTTACTGTCCAACTCTCTTCTAACATAATTTGACAAAAGTTGCTCAAAGATTTTACACACTATACATGAAGTTTATAAATCACTCAATTGCGATTCACTTGTTTAACTTCCAGCGCCCACGCCAGCGCGAGCGCCGACGCCGGCTTCGAGTTTATAAATCCAGCTTAAAACTATGTAAAAGCGATTTCAACCTAATTCAGGGGTTACTTCGGACATAACTTATTTTTTTTTAACAATCTAGAACGCTAGGACAATTATCAAGTAGGTATAACAAAAACATTATGCTATCATAAAAAAAAACATCGTTAATTTTGAAAATAAAACAAGATAATTTTTTTATTAAAAAAAAAAAGAAATATTCAATTCTGGAAATTCTGGAAAAACAAACATGTCGCAGGTTTGATCTATACTAGGGGTGGGCAAAAATCATCGATGCTTTATCTTCAACCGATGTTTTAGTTTCGATGTTTTTTAGATAACATCGATGTTTATTTTAAGCATCCAAATAAAATCTGAACTGAACCTTCGAACGGGGTGGTATCAAGTGTCAAGGCACCAATGGCGCCACGAGTTTAGTAAGTGTCATATTCTTATTCGTAATTGTACGGGGTTCCCCTGCTCGTTTTTTTCGGGTTTCCCCTGGCGGCGAATACAAATAATACGCATTATTATAATAAATTGTTAAAATTGTGGTGTTGTGGCGTGGTTGTTTGTTTCTGGCATGTGGTTTAGCTGCTAGTGGTGAGCTAGTGAGTGGTATTTTGATGCATGGTCTCAGGGAGATCATTAAATTTAATAATATCAAAAACAACGTAGAGTGTGCCACTGTATTTTATATTGTGCGACTGTTTTTGTATTTGTACAGAAAAACACAAAAAAAAAAATATTTATTAGGAAAAAAACATCCATGCTTTTTAGTCAATGTTACTTCAACATCAGTTACTAGTTTCGATATTAACATCGATATTTTTTTTCGATGTGCCCATCTCTAATATATACCTGTTTGGAAAACACGTTTTCTAATAATAAAATTAATAATCATAAATTAATCTATTAACGTCGCAATGACGTCTGCGAGTCGGCAACGCTGCAATAAAGGAAAAACGCCGCCTGTGTTCTAAACTCCTTTAGTCTTCTAGCGTAGCGACAAGATATTTTTATTCTATTCTCGGAAAACATCAAGTCTTCTGTAAACATAAAAACTTGCTATATTCTAAACTAAATAATATTAAATTCACGTCTACGAAAACCGTTAATCGGTAGCTTTGCAATAGGCTTGCGGCTTCGAGAATATGTGTATTAGTTTTTGTGATGTTTTAACCGAAAAGGCAATATCATTTAATGCTCAACGGATGCTTACATCTCCCTATTGGCGGTAAACAAGTATGGCTGCCAACCTGGGCGGACGCGACAGCCGCTGGTTGGTCAACACAAATCAGTGTCCTGTTAGCAGATGCTCCACGTGGCTAAAACAATAGAAGCACGTGTTTTGATCTGACATATTATGTGACAGGCGAAATTATTTTCTAATGTTAAAATAAGTGATATTTTGGGGACGCGTGCCCGGTAACAGAGGATACTTTCCTTTTAAACGTACAGGGTCTTTGATTATATTTACGTGAACTCTAGAGCCTTTATTATTAGAGATGGAAAAAAATCTTATATACAAAAGTTCTAGGGTTTTTCTTTTATTATCTTTTGAAGTTATCAGAAAAAACAAAGTCGCATCGGAAAATGAAAAAATATAGGCAACTTCAAGTTTTTTAAATGGAACACCCTGTATATTATGCGCTAAAATGAAAGATCTTTTTTCCGTGATTCTAAATATATATATGTTGATGACATTTAGGTGAGCTATTTTTGACATATCTTAGCTTAAAATATAAATAAATTGAAAAGAAGGTTGATAAACTTGTCAAGCAAACCATGGAAACAATTGTTAAGTTATTTATTACGCTTTATGAAATGTCTCAGGGGACGCCTTACCAAATAATATTGGCAAAAAGTAAGACGCCACTGAGTTTTTGGTAATTTTAATTTTTTTTTTGGATTAAGCAACTAAAAATATCCTTCTATTGTCTGTTAAATTGTTTTCATATCTTGTTCGTTTTCGAGAAATAAAAATAAAAACAATTTTATTGCATATGCGTTAAGGAACAAAACCATAAATTATCAATACGTTGTATTTTTTGTTGTTTAAAAGCAAAATTAAAACATTAAAGCATAATAAAATAAAATTAAAAGATGATTTAAATTTTATGAAAGAACTGATGAGAAATTATACAAAATTATTAATGAAAATTAGAACAATACCAAAAAGTAACTAATGGGGTTGAATGAGGTGTTCAAAATTAGTGCCGTTTTCATACACACACATAGCAAATCGATATAATAATTCGGTTCTGCAAACTCTCAATAGTGTATTTCGATTAATAGCGGCTATAGTAGCATAAATTTTGTTGTACAGGTCCCATGTCTTCTATTGTAGATTTTATTTTGTAAGTTGCCCCATAAATAAAAATCCATCGAGGTGAAATCAGGAGACCTTGCTGGCCATCTAAAATCCCCATTTGTGCTGATCACTTTTCCTGGAAACGTCACATTTACATGATTCATAACGATATTGCTATTGTGTGCTGGGGCACCGTCTTGATGAAACCACATAGCATTTACGTCAATTCCTACATTTTGTAAAAGCAAAGGGACATCGTTTTGCAGAAATTGTAAATAACGAACTGAAGTTAAATGTTCATGGTACAAATAGGGCCCGATTATGTAACCATTTACAATACCACACCAAACACACACCGGGACCAGTAGCGACAATTATGTCTGTTAATTACTCCATTATTGTGAAACCGGGATTCGTCACTCCACATAATTTGGTTTAATAAATTTGGATTTTCTTCAAAAAGAATATGAAAATGTGCCAAAAAGTTTAATCTGCGCTGGTAATCTTCTGGTTGTAGATGATGCACTAAATGAATCTTGTATGGAAAAAAACCATTTCCTTTTAGGATTCTGCGACACGAACTGTAATATTAGTTTCATCTTTTAATTTTTGTAATGACGTTTGTGGGCTATTTTCTACTGCTTGTAGGACTATAGCTACATTTCCGTCATTCGTAACCCTCTTCCTACTTGGAACCTTTCCCTTTTTAAAGCTACCATATGTAGCTAAGTTGGTACACAAAGCTACAAAAGATTTGCAGCGCACAGCTTCTGAAGCATTTTGATGGCATTCTCCATAAACTAAAACCATGTTCAATTTGTCTTGATTTGGATGGTGAACCATTTTTATTTTAAAAATGTAGAAATTGCAAATTCTGACATTGACACTGAGTGTTAATAATGTTAATTATTTAATGATTTTTGTTTTCCAGAGATATGCATTTTTATTTCTCGAAAACGAAGCAAGATATGTAGTATATATACAATTTCACACACAATAAAAGGATATTTTTAGTTGCTTATCCGAAAAAAATATAAAAATTACCAAAAACTCAGTGGCGTCTTATTTTTTGCCAATATTATTTGTTAAGGCGTCCCCTGAGACGTCACTGGACGTAATAATTCAGCGCTACACGAGCGTGTTATCTGTAGTAATATATTAAGGGATAGGGAAATTATCGAAAATCATTCCGAAGATTTTTTGCTGTGGAAAAATTTCCTAATGGCAAAAAATCTGAGAATGATTTTCTGATTATTTCCCAATCCCGAAATGTATTTTGAAGATTATTTACCAAATAAAAAACTAACGATTTCTGACGGGTGAGATTTTCACTTTTGACAAGGGTGATTTTCACCGGAGAGCGGGAGATTATCGCTGGGTTTCTGACGGGTGAGATTTTCACTTTTGACAAGGGTGATTTTCACCGGAGAGCGGGAGATTATCGCTGAATAATCAGGTGAAAATCAACCCGCTTTTATATTGGATGAGGTAAATAATCACTAAAATTATCATTACAAAAATTAAATTAAAATCTGCTAAAGGATATTAAAATATTTATAATTAAAATACTCCTTAAAATTATTTTAATGAAAAACTTATCCCCAAATATCTCCGTTCATGTTGGATTTATCAAAAATTTTGATGAGACATAATTTTGTAACGTACAAATTTCATTTTACGATTTTAATAGTATCAATATACACAAATTTATAATAATAAATTACTTTATTCCACGTTTAGTATGAACGTTAAAATCTTGTGTGTATGTCAGCAAAATTACTAGTGGTTTCAGTAACATTCCTAATTTGTCCTGGGTTATCTTACGTTCACTGCAGAGGCTTACTGAGAGGTTATTCTAGGAATTGGTCACTTGATACTGAGTTTCGAGGGATTCCAGCTATTGTCCTGTGTCCTGTGTTTCAGTAAGTTCTCCTTGAATAGATGGATTTAATGTACGTTACCTACGATAATTTCTAATGTTAGGTGTTGACAGTTCAAGTCAGGTTTGTTTACCTTGGTTGTAGGCTTGATTTATAACAGAATGTACCTCTCTAACTTCAGGATCGTGTCCCTGTACTTACTTTGACGTATTATATGATGGTTTTCTGGAGTGTTAGTTAATTCGCTAGCATGTTATGGAATTCATTCTAGTTCGACTTTTGAAAAGCAGCTGATCTTGACAGGTTGGAGTTTCGGGGTCACCATTTCGATCGGGCCCCACGTTGGGTGCCAATTTCTGTGACGCTAATTTAGATGATCCAATAAGGAAGGAAAACAAGACACCGAGTGCAGAGGTTTTTGTCGTCAGAGACAAAAGTGGCCGCCAGCTTTTAGACAGTGGTGACGGGCCTGGGTTAAGTTCTAAGGTTATGAGCGCCACGCAGTTAAGTGGTGCACCTTGCCTCTGGAAGAGATGTTCGATAGTTATGAATGATAACTGCGAATCACCCTATAACTGCCCTACACTTAATTTCCTTTACCTTCAAATATTAACCTAGGTTGGGGATAGTAATGTAAAACAACAACGCTCAGTATATTGAATCTATTTGTCATAAGATGTTAGTCGCTTAAATGCAGGTTGACATTATTGACTATCGGTAACCAAGTAGGTATAGACCTCGTATTGAAATAATCTAATGTTTAGTTAAAGTCTAAAATTTGTATTGTTGTTGTATTGTTAGAAATGGCTTTTAAATCTTAAAGATCCTACTGGACGTTTAGGACGTTGGTCAATTAAGTTGCAAATGTACGACTTTAAAGTACAGCACAGAAGCGGTCGAGATATGGCTTTGCCTGATATGTTATCTAGGACAGTACCGATAATAGATAGCGTGGAAGTAGCTGAAACAACCGATAATGTAATTCTGGATAAATGGTATCATCGTATGATTATAAACATTGAGAAGTTCCCTTTGAAATTTTTAAATTGGCGTTATCAAGAAGGAAAATTATACAAATATGTCAAACAAGACTATCCAAGTTTTTCATCTTCCGAGGATTTCTGGAAATTAGTAGTACGAAAGGAGCAACGATCTGGTTTAATTAAGTTAGCACATGACCCTCCAACTTCGGGTCATATGGGGGTATATAAGACGTATTCACGATTAACAGGAAAATATTATTGGCCTAAGATGCGTCAGGATGTAGCGTCCTACATCAAGAAGTGTCACGTCTGTGCTGCTTATAAGAGTGATCCTCGCGGAGTTAAAGATCAGATGGTTTCGCATTCTAAACCTTCAAGACCTTGGGAAGTAATTTCTACAGATTTAATGGGACCTTTACCTAGATCCACCAAGGGGAATTCGTTTATCTTAGTCGTTACTGACTACCTCAGTAAATTTTCTTTAGTTTTCCCACTTCGCAAAGCGACTTCAGCGACTATTATCAAAAGAATTGAAGAAGAAGTATTTTTAGTGTTTGTCGTACCAAGGATTTTATTGACTGATAATGGCCCTCAATATAGGAGTAATGAGTTTAGGAAGTTAGTGGATAAATATCAATGTTCAATTAAGTTTAATGCCAATTACCACCCTAGAGCGAATCCGACGGAGAGGCAAAATAGGACTATCAAGACAATGTTAGCAATGTATGTTAAGGATAATCACAGAACTTGGGATGCTGAGATACATAAGGTAGCTTGTGCTTTGAGAACAGCTTACCAAGAAACAACTAGAGTGTCACCCTATTTTGTTAATTTTGGTCGAAACATGTGTTTATCTGGAGATGACTACAAAAATCAGGAACTATTTAAAGAAGAAAACGGTACCCAGACACCGGAAGTTTCAAGAAACGAGGCATTTAGGAAGCTATTTAGTCATGTTAAGAAACGTTTGGAAACTGCTGGTGAAAGGAGTGCTGCTCGGTACAACCTACGCAAAAGAAATGCTGATTATTCTGTAGGCGATAGCGTTTTGGAGAAAGAACTACGTCATCTCAGACGCCGCAAAGCATTTCACTAGTAAACTAGCTTCGAAGTTTGTAGGACCCTTTTTAATCCATCGTCGCATCTCACCTTTTTTTTTTTTTTGTTGTTTGGGCCCGCCTGCAGATCGGTCAGTACTGCAGCCTTTCGGCTTATTGTACTATGTACCCATTTTCTTCATTCCACCCATTCCAGTATCTTTGTACCTTGCACAAGTTTGTACAAGTCCTTAACTGAGTGTGTGGTGTATGTATTTGGTTCTGCCCGAGGCTGCCCATAGATCGACTGCCGTTTGTGATCCAATGCCTCGCATTCGCACAGTATATGTTTGACTGTTTCGGTCTCTTTATTGCAGAGTCTGCATTTCAAGTCCCCGTTGTACAGTCCCATTTTGTACAGTCGTTCCTTGACTGGTGCATGTCCAGTCATGAATCCCGTAATTATTCTCAGCTGGTTCCTGCTCATTGTAAGCAGTTCTTTTGCTTTCTTTTGGCATGGTCTGCCTATGAAGGCTTTCCCATGCACTTGTCTGGGAATATTTTCCCAGTAGTTGTTATGTTTCAGTTTTATCCAGTCTCTGATTTGTCCTCGGGCTGTACTTTTTGGTACTCCGATGATCAGTTCTGTGTTAGGTATCTCAGCCTCCGTTCCTCTTTTTGCGAGTTCGTCTGCTTTTTCGTTGCCTTCTATACCTCGATGTCCCGGCACCCAGACCAGTTTTACTCTGTTCTGGTCTGCCAAGATCTCAAGTTCTGCAAGGCATTCCCATACCAGTTTTGACGTTACCTCGGGCTGTGATAGCGCCTTGAGGGCTGCTTGACTGTCTGATGCAATATGGATCTGCTTGTTCTCATAGGCTCTCCTATTTATTTCTCTTGCACATTGCAGGATTGCGTAAATTTCTGCTTGGAACACAGAATTGTGTTTTTCCAGTCTATAGCTGAGTCCCTGCCTCATATGCCTGGAGAAGATTCCTGCACCAGTTCCATTAGCGGTCTTAGATCCGTCAGTGTACCAGATCTGTCCCCGCTGTATGGCCTTTGGTTCTTGGTTTTCCCATTCCTCCCTTTCAGGTATTATTACCTCGAACGGGGTTTTGAATGAGTACCTTTTCTTAGTGTGGTCCGAGTTGACGTTTAGTACATTCCTCTCCACCACCCTAATGATACTTGTGTGACCCGATCTGATATTTATATCCTCCGGTTCCTTTTTCAGTCTATAGGCTGCAAGTCTGGCCTCCCCCTGTATCACAAATTGCAGGGGGGGAAGGTCTATAAGCGCCTCCATTGCTGCCGTTGGAGTCGATTTTGTGGCTCCAGTTATGCTTAAACAGGCAAGTCTTTGTATCTTGCCGAGTTTCATAATAGTGGTAATCTGCTGTGTCTTGGGCCACCACACCAGAGCGGCATATGTTATTATGGGTTTAACCACCATGTTATATAACCAATATAGCATGTCCGGTTTTAGACCCCATTTCTTTCCGAAGGAGCGTCTGGCCACTACAAGAGCGGTCTCCGCTTTTTTTGTGATTTTTTCTAAATGAAGGTTCCAGGTAAGTTTCGAGTCTAATGTTACCCCGAGGTACTTAACCTCACCCTTCAGTTGGATGTTACTTCCACGAAGGCTTAAGGGGCCTAGTCCCTCCAGTTTGCGTCTTCGTGTGAATGCTACGATGGTGGTTTTGTTGGGGCTGATATTCAGCCCTTCCGCGTCCGTCCATCTTGTTACCAGGTTTAGAGCCCTTTGCATGCGATCTCTAACCGTGGTGTTGAATTTACCTCTGGCCAGTATGACTATGTCATCTGAGTATCCCAGAGTGCGATGACCATGTTCTTCGAGAGTCCTAAGTAGCCCATCCACTACAAGAGTCCATAGCAGGGGTGAGAGGACCCCGCCCTGCGGACATCCTCTCGCGACCTTGGCCGATGCAGTCACTCCCATGACTGTTGTATATATCACTCTTTGTCTCAGCATGGAGTCGATCCAGTCACAGCATGTTCCCTCGATTCGTCTGAGTGTTCTAGCAATGGAGTCATGGGATGTGTTGTCGAAGGCGCCCTCGATATCGAGGAACGCACCCAGCAACACCTCCCTGTTTTCCAGAGTGTTTTCAACCTCCTTTACCAGCTCATGTAGGGCCGTCTCTGTTGAGGTTCCTGCTTTATAGGCATATTGGTCTTGGTGGATTGGTCTTTCAGCCAGAGCACCATCCCTGATATGTCTGTCAAGCAGTTTTTCCAGTGTCTTAAGTACGAATGACATAAGATTTATCGGTCTTAGGGATTTCGCCGTTGCCTGTCCATATTTACCAGGTTTCGGTATAAATGTGACCCTAATCTTCCTCCATACGGCCGGTATATGTCCTAGGGCCAAGCTTGCCCTAAGGATATTACGTAACCGTTCTATCAGAGGTCCTGATCTCTTCTGAAGTAGGGACGGGTAGATCCCGTCTGGTCCCGGTGATTTATATGGGTCAAAAGAGTTTATTGCCCATTTGAGTTTATCATAGTCTACCACCTTTTTAGAGACCTGCCAGTTCTCCCTTGTGACTGTCTTCAACAGTTCAAGTTCTGTTCTTGGGTTCTCCGGTGTTTCTATGATGTTAGATCCGGGAAAGTGAACTCGGTAGAGTTCTTTTATTGTTTCCTCTCCGGATGTCGTATACTCTCCCTGATTGTTCTTAAGGGAGGTCACTGTTGTTTGTTTTTCTTTCGATAGTATTCGTTGGAGTCTGGCACATTGCTGAGTGCTCTCAATCTCCTCACAGTGTCTCCTCCATGAATCGCGTTTTGCTTTTCTAAGGGCTTTGTTGTAGTCGGTCAGGGTGGTTCTATAGTCATCCCACTCCCCGGTACGTTTTGCCCTGTTGAATTTCTTCCTTGCTTGCCCTCTAAGCTGAGCAAGTTCATCGTTCCACCAGGGCACGTTCCTGGTTGACGCCCTTGTCGTGAGAGGGCAGCTATCATTGAAGGCTGAAATGACTGCGTCGTTAAATTCCTCCGCGGCCATTTCGAGGTCTGCTGTGGTCCTTATCATTCTTTGGACTCCCGCAAGGCCGGTTTCTAGAGAGTCTCGATATCTCTTCCAGTCCGTCCTCCTTGGGTTCCGATAAGTCTCCTTGGTTGTTGAACCTTGAATTGTGAAGTTGATGTGTCTATGGTCCGAGTAGCTCACCTCATTAGACACATGCCAGTCTGTGATATAGTTACTCAAGTATGTTGAGGCTATAGTCACGTCAAGTACCTCCTTTCTGTTTCTAGTAACAAAGGTAGGTTCATTTCCTATATTTATTATGTCCAGACTGTTTGCCATAATAAATTGTAGTAGACTTTCTCCCCTTGGGTTTGTGTCTGTGCTGCCCCAGAGTCTGTGGTGCGAGTTGGCATCACACCCGATGATTAGTTGAGTGTCCGTTGTCCTGCAATATCTCACCAGGTGTTCCACTTCTCTGGTGGGCGGGTGTTCTATGTCGTCTGAAGGAAAGTAGGCCGATCCAATTATTATATCCCTCGGTCCGCTTTGTCCCTCAATTTTGATTTTAACCGCCGTTAAGTCTTTAGTACAGAAGTTGCTTAGCGGAAGTGCGTGGATATTTTTATTGATTAGGATGCATGTTCTTGGGATGTCCGTGGATCTGTTATATATTAACTCTCCACCCCATCCTGACAGGCCTTTAATTTCACCGTGTCTAATCCACGGTTCTTGGATCAGGGCTACTTCAAACCCCACCATAGCCTTTGTAAGGGCTGCCGAAGCTCCCTTACTGTGCTGGAGGTTTGCCTGAACTACCCTGAATTTGTTTCTGTTGTTCTGTCCCCAACCTCTTGAAAGTCACTCGGCCAAGCTTATAAAAAGCTTTAAACCGAGACCTTTCAAGGGCCGCTAGGGCTGCTTCGCTTATCGAGAAGAACAGGAGTTGACCCTCCTTCTCGATTTTGCGGCTCATGTTCCGCCAGACGCCTGTTTGCAGCTCAGGATTTTGCAGCCGCAGCCTCCGTCTGACTTCCTCTTCCGTTACAGTCTCCGGCTCCGGAATGAAGACCAGGACCCTAGGTCTTCTTGGGAGTTCCGCTGGGTCAACCGCAGTTAGATCCGCCCCCTCCCAAAGCTGCCCCAGAGTCCCGATCGTCCCCCTAAGCCAGTCTGCCGTACCTTGATTAGCGCAGGTCATCCATAGGGCACCCTCGCTAAAATTAGTTCGCAAGAACTGGGGTGGATTCGTTGTACTCCCCGAAGGGGTATTGTACATCGCCTCCACGATTGCATTCTGAATCAGGTCAGCTTGCCTTGATTCAGATTTTCGTCCGGATGGCGTCTCTGTATCACCGCCACTCGTATGCTGCTCATCACCTCGCCAAAAGTTCCAGTCGGGGGCGGACCACTCCTGGCTCTTTTGACTTTGGTGGCTTGTGGAGGGGTCTGCGATTCCGATCGGTTCCTTTTTGTGGCTCCGGCCGGTTTCTCCGCCCCCTTTTGTTTTTTGGCAGGGTTCTCCTTGGTCCAGGTTCCCTCTGCCATTTTTTTCTCCCGCATCAGTTTTTTCTTCTGTGCGCCTGTGAGTCTCTTTGTCACGAGTCCAATACTTTGTATTCTCTCGGACAGTTGTGTGGAAGTCTTATCACCTTCCTCTACCTGTTTGGAGTCTCCTATTTCCATAGGTCTTCCAATTTCTTGACTGTCGGAGTCCGTTGCTTCCGCAACCCCTACGACGGTTTTTTGAGAGTCGCTCGAGTCTGAGTCCTCTTCATTTCGGGTTAAATGTCTGTTATTTTCCATTTAGTTCCCACGAGTAGCTAGGGAAGGGAGGTCACCTGTGCCAGAGCCCCGCATACCACAGGAAGGCTATTTAAACCTGGGGTGCGCCATGTTCCCCGGAGTTCGCAAAATTGCGACTAAGCTACCTCTTAGCCCCACACTGAGCTTCCTCAGTGTGCCAAGTCCTTGGCTTTTGCTGTTCCACCCTGACTTGAGGGGATTTTTATTGTGGTTTCCTTCCACTCGGCCGGCCGGTTAAGGCGAGCACCCACGCCCATCTGGGCACGGTGTGTTTGGTACCTCTCTTGGTTTCCCTCATCCGATCCGTGTCAGAACGTGTTCTGGCACGGATCGGATGCAGGATTAAGCCCCTCCACGACGTCAACGTGCTGAGATACCTTCGGGGGGACTTATGAGTTAAAAGATGAGAATGGCAGCCTACAAGGAGTCTGGCATTCAAAGGACTTAAAGGATAATTTTTCCTTTGATTAACCATAGGGGTTAATCATTTTGAAGTTAGGGGGGGGAAGGTAACGTACAAATTTCATTTTACGATTTTAATAGTATCAATATACACAAATTTATAATAATAAATTACCTTATTCCACGTTTAGTATGAACGTTAAAATCTTGTGTGTATGTCAGCAAAATTACTAGTGGTAAACATTCCTAATTTGTCCTGGGTTATCTTACGTTCACTGCAGAGGCTTACTGAGAGGTTATTCTAGGAACTTGATACTGAGTTTCGAGGGATTCCAGCTATTGTCCTGTGTCCTGTGTTTCAGTAAGTTCTCCTTGAATAGATGGATTTAATGTACGTTACCTACGATAATTTCTAATGTTAGGTGTTGACAGTTCAAGTCAGGTTTGTTTACCTTGGTTGTAGGCTTGATTTATAACGGAATGTACCTCTCTAACTTCAGGATCGTGTCCCTGTACTTACTTTGACGTATTATATGATGGTTTTCTGGAGTGTTAGTTAATTCGCTAGCATGTTATGGAATTTATTCTAGTTCGACTTTTGAAAAGCAGCTGATCTTGACAGGTTGGAGTTTCGGGGTCACCATTTCGATAGGGTCCTGCGTATATTGGCCTTGTTGCACGTGTTCTACGGTGTTGCCAGTTATTTTAGGACAAATTCCCCATGAAATCGGACCTCATGGTTTCGAAACGATTTGTACATGGCCAAACAGCCAGGCGGTGGTCTGGATGGTGAATGCCGTAATCTTGCAGTAATCAGCTCTTAGGATTTAGACATAATGGTGGAATTGCTCGATTGGTCGCTTCTTGGGTATGAGATTTTTATAAAGGTATATCTGGTTGCGGCAGTACGTTGGTGGATTTCCCATAGCAATATCCTGATCCTGACATTTGACAACCCTGTTGACATTGCGAATCACGTGTTCTCATTGAGTTGCGTACTGGAGATTTATTCCAGATGCTAGAGAGAAACAATTGCTCTTCGTAGCGGGTAAGAAAGGGATAGTGCTGTCCTAGACCAGAAGGTCTTGAAAGTATAGGGTACAGCCGGCAGACATTTCACATCTTTCGACTAAAGTCGGTGTGTCTCCTTTCTCCTTTTTTTTTCCGGCATGGCGCTGCCATTTTAATTAAAGATTTCGGTAATGTAACGCTGAGAAGCCTGTGAGCTTGTAAGTGCCACTTAGATGGATTAGCACCGCAAATCTTTGTGAAGTTATGGATTTCCGATTGAATTGATGTAGTTAGATATTGATGGAAGTACTTCACGCCATTTTGAATGGGATCAGATTTAATGGCCGCCATATGCTGTGGTTCTATGCCCCGCTTAATGTCTTCAGGTACGGTTGTCTTTATATATTAATATATTTGACTATTAAATCGATATCTAAGTCCTCGAATAATATTTCAGGGGCGATATAAATCTGGAGTAGAGTCCACTCGTGGTGACGACCGCGTGGGATCTTTTGTTTTGGGACTACAGTATGGGCATTCAGGCCTAAAAGGACCCTCTACTTAAGTGCAGAGGGTTTTTAGTCCTGGTTTTTAGTCCGGGTTTTGTTTCATTTGGATTTTGGAGTGTGGAGGTTCATTCAGCACACTTGTTGGCTTATTAATTCCATGGAGTCTCTAAACTGATGGTGTATTAGAGAGGCGGTTACTTCGAGTTCCATAGGATCCCTCAGGCATTGCATGTGTAGTCACCCTTCATTGGTTCGCAAGGATAGGGGTAAAAACAAACAACTTGTTAGATTGAACATCAAACTTCGTCTATTGTCTATTCAGTCAATCTAAGTCAATGCCCACAAAAGTGCTACGATAGCATATGCAAAGTATAGTTAAAATTGCTTATACTAATTAAACAACTTATTGGTTTCCTAAAAGCGCTGTGCTGGATAATAATAATTGATGTATGCAACTATCGTAATTACTTTAAAAAGGAAATTGAAGTCAAAGACCTTTTGTCTTTGTTAGTCCAGTACACCTCCCTTGGGAAAGGAAAAAAAATTTTTAAAACAAGAAAAATTTGTTTTTGATTAATCGTGGTAAAGCTTAATTCTATTTTTATGTACTAATGTTGGTTTATTTTTGATATTCAATAAAATATTTGGGTGCGAATCTTCTAAAACTATATAAGGACCTATGTATACACAATCTAACTTAGTATCCATATTTTCATTTAAAACTAAAACTTTATCTCCTATATTATAAATAATATTATTACCGTTTTTGTCAAATTGTTCCTTTCTTTTATATTTGGAAGATATTAAATTATTTCTTGCATCGTTGCAAGCAACTTGTAGCCTGTATTTTAATTCATGTGGATAATTGTCAAAATTATATAAAGGATCTACGTTATTAGAGATATTTGATGGTATATGGCTTATTTTTCCAAAAACAAGTTCATAAGGAGTATATTTGGTTTCAGTATGCACAGTATTATTGTATGAAAAGCACCAATATGGTACCCAAGTACTCCAATTGTCTTCATGATTTGCTATCTGAATTCTCAAATACGCTCCTAAATGCTTGTGTGAATTTTCTAACGCACCAAGAGTTTCATGGTGGTAAGCCGTTGAGTTTAAGGTTTTTATTCCTAATAATTTACAAGAATCCTGAAATACATTCGCTACAAATTCCTTGCCTTGATCAGTAACAGTCTCCTGAGGGATACCGTATCGTAATATAAAATTTTCTACGAACGATTTGGCAACACTGTAAGCTTCCTTATTTTGTAGTGGATAACATTCGACAAATTTAGTAAGTTCACATTGAATTGTTAATATATAGCAATTATCCAAACTATCATTTTTAATTGGACCTACTATATCAAGAAAAATCTTTTGGAATGCTGAAGTAGCTGTGGAGGTTATTGTCATAGGCTGTTTGTTTATTTTGCAATATTTATGCCGTTGACAATCATTACAGCGTCTGACAAAATCCTCTACATCTTTCTTCAATCCAGACCAAAAATAACGTTTTTTAATATTATTGTACATTCTATTTATACCTGCATGTCCACCTGTAGGTAAATTGTGAAAATCATTCAGTATTAATTGTTTCATTTCATTGTTTGCAACACGGTTAACATTGCTGACAATGTTTAATTTAATACCGTTCTTTAAAAGTTCTTTCCTATATCGCGATATGTGTTTTATAAATTTCTCATTGTTAGTATTTTTTAATATATATAATTCCGGAATTTGATATTTTTTGCATAAAATTCCAAGATCCCTCAACGATGTACCTAGGTCAAGCGTCGATCGGTGATCTTGATTAAAGCAAATTATTTGAGATATCTCATCATATATAAAAATTTTATTATTTATGTAACCATGGTTTATTCTATTTTTATATTTATTGAAATCGATTTCATTTACTGAACGTAATTCTATACTGTCGACAGGAGGTTTTAATAATTCTACAATTCCAGGGTGATCAAGCCTTTCATTCTGAGAATTTATTAAATCCGGCTGTTTTTGCACATTCTGCCTTTTTGTCTGTGCACGCGTCATTATATTTACACTATTATTTACTTTTGCAGTAATGTCTTTAAGTTCTGTTGATTCGATTTTAATGCGCGATAAAGCATCTGCGTTAACATTTTGAGAACCTTTAATGTAGTGTATGCTAAAGTCATATTCTTCTAAAATTAGACGAAATTTCGTTAATCTACTGGATGGATTAGTCATGCTAAATAAATATATAAGGGGACGATGATCTGAAAAAATTTGAAATTTTTTACCGTACAAGTATGGTCTAAAATGTTTAACACTCCATACTATTGCTAGTAACTCTTTTTCTATAGTACAGTAATTTTGTTCCGCTTTATTTAAAACTCGAGAAGCAAAAGCTATAGGTTTATCGTTACCATTACACAAAATAGAGCCAATAGCATACCCGCTAGCGTCAGTTTTAAGAATAAAAGTGTTATTTTCTGAAAAATTTGGATATTGTAGCAAGGGCGGATTAGTGATAGCTTGTTTCAGTTTATCGAAAGAAAGTTGACATTTCTCAGTCCATGCAAAAATTTTTCCTTTTCGAGATAATTCATTAAGTGGTTGGGCAATTTGAGCAAAATTGTTAATAAATTTTCGATAATAATTTGCAAATGCTACAAATCGTTTTGCTTCATCAGCATTTTGAGGTATTGGATATTGAACAATTGCTTTTAATTTTTCTGGATCTGGAGAAATTCCATCAGATGAAATAATATGACCCAAATATAAAATTTCTTTTTTAAGGAAATCACATTTGCTTGGATTGAGTTTTAAATTAACTTTTCTAAGTCGTTGTAAAACTTTGATAAGATTTATGTTATGATTTTGTAATGAATTTCCGAATATTATGAGATCATCAAGATAAATAAAACAGCTTTCATAGTTTAATCCTGACATTGCTACCGTCATAAGTCTAGAAAATATAGAAGGACTAACCTTGAGCCCCATTGGCAATCTTTTCATTTGATATTGACCTTCGTTTGTAGTAAATGCGGTATACGGTCTACTGGCTTTATCTAATTCTAATTGATAATACCCTTGTGATAAATCAAGATGAGAAAAATACAAGGCGCCAGATAAAGAATCTAAAATTTCCGCAATACAAGGTAAGGGAAACTTTTCATCCCTTAGGGCCCGCTGGTTGACTAATCTATAGTCAATCACAAGTCTAGTTTTCTTAATCCCGGAACTATCAGGTTTTTTGGGTACGATTAAAATAGCCGAATTCCATTCGCTTTTTGCCTCTTCTATAGTGCCTTCTCTAAGCATTCTATTAACGTGGTTACTTATATCGGTTTTTTGCGCATGCGGTAATCGATAGGGTTTAACGTATACAGGTACTGCATCGTCTTTTAATTGAAGTTTTTGTTTGTAAAGATTGGTAACAGTAAGTGGATCGCCCTCTAAATGAAAAACGTCAGAGTATTTAGCACATATTTTTTGTATAGAAAGTTTTTCTTCTATATTTAGTGTAGACATATCTATCGAATCCAATATTTTGTCAATTCGGTCTATAACTAAATTGCCTGTTTTGTCAAAGTTATAAATTTCGAAATCTGATGCACATTGTAAACGTGGTTTAAAATTTCTAATTTGTACTTCACGCTCGTTAACATTCACAATTCTTACAGCAATTTTTTCATTGTAAGATGATACAACAATTCCTGCAACAAGTACACCCTCACATAGCTCTTCTGGCAAAACAACGAATTCACCACTTTTATTTATTTCGCAATATGTTATTACCTCACTTCGGGGGGGTAATGATATGCAAGAATCATATTTGGAAATCATAGGTACATTTACCTTATTATTAAAAATACAAAACGAAAATAAATATGTTTCATAGTTTATATTTGCCCCATATTTGGAAAAAAAATCTGAACCTAAAATACCATGAATGCCTGAACTAAATTTATCTGTTACTAAAAATACATGCTGAATTTCGTAATTATTTAAAGAAAATAAAATATTCGCTACTCCTAAGGAATAAGTAAATCCACCTACACCTACGATTTTAGTCTTTTTTGTTTTATCAATTCGTTCATTTCCATGTATACTTCCTGAAAAAATTACACTTATACTTGCTCCTGTATCTAATAAAAATAACATGTTTTCCATTCGGTATCTTACTTGCACAAAATTCATACCATTTAAGTTTAAAATTACACACTCATTCATTGCATTGTAATCACATTCATTCTTTATTACATTATTGTTTACATGATCATTTTCTTTAGGGACGAAAAAATTTTTGGCTACTTGATCCGGTACTTAAATTTGTGTTATTAGGGCATTCGCTGAAATCGTTTGAAACATCTGTAACGTAAGTCGCTTGTTGACCCCTATAATTATTTTGTCGATGTCCGCGAAAATTTAAATGGCTGCGAAACGGCCTTCCCGATGTGCCTCGAGATGCAACGCGGCCTTGACCTCTATAATGATTGTTATTAAATATTCGCTGATTATTGTTTACATAGTGCCTACCGTTTGAATTGCTTTGAAAATTAAAATCTCTACCTCTATTATTTGACCTGTTTACGTTAAATCTTCCTCGATAACCTCGCGTATTATTTTGCGTTTGCATGTGAAATGTGGTTGATATCGGGTTAAAATTTTTAATTTTTTCTTCATCCTTAGCCCCTATTATAGCATCTTTTAATAACGTATAATTTCTAGCCTTTATTACCGTGCGTAGCTCACTATTTTTCAATCCATTTGCAAAAACATTTATAGCTATTTTTTCATTTACGCTGCGCAAAATGGGAATACTGCTATCGTTTCCGTCGGCCTGAGTAATAGTTAAGTTTGTAAATAATTCTTCAATATTTCTAGCGTATTCGTCGATAGTTTTTCCATTTTGCCTAACGCAATGTAACTCAGTAGCCAAAGCAGCAGCAGACTTTTTGGTTAATAAATGAATTTTCATATCTGAAATTAGATTATTGACAGTCGCGTATGTTTTTTCTAGTCTTATTTTCGCGCTTTGAGAGAGTCTAGTTTTAAGTACATAATTAATTAAGAGTTTGTGGCTGTTGTTGTCTAGTAATTCACTGTAAAGTTCGATTGCATCTATTAGTTGTTTTGTGGAATCCTCACTACCATCCATAGCTGGTAATAAGGATGCCGCGGTTTTTAAATCGAATTTATCGGTCATGTTGGAATCGCTATTATTACTAGATTCTCCTATTTTGTCTAATCTGTCTAAAATAATTTTCCGCGAATTTGCAATAATTTTTTGAATCTCGTTCGCATAAGTCTCAACTGCTTTGCTTACTTTTTCGTCACTAGAAACTTTTTTAAAATCTTCTATAAGTTTATAATATTTAGTGTCCAATAAACCTACATCTAACAATAATTTATTAACCCTTTGAGCATTTTCCCTTCTTTCAAGAGGATCTCTAGTAATATTATTATAGAATTTTTTTGTAGTTTCGTACAGTTCCTTAAAGTCACTAATATCGGCGCTCATTGCCTAACATTATAAAATTTATATATATCCTAATATTTAAAAACAGAGCCCAAAAAAAATGTAAGTACAGAATAAAAAAAAATCAACACAATCTAACCTCATATCCTTATAGTACTGTATCCTGTCCCTGTTGTCTGCCTTCTGTCAGCTTATTTCCAACGGTGCGAACTAGCGGCATTGCGCCTACACTAGCTCGTTCCCTCGATGCCAGCCCCGGTTTGGTAACAGCTGGTAGCACCTATCGTTGATGGCTGTCTACACAAGTTCTTGGCTTCTGGTGATTTCTCTTCTAATTTTTCTGGTTAAATTCTTTTTGATTTGTTGATAACAGTATGCAATGATTAGGAACACAACTATTGCAACACTTAGTAAAATCGCAACTTCCCATATCGACGCACCTTGTGATGTAGTTTGACCACCGCTGTTGCCCGCTTGAGCAATTACAATTTCTTCTTTACTTTGCGATTTACCCATATTGTTTTTTGTTACTTATGCATCACTTAATCACTTATTGCACACAACACACGTAAAATAGTAAAACTTGTTAAAGGACTGGCAGGATCGCCATGTAGTCACCCTTCATTGGTTCGCAAGGATAGGGGTAAAAACAAACAACTTGTTAGATTGAACATCAAACTTCGTCTATTGTCTATTCAGTAAATCTAAGTCAATGCCCACAAAAGTGCTACGATAGCATATGCAAAGTATAGTTAAAATTGCTTATACTAATTAAACAACTTATTGGTTTCCTAAAAGCGCTGTGCTGGATAATAATAATTGATGTATGCAACTATCGTAATTACTTTAAAAAGGAAATTGAAGTCAAAGACCTTTTGTCTTTGTTAGTCCAGTACACATGGCCTTGAGTTGAAGCTGAGAACGCAAGTTTTTAAACATATTTTCATCTATCAATTCAGTGAACCCATTTAAGACTTATTGACCAGTACACTTTTTTTTATAGCGAGATCACATAGAGAGAATTTTATTTGAATTAAATATTTTTGTTTATACGTGGATTAGAATCTCCTATGATGATTCTTGGCTAGGGAAGGGATCAATTCAGAGGGTTGGGGTATGGACATATTTAGGGTATTATTTTTTGTTTGAGATATGTACATATTTGGATTTTACTAGTATTTAGGATTGTAACTATTATGTGACAGAGCTAACGCCATAGCTTACATAATTAGGGGGCTCGATATTGAAGAGCAGGGAGTAATACATTTTTTTGTTTGGGTTTTTACTAGTATCTAAGATTAGAACTATTATGTAACAGAGCTGACGCCATAGCTTACATAATAAGGGGGCTCGATATTACAGAGCGGGGATTAGTACTTATTTGGGATTTTACTACTACATTGAGTCATTGTAATGAAATAATGCTGTCTGTCATGACTTGCATAGTACAGTAAATAGTAATCGTACATTTTAGCTGCTTATTTTATATTTCGGTTAGGATACTGCATCAGCGGACTGCGGTCTGGTAACTGTAAACAAGGCGTGATCACGTGTTGTAAGCCTACATCCCTGAGCAGCGTATATTTATAGCACCCTGTATATTATTTGGTGTCACTCACAGTCTGTTTATTTATTTGACCTGTAGTCGCGTATCAATTTACCTACATAAAAGTAAGTATCGCTGTAGTACTCCTGGCTTCCATAGTTCTAACGTTGCTGGTTCATATCCTTAAATCTTCCTGTACTTTTCGACCTCAAGACTTGACTATACATTTATATTTCTACAGTAAAAAGCAATCCTATCTGTGGAATTTATCTTATTTCCACATCCTTACTTTTAATTACTGTACATGCTTCTATAATGGCATAATTATTATTGTTATTTTATTGTTTGACAATCACTAATTGTGTCAATTGGTCGAAGAACATAGGAATATGATCTGGTAACGTTCTGTTCATTAATTCAAAATTTCACTATTATTTTAAAATCTTTTAATACAAATTTTAGACTTTAACTAAACATTATATTATTTCAATACGAGGTCTATACCAACTTGGTTACCGATAGTCAATTATGTCAACCTGCATTTAAGCGACTAACATCTTATGACAAATAGATTCAATATACTGAGCGTTGTTGTTTTACATTACTATCCCCAACCTAGGTTAATATTTGAAGGTAAAGGAAATTAAGTGTAGGGCAGTTATAGGGTGATTCGCAGTTATCATTCATAACTATCGAACATCTCTTCCAGAGGCAAGGTGCACCACTTAACTGCGTGGCGCTCATAACCTTAGAACTTAACCCAGGCCCGTCACCACTGTCTAAAAGCTGGCGGCCACTTTTGTCTCTGACGACAAAAACATCTGCACTCGGTGTCTTGTTTTCCTTCCTTATTGGATCATCTAAATTAGCGTCACAATTTGATCGAAAATTAATTATCTTTAAGAACTACAACATTTAAAAGTTCCTGTCATTGAAAAAATTCTTTGCACCATGGCGCCACCTACATCTTGTATTATTTAAACACATTTTTTACACAGTTGTGAAGCCAATCATAGAGGCTAAAACTGGCCTTTACAGAATTTACATGTCACTTATAGTTTTCGAAATAATTGGCCTGGGAGTTTTTATTGAAACACCCTGTATAGTGAATTCTAACTACTAACTGTATATTTCAACTATCATAGTACCTGCCCCTATCCTTTCTTGGCAAGGAAAGCTCATACCTCCTCGCGGTCCTGGCTGGACAGAGAAAATTTTTTTAAATTGTTTTCGGCAAAATAAGCATTTTTTTTAACGAAAGACCATTTTAAAAATATTAAATGCATGTGTTCTTTGCAGGCGAAGTCACGGGTACAAACCTTTTATCGATATAAACTATATTGAACAAGCTGTAATATTATACTATTTAAACATATTAAAAATTTACAGCAATCCGCATTTTAATTATTTGGTAGAAGCGACGCCTAGGAGTTTAATGCTTTTTTATGTCATCAAATTAAGCTTGGAACTGTGGAACAACTATACCTATGTTTTTTCTATTTTTCTTCTGTTTTCTAAATAAGGCTATGTTTTTGATTTTGATTTGAGTTTTTACGTAATTCGCCTGTCGAAAACCAGATTTCTACTACCTGGGTAGATTACCTAATGGTTTCTACTGACTCAACCTAGCCTAAGAGTCGTTAAAAACAAGTTAACAAAATTTCATAACGGAAAATCATACAAAAATATAACATTTTTACCTTGTATTTACAGTTTGCTTTTCTTTAAACGGACTCGGTTTATAATTATGAGGTAAGTTTTCTTAAAGCATTTTATCGCTCCTTTCTATCAGAAAGGAATAAAGAACTCGAAAACAGAGTACAAAAGTAAACAAACTCTCACAAAATTTACTAACACAAAAACAATAGTCAGATAGATACTCTCGTGGAAGCCGTGTTTCATAAACCAAAAAATCACAATAGACACCCGAGTGTATGTAGGGTATACTAGATGTTTCGTCGGTTTTATTATAATTTAAAGGACGCGTGATAGGACCGTTAGCCGATCCAAAACCCAGCGATAATACACTAAATTATGAACAAAATATTCTTGTACGCAGTAAAGCAGTACACACCTTACTGGCAAAAACAGAAATTGTTTTTTTCACTACTTTTTTAATCAATAAATCATTTTCCATTAAAAGCCAACATGTGCATAAAATCATAATATCGGATGTCGCTGAGCTCAAAGATCTACTTGTCCGAGGTCGCCCCAAGTGGTCGAAGTTTGACGCTATTGAGTTATTGTAGAATGAATCCATTGCCAAAATCGTCCTTATTGAAACAGATCAATATTTTTGCTATGCCATAATTTTAAAACATGGAAGAGTTGGCTTATATGATGGAAATTTAAATTTTCTTACTTCGTATCATGCCATTATGACAAGAGAAGATTTAACTAGGCCTGAAGACGAACGGAGGAGACGAAACCGGTAAGTACGTTGTGGCCTTACTTTTTCAACAATTTGCTGTTTGCTATTTTCGTGTCATATATGAATAATTTTTTATGGTAGAGGAAATTTAAGTCTTGTCCTACTTGTTATATTTCACAATGATAATTCAGTTGTCTGACACGTGTTTCGACCCTTGCGAATCATTATCGAAGAAGTACAATGCTAAATTCTACTTGTAGTTACAAAGTTAATATCTAAGTAATAGTAGTGGTAAACATGTCAACATGTCATTAAAATAAAATTAAGAATATGAAGTGAATTGACAGACAGATTATGGGTTATTTTGGTCCTTAATTTTTAGGTATTGGCCAAAGTTTCAACTAATCTATCCAAGATGGCGCCGTCTAAAGAGCACGTGAAAGACGATGATCCCGAAAAAATTGCGTTTATTTGCTGTAAAAAAAAGTTTTCCAGTGTAGGTAGTATCGTGTGTAAGGTGTGGTGGACTTTTCCACAACTCTTGTGCAATAAGAGATTGGAAAGGAAAAGTTGCTTTTCTTGACAAAACTCGCGTTGTTTGCTGCGACACAGTCGCCAGTTAGATTGAGGTTAGCAGAGCAGACCACTGCAACTCGACCGAGGAAGCGGATGTTATCATCTATCTTAAGAGGTTAGTGGATGAACTGACCGACAAAAATAGAATCCTACAGGAAAATGCGAACCTATGGAAGCAAAAATTCATGGATGCTACAAAAACAACAATTTCTCGCCAAGAAAAAGGTAAACAAAAACCTTCGTCCCCCTTCCCGCATGATGTCATTGTCGTGGACTCGGAGAAGGAACCGCGCAGTGGAACGGAAAACATAGAATTTCTTTTTTCTATGACGGAAATGTTACAAACTTCCACAGTCTCCACAGTACACAGAATTGGTCTTTGGTCTATGACAGTCTCTTCTGGGACGACGCTTTCAACTTCGGCGCATGAACCACAACTGCAGCCTGAAGTTAGTCACTTCATAGCAACAGCGGATCTGGCAGGTGATACAACACAACAAGAAGAAATAAAAGGGGCGGAATCAAACACAAACCGTTCTAACCTCACCAACTGTCTACATCAAAATCAAAACAAACACGAAATAAAAAATAAAAATGATACCTCTGAAAACTCTGAAACTGAGGCAGATCTGCCATGGACTGAGGTAAAATCACGTAAAATGAAGAAATTTGTGAATAATCGACCTGAACCTTTAATTGGGTCAAACAAAGAGACTGATATCTTACAGGCAGCCAAAAAACTTAGCTGGTTCTTCATATCAGGACTCTCGACTAAAACTGAAACTGTACATATCCAACAGTTTCTCAAGAAAAATCTTCTGGAAGCTGACTATACTTGTGAAAAAATGCGGACCAAGTCCAAACGGGTAAAATCTTTTAAATTGGGAGTACCTCAGGAAATCAAAGAAAAGATTATGGATGTCAAGCTATGGCCAGAGGTCACTAGAATCAACCATTTTCGGAATCTCCAACGCCAGAACGCAGAGAAGAGGCTGTCCCTCCAGGATATGACTCAGCGATCGAGGGTACATCAACTATCTCAGAAGAACGTCACAGAGGTGAGCAAAAAGTAGAGGTTCTCCACATCAACATCAGATCTCTACGTAACAAGAAAGCTCTTTTAGAAGCATATCTGGCTGATAAGGACATCGATGTGCTCTGTATAACTGAACACTGGCTCTCAGCTGATGAAATGGAGGTTACAAAGGTTAGTGATTATGGGAAAGTAGGTTTATATGCAAGAAAGAACACCACCGGCGGTGGGGCTGTAATATTTGTAAAGAAAAATTTTATTTGTGAACGTCTGGAGTTCATTGATGATTGTAGTATTGAAAAATGCATTGAAATCTGTGGTATTTATATAACTAACCTTAACTTATATGTTTTAGCTGTTTATAGACCACCCTCGGGTTGCTTCGGCTTTTTCCTGAATACAATGGTTAATATTCTTAATAAAATTGGAACCACAAGTAAAATAATTGTGTCTGGCGACTTCAACGTACTATTTAATACCAACCAAGTGGAAGCTATTCAGTTATGTGACACTTTCAAGTCATATGGTATCAAGCAAACGATATTTGCTCCGACTAGAGCTGAAGCTTGCCTAGACAACATTTTCATTACTCTCGAAGCGTGTTCCCTGCAGGCATCCACGGTCGATTTAAAAACTCAAACTCAAACTCAAAAGTGCTTTATTATCATAAGACATAATCTTGTTGACAAAGCTAGGTTGTATATACATATAAAAGGATACCAAACAAATAAATAAGCAAAATATAGCATAGGCAATAGTAAAAACAGCCATCAAAGACAATAATAAATATACATATAGATACGATACATCGGCCTAAGCTTCCTAAAATATATAAATGGGACAACACTGTTCACATGGTCTTAAGAATAAAACAGGACAGGAAAACAAAATTCAAAAAAACAGACACTAGTGATAACCGATGACACAGAATAAATAGTTAATGCTTATAGACCAGAGAAGAACACATTTGCAATTGTAACAAAATTGTATAGATATAACTTATATCCAAAATATAACTATATTATTGGTATTCAGTTCATTATTAAAGTGTCCTGAAAGTACTCTTCCAAGGAATAATAGGCTTTTCTCAATAAGAGATCCTTCACCATTGCTCTAAATATTCTTTTAGACCTAACGGCTCTTATATTCAGAGGCAGGTGATTAAATATTTTTTTTGAATTATATACAAGTGAATTTTTAACCAAAGTAGAGTGCGGGATTGGCAACTTTATATTTTGTGTTTGCCTGGTGGCATAGCCAGAGCATAGAATCTTGTTGTCTGTACTAGACTTATGTTTCTCAAACATTAGACATACTGTCTCGAGAATAAAGAGGGACGTAAGGGTTAGAATTCTGTGTGACTTAAACAGTGGCCGACAGGAGTCACCGTAACCCGCTCCAACTATATACCGAATGGCCCTCTTCTGCAAAACAAAGACCGAATTCAACATCCCACGAGTACAATTTCCCCAGAAGGAAATCCCATATCTTAAGTGCGATTCTATCACAGAAAAGTAAACCATTCTCGATACAGAGGCATCCAACTCTCCGGAAATAATCCTCAAGGCATAGCAGCCTTTAGCTAAATTGCTGCAGAGATTAAGGATATGTTCATGGAACGACAGCTTATTGTCAATGTGTAAGCCTAAGAATTTAGAACACAGAGAATTGTTAATATTTTGATTTTCTATTGAAATTTTATTAAGAGAGCACTTAAATGACAGAACATTCGTTTTTTTAATGTTAAAAGACAATAAGTTTAAGTCACACCACGTTTTCACCTTGATGATGTCATTACTAATAATCTCGTTCAGTCGATCCTGATCCCTGTCATGCCAAATTGACCTTGAATTTTGAAGGATGCAAGGTCATTATTATTGAGTAAAAACAAAATGGGGCCGAGTACTGACCCCTGAGGCACTCCACAATCAATGCACGCCAATGCTCGGACATTTTACCATTTATCGAAACTACCTGTTTTCGCCCCGAAAGATAGGACTCAAACCACCTCAGCGATACATCCCTAAAACCATAATGGTCGAGCTTCCGCAGCAGAATTCCGTGATTGACACAGTCAAAGGCCTTGGACAAGTCACAGAACACCGCCGCGTCCCCATCATTAAGACTCAAGTACAGTCGCTCAAGAAAAGCGAACATTGCATCAGAGGTACTCTTACCGTTCTGAAACCCGAATTGAGCTGAAGATAATATTCTATTTCGCTCCAAAAAAGACAAGACTCTAGTCTTAACGAGTCTCTCAATGATCTTAGACAAGGTAGGTAAAAGCGAGATCGGACGATAGTTTGAGGGATCATCAGAATCTCCTCCCTTATGAATAGGGACAACAACAGCAAACTTTAGACATTCAGGAAACAGGCCATGAACGAAGGAAAAGTTAACAGCCTCAGCCAACGCTTCTATAGCAGATATAGGTAGATGCTGGAAGATCCTAATAGACATTTTATCCCAGCCTGACGCATTTTTATTTTTAATTTCACTAAAAACTGTTTTTAATTCGTTTGCGTCAGTAAACGAAGAAGGTACATGTTATAGGTGCACCTGGCATATATTTTAAGGGGTCACTTGTTACCTGAATGCTCTGAGATAGTTTCAAGGCTATGGAGCAGTAAAATTCATTAAGTTTATTACACTCGGGAGCAGAAGCTTCAATTGCACTATTTCGTTTGCCTCTCATTTCATTGACGATCAACCAAGTATCCTTTTGCCTGTTGTTGGAATTTATTATTCGTCTTCTGTAATGCATTTGTTTAGCAATTGTAATCGTTTTTCTATATATGCTTCTATACTTTAGGAAAAAGGAGAAAAAAGTGCTACCAGCTTTAACAAATTTTCTGATATAGTGTTAAGAGCGAAGGTTCTTGGATGATATTTTTAGCCCCTTAGTTATCCAGGGCTTTTGCCTCCTGTGCTTTAGCTTTCTGCGTGGAAAGGATTTCACAAATGCACCATGCATAACAGAGTGTAAGACCTCCAGAGGTTCCCCACTGTTTAGACAATTATGCCAGTTAATAGTTGCGCAATTTTGTTCGAATTTTCGAAAATTTTTCCTTGAGTAAATACGCCCACAATATTCATCCTCCCGTACCTCCTCCTCCCAGTCAAAAGAGAACTTGGACATAACTGCCTCGTGGTCAGAGAGCCCAGCGTTTACAACCAAGCACGAAACACATTCGGTATTGGAACATATATAGTCTAAGACAGTAGAAGAGTATCTTGAGAATTTTGTTGGAGATTGTACGTACATGGTTAAGCTAAACGACTGTAATAGGTTCCTTATTGCTAGGGTGTTTAAACAATTTTCTTTTCCGTAATCTATATTAAATATATCTGACCACCTAGGTCAATTGATAAAATTCAATATCTCTAATGAAATCCCTCCGGTCCGACTGGGATGGAAGGTATGCAGGCCAATTACTCGTATGGGCCTGGCACAATTTTTCAATGTGATCGCTGCCCTCTCCTGGAACTTTCTTGAATCTCACGAAATGTATGCAGATGCAAAGACCGAGCAATTTATTAGCATCCTGAGGGAGGCATATTAAGATTGTTTTCCTGAAAAAACCTACCGCGTCAGATCAGACCAAGGCAATAACATCAGATGGTTTACTGATGAGTTGAGAGGTATGCGCGAACACCTTGCTCTGCTAGGTGAACTTTATAGACAATATGGTCAGGGAGGCATGGGACTAGAATACAAGGCATACAAGTTGCATTATAAAAAAGCCATTCATGCTGCAAAGATTCAAGCAAATGACAATCTTATAAAAAATTCTAAAAACCCTTCTAAATGTATGTGGAATATAGTGAATAGACATCGCGGAGGTAAGGATCATGAGCCTGCAGTGGCGGCTATCTCACCCGATGATTTTAATATATTTTTTTCTAATATTGCCGTTGATGTGGCCAATAGGATCCCACTCAATCGGAGGGACCCTGTTGAATACATTACAGGCTTAACTGTACCACAAAACAATTTCAAGTTTAGAGACGTATCTTATAATGAGATTCGCGACATAATAGATAATCTCAAAAACAAAAAAGGCTCTGATGCATTTGGTCTCAATGTAAGGTTAATAAAGAGCATAAAAAACTTAATTACAGTGCCTCTTACTAAATTAATAAATTTCTGCTTTCAACAAAACACCTTCCCAAAAATTTTTAAAGAAGCACTTGTAACGCCAATCTTCAAAAAGGGTGACCCTAACCTACCAGAAAACTATAGACCCATCTCATTGCTGCCCATATTGTCTAAGGTTTTTGAAAAGTGTATGGCTATACAGATCGTGAAGTACTTTACTGAAAATAACTTTTTCTCTGCATGTCAATTTGGCTTTCTAAAGAACAAGAACACAGTTCAGGCTATAATGGATTTGGCATCCTTCATTTTAAAATCCTTCAATAGTAAAGAATATACAACTTCATTGTTTTGTGATCTAAGTAAAGCGTTCGATTGTGTGTCGCACGACATTCTATTGAAAAAATTGCAGAAATATTCCTTTAGCTCAAATAGTGTAAATCTGATAAAATCCTACCTCTCGGATCGCAGCTTATTACAGTATTTTCCATAGCATCTTATCCTACGCAATTCTTGCATGGGGGCATGCTGCACAGGCGCAAAGGATCTTTAGTCTTCAACGTAAAGCCATCAGAATTATGGCAGGACTTGGTTTCAGAGATGACTGCAGACCTGCATTCAAACATCTCAAAATTCTGACTTTACCTTCAGTCTATATACTCAAAAATCTTTTGTTTATGAAACAAAACGAGGGCCTGTTTGCTACACATAGGGATGTTCATGGGTATCACACTCGACATGCGGAGGATCTAGTAACAACCTTCTGCAGATTAAAAAGAGCCCAGGATGGGCAGGGCTATTATGCTTTTAAATGTTTCAACAAATTGCCTATAAATATCAGGAGTTTGCCGTCTAAGCAATTCGAGGGTCGCATCAGAACATTCTTAAAGGAACATGCGTTCTACAGCGTCAGTGAATTCTTAGATTTTAAATTTTAATTTTAATGTGTTTTATTGTCTTGTTTGAAATTTTACTCTTACCTTTAGGTCTATTGTAATTTTACTTATATATGTATCTGCATTTGAAACTTAAAATTTTGTAAAGTAATTATTTTAGAATTATTTATTGTACATTTTGACTTGTGTAAACAACTATGTTGTGTTAACATTAATAAAGATATGACTATGACTATGACTATGACTAAGTTACAGGTGTGATTATGGAGGTATTTACATCTAAAAGCCTCTACACATGACCCAATCTGCAGGGACCCTGCAAGTTGGGTAGTGTGTATGCATGTCGGACCGACAAAATCCAGATCGGACGGTCGGTTGAGCGCGGTTGGGTCGATTTTATCTATATTTGACGGGGCACGTTATGACAGCTGTGCCACAATTTTTTTGTATTTTTAATCAAAAATGTCTGAAAGGGAGATGCAAGCTTGGAGAGAGATTTTTGAGCTTTATAGGGAAATGCCCTGCCTGTTATTTAAATAGAGACATCAGTTCCTCAAATGTCTCGGTATTCATTCTCAAAAAGTTTTTAGAGCCAATTGGTCTAATTCTTTAAAAATATTCATATGGCTAAACTTTTTCCTCTCTAATAGCCACTTTTTAACCCAGCATTTATTTAGCGAATTATTTTCTAATAGCAAAGTCAGCGCAATTCCGATTTTTTGACATTTATTAGGAGCCATTTTGACAAGTAACCTTTATGTTCTGTGATTTTGACCTTAACGACTCAAGGTTCGAAACACACTGACTTTGTTTCTATTTTCTGTGCACACACTGCGAGACCGGGTGGTGTGGAGAGCAGCACCCGATTTTCCCTTTCCTATATGCCCTGCAAATCGGAACCTGCGGATTGGGTCGTGTGTAGCGGCTTTAAGTAGTAAAATTAAGAACATGATATTGTGTATATAATTATGGGTTTTTTCGTTTATAATTATTGACAGTGTTTATTGTATTTATCCTAAGTTATTAGACTATTAAGTATTAGATTGGCACCTGAAGGTATTTCAATTTATTAACAACATTACATCGATTTTTTAAGGCTTTTTTGACTGCTAATGTTCCTAATTTTATTTTAATGACATGTTTACCATTACTATTACTTAGATATTAACTTTGTAACTACACGTAGAATTAGTATTGTACTCCTTCGATAATGATCAGCAAGGGTCGAAACACGTGTCAGGCAACTCAATTATAATTGTGAAACATAACAAGTAAGACTTTAATTTCCTCTACCATGGAATATCCATTTCATCTAGCATGTAGCCCATCACAAATCAATTTAATAATTTTCTATTTTAGATGGGTCACTGACGCTATATTTTGCCCAGATATTTTAATGTTTATAGTTACAAATACTGCTAGGAGTATTATGATATATGAAGCTTCAGGACTGAAACATGTCCCATATTGGTTACTTCTTAGCACACCAAATATCTTAGAGGTAGTCGTTGAAAACTTAGTATTTTTGTTGCGTAAACAAATTTAACAGAAAACGCAAGAAAGAAAAACAATACTAAATACATACTTTTATTTCTAGTGTTTGACTTATAAACCACATAGAAAAGATCAAAATAATAGTAATAGTTACAGTATTCTTTTCTCCGGTGACTGTTATGGTGAAATTATGAGTTTTTCTTTCCTTCAGCCAAAAAATGGTTTACTTAGAAGAAAACGAACCGATAACATAACTCTGTTTTACTGGGCGGTATGCATATTATTATTAATTAAGACAATTTTGTTGGTAAATTAACAGCAATTTTAGAGTTTAGTCAAAGAAAAGGATTATTTACTAGTTAAGAATTATGGCAAAGTGCATGAAGACTCGGTAATGCATATTGAGTATTACGAAGACTATCACTTATTGGTGTCTTGTAGCAAGGATTCTAATTCTTCAATAATTATAAAACATAATATGGAGCATAAAAGAAAGTCAGAATATTATAAAGTGGCAAAAGTAAGTAAATAACCATTAATTTTATTGTTAATGAATTTACAGGGACAAAAAGCAACATAGGGTGTTCAACAATGAAGCAATTAAATTTCAGAAATAAATGAATCCTTATTTTTTATTGTACTTGATTAATATTTTGCATATAATAATAAATAAATAAAATAAATAAAAAAAAATAATAATCTAGCTTTTAACTCGTATTAAAAATTCTTGCAAGTTATTATCATGTTATCAGCAATAAAAGCACTTAAAAAAATGGAAATTTGTTCTTGGCACAGAGCACACTGTCACATTTGAACCGTGCTAATTTTCACAATGAACCAAGTCACTTTTAAAAATTTGGGGATAAATTACAATAAAAATAAGAAGATTTTTTTATGAATTTGTTATATTATATAAAATTTTACATAAACTGTTTAATACAATATTTAGCGTCCTTAGCCTGTCACTATTTTTATATCAGACTTTTATTATTCGTTATAAATCTAATCAGTCAAAGCAGCACCAGAAACTATTTCAATAACAGTATTCGCTAACTCACAGAACGAACAGAAGATTCAGTGAAGGACAAATCGAAATGGTTCAATATAGGAGGTAGAAAATTATCCCCATAATTTTTACGGATAAATCACCATGTGAGAAACTATAGTAGCGTTAGGAAACGAAATGTGTGTAAAATATCATACAATACCAAAAAAAAGATTTCAACAAGAAAAAATAAACAAAAACTGAGAGAAAAGTTACATTTTGGACCACATTTCACAAATGTCGTCCTCATACGTGTGTTTCTCGCATCCTAGTGCAAAGTGGGGAGTGGACCAACGACTTAACAGTTAGGTCGATGGGAGCGGACAGTCCGGACCCTGGGTCCAAGTACTATTGTTTTGACGTTATTGGCTCTAGCTGTCCACGTCACACATTCAAAATATCAATAAAATATGCGACCTTATAGGAGAGGTTGTGGTAATATAGCGCTGAAAAACTTTTAATGACATATAACTTTAACGACCACTAGAAAACTAACTTTTCGTCTAGGCATGCGGCAATCTCCTTAGACTATGATACTTCTTGAACTACTTATTTTATGTCGAAGTTAAAAATCAATTTGCCCTTATACGTTGAGTATTAGTGCAATGTGTTGAGCTATTACCCCAATTAAATGCTTTACTTTTCGAATAAAGTAAAAGAAAACATAGTTGTTGAGTTTAAACATTTTTTAGATAGAATTTTAGGAGAAACGAATTTTTATACTCTTCATTAACGTCGATATCAGTAATGATTCGCCAATCTTAATAGATTTTATCTTTTGGCTTTAATTTCAATTAGAATTAAAAGCTCTTTGAATCCATTATTACTGACGAAATCTTTTTAACTTACAAAAATCACATCATTGCAAGATGGCTTCTTTAGTGGTCGTTCAACTGCGACTAATCTGACTGTTATCAGAATTTCTTGGTTTCATCGCTTGAAGCTGGTCATCAAGTTGACGTCATTTATACTGACCTGTTAAAGGCTTTTGACAGTGTCTGTCATGCACTCCTTCTGGAAAAATTGTCTGATATTGGAATCGCTGGTGCGTACCTCAAGTGGATAAGCTGATATCTAACTAATCGCCGTCAACGTGTTACCATATGCGGATTAGTCTCCAAGAAGTTTCCGGTAATTTCCGGTGTTCCTCAAGGCTCACATATCGGCCCTATCTTATTCCTACTATTTATAATTGACATCGTATCTTGTTTTAATGGGTCTGAGTGTCTGGTGTACGCTGATGACCTGAAGTTTTTCTCCCGAGTTTCCCAAGACAACTATCTGCAGTCGGATTTGGACAGGTTGGTTGTCTGGTGCAAGTCCAACATTCTACAGCTTAATGTGAGCAAGTGTAAGGTCCTTCGATTTCACAAAGACAATTCTCCGACAAATTATAACTACGAGGTGGATATTGTCTCACACTTCAATGGTCTCGGCGTCATCTTCGACAAGGATCTTTCCTTCATCATGAATATGGACAACATTGTTTTGAAGAGTTTTAGTTTGCTTGGTTTCATAAATCGACACACCCGACAAATTTACGACACAAAGGCACTTATGACTCTATATAATGGACTAGTTCGATCGATACTTGAATATTGTTCCATTGTGTGGAGTCCGAATTATCAATGCCACATCAGTAGAATCGAACGTGTCCAAAACAAATTCGCTAAATATTTACTATTTAAACTAAGGTTTCCCTATCAAAACCTCTTATATGAAGCAAGACTTCTCCTTTGTGGCATAAAGAGCTTAGAACACCGTCGCAGAAAGTCTTTGCTTGTCTTCCTGCACAAACTAATTAGTGGCGCCATTTGCTGTAATGCCTTGCTAGAGTCTGTCTTATTTTTGTTTCCGATGAGGCCCAGCAGGCAGGAGCAACTGTTTTTCGAGAGAACTCATCGGACTAACTACGGACAGAATACTTTTATCTCTAGATTGTTACGGAATTATAGTAGTTACTTCTCAGACTGTGATATATTTAGGCTAAGCATTTGTTCGATAAAAAATATATAACACGAGCTGAATACTCATTTCAAATTATTTGAATCTGTTATTTTGTTTTCATTTGTTTTATTTACACGCTGTACTTGGCAATACCAATTCGTATTTTATTTTATTTTAGTTTTAGGCATACCATTTGAAATGTTATTATTATGTAGTGTATTATCATGAAATAAATAAATAAATAAACTTAATGAAACTATTTTTGGCTCTTCATCAATACAATAAAATTAAAATAATTCTATATCAACCTCTTCATCTGATGATGACATAATAATTTCATCATCTGAACTATTAATATCATTAATTTGTTGTGCCCTTTTGACATTTTTCTTTTTATTGGCGTTTCATTCAGAGTTACATGCCTGTTTTTCTGTGTTTCTTTTAACTAACGCTTCAGAGTTCTGAATTCTTCATTCTGCTCTTTCTTCGGGAGTCCAAACTGCTGATCGCAGAAATGCAAAAATTTAATTTTTTACATCTATATTAATTGGTGTACCTAACATCAGGCAAGAGTTACTTGCTAGGAGATGTAGGAGGGTCCTGCATGTTATTTGACTGCATCAACATCCACCTTTTTGTTAATTATTGATGGCTCAGATTCTCTACGCATCAGGAAGTATTGTGTCTTTGTCACATGGAATTTTTCTGTACTGTAGTTTCCACAGTTTTATCAACTTTGCCAGAAGGTGTAAAATGGTTTTGATTCGAAGTATTGATATGACAACAAGGTAAAAACCGTTGTTTAAAAGTTCATACAACTGAAACTATTTTTGAAATCTTTTTTTATAATCGATTCACTCTAATGGTATACTGTCCGTTTAGATTATACAGTAAAACCTCTGTTTGCGACCGCCTCTATAAAGTGACCACGTGCGTTAAACGACCGATTATGAATTCCCCATATTTAAAAATGGAAATCCCATTATTTTATACTCCTCTTTACCCAGTGCCGGATTTACATACCTTGGGGCCCTAGGGCAGCAAAAAATTGGGGGCCCATACACTAGCAACTTTTTATTATCTTATTATATATTATATATATCTATAAAAAAGAAACATAATATTTATTTTCTACAAAAAAAGAAGTAGGTATACATTGAACTGGGACTTCAGCCTATAACATTTTTATATAATTATATAATGTACATAAATATTTATATTAGACACGCCATTTTCTGGTTTTAGAATCCAAAAACTCGTTGATTATAGAATCAGTGTTGATTTTTTGTAATAACTCTTCTTTAATTGATAATAATGCCAAAGAAGTTAAATTAGTGTTACCCAAAGAATTTCTTAGGTATGTTTTGACTAATTTTAAAATAGAGAAAGATCTTTCTCCTGACGCGTTAGTTACAAAAATTATCAAAAATATGTGAATAGTTGTGTAAATATTAGGAAACGCTGTTACTAAATCATTGGTATAAATGTAGTTTAATAAACTGGGTGCTGAGCTAATATCGATTTTCTCTTCAACTGTATTTAAAAATGATTTTAACACAAGGCATTCCTCGCCTAGTTCGTCGTTAATATCATTTTTATAAAGCTGTGTTAAAGTGTTTGCTTTTTGCAGCAAATCTTCGTTATCAAGTTCTGTTGGACACGTTATAAAGCTGAAATGTTTATCAAGAAAATCGTACTTTTCTAATCTTTTTTGCATTTCGGTACCTATTTTATCTATAATAACATAGTAGGTATTCGCTTTAAAATAAGTGACACCATCAAATTTCGTATCAGCGGTGCCATCATCATGTTTAAATTTTTTGGTTTTAGGTCGTTTTAGATCTTGTTGAAATTCATTAAATTCTGATAAATTTCTACCTTTTTCAAAATCATAATCGAACCTATTTCGTAACTGCGTTATATAATCAATTATACGATTATATGTTATTGTTACCTGATGTAAATCAATGTTGACTTTTTAAATAATTTTTGTTACTTTTATCAAACAAAGATAGAATGTCATTCCAAAAAGATGTTAAGAAAGCCACCTCTACTTTACATAGATAAAAAATGTTCAAGATGGCGCCGGCGAAACAATCTGGTTCGCAGGTCGACAGTAAATGTTGTAAATCGTGTAACAGAAATACTAGTAGTGAGTTGAAATGTGTTTTTTGTGATGCAGCGTATCATCCTTCATGTGCTGTGAGGATAAAAGGGATGAAAGTAACGGGATATAACGCCCTTTGTTGCCCAGACTGTAAACGTGATAGTGGCGACTCCAGTGTGGTTAATGATGAAAAAAGTGACTATAATTGCCTAATAAAAACCAACGAAACTCTCAATGAGGTTATATTAAAGCTTATGGCTTCCCATGAGATCCACCGGGAAGAGATTTCTCAATTAAATGCAAAATTGGATAACTTAACCTCCAAAGTCTTGGCGCGAAATACTCCAACCACCCCATCCAATTTCAGTTTCAGTCCTGTGAAGCTTGCAGCAAAGGACGCACTCGGTCCTCCAACCAGTAGCAGACGCCCAAGTAGCAGACGCCCAAGTAGCAGACGCCTAAGTGATGAGGAAGATACCCGCTCGGCCGTGGCATGTTCTACCGTATCCCACGGAACCGAAGGTACTAGTGCGAAACAGATAGAGAAGAGTGAGCAGGATCAACATAACCAACAAAATAAATATGATAAACAACATACATTTACTCTCAGCCAAGTACAAAACTCTGTAAATTCTGCAATGCATAAGAATAGCTCGCAACAACCACCAAGATCCGATGAAAACATAACTATACATCGAAATAATCGTACAGAAGTGCGTATTGATCCCGTTATCAGGGGCACTGCTCCTCAGTTGGAGAGTATGTCTAATAATGAGAATGCCTTCATTGGTGTTCCTTCTAAGCAATGGTATTATGTGGGTAGAGTATCTAAGAATGTTTCTGAAGCATTGGTCTTGGACTACATAAAAAGCAACCTAAATGCTACTGACGAACATCCGATCACTGTGAAGTTGCTAAAACGTGGTGACTTCACTGCTTCTTTTAAAGTTGGAGTGGAACCTTCATACTCCCCAAGACTGCTTGAGCCAAATTTTTGGCCGTCTGATGTTATTGTCCGAAAATTCAACTTTAGAAATACATCTAGATCTAAAACGGACAACCACAGAAATTTTCAAAGGCGAGCCCCACCAATAGTGGTGGCTTAGCTCTATCGATATACTATCAGAATGTTCGTAGTCTACTGAACAAGCAAGATAGTCTGCGACAATTGGCAGTGATAGATAGTTATGATGTCCTGTTGTTTACGGAGTCATGGCTGAATGAATCTGTGAAGAGTGATGAGCTTGAAATGTTTGGATATGTGCTGTATAGATGTGACCGCTCAGCTAGTACCAGTCAATGTGGGCGTGGCGGCGGAGTCCTAATAGCTGTAAAGAAACACTTATCATCAAGTTTGCTGCCTATTCAGTTGAACAACCTAGAGCAGGTATTTGTTTTCAGTGACAATGGAAAAATCAATCCTCATTTTTGGATGTGTTTACTTGCCACCTCGGTCTTCCACGATTGTTTATGAACAGTACTGTTTGACTGTTGACTTTGTTCTTCAGCAATACAGATATAATGCAGTTATTCTAACCGGGGACTTTAACTTACCCAATGTCACATGGGTTAATGATCTTGATGGCACCAGAGCTGCCGGAATGGTCACATGTCAGGCGGAGTGCATTTCGAATTACTTTGCATTTTTAAATTTCTACCAATGTAACAATGTAACTAATGTAAATTCTAATACTTTGGACTTGGTGTTTAGTTCGTCTCGTGATGTAACGGTCGCTATGGTGGAGGAACCATTTTTGAAGTGTGACCAGTATCACCCAGCGCTTAGGTTTGACATTTTTATTCCAGAAAAAATGCAACTGTTACATTTTGATTATTATTATTATAATTTTAAGATTGCTCCATATGATCAGATAATTGCGTTTCTTGCCGGTATCGACTGGAATGATATCCTGAATGAAAACCGTGATATTAATGAGATTGTGGGTAGGTTTTATGATATTGTTATGCTGACGATTGATCTGTATGTTCCTAAATGTAGGGCAAAAAATTTAAAATTCCCTGAATGGATGTCTCCGGACTTAAAAAATTTGACTATTTACAAAAAGACTGCTCATAAGGATTATAAAGCCACTGGTACTATGGAGAGTTACAATAGGTTTGCTGATGCTAGGCGTAGATGTAAGGAATTATCTGTTACCTCTCGTAATGATTACATTAATAGAGTCGAGTCGTCTATTTTGTGTGACTCTGGTGAATTTTGGAAATATGTTCATAAGAAAAACGATGATTTGTTTTTACCAAGTAGTATGTCATATCAGGGCAGTGTCGCTGATAATGCCCATGATATCGTAAATATGTTTGCAACATTTTTTGGTTCTGTTTACACTAGAAGCAGTGACTTGCCTACGGGTGTTCCTTATTGTGACTCTCCTGTGAATCTTGGTTGTTTGGATATGGATTTGATGGATGTCTTTAATACCATTGAGAAACTACGCTCAAACTTAGGCATGGGGCCGGATAATGTGCCTTACATTCTGATTTACAATTGTAGATTTGTTCTTGCTCCTGTTCTATGTAAAATTTATTCTATTTCGCTATCCACTGGCCAGTTTCCCGAGATCTGGAAAATGAGCTATATAACGCCTATTTTTAAAAGCGGTAATAGGCATGAAGTTGAAAATTACAGGGCAATCTCTAAGATATCACTTTTTAGTAAGATTTTTGAACAAATCGTAACTGATAAGATTTTTGATAGTCTTGGTCGCTTTTTGTGTCCTGAACAGCATGGATTTTTAAGGGGACGTTCTACGGTATCCAATCTGCTTGTTTACACCGAATTTCTTTCGGAGGCTTTGGAGAGGAGATGTCAGGTGGATGCTGTATATACTGACTTCTCCAAGGCCTTCGACAGGGTCAATCATGGTGTCTTGATGGCCAAGTTGGCTGCTTTTGGGGTTTCTGGATGTTTATATAGTTGGATAATTGATTATCTAACGGATAGGAAGCAAATCGTGTCTATTAATAATGTTCAGTCATCGGTAATTAACGCCACCTCTGGTGTTCCTCAGGGAGGACACCTTTCGCCACTTCTTTTCAATATTTTTGTGAATGATTTGTCTACTCGTATAACTAACTCAAATTTTCTTTTATATGCTGATGACTTTAAGGTTTATAAATGTATTAACAGCCTTAATGATTGCATATTGTTGCAACAGGATCTTGACAGATTTGGTCAGTGGTGTCAGATGAATGATCTGACTTTGAATGTCGGTAAATGCAAGATTATGCAGTTTTATAGGATACAAAGTCCGATTATGTTCAACTATTCCATAGGCTCTACTATATTACAAAAGAATGATTTTGTCAGGGATCTTGGTGTCACCTTTGATTGTAAATTAACATTCAATCTACACATTGAAAACATATGCAATAAGAGTTTGAAGCTCTTGGGCTTTTTAACTCGCACTTTAAATGAATTTAGTAATATTTACTGCTTCAAAGTACTGTACTGCTCGATTGTACGCTCTATACTTGAGTACGCTAGTCCCATTTGGAATCCCTCATACAAAAAATATGTTGATATGTTAGAAAAAATTCAAAGAAAATTTCTAAGGGTTATTAATTACAAACTAAGTATACCGATTGATCAGCTTGACTATTGTCAACTAGCATTGCTTCTGAACCTTGATTCACTGGTGAGTAGACGATTTTTGATGGATGTGAACACTTTATTTAAAATAATCAACAACAATATTGATTGTTCCGCACTACTTGATCGAGTACATTTTGCTGTTCCCCAAAGAGATACACGGAACTTTAATCTTTTTTTTATTCCCTATCACAGAACCAATTATGGTCAAACTTCTCCAATTTCGAGACTGAGTAGATGTATGAATAAACTTGACCTGGATCTCTTCCACTTGTCCCTGAACCAGTTCAGGAGACTTTCTAGAACTAGAATTCGAGTCTTATAAATGAAACATAGGGAGCCATCTTGAATATTACTTATCTTATTTTATTTGTTGACCTTACCTGTTATGTCTACCTAGTGTCTCATGTTATAAATAGGCTATTAGGAACTATTAATTAAATGTAAAAAAAAATTTTTTTTTTAATGTTTAATGTTTTTAACTTTAGAGTTATTTAAATGAAAAATTATGTATATCTCTATTTTAGTGACTTATCGTTATAATTTTGCTGTAAATTTTTTTTTAGATTGACTTTAGAATTGTTTAAGCGAATAATTATGTGTATGTCTATTTTAATGATTTATCGTTATAATTTTTACCGTAAATTTATTGTAATTGGCAAGTCCGTTGAATAAATAAAAAAAAATAGATTTTTGTGTAAACTTTTAGCTTTTACTTTTACTGTTGAATTTTGTCCACTGTCATTTGAAATATCTTTTAAAACTTTTTTAAAACATTGATATCCTAGTGACAATGCTATACACGCATCCGCCCTAGCTGACCAACGTGTGTCTGACAAACTCTTTGGTACTGTACAGTTATTTTTTTCTAATTCTGTTTTTAAGCAAATTCCATCTTAATGTAGAAGCACCAAAAAAATTATATATTCCTTGAACGAATAAAAAAAATGAAGTGCCTTCTAAACAGCAATCAGCGGCGGCATTTCCTACTAAGTTTAAAGAATGGGCTCCGCATGGTACAAAGTAAGCCAAATGGTTTTTTTGCCTTATTTTGGATTGTAAACCATTATAATTCCAGCCATATTGCTGGCATTATCATAGGATTGCCCCCTACAATTTGCAATATCTAAATTCAAATCCTTCAGGATATTATAAACTGCAACTTCCATATCCGTGGCTTTATGTCCTACGTGGGGAATAAATCTAACAAGTTGAGAGGTCAACAATGTTTCCTTTATAAACATATCGTAAAATAACTGTTAACTGATCCGTTTTTGTTATATCTGAAGTGGAATCCATTACTATCGAAAAATATTTGCTGCTCTGAATTTCTTTGGCAATTGTTTCTTGTAACTAAAAAAAGTAATTATTTTAATAAAAAAATATATTTAAAAAAAATAAAATCATTGTTTTTGTACCTTTGATGCTAAAATCGTTATTAGCTCCTCCACTGTGGTTTTTGACAGATACGTAGCTCTTCCGCCATTTCCAGAATTGCCATATTTTTCTATGTGCAGTAAAACCCGACAATTCTTAAGAAATATAAGTACATACACTAATTACTTTATTGCATGCGGATCCATTCAATTTGCTTTAAAGGCTGATAAATCGGTTGTTAACATTACTTTTGTTTTGAACAGTTTTTGTGTGTTTTGGGACTAACATGAATATTTGAAGACGGCGGGAAGAAGGAAATTTTAAAAATCTAAACTAAAAAAAAGTAATTATTTTAATAAAAAAATATATTTAAAAAAAATAAAATCTTTGTTTTTGTACCTTTGATGCTAAAATCGTTATTAGCTCCTCCACTGTGGTTTTTGACAGATACGTAGCTCTTCCGCCATTTCCAGAATTGCCATATTTTTCTATGTGTTGCTTTAAAAATGGGTAGAATTCTGCTATGAGCTCTAATAATCCTAAGAAATTTCCATTTTTTGACGAACCAAATACTTTTTTGGTACCTCGGAATGCTAGGTTTCGGGTAGCAATATATTTAATCACACTAACTACTCTTTTAAGGACTTCCCTATAATAATTTTTTTCTGTGAGTTCTAATTCTTTCATTTCCGTATCAACCTTTCCCTTAAGTTGGGAACGGGTAATAAATATATTTATCGAATGAACATGGTCTAAAGTCTTTTCATGTTTGTGTAAATAATCGCAATGCTTTCAGTCATTAAACCCTTCCTTATATTCGCTGTTTTCGTACAAAATAGTTTACATGGAATGCAGTACACTCTTTTCGTTATTTCTGAGTAATAAATCCACGAACGTCGTACGCTCTCGCCATTTGGAAGGGTAGTATAAAGAATAGATTTGTTTGCATATCGGCGAGTTATTCCATTTTTGCTTTCATACTCTCGACAAGACTTGGAAAAATCTAAACTACCTATACCTATTTTAGGGCCTAAAGTTCTTCACAATATAGTTAATACTTATTTCATTAAGCTGCCACAACTTGGGATCTTCGTTAAAGTTAAAATCATGATTTTCTAAACATATTGTGGAACTGTTAATATCGAAATCAATATTATTTTTTATATTTACGTTCTCTACATTCTCTACAGATTGTATTGCTGATATTTGAGACTCAGATAAATTTATTTCGCTATCTTGATTAGTTTTTGACGTGGATGGGGTAACTGCATCTTAAGTATCTTCAAGAATAGTTTTTAACATACGGTCTAAATGGAGAAACAAAGATTGACTCTTGAAAATCTTTGTTTTAGATTAGGTAGGCATAAAGTTTTAAATTGATGATTTTTTTGGGTAAATTGATTGTGGGGCCCCTCCAGCTCCGGGGCCCTAGGGCAATTGCCCTTTTTGCCCTAATGTAAATCCGGCACTGTCTTTACCAACCGATCTGTTATACGACCGCGGGCACTCATGATCGGAATTTTTAGTAAACATTAATGCTAAAAATACCCTCCATTAGGGGCAGTAAAACCCGACAATTCTTAAGAAATATAAGTACATACACTAATTACTTTATTGCATGCGGATCCATTCAATTTGCTTTAAAGGCTGATAAATCGGTTGTTAACATTACTTTTGTTTTGAACAGTTTTTGTGTGTTTTGGGACTAACATGAATATTTGAAGACGGCGGGAAGAAGGAAATTTTAAAAATCTTTAAGCGAAAAAATTGAAATAATCGAGGAAAGTGAAAACACTGAATTAAGTACCAGGAAATCGGCTGAAAAATTTAAATTGAGTAAGACCTAAGTGAATATGTTGCTTCAAAATAAAGCAAAAGTTAAAAATTTGCTTCAGGAAGGTGGCAACGGTGAACAAAAAATAATATTTCCCGAAACCGAAGGACTGGCAGTGCACCAAGTTACTTTTAACTGGTTTTGTAAGGCGCGAAATAAGCACTTTTGGGCCTATAGTTCAAGCAAAGGCCCTCGAATATTACCTTCGAGAAAATATGTGGCGAATCAGCCGATATCAATATCGAAGGCTTCGAAGAAGAAGATAATATTCCGCTCGCACAACTGTTTCCTAACATTAAGGACACATTTGTGAACTTGAAACAATTTGCCTCTATTGAAAACGATTTGCCAACAGAAAGTGCAGAATTGACTATCATCGAGTGTATTGAAGAGATCCAACAAGCGGATGAAGCTACACACAACTCTAAGACAGAGGAAGAGGAACCTAAACTTGCTCCAGTGTCGAAAAAATAAAGCCTATCTGAAGCCTGAGCGAGTTTGAAAGATTTAGAAAACTTTTTTAATAATTTTAACAATTTTGACAAGTCTATAAATATTTCTCAATTGTTTTAAAAATGTGAACCTGAATTTTACAAAAATACAATAAAAAAATATGTTCTGTTAATCATTTATTTCTGATTATTTTTAAAAAATAAGAATTTCAAAGCAAACTTACAATACATTGTATAATATATTTGTTGCAGTATATACATATTGATAAATTGGCTTCATCTCATTTAATTTTAGTTCTGATAAATTTAAACAAAATTATTTAAAATTACTTACATATACAGTTTGTGTATAAAGTCTGGAAACGGCTTAATAACATCACAATTTATTGGCCGCTTTAAACCAAATTTGGTACAGTTGTGTAAGAGGATCTGACGCACCGATTGATGATATTGGCGTTGTTGCCAGATTTTTAGTTTGTGTGGAATTCGAACGTGTTTTGTATTTTTAAATGTAACACCCTGTATATTTTTTTATTTATAGTTATTACTTTAAATTTGTTACACTCTTGGTATAACATGCTTTGTTCCTAATATCAGTAGTTTTCGAAATAACGAGTACAATTTAGAAAAAATATATTTTTTATATTAAATGTTCAAACTGTTTTCCGTATACAGCTTGACAGTGTGCTAATTGAAAATAAAATTTTTCAATTGTGTTGTAAATCATTTCTGGCGTTATTAATTCATATTCGTCCAAAATTCGACGCTGCAAATCGGCCAAATCTTGAGGTTTTTTGTGGTATAAACTCTGTTCTTCAAGTGTCCCCATAAAAAGTAGTCGTTAGGCGACAAATCAGAGGACCTAGGTGGCCACTCGATTGTACCCCCTCTACCGATCCACCTATTTGGAAAAGGGTTGTTCAAAAATTCGCGCACGTTTCGACCAAAATGGGGAGGAGCTCCGTCCTGTTGGAAGAACTTACTTGCATAATTTGGACCCATCACATTTCGTATAGTAGGCACTATTTGCGTTTCCGAGAGCTCTAGGTAAAGTTGTGATGTCAAATTTCCATCAATTAAAAATGGACCGATTTTGTGGTTACCCAGAAGCCCAGCCCATACATTCAATTTTCCAGGGCGTTGTGTATGACCTTTTTTCATCCAGTGGGGATTTTCATTTGCCCAAAACCTACAGTTGTGTCTATTGACTTTACCATTTAACATAAATGTTGCTTCGTCCGAAAATACTATAAACTAGAAAAACTGGTTATTTGGTCAAACCTTGCCATCATAATATCACAAAATTCAATTCTTCGCTCATAATCATCTTCTGATAACTCTTGAACTACATGTATTTTGAGACGGTGATATTTGTTTTATTAAAAAATATGGACGCATTTAAAGCAGACGTCACTTACTTGAGAAATTTTTCTTAATAAAGAAACAGGGGTTTCAACAACATGTTGTAAAATTTCTAAACTTTTCTCTTCGTCTACTACTGCTGGTCATCCTGGTCGTCGCCTATCTCTACAATTTCCAGTTTCTTCGAACCGTGGAACAGTTTTTAAAACAGTTGCTTTTAAAATTGGATTTCGGCTTGGAAATGCGTCATTAATTAGATTTTTAACCTCTTCGTAAGACCTGACCCTATCGCCATATCCTCTCATCATAAAAATTGTAATTCTTTCACTTTCAGTTAAAGACATTTTTGCCTGTAAAAATGACAGCTTTTATGACTTTACATCAAAACTGAACTGGTGTTTTATTTATTAATAAATAAAACACAATTTGTTGATATTTTCAAAACACGTCGTTATTTCGAAAACTACTGATATTAGAAACAAAGTACCAAAAGTGTAACAAATTTAAAGAAAAAACCAGAAATGAAAAAATATACAGGGTGTTACATTTAAAAATATAAAATTCGTTCGAATTGCAGACAAACTAAAAAGATGGCAACAACGCCAATATCGTCATATGGTGCGTCAGATCTTCTTACACAACTGTACCAAATTTGGTTTAAATCGGCCAATAAATTGTGATGTTATTAAGCCGTTTCCAGACTCTATATACACACTGTATGTAGATACTTATTAATAAACAAACACTGTAAACTGCAGACCAGTTGTTTTATTTGTTTTCTATTAACCGACCACCCCTGTTAACCGACCAACATTTGATTCCCCGAGTGTGGTCACTATTGAGAGATTTTACTGTATTCGCCTGAAATATCCGCGAAGAATAGCGAAAAATCAAATCCTGATCACTATTTTTGATATCGCGCTATAACTCCAACCTTCCCTACAGTTTTCTTTGTATTTATTTGAAACTTTTGATGCAGGTATTTCTTTTTTATTGTAGGGTGTATGTTGTTTTGCCTTAAGTACGATGTTCAAAGTATTATTAACGGGTGCTAGTGATGGAACAATCACAATGTGGAATATTTTTATTTCTAAGCCTATAGCTGTTCTTTCAGAATGCCAATCCGCGCTGATAGATTTGCAAATTTTAGAAAATCAAGAATTGTTCTTGAGCTGCTCTTCAGATGGGGTAAGATCTAATGAAGTGTGTTTTTTTTAGTTCTCGCGTGCTAAAAATCGACAGCGCAAAGTTGTGAAGCTTCGCCGCAATCCACTGCCTTCCGTGTTTCTTTATGTACCCGTTTTCTTCCACGCGGCGCCGGCCGGCGGCCATTTATAAGGAAAAACAAGGCCGGCCTTGTTTTTCCTTTTGTTTCTTTTTTCTATGGTCCAGCCGCATGCGGCGGCCGCGTGGAAGGAAACATACCTTTAGCCTTTTATTTAGGCTATACCGGGTGCCGCGAAAAAGAAGGTCAATCCGCTAAAATATATGCTTTGAGCAAAAATAGTATACTTTTATTCGAAAAGAATGATAAGCCACTTTTTTAATAAATATAATTTTCATAATTACGCCTTATCACTGAGCAAATATGAATCCTAACCTTTTTTTTTCGCATGGCGGTTTTCGATTAAAAGAATAAATGGCAATAATTTGCATATGCATGGTATGCCCCTATCAGAGCTTGATTAAATTGCATTTATCTCCTAAACAAAGCCATTTTTATTTCTTTTTTAATGAAACTCCTGCTGGTACTTAACTATCTAACTAAAGATGATTGATGTCCTTTAGATTCAAGCACGTATCCAGGGAGGGGGGGGGCCGGGCCCCCCCCGAAATCCCGAAATTTGAAAATAATGATTTAAGTTTTAATGTGTGATTCGCTTTGCTCTGAATTAATTAAAATAAGTCCACATTTTTGAATGATTTTCGTCCTTGAGCCCCCCCCGAAACGAATTTCTGGATACGGGCCTGTTTAGATTGCTCAAGCTAGAGGATACACTTTCACTCGCGTTCTGTGCTCTGCTTTCAATATTTTACACACTACACAAGTTCAAAGGGCTTGGTTCTCTTCAGCCTTCGGACGTGATTCTATTCTCCTACCACAGAACTCAAAAATTTAGCTTCTACGTTGATATGTAGGTGAAGTCGGGCGTCATGCTTGCCGGCACACCTTTTGATCTCTTCTTTCACTGTTGAAATTCCTAGGTCTCGATAAAGGTCAGAGTTGCGAACATACCAAGGAGCATTCACTATGTTCTGGAACATTTTGATGTGGCTATCACAGGTACAGCCCCCAAAGCTAAATACCGTAAAGCCACACTTGTTTAAAAACCTGGTTGTAAATAAGCATTATATTGTACCGGGTGTCCAAATAAGAAAGGACGCCGGCTATATCTCAGGAACTATTAGTCCCAGAGCTTTCACGTAAAAATTTTTTGTACAAAATAGGCCAAAAAAAATTGCTGAAAATAATTTTTAAGTTTGATAGTCGTCCGCTAGAGGGCGCAACGAACAATCGAAAACATAATTCTGTGTTTATCTCCAAAAGACGAACTAAAGGTATCCTAAAAACACAATATTTGATACCTTGATGGGATTATAAAAAAATTTAGTTTGGGATTTTTTGTCATTAGTCTTCAAATAAGGGGTGGGGGAAGGTTCAAACATGCTACTAACAAATGTCATACAACTTTTTATTTTTTACCCGATTTCAATGATTTTGGCATCATTTAAAAGAGCTTTTCCTGTTTAATAAAATTCATAGTAAAGCTAACAAAATTAGATGATTTTGTCGCCGCTACGGGGCGCTATTTCAAGAAGTCGACAATTTTCTGATTTTCCTAAGAAAATTCAAATATAATGAGGTATATTTTTACATTTAGATGGAAAGAGGATAAAAGAATAACTTGGCCAAACGGCTACAAGAAAATGACAGTACCAAATTTAACATAAAAACAAAATTAAACACACAAGATTTGGGGCTAAAATAGAATATGTAAAAAAAAATAAATCAGCTGATGTCTTTCAAGATGTTCAAAATGTCCACCATCACATTTAATACAATCTCGCACTCTTCGTTCCGTTACATTAACAGCAGCTTCCACTTCAGCAATAGATATGTTTCTAATGGCATTTCTGATCCTTACGATCATATCTTCCCTTGTAGTGGGCCTTGTTTGATATACGATGTCCTTTAGTCTGTCCCATAAATAAAAATCCAAACAAGTTAAGTCGGGCGGTCGTGGTGGCCAAGAAAATAAGCTGCCCCGACCAATCCACCTATCCGGGAAGATCATATCCAAATAGTTTCGCACGTTTAGGGAAAAATGCACAGGACATCCGTCGTGCTGGAAAAACATGGTAGCACGAGTAAGGAGGAGAATGTTTTGGAGCAACACAGGTTAGTTGTTTTGTAAAAAATGTAAATAAGTATTCCATTGAGGGGCTCGTCAAATATAAATGGTCCAATAATTCTTCCCCCCTATTATCCCGTACCAGACGTTAACAGACCACCGACCTTGGTATTGAACCTTTCGCATCCAGTAAGGATTTGTTGGTGCCCAATAATGTATGTTGTGTAGGTTAACATTTCCAACACTGGTGAACGTTGCCTCGTCCGTCCACAAAATGTTTGAGGGAAATTGGGGATCTTTTTCCATCATGTTAATAAACCAGTGACAGTAGTTCAGACGGTTATTAAACTCTGTGTCCTTTAATTCTTGATGGAGAACAATGTGATATGGATGCATCCTAAAATAATAATAAAGTTTTATTACACAAAAAAACTAGATCGAAACTCATGTGTAAAGTACCAGTAGGTATTGCCTTACTTGAGACGGTATCTCCTAAAACAAATGGATTTTCTTATGGAGAAATTTCCATTATTCAGCCATGCGCATTCCGTTATGATGGCATCCATTTCAACACAAACATTATAATGTAGTTTAATGTACTTTTTCCTTTTTGTGACATGCGTAATTGATATAGTAATTGTAGATATACTTTAAAGTTCCTGTACAAACCTGTTTAGGACTCTGTTGACTGATGCAGTGTGGATTAAAAATATTATTATTTTAAAATTATTTATTAAATTTAAGGCACAAAACTTTGATTATAAGTAATTGGGATAATTAATCGGTGTTATAATCATAAGCCTCTTGATTAAGAACGACCATTTTAATTTAATTGTATATTATGTTGTTAATGTTACATGGTATATTTTACGTAGAATAATATTTTTAGATTTAGGATTAGACAATATCCTTGTATTTACATTAAATCATTAAACAAGTTACATAAAAAGGGGTTTTACGTTTTAATATTAAAGTTAAACATACGTGTATGTCAAGGATAAAGCTAGATCAAAAGGATGGAACGAAATCGAGAAAAGTATTCAAGTAGTTGGGATAATTTTAGGGTTTTTCACAGGGAACCGACCTAGATGTCTAGGTAGATTAAATAGCAGTTGCTTGTACCTGATCGCAAAATGTGTCTACCAATCAAGTTGTAGTTAGTTAAAAAAAGGCATTGGTTTTATCTGGATTTAACCGTCCTGATTTTAAAAATAATTATTATATCAATGAAATATTCTTATGAAATATATAGTGTAACATACACAAACCTTTATATTATATTCATCGAATTGAATGATTTCCACACTTACCTAGAGTGGATCTTCTATTGGATGGCCGAAGGCAACATAGATTTTTTTTTCTCTTCAATAAATAAAAAAAGACCCACATGCGGACGCTGAACTCTAATCAGCATATTTTACTAGTAAATGGACCTATTATTGTTGTGTACAATGATTCGATGATTTATCATAGTTTTGTATGCAATCTACGAGGGTTCCACCCATATGCTATTAACGACTCACTTTTTTAAAAATATCATCAAGTCCAAATGCCTTTGGTAGTTTGGCTAAAGGCATAGGGAAATAGTTAAGTGAGTGGATAAATTTTACATTTTCAAGTTGCATCGTAATTATTTTGGTACCTCTCATGATTAACTCAGGTGTAAAATCTGTCTTTGTCATAATGTAGTTTAATATAAACTGGTGATCAAAAGTCTGACCATTATGGGCTATTACAAAAATTTCTTTAAAGTTTTTCCTTATTTGTAACAAATGGTTAGTAAATGTTCCCGCTGGGTCTATACCTCTGACTTTTTGTAACTTTAGACCGCATTTTTTACAAGTATCTGCTTCAGAATCCATGCACTCATCGCAGTATTGTTTGAAAACACAGAGATTGACTTGATGTAAAAACGTTGAATTTTCCAATAGTTTGCTTTGGCTCGTCTCTATATCGTAGAATACAAAAAGAACATCTTTAATCTTAGGTTTTCCCTTATCAGGCCGAATATAACATAGATGATCCTCGGGTGCATGTTTATTACAAATTTTACAATACATTTTACCACATACATGTGCTCTTTTGGCTTTAATGGTTTTTAAACAAATAGAACATAGTTTAATTTGTTCGCATACTGTAAATTTGCCTGACGAATAATCCTTTTTATGATTTTCGTAACAGTTTTGACTTCTAAAAAATCGTAGACAGTCCTGGCATTTAATTTTTATTGCTATTTCACAAGCAAGGGCTTGCTGACATGCCTGACAGGTTCCACCACATCGGTGATCATTTTTGTGATCATATGGGACGTAACACTTTTCACAAAAATAGTTAGAACAAAAAGCTGCTGTCAGCGATGTAATTAGATTAAAATGGCTTTTGTAATGTAATAAGTTCAGCCGTTTATTGCTTTCAGTTGAACCTTCAAATATAATATTTCGTCCTTTTGATCCATAGCTATAAACAACTAATTTATATTCTTTTAGATGATTTTGAAATTGTATTAACTCGGGAATTCCACCTCCTGCCTCAGGAATGCTAATTTTAGCTCTCTCCAACAATGATCTTGTTCTTTCGGTTTGAATTTTACTAATATCTTTTCTAACCTTACTGAATTCGGGGATCTCTTTTATTATGGGCAATGGCGACTACCAAAGCACGTGGTAAACACAGGTTATCGGTATTTTTAATACTTATAATACCTCGTCGCTTGTCGCATTTCTCGTGAAAGCTGTTATAATTTTTTCCTCTGCCCCCACCGACAGGTAATCTAACAGTTGTCACACTAAGGCAAAATGATTCTGTATTAAGACCTGCTGAGTTTGACTGATAAATGCCACTTATAACACTCCAAACATCTTGAAAGGTTATGTCTTTAGCTGCTTTGAAGCGAATCCAACCTTCTCCTCGGTTGAAGTCTTTAGAGCAAAAACTAAAACCCACACGATCTAAGGGTTGTAGGCCTTCTGTAGCGTTTTGAATAATTTGATTAATTCCTTTTTCCACCCAACCAACTGGTTCAACTCCCTGTGGAACAGGTTTTAACTTAAACTCTAGAGTCCGTCCTGTAAGGTTAAATTCTCGTAACTTTTTAACAACGTCTTTTAACAATAATAAACTTCTCCATCTTTCTGTAAATTTCTACAAGATGTGTCTGTCCGGTTGCCTGTCTAAAGTAGATATGACAAGGTCTTTCTGCAGTCGCCTAGTTATAATGTAGGATCTGTCGAGATTGGAGTGGGGGTAGTGAATTGTAGGGGTGGGGGAAAAGAACTTATTGGGTTACTCAAAAATGAAGCGGGAGGGGATAATTAATTCGCGAGATTGAATTAATGAGGTAATGAACTAAAAGTAAATTATACTGGGAGTGTAGGGTCATTGAAGTGATATCTTCTTGGAATCAGCCATACTTGGTTAGAAGGTGATTTTACCCTAATCTTAGTTTTTGTAGTATTTTTTACTGGACCTAGTTCTTACATGTTCTTACTTTTCAGGTGGTTATTTTAAACAGTTACATGTTTAAACATGCAAATTGTTAGTTGAATTGAAATATGTCTTGAATTCATAATTAAAAATGCATAAAATGCAGTGGCCTTATTTAACGCTATAGCAAACTAATGATAGACAAATATTAATACTGTATAATAATAGTAAAATAAAATAATTCAGAAAATCCACTTTTTTGGAATACAGAGAACTCACCATAGTTACAAAATAATAAAAATATCTATACATACTTAAAGTATAAATAGTACAATTTTAATAAAAACAATATACTTTTTTGTAGTTTAAATTAATATTGTCTTAAATAAGCGTATAATGTTTAAGGGCAAACCTTCTCCTTAAACCTTTTATATTTAAAAAACTTTTTGTCTATGCGTTTGCGAGCTCATCATCAGGGTCGTAATGTGAAGAAATTTTGAAAACGATTACAAAGTCAGGCTAACAGGTAAAACGTAAATATCAATCATCACCACTGATCATCAATGATATTTGCCTCGTCAATCAACACATCAAATAAATCCGAAATTAACACAAGACCACTATACTGCCGTTTTTGTGTCAATATCCGTTATAAAAAAAAAAAGAAGACAACGGTCCCTAAGAACGTATGCAGAAAAGGTTAGTCTATTTCTATTTTATAAACACTGTCAACAGCCAATTACTCTGTGTTATCGCAACCAGAACTACAACACTGACATCGAGTGATATTTGAAAAAAGTGAGTCGTTAATAGCATATGGGTGGAACCCTCGTAGATCGCATACAAAACTATGATAAATCATCGAATCATTGTACACAACAATAATAGGTCCATTTACTAGTAAAATATGCTGATTAGAGTTCAGCGTCCGCATGTGGGTCTTTTTTTATTTATTGAAGAGAAAAAAAAAATCTATGTTGCCTTCGGCCATCCAATAGAAGGTCCACTCTAGGTAAGTGTGAAAATCATTCAATTCGATGAATATAATATAAAGGTTTGTGTATGTTACACTATATATTTCATAAGAATATTTCTTTGATATAATAATTATTTTTAAAATCAGAACGGTTAAATCCAGATAAAACCAATGCCTTTTTTTAACTAACTACAACTTGATTGGTAAACACATTTTGCGATCAGGTACAAGCAACTGCTATTTAATCTACCTAGACATCTAGGTCGGTTCCCTGTGAAAAACCCTAAAATTATCCCAACTACTTGAATACTTTTCTCGATTTCGTTCCATCCTTTTGATCTAGCTTTATCCTTGACATACACGTATGTTTAACTTTAATATTAAAACGTAAAACCCCTTTTTATGTAACTTGTTTAATGATTTAATGTAAATACAATGAGATTGTCTAATCCTAAATCTAAAAATATTATTCTACGTAAAATATACCATGTAACATTAACAACATAATATACAATTAAATTAAAATGGTCGTTCTTAATCAAGAGGCTTATGATTATAACACCGATTAATTATACCAATTACTTATAAACAAAGTTTTGTGCCTTAAATTTAATAAATAATTTTAAAATAATAATATTTTTAATCCACACTCCATCAGTCAACAGAGTCCTAAACAGGTTTGTACAGGAACTTTAAAGTATATCTACAATTACTATATCAATTACGCATGTCACAAAAAGGAAAAATTACATTATAATGTTTGTGTTGAAATGGATGCCATCATAACGGAATGCGCATGGCTGAATAATGGAAATTTCTCCATAAGAAAATACATGTGTTTTAGGAGATACCGTCTCAAGTAAGGCAATACCTACTAGTACCTTTTTTCATTCATGGGATTGCCTCATGCGATAATAATTATAAAAAAAGGTTACTTTACGCACTTGTTGCATAAATACCTAATAATATTTAGTGTTTATATTTATTTTTCACAACAAAATATTACATTTTTGCACAAACCTGTGGTCTCTTAAGATGTTATGCACGGTTGATCTAGTAATGTCCAAATCCAGTGAAATTTGACGAATCCCCATATGAGGATATATCCCAACATATGCCAAAACATTCACTATGTTTTCTTCAGTGCGTCCATTTCCTGGCCTTCGGTTGATAGGTAAATTAACATTGCCATTTTCTCGGCTAACCTTGTAAAGGTTCTGTCATTATATCGTCTCTGCCCAGGATACCTCATCGCGTATATTCTTGATGCTATTCTTGAGTTCTGGTAGCATTCAAAATAAACGGCTAGCATATTAAATATTATTTCATTGGGAATTCTCATTGTTTTAAGCTTATTTGCACTACCACAACAACGACAAAGAATGGCGTCGGATATTTTGCATTTCCAGGCCTACTTACCCAAAACGCAAGGCAAAAAGTTTTTTCCCAAAATATTCTTGTATATCTTGGGATAGGATTAAGATATCGACTTGCGGTTTTCACTTAATGCCTTATTTTTTTATCCTTGCTTCAACCCTTATTTGAAGAGTAATGGCAAAAAATCCTAAAACTAAATTTTTTCATAATCTCATCAGGATTTCAAATATTGTGTTTTAGGATACCTTTAGTATGTCTTTTTGGAGATAAGCACAGAATTACGTTTTCGAGTGTTCGTTGCGCCCCCTAGCGGACGGCTACCAAACTTAAAAATTACTTCCAGCAATTTTGTATGGCCTATTTTGTAAAAAAAATTTTTATCTGAAAGCTCTGGGACTAATAGTTCCTGAGATATAGCCGGCGTCATTTCTTATTTGGACACCCGGTACAATGATAATTTTGGATTTCTTTCCAGAAGTCAATACTGTTTGTTATATTTTAAATCTAGCTCAGTTCTTTTCTTCTTCACATGCTTTTCCATCAAAGTTTAACATCAAGAGTCATGCCAAGATATTTAGCATTTAACATATGGGGCACAATTGTACCATTAACATCTAGGAGAAGTGGCTGTGCTAGCTTCTTGTCAGTAAAATTTACATGGACTGGCTTGCTGCTGCTATTTGAAGTTTTCTAGTAGAGCTCTCATGATCTTGACCAACTGTGAGAATAGTAGTGTCGCTAGCGAATGTGGCTATAGTGGTTTCTTCCGATCCTGGTAAGTCACTGTCTGGCATATAACAAATAAAAAATTGGTCTAGGACGCTTCCCTAGGGCACGACGACTCTTATTTCTTTCAAGTCAGAATATTCATTCTCCTGCTTGATTCTAAAAAGTCGATTAGAGATATAGGTTGTTAAGATCTATACATACTGCTTAGGAAGTATTTTATTTAATTTGTATATCAAACCTTCATGCCACACCTCATCGAACGCTTGTACAACATCTAAGAATACTGCGGAATACGCTTGATCAATCGTTGAATGTTTCTCGGATTTAAGTTTGTTTTGATTTCCTCTGCTACTTCCTTTTTAGCAATGTTTTCTGATTCTTGGTTGTCAATCTCTGCCAAGATATTATCCACTTTTACTAGGTTAAGTGTAAAAATGTCAAAGAGATGCTTAGCAAATAGGATCGCCTTTTGTTTATTATCCCTGGCCCATACACCTATACCCTTCCTGATAGGAGGTATAGAAGTTATTAATCTTTTGATTGACTTGGTTGATTTCCACAGAGAATAGTTAGTATCCATGTCTGTAGACAAATTTTGTAAATAAGAGCTAGGTTCTTCAATGTTTCCTTACGTCAGTAAAAACTAGTCACGCTTGATGTTTGGCAACAGCACATGATAAAGTCGATAGTCACACAGGTGCTATCTTTGGCAGCCGTATTCAGTATTCAGTTAGTCTCTGCATTTTATTATGGAGCATAGCACGATTGAGCAACGCGTCGAAATTGTTAAAAATTATTATCAAAACCAATGTTTTATTCGGCAAACGTTTCGTGCACTCCGTGCAATTTATGGTGTCAACGATCGTCCTTCAGAATCCACAATTCGCCGTTTACTAAACAAATTAATTCGAAACAACTGGGTCTGTGGCAGATCGAAAAGTGCCTGTACGTCAGCAAAACGCAAGATTTCTTGAAAATATTGCTGCAGTTCGGGAAAGTGTGCATGAGAATCCGCAACAGTCCATTCATTGGTCCATTCCGCGTCGGGCTCAAGAACTTCGCCTGTCTTCGACGACAACTTGGCGAATGCTGCATAAGGACTTAGGGCTTAACCCTTATAAAGTGCAATTAACCCAAGAACTAAAGCCCAACGATCATAGGCAGCGGCGGGCATTCGCTACGTGGGCGCTAGAGCAGCTGGAGGTCGATCCTGATTTTGGGCGAAAAATAATGTTTAGTGACGAGGCTCATTTCTGGTTAAGTGGCTTTGTTAACAAGCAAAATTGCCGATTTTGAAGCGACAAAATCCCACGGGAGATACATGAGGTCCCACTACATTCCGAAAAAGTTTCTGTATGGTGTGCACTGTGGTCCGGCGGAATAATCGGTCCATATTTTTTCGAAAACGAAGAAAAAGTGGCACTTACTGTCAACGGTGAGCGATACAGGGCTATGATAAGAGATGTTTTTTGGCCTGCTGTGGATGGGATCGGTCTAACAAACATGTGGTTTCAGCAAGACGGTGCTACGTGCTATACGGCACATGATACACTGACACTATTGCAGGAGAAATTTGAAGGTTCCGTTATATCGCGAAATGGGATGTTAATTGGCCGCCCAGATCCTGCGACCTAACGCCACTGAATTTTTTCCCTGGGGCTTTCTGAAATCGAAAGTCTATGCTAACAAACCGCGGACGGTTGCCGCCTTAAAGGCCAACATTAGGCTCGTTATTGCCGAAATTGAGCCACTTTTATACGATAACGTCGGTATCCAGGATTCAACAAACCAAGCAAAGCCGCGGCGCACATTTACCTGATATATTTTTTAAAACATAATGTTAACACATGTACTTTATAATAAAAATAAAAAAAGGTCACCATCATTCTCACAATTTGTTTTATTCCGTTACAAAAATCGAGCGCTTCTAGTGGAATAGTAGATTCTGTAACGAGGTTGGAATGCAAATTCGATCCGAGTGGAAGATTCCGAACTCGAGCGTAGCGAGCGTGAGGAACCACGAGTATCGAATTTTCATTCTAACCGAGTAGCAGATTATATTTTCTCCACGACCAAAAAGTACGAATAAAAACAAATAAAATCTGTACAAAGCAATTAAGTTATTTATTCGCAATATTCGTAATTTCAGGTGGAGTATTATCCAGTTCCATATCTGATTCATCCGATTTTTCACTCACTTTTTGACTTGCACTAAAATTTGTCTGAAATAATTATTACAACGCAGCCATTTTTATCTGACACTGACAGTTTCGAAATTCATGGCAACCTATGTCGTTTAGATCAATTACAGAATATTCATTCCGTATCTTACAATTTTGTGGTATCTTGTTATGAAATGAAAATACACGCAAAACGCATAAGAAGCAAGTGTCTCAGAATAAATATTCCAACTCAAGAGCGAGAATTTTTACATTCTATTATCAAAAATGATTTTGGAATTATTGCATTCAGTAATGGTCGTGGAGAAAACCCTTTATTTAGCTCTATGGTTTGTAGAAATTTGTAATAAGCTCTTTGCTTGGATGTTTGTGATTCTTACGGATTTAATTTAGAAGTTATGTTGCAAAAATTTTGGCGCCTTTTTGTTAAATTTATAATATTTATGCATGTTAATTTTAGTGCCTCCCTACCATTGTGGGATGGGATTTGGATCAACAGGAAGCCAGTCTTTAGGTAACTTGTAAGTCTCGATTTGTCTCGATCTTGTATGTGAGTCGGTAATAAATTGGTTTGTCGATACGTCCGTACGTCCGTAATAATTACTAATAATTTTCAAGAGGAACTTGTTAATTGTCAACATTTTAAAGCCATTACGTAACACTACATTCACAATGTATCTGGGAACGTTCGCGATGATTTTCAGCGCCTTGTTCTAAATCACCTGAAACTTATTAAGCTCCGTTCTGCTTATGTTGCACCACGTAGGTGCACCATAAGTTAGAACCGGCCTGACCAATACATTGTAGAAGTTGATCTTAGTCCTATTAGCAAGTCTACTCCGCCTATGAAGCAGGGGGTAAATAAAGCTTAACTGTTGCAATGCAAGTTTTATTCTATTAATTGAATGTTGCCTCCAATTCAGCCTTTGGTCGAAAATAAGTCCCAGGTATTTCACCCCCTGGCACTTGTTCACTTGAACTCCATTGAGTCGTAGCCTTGTTTCAGGCCTGCGGACGGTGCTTTTAAAAAAAAAAAGGTGACCTTCGTCTTGACGGGATTTAAGCGAATCTTCCAAGCCGAAAGCCATTTTTCCAGCTCGATTATGTGACGCTGTATCCGGCTGACGACAATTCGCGGTGATTTAGTAGTCGAAGTAATTGCTGTATCGTCAGCGAAAAGATAATGCTGCGTAAATCTATCTCGCGGAATATCGTGAGTATAAATGTTATGCAACATCGGAAAGAGAGGTGCGCCCTGCGGCACTCCCGCCCTGATGTGTTTATTCAAAGATAGTGCGTTCTCTGACGAGACCGCAAAACTTCTATTCTCCAAAAAAGAAGCTACCACCTTGATTAAGTAGTTCGGAGCACCAATCCTCATCATGTTTTAACAGGAGGCCATTGTACTAGACCTTGTCGAATGCTGTCTGCCCCCCTCAGGGTTTGCCTGACTCTTTGGGCCGGAATCCGTTCGGCGTGCAGAACATTGCGCGTGAAAACAAAGTCGTTAAGCCTACTTAAGAATATTTTTTCGTTAATTTTCCGTTGGCTCGACAACAGACTGATCGGCCTATAGCTAGCCGGCACCATAGGGTCTTCCTTTAAAGCGTTTTCAGACAGTTAGAAAGTGGCCTTCTCTGATTATCGGCTGGGATAAGCTTACTATCTTCGCCAAAGGTCGGTCTGGTAGATTTCGCAACGCCATATTCCTTAAACCGTCAAAACCCGGGGCTTTTTTAACATTCAACACGCTTATTAGGGACTAAACCTCGTTGAAGGTGGCTTGGGGAAAGGTCTGAAATGGGTGATTGATGGTTTTATACATCTGTATCGTCCTTGAGACTCTCTCATCCCTCAGCCCGTCATAAATAAGAGCTTATTGTTTATTCCTTGAGCTTTTTGATCCGCCTTCTGAGCTTCTGGGTTTTTGGTTCAATGATTTCAACTGAATAATTTACTCCTTTGGACATATGAAGGATTTCTTTGGATTATTGAACGCAGCTTCCTGGATAAGTCTAATAAAGTTTCCGGCCTCTCTTTCCAGGTACTCGGTTGTTCGTAAATTAAAATTCAAGTTTATAGTATTTTGGAGGTGGATTCTAAACCTTTCCCAATCAGTGGTTTTGTTAACAAGAGTAGGTGAGTAGATGGGACAGTTCTTTTGATTATCTTCTCACTCAATGTTAAAATGACAGCTAAATGGTCCGAATCCAGGTCACAGCTTTCTTCGACCTCAATCAAGTTGGGTGATATTTTTTTTGATATACGATAGTCTAGTAAACCAGGTATTTTATTACTGTCAGTGGGCCAGTAAGTAGACTTACCTGTTGAGTGGTAATTACAACCAGTGTCTTGAAACCAAAATAAAAAAAGGTACTTTGTATATAGACATTAAACTGTCTAGATAGTACAATCACAAGAATAAATAATAACCAGAAGGATTACAGAAAGAAAGATCCGATATTCAGGTCGATTTTGCCGCTCGGGCTTTGGAAGAAATTATCGGCCAGTGCCGCGACGACTAGCGTAGCGATAGGTTGTTCTGCCAGTGCCGTAGTATTTTATTAAAACTTTTCAGAAAACAATTTAAAACGATACATAAGCGGATATCTAATTAGAAAATCACTAGTAAAGCATAATTGTGAAATCTGCGAAAGTTACGCAAATGCGCACAAAGATATTGACAGTACTTTAATTTTTTGTCATTTAAAAGCCTATGAAAATGGAAACTCGGACTTGTTCGGAAACGTATGATGCCCAACGACAATTTTGTTTATTTTGTTTCCAATTTGGCTACAATATTTATTGCCAATTTTGAAGAATTTTCGACCAACCCAAATATTGTAAAACGTCTTGTTGAAACAGTTAAAAACATAAATTACATTCACCCTTGTCCACATTTACCCTAAGTATATATTTTAGTATGTAGTATTGTGTATAAATAGTAGTGATATGTAAAATAATGCGCCATTGTTCATATTTTAATATTAACCATTTCTAACCAAATTTGTGAATAAAAAATATTTAATCATCTAATATTATGTATTATTTGACCATAATTATAACCCAAAGACGGTCCTGTCAGGCAACGTTGAAATATTTGGTAATATACCCCGGTTTTTCATAAATCAAGCGCTGCCAAGGTCATAGAAGATCGCATCGGATCTCTCTTTCTGTTATCCTTCTGGTTATTATTTATTCTTGTGGTACAATTATTATTGATACAGACTGCCGAGAGACTGGCTCACTCCTGCCCAGCCTTCCCTTCTCCCTACACCACAATAAACTGACCGAGAACGATCACCAAATAATTAAAAAAAACACACTTCTCTGCTGCTGTCTACCACCCCTCCTACCTAAACAAGTTACGAATTTGAAGATTCAGCATTAAACCTATGCTAAGTCCCGCTGAGAAGCTAACCTGTATACAAATAGAAATTAATAGTCCCCGACTGATTTAAAGAACGAACATGATAGGTACAATTGTTATCAAAAAGAAAAAAGGCAGTGTCGTATAAATAAAGTTGTTGACCTATGTTTATATGAACTTGTTATCTTAAGATTTAGTAAGGAATAATACCCTTTAAATTTTGCCACAAAATTAATTAACATCCTGTATATCCTATATTTTGTGCATTACTTTTAAACAATCTATTTTTAAAACTTTCGCATGCTAGGCCATCATTTTGTTTATGTATGTATTTCGTAGGTTTTTAAATTATGGAATCTCAAGGAATACACTTGTCTTCAAACCGTAAAACTTAAATTTCCCTCGTTTCGTATTCATGGAAAACTCATAGAATGGGGCATAAACTGCATTTATCCTGGTCCTAAAAGAAAGCACCCTAGCGAATCATATGTGGGAGAAAATAAAAGAGAATGCTTTGGTATAGATGATATTAATGAAATGAGAGTTGATTCAGCTGAAAATTTAGATAGGTGCGGATTAAGATTTATAAGCGAGAAATGTCACACTGTCATGATGTACAGACCTTTTTTAAAAACACGCACAATCCTGTTCCAGAAATATTTTTCTGCGAAGGATTTTAAATATTCCATAAATATTTCAAAACATTTATGATATATTGATGAAATCTTTCAGAAACCCAAAAATGTCCCGATAAAAGTAATATTTCCTTTTATGTTTCTGAAACATTACATAATTGCATTTCTGAAATATTTCAAATTAGAGGCAAATACCTTTTAGAAATATTTCAAAAAAATTTCTTGTAATATTTCTGAAATTATATAAAATGGAATAATATATCACTCAATATCAAGAACATATTTATTAAAAACGATATACATACTTAATAACTATTATTAGGTAATAAATATGAATATTCAAAATAGGATTATTTATCTCTGAAATTCTTCTTTCTATGGGGCCCTGAAAGTAGAAATTTAAAAATTAAGAATTTTAAGTAACTATGAATCATAATATTATGTGGATATAAAGGTGTATTTATAAAACTTTTCGTCACCGCTCCCGCTCATCGCCAATGTTCCCGTCGCAACTTAACCTAACGGGGAATAATGCATGCACTTATAAGCCGCCAACGCTCCCGTTTGTAATTCTAACATGACCAATTTTTATCTCGCTGACCTTGTGTTGTTCATTGTTTGTGCTTTAGCCAATGAGGAGAAAGAAATTTGACACATTTGATAAAGAACATATTTTCCATACCTATTTCTACGATTTCAGCATTTGTAGACAATACACAGGGCCTAACTTATCTCATCTTCTTCTTTCAGTGCCGTGCTTGTCTTCAAGCGTGGGCCATCTCCATGACAATCTGGTTGAATTGGTCTCTATTCGTCGCTACTCGGAATAGTTGTTCTACTCCCAGTCCGGTCCAATTTCTAATATTTCGTAGCCACGATAGCATTTTGCGACCTATCCATCTTCTGCCCTCAACCTTTCCTTGAATGATCAGTCGAGGGATGTGATATTTGGTACCTCGCATTATATGCCCGAAATAACTGACCTTTCTTGTTTTTATGGTATTCAGGAGTTCTCGATCCTTATTCAGCTGTCTGAGTACCTCTTCATTACTGGTATGTGCAGTCCAAGGGATCTTGAGGATTCTCCGATAGCACCACATCTCAAACGCTTCCACTTTATTCATAATGTCGGCTTTAAGCGTCCATGTCTCACATCCGTACAAAAGAATGCTCCATACGTATGAGCGGAGTGTCCTTAGCCGCGTCTGAACTGTGAGGTTTCTATTAGTGAGAGTTGCTCTCCATTTGCTGAACGCCCTACGTGCCATTTCAATCCTCGCTCTTACCTCTTCGTCGCACGTTATGTCATTGTTCAGCCAGCTACCCAAATATTTGAAATGTGATACCAGTTCAATGTTGTGTCCGTTGATTGTAATCGGAATTGGTTCTATGTTTATTTTACCTACAGTCATCCATTTCGTTTTCCTTATGTTCACAGCAATACCCCACCTTCGACCAGCCTCATACACTCCGTCCAGCAGCATTTGCAAATCTTCCATGCTTTCTGCAATAATGGCAGTATCATCCGCGTACCTTACATTGTTTATGATTTCGCCACCTATCTTTACTCCTTCTGTCCTGCCATATAAAGCCTCTCGAAATATGTTCTCTGAACAAAGGTTGAACAATAGGGGTGATAAAACACATCCCTGTCTTACTCCCCTTTTTATTGGTATTTCGTCTGTAACGCTGTCATCTAGCCTGACCACTGCTGTTTGACCATGATACAGGTTTAACAAAAGGCGCATATCATGATAGTCTACGTTGTATGATTTTAGACATTGGAAGAGTTTTGTATGTTTGACTCGATCGAACGCTTTTTCAAAGTCAATAAAACATATATATATATTTTTTCGAAATTCACAGCTCTTCTGCAATAATGTCCTCATGCAGAAAAGGGCTTCGCGTGTGCCTAGTCCGCTACGAAATCCAAATTGTTCTTTGCCAATGTTGTGTTCACATATAGCATGTATTCTATTTAGAAGTATCTTTAAAAGTATTTTCAAGGTATGGCTCATTAGGCTAATTAATCTGAAGTCATTGCACCTATTAGCTTTGTTGTTTTTGGGTAAGGCGATGAAGATCGATTTCTGCCAATCGCTGGGAAGTTTCCCGGTTTGATAAACTTGGTTGAAGAATGCCGTCAGAACAGATATGCCTTCGTCATCAAATAGTTTTACCAGCTCTACAGGAATTTCATCGGGTCCTGGAGTTTTCCTTGCTTTTGATTGGTGTATTGCTTTTCGAACTTCGGATTTGAGAATGCTTGGACCGTGTTCCGCCCTATAATCAGTCAGTAGATTTTCTATCGTTTCGCGGGTCTCGTCTTCGAACAGTTGTTGGATATACTTTTGCCATTCATTACACTGATCTTCTTTTGTTAACAGCGCCCTTCCACCATCGTTATGTAGCACTGTTTTGTTTCTTCTTTTATATATGCCAGAGTGTTCTTTTAGCTTTTTATGTAGGTTAAAGTCATCGTGTATGGTCTGAAGATATTCGATTTCTTTGCAAGATTCCCGAAGCCACGTCTCCTTTGCTTCTTTAATTTTTTTGCGAATTAAAAGATGTATTCTCTTGTATTCATTATGATTATTGTTTTTGTGCTTTCGTCTCTCCTCCATAAGATTCAATATCTCCTGTGTCATCCATCTTACTTATCTCATAGTTTAATAATATTAAATACTGGTCACATTATCCACTTTTTCAAAGAAAATTAATATTCTAACCTCAAGATACGTTCCTGCTCTCGCGAATTTACAACGGCGCAGTTCGTGTTCTATAATACCCCAAGAACGGTGGCGACGAGCGCGAACGGTGACAACGAGCAGGAGCGATTAGGAAAAGTTTTACAAATCAACCTTTATAGTATAGATCCCTGGTAGAAAAATATCAATCTCTAATATGTCAAAGACGCTTCGTATATCAGTGTTTGATACATAAACACTATTAAAACTACATATTCCATTATAAAGACAGGAAAGTTTAGCCAAAATTGGTTTTCAACTTGTATAGGTATTCAAGATTTTTACAATTCACGGGACAAACAAAATTTGCACTACGACAGCCACAGTGCAACAATTTTTTGTACCTCTAGTTCTGTCCCGGAGGGAGATGATGCCTTACTGCATCTCTTATTATTCTATTAATATTTTTGTAATTTAAAAATGTTCCATTCTTCTTTTGTCCCCTTACCGTTGAATATTCTAATTCACAACAGTAACAACTCCAGTTTAGTAAATAAACTAAAGCGGGGAAAATCAAAACATGAACCTAATTTAAAATTAATAATATACCTCTATTATTAAAATAGAAACTTACCTCAGTAACATGATACAATTATTCGGTAGTAACACAGTTCACCCACAAATAACAATGCCTAATAATAATTATTGTTAATTAATAAAAGAAGGGAAACAGGCTGGTTTTTCTGCATCTGGTCCATCAAGTGTCAAAGGCAGGGTCTGTCAGCTGTCATTTTGGGTGTAATAAATCTGAAATGTTTCAGAAATATTGATATGAAAGGTTATGTTCTTGAGACCACCTTCGAAATATATCAAAGATATTTCTGAAAGGAAGTGTGCTGTGTGGGAAGCCTTAACTTACTATTACATTTTTATAACTTTTTTCTTTTTTCCAATATTTTAAATGTTGTTGGTCGTTTAATGACATAGTTTACCATTCTCGTTGCTTGTTGCATTTTAATTTTTAGTATACAAACTTTTTTATATTTGCATATTGTATTTATATTTTTATTTTTTAAATAATTTTTCTCTCTCTATATCTTGACAATGTTGTGAATTGTGTATAGGGTTTTTCCGTATATTTTGGAGCACACCTAGATCCTTTAACTTAAGTGCTAGAAAGAACCTTAAATTACGAAAGTTAAATTATTTTTCCCGAACCGTCAAAATTTGTCATATGATAAAACAAATGAACATCGTAAATTGGTAAGTTGTTGTTTTTTTTTTAATGAAACACCCTGTATATTACTGAATATTTTAATAGGTCTTAAAATTCCCTTTCTGTGGTTTTTGAAACATTTAATTTAAAATTATCATGTTTCTTTGAAATTATAGCGCATGGATCGATAAAAGTGACCAAAAGATGTTAGTTATACAGGGTGATTCAAAAGTACTTTGACAAACTTGGGGAGGTAATAGCCGACAATATTTTAAGATGAAAACTTCTTATAAACAGTGGTCCTTGGCGACTTCGTTACGGAGATACAGGGTGTTGAAATGTTAAAAGAAATAGTAATAATTTTTAAATAACTCCTTAACGAGTTATTATTTTTTTATGAAATTTAGTGAATTAAATAAGCATCTAAGGGCACTTATTTTTAAAGTACATCACGTTCGTAAATTTAACCAGTGGCGTCGGTACAAAATGTTGCTATAATATTTTTTGTGAAAACTATGCTACACCACTGACTTATTTTATTTTAACTTTCTTCTTATGCATTCCCCCATCATTTACAACAAAAAAGATCACGTGTATTTTTTTGATACGAGGGACGGTTTAAGGGTAAATGATTATTTTATTTGACTATACACAAATATTAAAAATTGTGTTTTTAATTCAAAGATTTATTAAGGTATACCATTTAATTTAATTAAATAAATAAGTACGTTACAGAAATTAAATGATTTTTAAATAAATTGTTCGAAATGTCCACCTTCAGCCAAGATGCAAGCATCTAATCTCCTTTGCATGGAATCTCGTACGCGTGCTAAGATATCTGGTCTGTTTCTTATTACTTCAAAACCATCGATTATTCGGTTTCTTAGCACTTCTGGATTTTCGGCTGGCGTTTTGTAAACGATTGACTTCAAATGTCCCCACAAATAAAAATCAAGGGGATTTAAATCTGGGGACCTTGGTGGCTATGGTTGATTTCCTTCCTCAACCCCAACCGATCCATCGATTTGGATAAATTTGATTTAGATGAGTCCTGGTCACTATGCTGAAATGAGCGGGAGCTCCGTCATGCATAAACCATATACGTCTTCGAGTCTAAGGGTACATCATCAAATAAGGGAGGAAGTTCATTTTCCAAAAAGTGTCGGTACGTATCGCCATTAAGCCGAAGTGGAAGAAAATAAGGTCCTATCAAGTAATCGCCAACTATTCCTCCCCACACGTTTAATGAAAATTGGTACCTACTGAGAATTTCGTGCACTAACTGAGTGGGGATTTTCCAAAGACCAGATATGGTTATTGTGAAAGTTTGTAATCGCACTCTGAGAAAAATTTACCTCGTCCGTAAAAAGTACATAATTTAAAAATTGGGGATTTTCAGCACATTTTTCCAAAAACCACTGACACAAATTAATGCGCTGAGGAAAGTCCCTGGGTAAAAGAGCTTGTACCCTTTGAATGTGGTACGGATACAACTGCTGATCGTGCAAAATTCTCCAAACTGTGGCTTGGGTGGAATTGAGAGCATCAGCAATTATTCGGGTGCTTGTATCTGGATTTTCCACTACAGCGTTTAAAAGAGTTTCTTCTAATTCTGGGGTTCGGGCTGTTCGTGGTCTTCCAGGAATGTCACGTGGCCTTGTAAAACTCCCTGTTTCAGCTAAACGGCGGTGAAGATTCGTAAATGTTGCAGCAGCAGGCAGTACTCGGTTAGGATATCGCTCCTGATAAATTCGTCTCGCTTCTCATGCATTTCCATCGGCAAGGCCATATACAAAATGCATGTCGGCTAAATGCGCATTATTTCTTAAATAATCCATAGTAGGTACCTTATAAAAAATACTAATAATATCCAACCAAAAAAACCAAACTGAAGAAATAAACCACATTAGCAACTAACTGTCAAATATGTTTTAATTTATCGACAAATGAATTTCCAAAGTCGCCTTGTAAAAAAGCAAAATATTAAAAAAGCATTTCCAAAGCAGCCAACGAAATATTAAAAAATAACATACTAATAAATAAATATGTATGCCACTGAGAACGTATTATACTTAAAAAATAGGAATCTTCAGATGCCTTCCTTAGGCATATACTTATTTTGTTTATTATTAAGTATGTATGTATTCGTTAAAATACTTTAATAAATATTTGAGGGTACCTATTTGCAGGAGCGGCTCGTCAATAAGTGCGCCCGTGCGCGCGCACTGCCTAAGAAAGCCAAGCACCAAGCAAAAATAAAATTTATATAAAAAAAATATCAAAAAAACTTGTATATAAGAATGGCGAATGCGAAAGACTTCAAGCGCGACTGCAGCGTGCACTTACATCTACTGATTGAAATGGTCTGCCGTGTGTATTCGTTCGGCGCTCTCGTTAAATGGATTTTCCCTGTGCGGATTAATCGGGAATATTCGGTTAATCGCCCGATGAAAGAGCGTCGCCGTGCGCTATCTGAATACACATTTCAATAATTTATTATGATTGTTTTAGAGTTTTTTTACGCGATTAAAGAAGTTTGAAGTTTATTGACGGTGTTGTGGGTGTTTTTTGTTGTTGTAATTTAATAATGGCTAGTAGTTCCGATTGTTTCATACGAAGTGTTATAGTTATGGACCAAAATTCTGTTGAAAACATTCTAAATAACTTTTCGCCAATCGATTTCCAAGGGAAAATTGAAATAAAAATCCCATTTAACAACCGCGTTTTTTTTTTAATATTCTTCTGGGATAAAAAGCACAAAGAAAATCGATACAAAGATAAAAAGGGGCGTGGCACCTCGAAAATTTTTCGCCTGCGGCGCACATTGGCGCACACCCTCAACTAAATGTCACGAGCCGCCACTGCCTATTTGTGAATTTAAAACACATTTTTCAATATTTGTGTAAAGTCAAATAAAATAATCATTTACCCTTAAACCGTTCCTCGTATGAAAAAAACACACGTGATCTTTTTTGTTGTAAATGAAGGAGGGGTTCATAACAAGAAAGTTAAAATAAAATAAGTCAGTGGTGCAGCATAGTTTTCACAAGAAATATGATAGCAAAATTTTGTACCGACGCCACTGGTTAAATTTACGAACATGTTGAACTGTGAAAATAAATGTCCTTAGATGCTTATTTAACTCACTAAATTTTATAAAAAAAAAATAACTCGTTAAAGAGTTATTTAAAAATTATTACTATTTCTTCTAACATTTAAACACCCTGTATCTCCGTAACGAAGTCGCCAAGGACCACTGTTTATAGAAACTTTTCATCTTAAAATATTGTCGACTATTACCTCCCGAAGTTTGTCAAAGTACTTTTGAATCACCCTGTATAGAGATTACCATTTTGAAAAAAAAATTGCATCCGAAATACTATTAACTGAGAAGAAACATATTTTCTGTTTACTTTGATCGGTGAATGTACATGGTTACTGCGTTATAGGTATATGAAAAACACATAATCATTTTAAATTAAATATTTTAAAAACCGATTATAGTAAACTAATCTATTTCTCAAAAGGAATTTTAAATAGACCTATTAAAATATTCAGTGATATATGCATTATATCCCATTTAAAAAAATAACAACTTGGTGCTCATTTCTTTTATCCGATGATAAATTTTGACGGTTCAGAAAGAATCATTTAATATTCGTAATTTCTTTCTAGCACTGTAAGTAAGGGCTCTAGGGGTGCTCCAAAATATACAGAAAAATGCTGTACAAACTTTATATTTTATGAACGTAATTTATATTCTATACTATCAGTGGCGGATCCACGGGACGGGGGGCGGGGAAATTAGGGAAATTTCCCCCTCCTTGGACCTCAGAATTCATAGATTTTGCCAATATAGTAGAAAAATGTTACACCCAAAACTAAAAGGCAAGTCTAATTTCCCCTAATTTCCCCCCCCCCCCCCCAAAGAAAGGTCCCTGGATCCGCCACTGATACTATTCTATTAAAGTAATCTTTAACAGCTACTGCAATATTTAAAAAAAAAACATATATTTTAGCAAAAAATCAAATGTATGGGAACGATCTTGCATTCTAATTACTTGTTGCAATTACATCGCTAAACTCCGAACAAATTTCAATGATGCTAATATTGAATATAGCTTCACTTATCCTACTTTACCCCCTCCACCTTTGCAAAATAACGTTTTGATCCCCTCGAACTGGGGATTACAAAACGAAACTTTACAAATACAAGAGTAAGTTTTTGAAACATTTTTTTTTTTTTTTTTAGTAAAGAGAGAGAGAGGACGGGGCATATAATAACTTTAAAATTTTCTCTAGTGATTATTCTTAATGAATATTCAGTAACTCACGTACGCCTATGTTTACTCAATTGGATTTAATTCATAATTGCAGGCGACAGTCGAAGTAAAACAATACCACGCTTTTAGTCGATTGCACATTTATTAAAACTTTCCTTATTTTCTCGCAGTATTTTTAAAAGTTTTATTTTTAACATGTTTTCCTCAGAGGGTATATTTTTCTCAGACAGCCAATTTATAATATGCCTTTTTAAATCCCAAATGTTTAAAATGATACTTAATTGTTTAAAATCCTCCCACAACTACGTAAAACAAGTTTATATCAAGTAGTACTATGTTTCTAGAATTTTCAGCTACTGCAAATATCTTTTCGAAAAATACAGGATATTTAGAGTCCTGCGGACGCCTTTCCAACCAGGACGCTTATACTTTGTCCTGAATTTAGTACATCCTGTGCAATCCAAAAATGAAGATTAATTAATATATCGAAAATCAGATAGATATAGGGAAATGATAAGAAAATTTGTTAAGATATTAATAAAAATCGCATCAATAAGTTTATACATATACAGAGTGTTTCGTTTAAAATCTAAAAGTTGCTACTACTTTCTGACAGAAGCAGGAAAGCCGCGTTGTCGAAAGTATTTTAGCTAGATAGAAAATGTCCGTTTAACCAAAAAAATGAGTTTTTGGACGTCTTATTGACTGGATATCCGCCTAATGTTCCATACACCATGAATCGCCCTGTATTTACATTTATTTATTTTATTGCTATCGACTGCATTAATGTTTATAGCTTTATTAATACGATTTTTTTTTTAGCTTGGAAAAAAAAATTGATTTAAATATTGAAAAAGAGTTAAAGGAATTGGAGTTTATTTTGAAAAAAAACATTTTGGAATCAGAGGGCAATAAAAGTAATATAAATTATAAAATTGCAGTTTTGGAGTCAAAGAAGGAACAGGTAAGAGCTCAAGAATTTAACACACGATTAGGTCTGTAAATGATATTACAACTATGCAGGGTGGCAGCCGAGGTATGCGAGATACTTCGTATATGAATTATATGACTAAATTTTAAGCAAAAATGATTCTATTCACTTTTCCCGAATTCTTAACGGTTCTAGGTGGTGGTCCCATTGCTTCGCCACCGCGATTTCTGGATCACAACCCACTAGATTTTTTCATGTGCGGACATGTGAAGACACTTATACCTATTCAATGGGAAAGCCTAATAGCAGAAACCAACTCATCCAGAATATTTGCATTTCATAAGGTAAACAACATATGGAGAACTACAATTTTAAACAATAACTCCGACGGAGAATTGAGTTAAGCGGGGCACATCATTGTTCTGACGTAATCTGTTGTGTTGTAATGTGAAGCTACACGGATCAAATAACTTATTTCTCGTAAATTTAAATGAACGGCGTGCACATTCCTTCTTACTGGAGAACTGCGCGAGTCCAGCCCATACCGAAAAAAGGCAAGAAGACTTTTTGGTTATATAAAAAGTTATGGAGAAGACCATCAGCGAGAAATTATTAAAGTACCTGGAAGGCTTCAACATTATTAGTGAGCGCCAGTATGGATTCCGTAAGTCTAGATCAACAGGAGACCTTCTCGCTTATGTTACTCACGTTTGGAACAACTCAATAGAACATTATGGGGAGTCCCAGGCGGTAGCACTGGACATTTCCAAGGCCTTTGACCGAGTATGGCATGAGGGGCTCCTAACTAAAGTGAGAGCATACTGAATGCCGGTTCAATTTTGTTCATGGCTGTCGGGCTTTCTTAAAGACCGTTCTCTGCGAGTGGTGATGGAAGGATTTCTTTTAGACATATTTAACATCAACGCCGGAGTCCCTCATATGGTTCTATATTGTCGCCCACCCTCTTTTTACTATACATTACCGATCTTTTGGAAAAAACTAAAAATTCTATAGGTATATAGCTTCGCTGATGATAGCACGCTTGCTTCATCTTTTATTTTGGACGCTCGGACATCGGCTGCCAACGCACATCTCTATAGGCAGCAAGAGGACTTACATCTCAGCAAAGACCTGAAAGAAATTCTGTCTTGCGGTGACAGTAACCAAGTAGAATTTAAGGCTAAAAAACCCCAGGCGGCAGTTTTTTCTAAAAAAGTTAATGTTGAAGAACCGGATATAATCATGGCGGGACACTCGATTCCCTTGGCTTCATCAATTCACTTATTGGGCGTCAATTTGGATAGTCATATGTTTTAGTATAGTCACGTTGCGGCCATTGCTAAGGCAGCCTCGTAGAAGCTAGGAATACTTTTCCGAATTAAGAACCTCTATACACCCCAACAACTTTTGATGCTCTATAAAGCCCAAATTCGACCATCGCTGGAGTACTGTTCGCATATTTGGGGCTCTGCTCCTAAACATACCCTGAGATTGCTATGTATATTTCAGAAAGGTGTAAAGTAATAAAAGCTCATTAGGTATGCAAAGGGACTACAGAGTGACCCAACGAATATTTAAGCCACTTTCATAATTTGGCATTGATTTCATTGCAAAATTCTTTGTTTTCATCAAGTGCAGGTAGTACCACCCGGGTTTGGGTTAATTTATGGGTTTTGCCTATTGTTATCCATTCATAAACACTGAAAATGGTGTGACAAAGGCGTGCCGGTAGGATATTCGTAAAAAGGAAATAATTTTATTTTAACAGAATAAAAGTTAGGCATTATGTGCATAGTATTAGCTACACTTATTTTTTATTAAACACTTTTAAAAAAATACATTATACAGAAATTAAATTATACTTGTAAAAAGGAAAGAATTTTATTTTAACAGAATAAAATTTAGGCATTATGGACATAAGTATTAGCTACACTTATTTTTTATTAAACATTTAAAAAAAAATACATTATACAGAAATTAAATTATAAAAAATCATAATATTCTTCGTCTCTGAGGAACTGTCATCTCCTCTTGACGTTATAATTAACGGGTCGACGGTCCGATCGATTGGGTGATCAAGATCCCACATTTTCTCCTCTTCTTTGACATGATGGACTGCTTTTCGCCAGTTTTCTGATGTCACTTCCTTAATGGCTTGATCAAACAGTAGCTTAACGTCTTTCATTTTGAATGTCGTGTTGTGTCTTGCTACAAATCCTTTCACTTGCGCCTTGCGCCCATATAAGTTCTATAGGATTTAGTTCGCAATGATATGACGGTGTGCGCAGCACAGTTACAATATGTTTTCCTGCTATATCTTCTACGGCATATTTTATAAAACGATGTTTGTGTACATTTGCTATAGCTAAAAGTTCCTTCTTTATCAAGTTATCTTCAAATTCAATACTTTTGGTGCTTAACCAGTCGATAATTTCTTGTTTTCTTCAAGATGAAGTTGGAGTCTTCTCTGTGCGTCGTGAATGATAGCTTGCGTTATCTATAACTACTACTGACTCAGCTGGCAGATATTTTATCATTTCACTAAAATAGTCCTCAAAAACATTCGAATTCATGTCCTCGTGGTAATCTCCCGTATTGAACGACTGAAAGGTTAGCAAACCTTCTTTTAAAAATCCCTCTTCCTGAAGGCACCTTAATACCCGTTGACAGGCCTTCCATGAAAGCTTGGCGAGCACTGGTTATATTTTTTCATTAATCCACGTCTCATCAAGATAAAAGATTTTCTTCTGCTCTCTTCTGTACTGCTTTATACTTCTCAAGTATTTTCGTCGCCAGCAAACAATTTCGTCGCTTTCCAGTAAAAGTGATTTACGGTTATGCTTTTCCCAGACAAAATCCATATTTTTTTAAGTTGTCTAGTTATTAACGGAATACTGTCATTCTGGCCAAGCTCCATTAGAATCTTATCTAGGGTGGGTATTTGTTTTTTAAAATAAAAAGAGTGAACTTTTCTTCGAACTACACTTTTGGTGTCTTCATCAAGGACTTTTACTGGTCTGCCTGGGAGGTTCCACTTGACCTGCTGTCTTTCTTTAGCGCAATAATTTAAAAACGGTGGACTTTCCAACTCCAGTCATTCGGGAACATCGGTCGACGGATTCTTGTACAGTAAAATTAGGATAATCGTATTTAATGCAATCATGTACATTTAAAATAATAAATTTTTCACTCAATGATAGTGGAGAATTATTGGAACATCTTTTTGTTGGTGTGAATGTCGCCATTTTATTACTAATCTTATAATACTGTGAACACTATATACGGCTTAACAGCAAGTACTAATTCGTTAAACTAAACAAATATCCTTATTAAGGTCATACACACACACGATATATGAAGTTTATTTTAATTTACCACCTATTTATATGATCCAGCCAAAGAGGCCAGAGCCAAACTCGGTACCTGTTAAATGGTACCTGTTAAACGCAAAACGTAACTTTATAATCTACTACCTAACTAATCCCTTCATAATATTTCGATTTTGACACTTCAGGCCAGAAAACATACCTTTCCTAATCCTCTTACGCAATTACTTGAAATTTTAATATTACAAGCAATACTATTTTATCTTAATACCCGTTAACCTAATTCTCTAAAATGTTTGGTTAGTTATCATAAATAATTCAATGCACAAAGTTTACCTGCGCCTATGGCCGACACCGAAATTGAGCCGAACTGGACGGAATTTCCCATTTTATTACTCTACACCTTACTGAAATAGACTATAGATTCCATTCAAAGAAGAGCCACTCGCTTGATCGGTGATCATGAACTAACAAACAACCTGGAAAGTCTTGAACATCGAAGGCAGGTTGGCGACTTGAGTCTATTTTACAAATACTTTCATGGCAAGTGCTCAACTGAGGTTGGCGACTTGATTCCACCCAGAGCGGTGCATGGTAATACACGATGAGCCACTGCAGCTCACCCGTACGTGGTTCAGCTTAGTGTCCCTCGAACGACACTGTTTAAAAATTCTTCCATCTGGAGAACGTCATCCCTCTGGAACGACCCCCCTGAGGCCGTGTTCTCCAACAAGTATAATTTCCAATTATTCAAGACCAACTTGAATCGTTTCCTGCACACACGCACCGCTCGCAGAGCGCCATAAGGGATTGATCCTGCAGTGCTGTGCCTTATCATATAAAGAGAAAAACGCGTTCTGATGTGCTGTGTCCCGGGCCGGCCAGATTTTCGTCAGACGCCGCCACAACACAACACGTCAGAACACAGTATAACGGAACTATACAGTAGCGACACGAGCTATGCTATCGGTCCCTTGATCCTTGGTCCTTTGATCTCCAGGGGTCAGTTTCAGTGACAGAAGGATGACGCGGATGACGGTATTGTCCTCTATTACACTGAGAAAACATATGAAATTTTATGTTGAAATCGCTTTTACACTGAAAGAAAGTCAATTTAAAGCACATCTGCTCCATCGAAAATCAGCAAAAGTTCGGCACAAACACTTCAAAGCGCCTTCAAACACTTAAACGCACGATAAAAACCAATAAATTTACAAAAACTAAACAAACTACAATCCACACAAGCTTTGTTTACCTTTCTGACTGACTTATTTGCCACTAAAAAGATGGCCGCTACGCGCATTGCGCAGAGAAATTGGGGTCTGTCTAAATCGCCTCGTGTCGCTACTGTATAGTTCCGTTATACTGTGGTCAGAATAACATGTGTCCCCGGCCACTGCCGTCTCGAAGAACAGGCCGTCATGTTAAGATCGTGACGTCACATCAGAAGATGGAATTTATCATAGAGGCTATATTGCATGTAGATTATAATATTGATGTTTGTAAGTCAAAGATGTCTTAAATTATATCAAATGAGGTATAGAATCGTATATTAAAATGGTATTATGGATGATTAGTATACAGAGTGATTTAAGACTATAAACTAGCTTATTTTATGATCACTAAGTATTGCTTTGGATCTTCTTCGATACTCCTTCGAGGCTACGAAAATAATTTCCAAATAATTCCTGAATAACAAACATTAGAAACAATTTCATAGGTAGCTATTTTGAATAAAATTTTATATCAGTCAGTTGTTAGGTACATACTATCATTTTAACTTTCTCGAGAAACTATATAAACTTTATTTAACTTGGTTTTTGACTAGAAAAATGAAGAGGCATTAAGAGGAACCTGCTTTAAACTTGTAGGTATGTTATAACCGATATTTGAAGTAAGAAAAACCTGTATCGTATGAAAATCTAAACAAATGTACAACGAACGTAGGCATTGTTTTGTTACTAAATTTTTGTCCGAACCTAACCTAAGTATGACATGCTCAACCTTCAATATTATACTATGTATTAATTTATTAGCTAACTAATGTACTTATAATATTTCTATGTTTATTGCCTAATAACAATTTAAACAATATACCAAAATATTATTATTAAAAAAGGTATCTACACTGCACTGTTCTAGTGTTATCTACCATCAAGTCCTCTGGTTGCCCTGAATTCCCTGACTAAAAACCTTTCCTCAAAGTAGGTACTTTATGCAAAAGTTGATACATTTTCGCAATGCTTAATCGTCTCTTGGGATCCCTTTTTTATCAATAAATAGCATTTCATCAGAGAAAAACATTATAGTTGAGTATTAAGCTGGATTCATAGTCGCCGTAACGTAACGTAACGTAACGTAAGCCGTAAGAGTTAAGACGTAAGAGAAAACATACCATTCATAGTCAAAAGTTAAGACGTAAGAAATTTCGAAATTGTAGGTTATAGGATATCTATTAGAAGTTGTTCTTCAACTACCTTACTCATTTTAACCGTTGTTTATATATAATATTAACTGTAGAAACACAAGGAAAATGCAAAATTCGCTAGACAAAAAGCAAAATGGCAATAAAATGAAATCGCCAAAAATAAACAAAGGAAATCTCCCTCCCGTCGACTGTCAAATTTGGTAATGACTGCCGGTTATGCACGAGTACGGCCGATCCCGACCGAAACGTAAGACGTAAGACGTAAGAAATGGAAATAAACCATTTCGTGTTACGGCTTACGGCTCACGGCTTACGTCTTACGTTACGGCGACTATGAATGCATGTATTTATAATCATATGTTTATTTTTCTTACTGCTTAACGTTACGTCTTACGGCTTACGTTACGGCGACAAATCATGAATTTGGCATTTATCGCTATTTCACAGCAACTTAATCAAATAATTAATGGTTTTACATATAAAGGTCCAAACTACGTTAATTAATGTTATAAGTTTTCTAAAATAATCACACTAAACTGCTAAAAACAACTAAAAACTTAAAGGAAACACCAAAACGGTCTACCAAAAGACCAAAACAATGCAAACCTGTCAAAACGTGGATCGACTAGAAACAGCTGATTTTAGAATGTGGGCGGGAACCTGACGGCCTGTTCTTCGAGACGGCAGTGCCCCGGCTTTACGCATTGCACAAGGCGGTGTTCACATTGAGCAGCTTTAATAATTGCAATGCCATTACGCTTTTATTAAAATAAACCACATAAGAACGGTTAGGAATTAGGGAAAAGTAAATAGATTCATTTTTGCGTAAAATTAGTCATAGAATTCAAATACGAAGTATTCGATATACCTTGGCGGCCACCATGTATGTTACATATTGCAAATCAGGTCTTGAAACGAATAACATAAGAGGAGCTAAAAAATATAGAGTTACCTATGTATAAGACGTAGGGATCTATTTGAAAATATTTAAATAAATACTCTCTAAATACTCTAAACTATTTTAGATGCGTTCCAAAGTAGCACTTGGAGCTCCGTACTTGGCGCTGGACCTTCACGAGATTCCAGAATTGAAATTGAGAGAGGATTTACCGGCACCCAGTAAAAAGAAGAACGAGCAATACGTCAAGAAAATTAAAAATTTATTGGAAGATGCCTCAAATAAAGATGAAATTTTCTTTTCGCCTGAACCATCGAGTAGTAGATCCAAATCCAGTAGAAGTAGTGTTGTAGAATTACCATATTAAATAGGTAGATAGTATTGCCTCTTTGCTTTGTACGACTTTTGACTAAATTTTTTTTGATGTTAGGTTAGGTATCTTATTTTATTATTGATATCAGCTATAAATGGCTTATTATACAATGCATAATTCAATAAGTATATAGGTATGTTACAGTAAGATCCTTAGAAGCTCGATATAATGTATATTCCAATCACATAGAAAATTAGAGATCCATAGACCAAAAACGCAAGTCTATCAATGGCCACTCCTAACAATATCCAAAACGATTGATTTTTATCCTCTGCTTTGGACAGATTAGAAAAGGATTGTGATACGTTTAAATCTCCATATTCATCAGGCATCTAAAATAAATTTTCAATAATATATCCAAGTTTCTTTAGCTAAACAAGGGGATTTAATTAGAAAATTTTAATATGTTGTACAGGTTGGTCAACTAAGCAAACCTTTTTCAGGTTCATTAAATGGGCGTTAGGCAGCGTACCAGTAATTTAAGAAAAGGGTGTTTCTTTGCAAGTTGCGTATAGATAAGTATTAAAAATATTTGCCAATGAATGTTTCGTTTATTCTGAACAATTTTCCTTGCACGTATTATTCTGTAACTTTTTAGATAAAGCAGTAGGGAGTGTGTGTACGAGAAACGGTCTAACATGGCGTAGTGATGCATACAGACTAAATCTAATAGAGCTTCATGCTTCTGAGGTCAATCCATCAATGATGACTTTTTTTAGAACATTTTTACTTATTTGTCAAGCTCTACTTACTCCAAGATGGGATAACTTGATGCAGGTTCTATAAAACTTTCTTTAAAAGGACATTACGCCACCCAATGGCTTAATTGACTTAAATTGTATTTAATTGTTAATTGTTTAGGCAAACATTACCTATTGGTTTAATTGATTGGGTTAGCGTTCCTCTTCGGAACAAAACTATAGGTAGTATCAGAAATCTTAAATGGTTTAATAATATGTATCTAAAAATCGAGTGGTGTAACGACGAAAAATGTATATGATAAAAATAATATTCAAATAGGGATTGCAACCCCGGAAGATTTTTGTAACCCCGGGATTGTGAGGTTGAAATATTTTATCCCGGGATTAATGCCTAAATATTTTGGTAAAATTAACAGATTTATTTATTTAATTAATTATTTGGAAACCACAAACATAACATTGTGAAACTAATAAATTTATAAAAAATTAAGCTTATTTCTTAAACAGTGTTCAAAATATTCATTTATGGACAGCGAACAAGAAAAATAAAAATATACAAACTAAGAAACCAAAATCTACTCGCTACTGGATAGAACAATAATTATGTTGGCTTTTTTCTGAAAATAATGTCGAAAAAATAGAGGTTATCAATTTGTAGACTTGTCGAAATTGTTGACATTATTAAAAAAGTTTTGTGTCAAACTTGCGCAGGCTTCAGATAGGCTTGATATTTTCGACACTGGAGCAAGTTCAGGTTCCTCTTCCTCTGCCTCAGAGTTGGGAGTAGTTTCATCCATTCCTTGGATCTCTTCAATACACTCGATGATGATCAATTCTACACTTTCTGTTGGCAAATCGTAATCAATAGAGGCAAATTTTTTCAAGTTCACAAATGTGTCCCTAATGTTAGGAAACAGTTGTGCGAGCGAAATATTATATTCTTAAAGGGAAATAAAAGTCTGTCTTTACCACCAAAATTTTTTTTTTATATTAACTACACTACACCCTAGATTTGGGTATCGAGGGCATATATATGGGAGGGATTCACCATATGAGTTAGATGTTCAATATAAGTTTGAAAAATTGAGTCGGACTAGTTTCGACCTTAGAAAAGATCATCATCAGCAACTCTATACAATTATAATGTAGACAAGGTAAAACACAGTAGTGGATGGTTCAATGAATGTGTGTGCCTGCCCATGGACTTGACTGGGAACGTCCCTTTGGCTACACAAATGGTTAAGAATAAGGGGTTAATTGATACACTTGTTGAGTATTGAGTGTAGAGGTTTTATATTTATTTGACGTAAGCCAAAAACTGTAAACAGTAGGAGAAATAGGTTTCAAACAAGTTTGTTTTTACTCTAGACGCATGCTAGTAGAGAAATGATTTTATTTATTTTCATTACATATATTATTGAGAGAAAAGGATTATGATTTTGAATTTGTGGTGGTATTCTTTGTGGAATAGACTTTTTAATTAAGGTGGGTTAATTTTTAATTTTTAATGTAACATTTTTAGATATAAGATAGAACTAAAGGTTTGTTTTATGTTAAATTTAGGTTTTAGTTCGTTTTTTTAAACCTAAATTTAACATAAAACAAACCTTTAGTTCTATCTTATATCTAAAAATGTTACATTAAAAATTAAAAATTAACCCACCTTAATTGAAAAGTCTATTCCACAAAGAATACCACCACAAATTCAAAATCATAATCCTTTTCTCTCAATAATATATGTAATGAAAATAAATAAAATCATTTCTCTACTAGCATGCGTCTAGAGTAAAAACAAACTTGTTTGAAACCTATTTCTCCTACTGTTTACAGTTTTTGGCTTACGTCAAATAAATATAAAACCTCTACACTCAATACTCAACAAGTGTATCAATTAACCGCTTATTCTTAACCATTTGTGTAGCCAAAGGGACGTTCCCAGTCAAGTCCATGGGCAGGCACACACATTCATTGAACCATCCACTACTGTGTTTTACCTTGTCTACATTATAATTGTATAGAGTTGCTGATGATGATCTTTTCTAAGGTCGAAACTAGTCCGACTCAATTTTTCAAACTTATATTGAACATCTAACTCATATGGTGAATCCCTCCCATATATATGCCCTCGATACCCAAATCTAGGGTGTAGTGTAGTTAATATAAAAAAAATAAAAAAAAAAATTTGGTGGTAAAGACAGACTTTTATTTCCCTTTAAAATACATAACCACAGACCATGGACTACTTCTTAAATCTATTATATTCTTCTTCGAAGTCGTCAATTTTATCTATATATTACACATAAATCCAGCTTTCATAAAGCATTTATTTATTGTCACCGAGCCGAGGACAAATTGCGCCAGGCCACCGAAACCCATATTAAGGCGTTAGTTATGGTAATATTATTTTCGATTTCTTGAAGAGGACAACCACATACACGTTAAAAGCCTCCTAATAAGGTAGCTTCTGTAGAGCATTTTAAAATTCTGAATAATGCCTTGGTCCAAAGGTTGGCAAGGTGAGGCAGTATTGGGTAGAAAAAATAAGTTTGACATTATCCAGTGTAATTTTGGAATGAGACGTTGCATTATCCAGAAACAATACTACTCTTCTATTCTGCTTTTTCATCTTGGTATCAAATCTGTGAAGCCATGTTGTTATGATGTCTGCTGTCATCCACGCTTTTTTGATCGAGGCCTATTGGAGAGGTAACTTATCGATATGTGCGCCCTTAAAACATCGAGGATTTTTGCTTTTGCCTATTATAAGTGGTTTTTCCTTCTCACCTTCCATCTTCGCACAGAACCGAATTGTAAATCATTGTTTTGCTGTTTTTTTTTTCAGTATACTTGTTATCTTTTAATGCATATATTTCTGTTGGCAATGCACGATTGTAGAGACCTGTCTCATCTGCATTAAATACATCTCTTGGGGCATAATCCTTTAAAATTGTCAATAGCCTTTCTTTCCAAGCAGTCTTCGATATTGATATCGACTGATTCGTCACATATTTTCTTGAAGGTAATATCGTGCCGACAACGGAATTTTTGAGTTATCTAGTTCTAGCCATTGAGCAGATTCGAGGGCTTTTGCTTGAATTATGGGCCCGGATACTGATAAGTGCTTTTCTCGCGTCTTACAAAACCAGTTGAAAACAACTTGGTCCACTGCTATAGTCTTTCGGTTTTGGAGCATTTTTTTTTCACCGTTGCCACCTTCTTGAAACAAAATTCTAACTTCTGCTTTATTTTGAAGCAACATAGTCATTTGGGCCTTCACTTCACATTTTTCTGCCAATTTCTTGGTACTTAAACCAGTTTTTTCACTTTCCTCGATTATTTCAATTTTTTCGAAAAACATTTCCTTTTTCCCGCCGTCTTCAAATATTAATGTTAGTCCCAAAACACACAAAAGCTGTTCAAAACAAAACTATGGTTAAAGCCTGTCCAGAGATATAAGAAAGGTACACTTTGCCTTTGAATGGGATTATCCAAGGGTGGCCATAAACAAACAATGAATAAATAAATAAATGCAGGTAAATTATGGTCCGTACTTAAAAATGTCTTAAAGTAAACTGCAAATCCGGAAGACGCAATTTCATTATTAAAGTAATAGTTTGGTGATTTTAATCTGATTTTTATCTGATTCAAAATGAGGGGGGGGGGGTAATCCCATAAAACAAATTATGTGCTGAAGACTGTATATATAGCCACTCTAGTTAGTTTTAAGCTTACTTCGTGTGTAATACAGCGTTTGTTTAATCGTGTGTGAGTCATGGAAAATATGTGCGAGCCCAATGTATCTCAGGAGATAACCCCGTCGAAAAGCAGAAAACACTTTTCTGTGGAAACTAAGGAAGTTATAAACAATGTTTATTTAACTTTCATTGAACGTGCGGTGCGGTCAGCAAGCAAGCAGCGCTAGAAAAAACGGCCACATTAACAAAAATTCCAACATCAACCCTGTGGAAAATTGTGAATAATCCCATTTTAGCGAGGAAAAAAGGAACCGATACTGGTATTTTCTCGAAGGTAGATGGAAGTGATCAAGATATAATACGGCATAAAATTTACAAGTTATACGAGGAACAAACAGGCCCGCTGAGAAGGGGGGGGGGGGGGTCGGGGGTGATACAGATTAAGTTTTGTGTGCTGATATCTTGTATTCGTATTTCTTGATACTATTAAATTGTGTGGCATGAAGAAATCACTTTCATAAAACGGAGGGGGAGGGCCGTAGGTTACCATCCCCGGGCCCCAGCTTTCTCTCAACGGCCCTGGGAACAAAGCGTGCCTACATTAGATAATTTGATTAAGAGGCTTGAAAAAGATGAAACCGGCGTTAAATGTGGTAGAACAACGTTATGGAAGTGTATCCAATACATGGGTTTTAGATTTAAAAAAATTAACAAAAGACAAGTTTTAATGGATCCAGTAGAATTCGGGAATGGCGATCCGAATATCTACAAAAAATTAGGATTTACGGAGATCAGCAAAGGCCGATTATTTACTTGGATAAAACCTGGTTCGACACGACAAGCGGCAAGTGCAAAACAAGCGCGCCATCAAAAAAAGGTAGACGAATTACGATTTTGCATAATAATAATACCACAGATTAAAGGTTAATCTGTGATAATACATAATAAAGACGGATGGATTCCAAATTGACTTTCTCTGTCTGCAAAAAACATTAAAGATTCTTCTCTGGATTACCATGAGGACACCACTACTGATTTATTTGAAGATTGGTTTAAAAGCAAGCTAATTCCAAATATACCTCCGAATAGCGTAATTATTGTAATGGACAATGCAAGCCACCATAGTAGGCACTTGACCAAGACTCTCTCCTCAAATGACACAAAAGCAACAATCCAAAACTACATATATGATAATGACATTTATTGTCAGGAAGATTACACCAAAAGGCAATTAATTGAGGTTTTACAAAGTTTAAAACTACAAAAGGAATACTTCTGTGACAATTATGCAAAAAATCTAGGGCATGCAGTTTTAAGGCTTCCACCATACCATTGTATATTTAATCCCATCGAACATGTTTGGCACCAACTGAAATCTGCCATTCGTCGTAACAATATTTGCCCTACTATTAACTCCAGTGTACTTGAGCTTATAGAAACTGAAGTTTTTAACATCCCTTCACAAAGTTGGGCAAATTCTGTTACACATGTTGAAACAGTGGAAAAATCCTATATCCATATAAACAATATAGCACAAATAATAATTAGAACAGATGATGATAGCGATAGTGATATTGATATATTAACTGAATAATTATTATAAGTACCGAATAATTTGTATATTTTTGTAATCATAAATATAATTTTTAATAATAAAAGAACTAGTAATTTCACATTTAAACATAAATAATATATTATTTAATGTCTTACTTGTTTTTATTACAAGCCATGATTAAATTTTAAGCAAAATACGGACCTGTTCGACCATATTTCAATTTTAGAGCTTGCCCGGGTCTTTCCTAATAGGGATCAGTTAGTCACTTTCTTATGTCTCTGAACAGACTTTAACAACCGATTTGTCAGCCTTTAAAGCTCAGCTTTAAAGCAAGTTTAATGGATCACTCTGCAATAAAGTAATTAGTGTATGTATGTGTATGTAAATATGCATGGGGAATTCATAACCGGTCGTTTAACGCAGGTGATCACTTAATAGAGGCGGTCGCAAACAGAGGTTTTACTGTATATTAAATTCTTAGAATTTCCTATGATTAGAATTTATTTACTTTCCCGGGATCAAATTTCAAGAATCCCGGGATGGCAAAAATTGGAGAGAAATGTCCAATTATATTCATATTTTTTCTTTCAAAGCTTATTTTTTGGGGGTATAATAATTCTTGTCCTAACGAACGTAAATATCCTATAATTAGGATATTACCTGCATATACGATTAAATTTTTTTTTATTATAACATACAAAAGTAAATTCCCAAATTACTAAATATTTCATGTTTTCCAGAATTCAGACGGAGCTGGAATTCATATTTCATTTAAGTGCCATGGTTTATACTACTTTTTTATTAATATCTGCTACAAAAAAAAATGGGGCCTTGCGGTTTTGACCGTTTGCTTTAAACTTTAGTCTTCCTTATATTATATGAACATAATGAGATCTCTAAAATTCGCACAATTTTTAACATTTTTAAATATTGCCATCTAGCGACTACAGCAAAAAAGAAGTCTTGCAATGTTGCTGATAGAGCACTAAAAACTCTTTTAAGCGTCAGTAAGTTTAATATTTTTTGATAAAGCGTTCCAGAGGTGTTGTATTTTTTCCAATTCAGTGTCTGCCTTGCCCCCACTACTTTATCTGAGGAGTTAGAGAAAAAGATGTGAAAGAAACATTATTCAGAATAAATGAAAAAGTTATTTGCAAGTATATTTAATTTACCTTACCAAGACAAATTATTGTATTAACCCACTTTTTAACGTACCTACTTTAAAATTATTTTCAGCGATTTATTTTCGCCTTATCTGCTAGTAATTTTTTTTTTCCTAGTTAAAGCCGCTTACCTCGCTTGGTTAACCACCATGTATATAATAAAATCACATTGTACTTACCACCACATTAGGCAGTTGTAAGATGCTTCTTACAAATTTTAGAGTCAGTATATTACAAATAATGTGAGAGAGTTGTTGTTGAGTTTTTCTTCTCGATAGATTTATTACGACGATCGATATTATAATGGATACTAAACTACCTACCAAACTCCAACTGTAGAGGTGAACTAAAAGAGAACATAAAGCTATAAGATCAACATATCCAAGAGTCTCTCATGGATATGTTGATCTTGAAGAGAGTATATGGGCGTATTTACGTAGGTAATGGTTCGAAAGCAAAACTACTAAAACTTTTGGATTAGAAATTAGAAGCAATATATTGTCACAGCATAAATAGAAACCAGCAGGCCCTCTTGAAAAGAAATCCTTTGAAGTTAATAGGTAAGGTGTCGTCCGAATTGGTGCACTTCGATCATATTTCTAGTACTTACATACGCAACGATATTGCAAACGAAATAGCGGGAGCTAGCTAGCTAGCTCCAGACTTGTACTTTTTAGGATGTTATATTATTATGATGATTCTATGTAAACATATCTACAGATAATGCAATTTTATTGTCAAATAAAGCATACAAAATATTAGTTTTATTTAGTCAAAATCAAAATCAAGTTATAAAATATATGTACAGTACAATACACTTTTATAATTTAGGTTTCTTCCTATACAAAACAACAAATAAAAAACATTGATTAATAGATTAATAAATTATTAGATTATTAAAATGGGTGACAGTGAAGAACTCTATATTATCTTATTTACATCACAGGTCATATATTAATTTATAGAGTAGAATGCCTGACTGATGAGAAGGTTTTTTATTTTACTCTTAAAATCTTTAATTGGCAGATTTCTTATTGTTTTAGGAAGTTTGTTATAGAAATAGATTGCCAGATGTCCAGAGCCATCCCGACACCTCTTTAGCCGCCAGCTGTTTAGTACTAGGTTTTGTTCATGACGCGTATCGTGCGAGTGAACAGATGAATGCGCCGTGTATTGCTCAGCATGTGTTCTAACATATAAAAGATTTTCCAGAATGAATGAGCAATGAGCATGGTTGAGTTAAAATTTGATTGTTTATAAAGTCCTGTCTACAATCATCCTGGTACGACCGACGTTCCTGCAATAATCCTTATAGGGCCCTTCTCTGTAGGCCAAAAGCCTTGGACGCAGTACTGCAGTGACCCCATTATACAAGTATTGAGTATCGAATATGTGCATGACATAAGGAGAAGTATGCCTGCCGCAGGAAAGGCTGTGAAATGCATTGTGATAGGTTGCGCAATACACAGATGTTAGTTGCTAGTCTTTTACAGAGCATAGCAATATGCACGTCCCATCGGAGAGTTTGATCTAAGTGTACCCCAAGAAATTTAACATTCTCAGCACCGGAGTCTGGAGGAACTTGTCTCATAGAAAATGTCATGTTTTGGGTTTTTCAATTGTTCAAGAAGTTGGTTAGATGTAAACCATTCCTTCGCTTTAGAAGCTTCTCTTACCTCATCACAGTTATCATACACACGGGAAAAGGTGGTGTCATCCGCAAAGATAGTGTAGTTCGTACTGTATGTTAGGAAGATCGTTGATAGATATTAAGAACAGAGGGGGTCCCAGAACAGACCCCTGAGGAACCCCTACAGTTAACTCTCTCCTTGCGAACGTCACCCCTCCCACCCGTACAGCTTAAAACCTACCTACAAGGTAACTTTTTATTAGGGCAATACTGTTTGGGTAAAAGTTGTAGAGTTCAAGCTTTTGTAGGAGTAAGCTATATGAGAAACCCAATCAAAAGCTTTACTTAGGTCACAAAATGTTGTATATACAAAGCTACGGTTCTCAAAGGCTTCTAAGAGAAGAGACAATAGCTCCAATATTGCTGAAGTGGGGCTTCGCTTTTTTCTGAAGCCGAACTGAGAATCAGTAGAAATATCATTTGGCTCAAAGAACCGAGATATACGCAATGCCATGCACTTCTCGAATGTTTTTGAAAAGACTGGAAGTAGAGAAATTGGTCTGTAATTGTTATATTGTATTTATCTCCTTTTTTGTAAATTGGTACAACCAGGGCTTCTTTAAATACTTACATTTGGAAAGACTAATTTTTTAAAGCATAAGTTAATGAGCTTGGTTAGTGGGCTAATAATAAGGTTTTCTATATTCTTGATGAGATCAACATTAAAGTGTGTCTGTATTATTTAAATACATAAATAAAGGAAATACATGGTTACAAAACCACAATAATATCATAAAGAATAGGCACAAATACTATGCTAATACTATATTAAATATAGGTTATAGTAAAACATAATATATTGTAGCGAAATTCCCGACAAAATTAATACAAATTAAAAATAAATCTGTTTATTTTAATTATTATTTATTGTTATTAATCTGCCTTACTTTTTTCGATGGTGTCGTAAATCAATTATTGTCTGCTAGAATAATCCACGATACCTGACCGATATAAAGAGAAACATTGAAGAAATATACAGAGTGGCAAGAAAGTCGCGCATAATGCCTGTAACTTTTGAATTACCTCGTATACGAAAAAGTGACCTTTATGAAAGTTGTTCAGTAAATTATTCCCCACATTTCTGCCTGCATTACTTTTTTCTGTCACTTCTGGTTTGGTTTCCATAGAGACCAACTTACTTTCTTTAAATGGAACACCGTGCATATGATTGTATATTTGGATTCTACTGGGAAAACTCTAAAATTTTTGTATTTCAAATTTTTATTTGTTTAAAATTGTAACAAACTTTATAATAACAAAATAAATAGCCTAGAAAATTGAACATTAACATCGGAATAGTAAACAAGTGAAACCTTTTCAGTGAATCAGGCGTTCAAAATTACCACTATTTTCTGCTAAGCAGAGCGCCAGTCGATTCCTAAACCCTTCTATAACGTTTAAAAGGAAGTCCTCTGGAATGGCTCGAATTTCAGCACTAATTGTGACTTTTAAAGATCCTAAGTCATTGGGACAGTTAACGTAGACTTTGTTCTTTAAGTGCCCCAACAAAAGGAAGTCAAGCGGGGTTACGTCCGGGGATCGCGCTGGCCGGTCAATAGCACCTCTTCTACCTGTCCAACGTCCTGGAAATAGTTCGCTTATGTATTGTCTAACATTTGCCGCATAATGGACAGGTGCTCCATCTTGCTGAAACCATACCTGTACGTTTATGCCATTATTTACACCCGGTAAAACCATTCTGCAAGAAGGAATTATGTGATTCCTGAGGAGGTCCAGATATTTTTCGGCAATCAAATTACCATCTATGAAAAAAGGTCCCACATTATGTCTACCAACTATGCCCGCCCAAACATAAGCTTTTTCCGGCCTTTAAGTATGACCTTCCTGGAACCAGTGAGTATTCTCAGCAGACCAATAACGATAATTGTGTCTATTAACAATGCCATTTAAATGGAAAGTAGCTTCATCCGAGAAAATGATATTTGTTGCGAAGTTATTATCGTTATTGCATCTTTCCATCATCAGCTCACAAAATTCAGCTCTTCTATCAAAATCGTCCTCGTTTAACTCGTGCACTAACTTTATCTGCAACTTCTCCTGCTTAAACAAATTTTTCACTGACATGATGAGACACATTAAAATCCATTGCCATTGGCCTGGATGATTGTGTTGGATTTTCATGTATTGAGAGCATCGACTCAACTGGTGGGTATTAGGTAAGAATAATTATAAATAGGAAATTTCTCATTTTTGAGCTGTCATTATCTTGGAAACGCTTGCAGAAAAATTGTGAAAAATACAAAAAATTCAGAGTCTTCCCAGTCGAATTCAAATATGCAATCATATTCAGGGCGTTTCATTTAAAAAAAGTAAGTTAGTCTCTATATGGCAACCAGACCAGAAATGAGAGAAAAATTCAAGCAGGTAGAAATGTGGGGAATAATTTACTGAACAACTTTCATAAAGGTTGCTCTTTCGTATACGAGGTATTTCAAAAGTTACAGGCGTTATGCTCGACTTTTTTGCCACTCTGTATAAAGATAACATTTTAGAAAATTCCGTAAAAAATTTGAGTGGCGCGAGTGGAATTACCGTCATTTAGAAAAGGCCATTTAGGAAAGAAAAAATTCTCCTTTTTTATCTTTAAGTTGACAATAAATTATAATTACAATAAACAGATTCCTCTTTATTTTAATTCAAAATAGATGGGCCTCTATAAGACATCCTGCATTTGGTAACTTTTTACTGGTTTTTGCAAATTTCTAATCGCAGTTTTTTGAATTGATTGTACACAACTTTTAGCAACACAACGACTTATTCCACGACCTTCAGTATTCATTATGAATAAAAAAATAATAAACACAACATCAATAATTGCCCCAATTCCTTCTCTGTATCAACGATGTTCGCGCAACAATCCGTTCAGCGAGACTGACGGTCTGCATCCGGAGAAAACGTCGAATCGCTTGCTTAGAGTGCTGTCGGCACACTTACATTTTTACGCTGAGTGCGTCTGCTGGTCTCTTTATGCTGTAATATTGTTGTAAAGCTATAGGCAAAGGAAGCCCAGGCGGAAGATATACTGTATATGTATATGCATATTATGCAAAGAACGAATCTATCTACCCTGAATGATCCTATATATACCTAAGCTAGTCGACAAAATTTTAAACAATAATTAAAACATTATTGTATCGCTTATATCCTTGTTTATTATTATATCAAAAACGAATGAAAATATGACTTGGGCTGTCATATAATTAATCTTACATTAAGTGCCGGTGCTTTTGACACTGATTAACTCATTTAATAGACGATTAAGATAATCAGGGTTTTGAATGTGCTAATGCCAATATAAATTCATAGGTTTTGGCACATTGGAACCCATGGTTATTATGATCGTCTATCAAATCAGTTAATCAGTGTCAAAAGTACCGGCACTAAAACTACTAGGGTGAAATGGGGCAACTGCGACTACCTAATTTAAATTTTCAAAAATATTTTTGTTTGGAATATTTGTTATGGTACTAAAAGAGTTTTACATATTTTTTAGAATGAGCTGCTAGTCTTAGCTAAAGATTAACGCAATAAAAATACTTCTGAATTAGAAAATACATTTTTTATTTACCCATAAAAAAAAAATTCGACCTAGGCGCACTTACCCCAAATCCGGGGCAAGTGCGACAGCAGCTTTTAAAGTATTCACAGCCTGCATATAAGACAGTGCGGGGTAAGTGCGTTAAACTTAAAATATCTACAAATCTTTTGCAATTTACGGCGTTGTGATATCTCTTTAAATAAAAGACGTATTAAGTTTTTTGTAGTGTAATTTCATGACACCTGTCAAATGCCAATATTTCGCATGAAAACAAAATGTATTTCTTGGAGTTCTGCTTTTACAACAAACATATTTTAGGAAAAACATCTCATAAAAAATTATAAAATATTTGTTTATTTTGTTAAAAAAAAACACATTAAAGATATAGAACACGTAGATAACTATATTATAGGATACAAAATGCAATGCTTTATTTATTCTAAACAATAATTATTGAGGAAACTAACCGGAAATTTGTAACTTCCTCTCCGTGTGAGTTCTGGTGCAGGTAACATCGAAATTATAGATTCGTCAGCGACATTTGAAATGTCTTCTATATTCGGCCAGGTAAATCTGGGTTCCGTGATTGCAGATTTGGTTTTTAACCTCCTAACGAATTTGATTTCTACAGTTTTGGAGTCTAGTTCTCCTTGAATTTGACCAATATAATATTTCGTAGTATTTCTCTCTGTCGTAAGACTAACCAGTACCCAATCACCAATTTTTCGTTCGCTTAAACTTCTTTCATATAAAGACTCGTCATTATTGGTTTCATTAATAATATCCTCCATGGTTTCAAAGTCACTTTCAGAATCATTAGCTATAAATGCATCTAAAAAAAAACTTTATTTTTCGGGTAGAGCTGTCGGTCTTCCCATTGACTGACTTTTAACTCCTCTTCGTCCTGAGTTATGATCACGTATTGTGCTTCTGGGTATTTTAAAGATTTTGCTGGCTCTTAGTGTACCCATTTCTCACTGCCTCGACTGCTCGTGTTAAATTATCTTTATTATATTCGGCATTTTTTGTTTTTCTCTTATAATTTCTGACCATGGTCTACAAGGATTTATAATTAATTTACGTCTTGGGGAAAGTGCACCTAGTAGGTGCACTTTCCCACTATAGTGTAGGTGCACTTGCCTCTTGTAAGCAAAAATTGGGGCAAGTGCATCCACCCACTTGCTGAGATTGGCATTTATTGCTAAATGTTGTGCTATAAAAAAACATGATAAGTATGATGTAAAATATGACACAAGAATAAAAAATATTTAGAACCTACCGTTTTTCACCTTAATATCCCAAGAAAACCAAAACTATTCGCATTTATTTGGCGAGTGGAAAAAACACGTCCTCCTACCGTCGCCGTTAACTAGACACTAAATGATCGGAAATCGGAACTCCGCGGGAATAGAAAGCGCGGTTACCAGATCTTCGAAGACTATTCCGTGTGATGTTCGAGAAGATATTAGCAGGTATGATGTATTTGTTGGCAAATGGCGCACTTGCCCCACTTCACCCTAACTAATTTTCTTAAAAAAAAAATTTAGACACGCCTTTTAAAGAATTAGTAACTCTACATTTTGATATGTCTCACGAATGTGTGTGTCAAAAATTGAGGATGATAGAGGCTTGCGGGATTTACGTTACCGGCCCATGCAGAATATTAATTCCTTAGCAACAAGCTGGAGTCATTCGCACCTGATCACCAACAAAAACGTGAATTCAACTTAACTTTATCGACGTCTAGGAGACGTTCTTCGACGTAACAAATACCAGAAAAGGACGTTAGCTTGATACTAGGGTTCTGTTTTAAAATTGTTTACTGACCTAAAAATGGAACACTATCATAACTGCTTGGAACAAATTCTGCTAGAGCTAGTAACATTATGGTTTCCATTAATATTTGCACTCCTCCCATGGATACTTTCATCGGGCCAAATGGATTTATCCAAAACGATAACAGTAAACAAACAGCTATGACTACAAATAAAATTAAAATTAAATTCCCACATGGTTAAATAAAAGTAGTATGCTCCATTCCACAATAATTCGTCGATTTCCCGACCGCAATAAAATTTAAACTCAGCCATAAATAAGTGCCTTTTGAACGGGTACAGGTCCTGATTACCTACTAATTTAAGTATATAAAATTGTAGATTAGTATTCTTGTATAAATATTAATAGCTATTTAATTACATGATTAAAATAAAGATACTTACCTAGTATTTTATATTTGTTGTTTTGTTGAAAATAGCTAACCTAAACTATAGAAATTAGTAGGTAATCAGGACCTGTACCCTTTCAAAAGGTTCGGTGCCTACACAATAGATATTTGTCAGGCAAGTTATTTATGGTTGGGATTACGACTGAGGGTTGTCTTTTAAATTTTATTGCGGTCGAGAAATCAACGAATAATTGTGGAATGAAGCATAAGTCAGGTTTCTTCCCTAATTTTCAACATATTGCGATAATGTTTCATCAGTTTAATATTTTTTGACACAGGGACTAAGTTTGGGTTAGTTTTTTGTTTTGATATAGATATTATACTTTTACCCACAGCTAATATACGTCATAGAGCAACTGGACATACTAGACATCAAACCAGACCGATTAATGCTGGATATTATAATAGGTTCAACATACTTTTCAGATAAATTACTTCGTTGCTAGGCAAAAGAAGTCACATTCCATTGTTTCGATCGATTCTGTAGTCCACAGCCACAGCATTTTGTTAATCAAAATATTAATGTAATTAATTAGATTTTTAAATACATTGTCACGTTTTAACGGAAATATCTCAAAAACGGCTAGAGATATCAAGATCGAGCAGGTATACTTTTAGATTAGAAATAACCTTTCTTTAAAAAAGTTGTATTGAATAGCGACTATTACAGATACGAAAAAAAAAAAATATAGATTTATTAAACCCAGTTTAATATAACTAGCACGCCTTAGTGCGAAACTTAAAAATGTTCAGAAACTCTTGTTTCTCCCCTATAAAAACAAACTAATGCCAAATTTCAATTCGATACATCAAGGCGTTTTAAATTATGACTAAAAAAATAGACTTTTATTATTTGTTTCAAGGTTTGAGACAATGATGCATCGTGAATAATAGACGTGTTTTGGACTTCCATTGTCATTATTTATTTATATCACACCGTTTCAACTGGTGCCAGTCGTCTTCAGGTGAATAATGATAATGAACAAGCCACGAAACTACAAGGGTATTTATACTACCTCCTGGTTAGCAGCGTATGACCGAGATTGGTGCAGTCATGCGTTAATGTGTGGTCCTAATAGTATATTATTAACCAAGGTTTAGACCGCCATCATTAATGCCCGAGCGCAAGTTTAAATCACGAGGAGCGGAGCGACCGTGGTTAATATAATTTTTTTTCCACTACTACAAACTTTTATAAGACATTTATCTTTATAGTATGAATAATTATAAAAAATTATAGGTAGGTATAAGTATATTTTTTAATCAAGTTACCTGCGCTTTGGAATTGGCAAAATATTTTGTTGTTTTGTCAGGTGGCTTTGTTAATGTCAATTTTTGTTTATTTATATCATCAGATTTCACGAGTTTTCTGTTTTTTTAGCGAAGAAAATGTTAGTGATATTATTATGTGTACACCTCCAGAATTAAGGATGGAAGCAGAAAAAATGTTGATTGTATCGATATTTTACAATATCAAGCATCTTTAATAATCTAATATGTATTGATAATTATCTGGTTGCCTAACCACAAGAAATCACCTTTTAGGTTATTCATGTTTATGAATAATTCATGTTGTAGAATCAAAAAATCAAGTTACCTGCGTTCAAATAGATTCTTGAAGATCGGTCAATAATGGATTTCAATGCCTTATTATTGACCATGGTCACTAATAACTTATAAGTTAGAGAAAAACGATTTCTAACGTTAATAGTCAGTCAATAATGGCGATGTTATAGGTTAGTAGTGGAAAAACTAAGCTTACATCAGCTAATATGATATAAATATGTATATACCTATGTGAGAACTTTGTTCTCTAGCCACTTGCCATATTCTCAATCTGAGTCTGTATTTTAGTACTAACAGTGTTAGTCAAAATACTCCAAATTTTGCTATATAATTCAGCGCTTGTTGGGGCATGTAGCCCAGAGAATAGCTGTTTAAGCATAATTTGGTTAATCCTTATTGTATAAGGTCTCAGCTAACCTGAATACTGTTCGAATTTTGTATTGCTGTCTTAATCTCCGAATTTTCTCGGAGATTCCTTTCACATGTGGTACCTTTATGGTGGGTCCAGTTTCGACGTCATCTTTCTGTCTATTCATGTGATTCTTTTTCATTTGTTCCATTTGTATTGAGGTGCTTTTTGAAGGTGTAGATTACTTCGGGAAGAGCTTCCTCGGAGTTACAGAGAGTAAATGTTCTGTCAACAAGTGTTTTGACTATTCCATGTTTCGTGGTATTTGAGTAGTTTGAGGCGTAATTAAGGTATTGACCAGTGTGAATTTTCTTTCTGTATACCAATATTTGGATGGTGTCCCTGTTCTTCTGTACTATGACGTCTAGAAACGGTAGTTTATTGTTTTCCTCCTTCTCCATGGTAAACTTGATTGTTGGTGCCAAGTTATTCATGTGATGTAGAAAAGCTTGGAGTTCGTCATCGCTTCTATTCCAAATGATGAATGTGTCGTCAACGTAAGTTTAGGTTTTATTTTTGCCTTTTCAATTACCTTATTTTCAAACCATTCCATGTATATGTTGGCGATCACTGAAGAGAGGGATGATCCCATCGGTAGTACGTCTAATTGACTGTAGAATCTATCCTTTTATTGGAAATAAAAATTATTTCGACAGCATAGCATTCTAAGGTCCATTACGACGTTGATGGATAGCGATGTTGGTTCCTCGAGGGTTTGGTCTTCTCCAAGTTTCCTTCTGATGACCTGAAGTGTATTTTTCACTTGGACATTTGTATAAAGACTCTTGACATCGAAGCTGACCAATCGATCCTCCGGTTGTATTTCCTGTCCACTTATTATTTCAACGAAGTGTTGCGAAATTTTTACAAACGATGCGCTATGTCCTTGAAGCGGCTGTGGTATTGGAAGCAGAAATCTGGACAGCTCGTATGTTGGAGAGTTTCTGGAGCTTGTAATAGGTCGTAGAGGCATGTTGAGCTTGTGTATTTTTGGTAAACCGTATAAATGTGGGGGTTTACTGTGATGAGGTGTTAAACGTGTACGTGTTCTGTCTGGAATGTATCGTTCATGCTTCTTGTGTGTACAGTATATTCTCCCTTTAATGGTGGTGGAGTAGCGCCCACCTTCTATCCTCACTTGGGTACTTACGGTTTTAGGACCTCATTCCTTGAAGGCGGGTACAAAAATCCACAACGGGGCTCGCAGTACCAGTGTGTTATACCAAATACTTCCAAATTGTAGTTGAATCGAAGTAGTTTATATTTTTCTTTTAAAAAGAGCAATATATTGTTGAAAGGGAGCAATATTTAATCGTAAATCAAATGAGTTTACTTCTAACTTTTAGCAGTAAAACGACAAAGTCACTATTAATTTCACTTATTTATTATATTATTATCTTTTAATCGGAGCCACCAACACTAAAATTTAAATTCATAAACAAATCTTTCACTTACTTCTTAAACCACATATAATCCTAACGTCGACACTTACTTTTAGAAATGCGCTCATTTTACGCTTTATTCAATTAAACTTTTCGCGTTACCGTGCAAAGTCAATAAGTAAAGGTTTCTGCCGCCACGACGATACTTTACTATCTCCGTGTGACTTCGGGTCAACGCACTTTCAACTTCCGAACTGAACTTTTCACCACTACACTTGACTAACGGCACGGCAACTTTTAACGGACGACGGTACTAACTTTGTAGGTATTTGAACATTACGACGGTTAAAAATGAACTAACTTTTCCTCTAGCAATCCCACCTATTTATAGGGGAAAATTGATCAAAACAACATCTGAAAATGCTCGCAGATGTTTACACAAGTGTTCCAGTTTCTGGAATTCCTTTGTCGGTACGAGAAAAACAAAATATTTCGGCTTCTTTACAAGGCAATTATCTTAATTTATTTGACAGTTATTAGAAAACAGTTGCAGCTGAGCAGCAGATGCTATGCAGGTGTTACTTGTTGACACCAACGTGATCCGTCCCCATTCCGCGATTTATTCAGATAAAACTAGCTTAAGTTAGAGTTTTGACCAATCAGAAATCGTACTTGCGCGTCATCTCCGAGGTGGGAGAGAGATTATTTAAACTTTAGCAGCGCCTAATTTCATCAGTTTCTTTCGGACGGTACCTTTTGCTCGGTCAAATAACTAGTCGGAAATAAACAGTGAAGTGGAAAATAAATTAAAATTTTATTTAATTTTAATTTATTCTGTTTGAAATATTTTTGCTTATTTGTGAAGTGTTCGGTTAATAAACCCCATATTGGATTATTTTATTTTTCAAACGTGAGTTTTCCAAATATTTTTAACTCATTTTAATTTTCTTGAACATTTTATAAAAATATTTTAAAGTTGGCTGAATTCTAATAACACTTTTGTTGATGATTAAATTATAAATTTTATTTATTTAATTTATCCGAAAATATTTAAGATATTTTAATTCTCTCTCTCTTTATTTTAACTTATTCTGGTAAAACTTTGAAGTCCAATTTAACTTTAAAATTTTTCAAAAAGCTTTCTTATTTTATTTTGGAATAATTTTTAATTTTTAATATTTTTCCCAAAACTTATTTTAAATAAAATATTTTTTGTTTTTTAAAGACCCCTCGCACTGAATAGAAATTTAATAAAATTATTATTTTCTTTTTAATTTGAGTGATAATGAAAATAAATTCTTTATTTCTAAAATGATCGAAAGTTTTCCCGAGTTTTATTTACTTATAATATTTTAAAAATGCCATTCACCACATCGGTAGGCTCTTTTCCTTTTTCTAAGACTTCTTCGATTTTTTGGTTGTAGGTGTCAACATCCATCACGATAGTCGCATTTCCCTTATCTGCGGGTATAATTTTGATTGTCGTATCTTTGCGTAGTTTGGAAAGAGCAACTGATTTGAATATTTGGCTTCGGAGGTTTGGATTTCTGTAAAATTTCTCTGACTTTCCATCGGAATTCTTCTGCTTGGGTCGCTTCAATGGCTACTGAGTCTGTTGCACATATAATGTCCAACAGTAGAATTTCTTTTGGGGCAATCGTGAAGTTTAGGCCCTTTGCGAGCAGAGATTCTTCTGTGGTGTTCAGTTATCTGCATGAGATGTTGACGACCTTGACGTTTCTGCAGTTTCTTCTCATGGATGGCTCGATGTTTATTTCGAAGTTTGTCACATGTGGTGTCAATTTTTAAAAAAATAGGTCCATGATCTTTTTCCAAAGTGAATTCTTTAATTTTCTCAAATCTTTGCTGTACATCGATGGGTAGGGTGGATTTATTGAAACGATGGCACCTAGTTTGGGAACGAATTAAGGCTTTGCTGCCATTTGCTAAGATCTTCTTCGCTCGTTTCCCTGGAATCGGGGATTTGATTTTAAAACTATGGGAGGGGCGCAGAGGTCGGAGCTAAAGCGCCGCAGACAAAAAAATTTTGTTACCACACCCAAATTTCGTAGGAATTCACCTTCCTTTATGCTCCCTAGAGAACGGGGATCTGGCCTTAAATAAAGGGAATATCCGCTATATAAAAAAAATATATAAGGTGGTGAGACGCTCTCGAAACCGGTTTTATTAAGTTTATTATCATCGTTCTTTTTTACTAAAAATGAAATAGGACCCATTTGGTTTTTTAAGAATTATTATTTAGTAGCAAAGAGGCGCCAGGCCAAGAGGGGAGGGGAGCAATCGCCCCCCTGTGGCTACGCCACTGATGTCCACTAGGTACCTATATATCCAGCTGTTATATGCCATTTGTTATGGGCCACCCTGTATAATATCAAAACAAAGTTTATATACGCAGAATAAAATATGGGTTTCAGGTAAGGTGATCTCTGGTCCATCAGTAGCGAAGTATTTTTATAACAGATAGAATATATTGAGATTTTAATTTTTTTCTTATATGACTTTTATTTTAGCACATCGCTCCACGGTTCATAACCGAACACCTTGTATGTTAATGGTGAAATAGGTTTGTTTTATTTTTCTTACCTAAAAATGGTGTAAAGAAAATGGTATTGTAAATAGTAGAAGACCTCTTGACTTTAAAATACAGACCGAAGGAAGCAAGGTTTATGCTAGAATTCTTCGCTTTGATATCAAATATTAAAGCATCAGTAATTAACCATTGTGAAGAACCATGTTGAAGCTGAAACGACAAATAATAGTACCCCTTTTGCTGCAACCCATAAAAAATCCATAAATTTCTTACCAAAGTGCTTTCACTCTCATTTAAGTTCAGTATTATGTTTTTATAATCTCTCAAAAATCCAAAAAGAATTTTACATGACTGAGAATCTCTTGGCCAATCCCCCAATTTTCCTGCACTGCAAAATGCTGCTACTTGTAAAATTGGTGTCCATATTACTTCTCCGTTATTATCTACTACTATCATTGAGTCGTAAAGAACGTCTGTTGGGTTTTCTAGTGCACTATAAAAAAATTAATTAGCATGCATGCATAATTATTTATACCGGGTGTTGCATCGTCGAGCGGGACATAGGAAATCCCATAGAGAAAAATTCTATTTAGGTTTATTAAAGAGCACTAAAACCCACATTCAAAAGAATAACTTTAGATATTTTTGATGAGCCCGTTTACGGGTTATCGCCGATCTCTTTTTAACTATTTCTCCTTTTTATGGCCCCGTATTTGCGGGCACCAGTCAAGGTAAAAGATGACTGTCAAATAAAGTTGTCATTTTAAAATGTGTGCTTTATTGTTATAAAAACTCGTACATCGAAAATATTAAAGGTGTATTTATGAGTACAAATTAATCTGAATAAAACTAAAATAAAGTATCCAATTACAAGGTTAATTATGACATTTTACATGTTTCAATATTTTACTAATTAATAGGTAGGTACTTTTAAATTGTTAGAACTTTAGGATTTAAGAAGATGTTCAAATATTCCTCCATTAACTGCTAGACAATAACCGAGGCGATCATAAAATTCTCTTCTTACATTCGCTAGTTGGTAAACTGAAATTCTATTGCATTCGGCAGAAATAGCATTTTTTAACTCGTCTAGATTTGGGTATTTTTTATCTTTGTATATCCTGTTTTTTAAATGGCCCCAGAGAAAAAAATCATTTGGCGATAAATCAGGAGACCTGGCTGGCCAATTTACTGTATGATTTAAGCCAATAACATTTCCAATTAAAGCACGGTTTAAATATTCCCGGACAGCCAGGGTACTATGTGCCGGGCAGCCATCCATTTGGTACCAAACTTCCTGATTTTCCCTGGCGGCATCATGTAAAGTAGGTAAAATATGATCTTCAAGTAGTTCCAAAAAATATTCTGCATTTAAATTTCGTGTAAGAAATAATGGCCCGATAATATTTTCTCCGAAAATCCCAGCCCATACATTAACTTTTTGTGGATATTGCGTTCTTGTTTCCACAAACCTGTGTTGGTTTTCTTTGCTCCAATATCGATAATTTTGAACATTGGGTTCATTGTTTAAGGTAAATGTGCATTCGTCAGTGAAACAAATGTTTTTTAAAAATTCCCTATTCATGTTTGCTCTTTCCATCATACCAAAACAAAACTCCTGTCGTCGTATTTCGTCCCTATCTCTTAGCTCTTGGTGCTTTTCATATTTGTATGAATAATATTTATGTCGTTTCAAAGCTCGTTACGCTGTGGTGTGATCTAATCCTATGTCATCCTCAAGTTTCCTTGTGCTGATCTTCCCATCATTTTCTTCCACGCACAATAAAACTTGCAAGTCCCTATCATTTCTTGCATCTCTTCTTTGTTCCTGCCTTTCTTCACATCTGCAGTTATTTATTACAGTGCCTTTTGTCTCAAATTTTTTGATAGTCCTTTCGACTGTAGATTTTGCAGGTATCGGTCTATTCGGATACAGAGCAGCAAACATGTCTGACACATTTTGATAACTATTTCCTTGATAATACCATTTAATCATCAATATTTTTTCTTTAGAAGTGTAATTCATGGCTAATATTTTCGATGTACGAGTTTTTATAACAATAAAGCACACATTTCAAAATGACGGAGAAATAGTTAAAAAGAAATCGGCGATAACCCGTAAACGGGCTCATCAAAAATATCTAAAGTTATTCTTTTGAATATGGGTTTTAGTGCTCTTTAATAAACCTAAATAGAATTTTTCTCTAAAATAATTAGGGAAGCCAATAATTGACCCCATTTAAAATTACATGGGATTTCCTATGTCCCGCTCGACGATGCAACACCCGGTATAGGTTTATAAAGTAAAGTTGTTTGTAGGTGATGTCACAAAAATATTATATTATAAGTCCATACCTGTAGCATAGTAGCTCTGGTTGCCAGATTTCTCTTCTAAATACATTTATGACTGAAATATTTCCATAGTCTTTCGGATCCCAACGTAATTTTTCATCGTGCCACCGCTAGAAATTAGTTTTACAAATGTTATGCTAGGTCCTAGGTCGTCCTAGCTGCTAGACTAGGGCTAGAAAAAAGCGATTTACTTACTATTATTGTTGATCCTTTTAGATTTACTGTAGATTTATGTTCATTCTAAAATAATACCCCAAACAATATCTTAGCAACAACATGAGTATATTTGACAATATTCTTTTTATATTCATTCGTTGACTTACTAGTTCAAAATATTCAAGATCTAAGGACACAGAAACCATAGTGATAGTAGCCGGGTCAATCACTGGACGCACTAAGGGATCATACATATTTAGTAAGCTACGTCGCAACTTTTCTAATGTTGTTAGCTTTTTTTCAATTTCCTGAAAAGTGTGTTTGAACAAATTAGGTTAAATACCCATTAAAAGCCCACAAAATAAACTAAACCTCTTCTAGGTGTAATCTACCTGTCTGCGTGCCTGCACATGTATAATTACTTACCTCTTCATGTTCTGACCTATCACAATCAAAATACCACTTGGCCTCTATACCAGACCATGTACTAAAGCTTATCACTTTAACTGGTAAAGGATCAGGATCCAGCCATGAAATAAATGAGGTGTCTGTACCTTCTATACCTACTTCTATTCGTCCCCCTGTTCCAACTAAAAATAGTAGAAATAAGTAGTTATACCCATAAAATTGAATGTGTATTGTGTGCAGTGGCGCAACCAAGGGGGGAGGGCTACCGGGGTGCAGCACCCCCCCCCCCCCCCGAGCTAGCTTAGCTCGGGTCGTCTAACTACCTATGTACAAGAAAAATATACTCATCACTACCTAAGATAGGTAAAATTACACAAAAATTGCAGAGACTCTGGCTGTTTTTGTAATTTTCTGTTGTGTTTTTTAATTTTCTTACTTGAAAACCAAGCATCATCATTGAAAAAAGGGCGTGGCACCCAATTTTTTTTCTAGCCTACCCCGAACTATCTGGTTAGTTCAGATTAGTAAGAGCTTTTCTATTTATTACTGCATGCTTGTTTAAACAAAAAAAATACCTATCTAAAAATGCATAGATAATTGATACCATATTTGAAAAAAATTGGGATTTGAGAATACCCCCCCCCCCATATTGAAAAGCTAAAACCGCCCTTGTCTCAGAGCACTGTGGGTGTAATTGTTGCAAACGCGTTGATTATTCTTTGTCGCATGTTCTGCTCAGTTGTTGGACGTTCGTATAAACAACTGCATGTTTGGTGGTAAATTTAAATGCAATACAGCTAAATCGTTGGTTAAAATTTCGAAATACATTTGACCGGTAAGATAGCCGTTAAAAAAGTAAGGGCCAACCACATGTTCTCCAACAATTCCTTCCCAAACATTTATTGACCAACGATGTTGGTAGTCCATTTGTCTTATGATTTTTGGATTTTCGGTAGCGTAATAGTGAATAGTAGGTATGGTTGTTGACGCATCCATTGTTGTAAAATGTGGCCTCATCAGATAATAAGACATTCATAAAAAATAATGGATTTTCTTGAAGGCGGAATCGAGCCCACTCACAAAACTTAACTCTACACTACACTGAAAGTCATTTTCACTCAAAGTCTGGCGCAGTTGAATGTAGTATGCATGAAAATTATGTATTTTTAAAATGCTCTGAACTGACCTTTCGCTTATTCCAACTTCAATTCAACGCGTGTCTGACTAATGTTTGGATTTTCTGTAACTGTCAACAAAACTGCTAATTGATTCTTCTCATTTGTAACCGTTATTATCCTTTCTTTTTTTCTGTAATCTACGCTTTCTGTTTTAAGAAAACCCTCAAGCAGTGTGCTAAAGCTTATTGGTTCTGGATGGCGCCTTTCGGGAAACTGAGTTGCATACATTCTACTTGCCAGAAAACATTTTTTATCACTGTTCCCCAATACAAAAATCATGTCAATGAGCTCTTTCTTTGAATAATTCTGTTTTTAAATTAAAATATTATGCGATAAAGTATACTAATGTCTTTCGTAAAAGTAATGTTAAAACTTCTATAGTTTCAAATCTCTCCATTAACTTTTCGAATGTCTTTTTATCAGGGTGTCTTCGCTCTGGGTATCGTTCTTCATAAATTCTTGTAGCTAATAAAGCATTTTTATCACTACTACCCAAAACATAAATCACGTCGATCATTTCTACATTTGAATAATTCACTTTTGTCACAATATAAATTTAACTTGACAAAAATTAAGAAATAAATTGACAATAACTATAAAATTAAATTTAAAAATAAAACATTTTTCTGAGACTCTTTATTAAAAAAAAAATATTACGCCAAAATGAGCAAAAATAACTAATGAACCTTTTAATAAAAGTTGTAGAGGGCAAAAAACTCTACAAGAAAAAATATTAAAATACAGGGTGCTCCACTTGAAAAAAATGACTAAATTAATTTTAAAATGTGAAAAGTTTACACGTTTGTAGAGCACACCCTGTACAAAATATGGAATGTTCTGAGGGTCTTAAGTCTTGAATTAGTCTTTATCTTTGATAACATTGCAAAATAATTACAAACTATGTTTGCCACGATATGCGGAATATCGAGGGGAATTTAAAAGTGCAAAAATATACAGGGTGTTCTATTAAAAAAAGAAATTTTTGTTCCTCTTTGTTGAGCCGCCCTATAGAGTCAAAAATAATTTTTCGTTATAAGTCACTTACTGTCCTTCAACTTTTATATTAACATTTTTTGTGTACAGGCGTCCCTCGTTTTACGCGGGGGTTACGTTCTTTGAAAACACCGCGTAAAAAGAAACCGCGTATATCGAAACAAAAACATTTTATTACATAAACTTTTATTAAATACATAATATGTATACATATGTACATATTATGTATGAGAACATTAAACGTACATATATGTACTATGGCATCATAAATACATATAAAACATCTTTAAAAATACAAACAAAAACATTAATTTTTAGAGAAATAAGACGTAATTTTTGACTGTATAGCTTCGTTGCGTAAATTCTTCTCAACTTCCTTGTATGCTGCCAATGCTGCAAAAACCTCTCGTTTAGTTTTTAAACTTCTTTCCATTGTAGAATCTTCGCTGATTAACAGGCGGGTACCAACCGCGTATAAGTGAACCGCGTAAAATAAATCACTGGTGTCAAAAGCGCAAACGCGTATAAGCGAAACCGCGTATAAATGTGCCGCGTAAAACGAGGGACACCTGTATTATAAACTTTGTTTCTTTTTTCTATGATTATAAATACAAACGGAGCTATTCTACTTTGCCACACTAAACGGCCACCCTGTATGAGCAAGATTTCGAAGTCAATAAAAATACCAAACGGTTTTTATCAAAATTTTTTTCGCCGGTTGAAATTTGCCATCCAATTTAGGTATTAGTGATAATATGTAAATATTTTAATTTTTACCCTTCATACTTACCCCTTGTAATGTGCAACCAGAAGAACTGAGGATCGAGAGCTGACAAGAGCCCCTTGATGCGAACCGAGTGCTTGACATCGGATTTTTGCATTCGCCTGATATCAGCAAAAGTGTTTCCTCCTGCGCCGAGAACAATTTCATATGCAGGGTAAGATTTGTTCATATTTTCTAAACACAGTGAGAAATTGAATCGTCATAAATTATTTTATTATCAGCAGTATCTAGTAGGTACTACAGACAGAGAAATTAATAATGCACAGCAAGACAACAGATTGCTTACACAATATTAGTAGGTATTTAACCATAGTTAGGCTAGTCCAAAAGTTCACATTTACCACAAGACACAGATAAGAACAACTTTGGAAAAAACTAACTGGTTTGAGCAAAAGTTGGAATCGAGGACTTTTATAGGTAAGAAAAAAGAATGGGGGTCAAGTGGCACATCGTTTTAAAGGGCGTTCAATTCTCTTTTCAGTGGTATCCTACTTTGTTGCTTTTTGTCCAGAGGTGTCTGAATAATCGCGTTTCAAAGTTGCAGAAACAATAATTAAGCTTGCCTGCATTGAGATTTTGGTTTTCAGGTTAGTGTTTACACAAAAATTATTGCATTGGGTCTCCTTGTAGTACAAATGATTAGAAGATTAGGCGGCACCGTTAAAATCGTTGAATAACAGGAAGAAAATCTAGTTTAAACAATTGATTTCTTATTTATTAATTATTTTACTTCGACAAAAATAACTTTTTATTGCGAAAGAGAAATTTCTACAATAAAACACATGGGATCTACTTACGCACTATCTTATAAGTTGTTCAAATTATTGTTCATTTTCCTGTAAACAATAATAAAGTCTGTTTTCGAACTCCTCCATTTCGGAAAACTTCAACGCGAATTGACCTGCATTCTGCTGCAATTCGCCTTTTAAGATCATCAATATCAGCAGGTTGTGTTTTAAAAACAATGGATTTAAGATGTCCCCAAAGAAAGAATTCTAAGGGTGTTAAATCCGGTAATCTTGGAGGCCATTCAATTGGTCCCTTTCTGCCAATCCATCTATCAGAGAATCTCTCGTTTAACCACTGTCGGACCGAAAGAAAATAATGAGGTGGAGCACCGTCCTGCTGGAATGTTATCAAATCCTCCTGTAAAACTGAATTACCCTCTGCATCAATTTGAGTTTCTAGCTCGTGGGTGATAAGAGGATCAATAGTCTCTTCAAGCATATTAAGGTACAGATCACCTGTCAAGTTCCCTTCAATAAATAAAGGACCAATAATGGCATTTCCAAGAATATCAATATTAAATATGCGGGTTTTCGTCACTCATCGCTAAAACAGATATTCGGCAGAGTATTAGGGATGGCGTTGACTTGGCGACTCATGAATTCACAAAACTCTATTCTTCTATCAAAATCATCGTCATAGAGTTCTTGAAGTATCTGCATTTTGTATGGATGGAGTTTATGCATTTTCAGTGCTTTTCTTACAGTCTCGTGTGATATTCCTGTCTGTTCTGCTACTGTCCGCAAGGAGCTGGTGGGCTCTGCAGCAAATAATCCCAAAACCTCAATTTGAGCTCCTTCATTCATCACTCGTAGGTTATTTATTTTTCTATTACTCTTATGAACGCAAATTAACTAGATACGCGTAGTACTTACCATCGAAATTTTATTAGATTACTTTTGTGTCAATTTTTCGAGGTTACTTTGCCAATCCCCAAATAAAGTTTGAAACGGTGTCACCATGGGCGTAGCGAGGGGAGGCAGGGGAGGGCCATGTCCCCTCCTGGAAGTTGCCACTTATTGGCACGTTAATGTTTATAATGTTTTGTGTTTATTAGTATTTGGCCCCCCTAGAAAAATGTCTGGCTACGCCCATGGTGCCACCAAATCTTCTGATCATTTGTACTACAAGGAGACCCAATGCAGTAATTTTTGTGTAAACACTAACCTGAAAACCAAAATCTCAATAAAGGCAAGTTTAATTGTTTCTGCAACTTTGAAACGCGATTATTCGGAAACCTCTGGACAAAAAGCAAGAAAGTAGGATACCACTGAAAAGAGAATTGAACGCCTTTTAAAACGATGTGCCACTTGACCCCTATTCCCATTTAAGATTCTAAGGGTGACATCTACCCCACCTAGGGGGTTGAAACAAGAAGCCTAAAACTATTATTTTAAAGTGTCCCCCTCATAAATGAAATTGACGTATCTTTCCGATTTTTCATATTTTTAACTGCAAGAAAGATATTAAGGGTGGGAAGTTTTCAAATTGACACCCTGTATATCTACAATAAGTAACCGTTTTTTTCGAGATATTTGCGCTTAAATTGCTCAGTGCCCTAATTTAAAAATTTAACAAATTTTATCACTAACATGTTGTTTATAGACGCCATATTGTTTTTTGTAAAATGGCTCTTATTAAGCCACCATTTTGAAAGTATATAAATGCTAACTTTTTGTATTTCGTTGAAAAGGGGATTTTTTAAAGAATTTGATTGTCCAATACAAAATAAAGGTTAGTTCAGATTAGTTTTTTTTGAATTTCAAATTTATATATATTAAATATCCTACTTTTCACCCAAATTCTTTTACTTATTTTGGAATCTCGAAAAACCGTGACACTCAATTTGATTTTTAAGTACAAATTAAAATCCCGCTCAAACATTTTTTAGCAGGACGCTGTGTGATGCTATATGTATTCTTTAGTCTAGGTATACAGGGTGTTCTAGAATATGTGGGCAATCTCCTGGATTTAGATAGAACATACATACCTATACCCCCCCCCCCACCCCTAGGGAAATACGAGCCCATAAAGCACGCTCCTTGAAATCGTTTGCTTTTAAATAACTTTTGAAGTACTAGATGTAATTTAATAATTTTTTTAATATGATGGTTACTAGGTAAATCTCCTTAATATGGGCCCTTATAAACAAACTTCGACATATTTAGTTTGCCAGGGGCGGACTAGCTCCAACAAAGCAATGCCATTTGTTTCACCCTGTACGATAAAGTCACAACAATATTGTTTTTGGACGGCTTAAACATTAGACTAAAGAAAAGGTACTCTTGATCGACATCGATAAAATCAACTGTGAACGAAAAAAAAATATTTTTCTTCAATATGGTTTTTATTGAATAATTTTGGATGTCGGTTCAACATGAGCTCCTTCTATTCTTATGCATTCCCTAGCTCTAAGAATTGAAAATTGTTGGACTCTCCACAATGCCTCAACATTAGTCCTTATTTCGCGACAACGAAATTGAAGTTTTCTCGATTGTTTATTGGATTGGCAAAGACTAAAGTTTTAAATAGCCCCACAAAAAAAAATCTAAAGGATTTAGGTGATGTTATCGAGAAGGCCAAGTCACTGGTCCTCCTCTTATTCCTATATTATTATATTATATCCATCGATTTTCGAAGTTCCTGTTTAGGTGTTTTTGAACTACTAGACTAAAATGTGGCGGGGCCCCATGATGCATGAACCACATATCACATGGTATTGGCAGAGCAGGTAGATCTTCTAAAAGTTCTGGCCAATTGTTTCGAAGAAATTCCAAATAAAGTTCTCTAGTTAACCTTCTTGGCAATACAAATGGTCTCATTAAATGTTGCCCGTTACAATAGGAGAATGGGGATTGTAATGGCTAAATGGCGCCACCAAGTTCACTAGGCAATTGACCATCAGTGAGTCAATGCCGGAGGTGCCATTGATCCATTTATGTTTAGATTAGGAATGTGTTGTTTAATGTATAGTATTATATTATTGATAACATGAACGGTAATTGACCGAGGACAACTACTTGAAAGGTTGTTCCTCGTACATTGTAACATTGTATATATATGAGAATTGAAGACTGATTAAATATAGTATTTATTATGTAGAACTAGATACTGTCGTTTTCTTATCGTATCCTGACTACATTGTTACACAACGAACCAAGAACATTACAGGATTTTCCTCTGTTCATAAATGCAAATTACGGGAGTTTATGGTGCCGTTTTTAGAAAATTTAGCTTCGTCCGTAAAGAGAACTGAACCAATGAAATTTGCATAGTTTCTGTGCCTATTTGAAACCCAGTTAGTAAACTCCATCTTCCGCGGAAAGTCTTCAGGAAGAAGCGCATGGACTTCTTGAAGATGGTACGGATGCAACTGTTGCTCTCAAGGATTCTAGGGACCGTCGATTTTGGGCAATCAAACTCGACAGCCAATTTTCGGCCACTTGTGGAAGGATCTGCTTCTACGGCATTTAGGATATTTTCTTCAACACCCTCACCGCGATGGCTTCTAAGGCATTACGTGATGCATTAAATTATCGTCGGCATATTCAACAAACGTAAATTCCATTACTAATTAACTAACCAAAAAGAATGAAGAATAAGAAGAAAAAAGATCAAAAATTTTGAATCACTCTATTTTCAAATGACACTGGAATTATATACAGGGTGGCGCACCGAAAACTTTTCACCCAGGTTTATTTTCTTGTCGCTCGAACACGGTAACCTTAGATAATGGTAGATGTAGCTTTCGAGCGACACCTCTTGGCAATCAAATACATCACCTGGCCCGTCTGACGTCGTAGGGGTTCAAGCAGGGGGTGAAAATAGCAAAAAAATATGTTCCCCTGAGAACTAAGGTTCCCGTGTTCGAGCGAATTTTGATTTATTTATTATTTTTTTTTATTTATTAAAAACAATAAACCTGGGTAGAAAGTTTTCGGTGCGCCACCCTGTATTTATTTAAATCGGTTCATGTCAAAAAATCCATAGCAACAAAAAAGGAATTTTATGAAGATGACAAATAATACAAAAAACAATATTAACAAAAATATTTTTTTTCGTAAACACTTCATTTTATCGATGTCGATCAAAAGTGCCTTTTTTTTAGTTTAAAGTTTAAGCTGAAATGGATTTAATTGAAAGTGAGGATGAGTTGTTACCATTACCAGCACCTGAGATAGGAGACCGGGCGCGAGATGTGAAATTGAACCTATTACCAATTTTAATTACCAGTTTGATTTAAATTATAGCCTGGAACGTTGCATAGCAACGAACTTTTTCTGCCTAGGCAGAAAAAGGCCACTTCTTCTGACTAGGCAGTAAAAATACACCTTTAAAGTCTATCAAGTGTCATTAAAAATCCGCTTTTAATATCATTTGGAGAAAAAAAATTGTCTTACTTTAAAACTCGAAAACACGATGTTTTAAGCTGGATTTATAAACTCGAAAAGTTGGTGAGGTTGAAGTTATGATCAAGTTTGTGAGGTTAGATATTCCGAACTCCGAGCATAAAAATTGGTTATCTCGAACTACCCGGGAATTTTTTGAACCTTACATTAGCTTTACATGAACAACATGAACGAGTGTATAAACGGAACTGAGTGTTCCCTTTGGTTTTAATTGAACTCCTATTTCCAACACCAACTGAACCTCAACCTCGCCAACTTTTTGAGTTTATAAATCCAGCTTAATAATTGATGCAAGCATTTTTCCAAAACTATCTAATGTCTTTGCATTTTTCCATCTTAATAAGGAGCGTTAAAAATACGTACTAGATAGGTATAGGAATACTGCCAATAATTTAAACAATTTTGTGTCTTTTAATATCAAATAAGTTTTAAAGTTACCAATGGCATGCACACTTGAATAACACATGAATCTTAAATAACAAATTCAAATGCAATAGTCGGATTCAATAAGTATATAAATCAAATTCACGAACATAATCTAAGAAACAGTGATGGTATTCGTTTGGCTAGTGCAAGGACAAATAAAGCACTGCACAGTGCACAGCCCGATAAGCGCGACCTCCAATTTGTATAATGGTTTACCTATAGAATTAAAAAATGAAAGACAGCAGGGTGTATTTGTAAACAAACTAAAAAGATATATTATTGGTGCATAAATTATTTCTTATTTTTTTACTTTTGAATATACATGTATATATAAATGGTGGTAGTTGCTAACTGTAAACTGTAAGATTAACAAAGCAGTACCTTCGGTACCAATGAATCTTGCATTGTTTTGCGGGTAACCTTAATTTGGATGTTATTGTTACATACTATTAATAGAACTATGTTAACAAAATGTTGGCATATTGTCTAAATAAAGGATTGTTAAAAAAACAACTTGATTGGTATACAGGGTGTCCGAACTATAACGAAATTACTGGGTGTCAAAATTTTTCTAATAATTTTTTTTTTCATTACTTTTTGGTTAATTCGCCGATTCTCTTTAAATTTGGCAGATTTATTATTATTGATTAACTTTAGCTCATGCATACCTATTATGCCATAATAACCTTGGAAGCAAAGAAAAAAAAAATATATAAGATTTTTAGCAACAAAAAAGCAGTTAAATTTGAAGAGAATCGGTAAACTAGCAAAATTGATTTTAAAAAATGTAGCATGGTAAAATTTAATAAACTATTACCTACCTTCTGGAGCTAACAAAATATGAGCATCACTTGTTGCTAGCACTGCAAAATGAAAATCCAACATTAAGGAATCATTGCTCATAATATTTACTGGATAGAATTCCTTGTAGGTAGTCCCGGTCCGAGAGTAGGATACACTGCATTTTGATAGGTCTTAAAAAAAAATTTATCGAGAAAAGTAATAATAATAGAATGTGAAGCACCGTACCTGTACTATTAGATTTATAAAATATCCCAATAACACAACTATTTAGACTGAAAAAAATATAATACAAACACAGTAAATATTTCATTTTTAAAAATAAACTAAAACAACGCCTATATAATTAAAACAAAAGAAGCGCAATGAAATACAAAATAATCTGGTCGATTTCGGCTTATCGCCTCATTTCCTGTAGCCACCCTCTCTTTTGGCAGTTTATTTAACAAAATTAATAAAATGCATTGATAAAGAATTAAGTCAGATTATTTTTCAAGGATTTGAAGCGCATTTTATAATTTATCTTAAATTTTAGTAAAAAAAAATTAATAAAATGATTAATGATGTAATCCCTGACCGGCACGCATCCGACCATACAGCAATGTAAATTGAATGGGGTTTCTTGCGCTCAGCTATGAACGAATTTCGAGAAAACTGTTACATTATTTAGCTTTGGTTCAAACGATATTGAAATGCGAGTTTTAACATGTTGCAGATTTTTCTACTCGGCTTTCGTTTTCGAAATGTATGCAGTAATATATTTATCGCTGTTAGAATTGTAACTTTATGCATGATTCTCTCCACATCTAAATCCTTAATAAAAGTTCTGCAACATGGTTAAACTCGCATATAGAGTTGCCTTTCAATATCCTTTTAACCAAGGCTAAATAATTTACCAGTTTTCTCGAAATTCGTCCATAGCTGAGCGCAAGAAACCCCATTTAATTTACATTGCTGTATGGTCGGTTGCGTGCCGGTCAGGGCTTGCGGTGATGTACTCTTAATACCATCGACTAATACTATATATTCTTAGGCAACCAAGTATACAAGCCGTATATTGAGGTAAATTTTAAATAAACTGATCCTAATAATAGCGCAACTGACCTCGTGCTTTACCCAATGAAATTATCAATTTCAGTGATCTGACTACCATCTTTGTGATCTGAAGGGGAAACGAATAATTGTACATGTTTTGGCGCCAAAATCCTGAAGTTATTGCTTTTTCTGTAAAAATAGAACTTGCACTTTCGCTTTGGATAAGTTATCAAATATTTACTTGGATTAAATATTTAATTAGTTAGGTTTTAACAAGAATTGCATATTTTTTTCTCTTCTACGATAACACCAGAAGTTGGGTTATATTGTGACAGCTGATTTTGAAAGTGAGTGAACAAAAAAGTGTCCACATCAGTAAAAAATTAAACCCGCGATTTTTATAAACAAATTCACGAATAAATTGCGAACGCAGACCTAAACTACATACTTTCCCGCCAGTTTTCTTGGGAAACAGCCCAGAATGGCAAAAATAACAGGTGTAAACTCCCGCGTTTTATAGACTTCAATTGAAGGGTATTTCAGTGCAATTTTAGTCATTTGTGTATTAACTCTTGCCTTCTGGTAATCCAGAAAGACCTTAAAATGGTCCTCTCCGATGCCACTGACGAGGAATTGTGTAGACTACACCAGGAGTTGTGTAATAAGCTAAATTTGGACACTTCCATTACAACAACTGCATGGGAGACCTTTGAAAGTATTAATAAAAAGTTTGTCTTGGAGGTAGGTTTTCTACATTATAAGGTCTCCATATTTCTTTACCAGAGATATTTTTAAACATTTTTGATCTTTAGGGTGAGAAGATACACTGGTTAGGATGTGCTATCTATGTAGCCTCTCGTAGGGTTGAAACCCCAACACTGGATACTTCGTCTGTTGTCAAGGGAATGGGAATTAACTTAACAAGTCTGTTAAGACATAGTAACTTAAGGTACTTACCTTATCCTAGATTTGTTTCTTGTTATAGTCTATAGTAACCTAAAAGTATTTGCTCATTTGCTGACAATAAATTTTAATGATATTTCAGTTTTGTACAGTTTTTCTCCAACATCACCAGATGGGCCGACATGGCACAACTACCTGATGAGTTTCGCAACAAAATAACACACCTAAGAAGTACTTTTAGCATTGCTTACAATGCGTTTAAAAAATATCACCCCTTGTTTGCTGAAATTTTTGTACCTCCAGTACCCAATGCTCAAGATTTGGAAGTCGCAAAACATAGAAATAGAAAGAATAGGTAATATGGCATAAACATACATTTATACTATCTAATATTTGTTCTAAGTTGGTCTAGTTATAATAGCTTTTGTTTTTCTAGGGTAATTCCATGTACATCACTAAAAATATTTGAATTCATTTGGAATATGTTTATTATCATCAAAGCTGAAGAGCCATCCTGTAGTACTGAATTGATTAAATCACATCACTTGCTTTACTGCTGTATCGACCTTGCTTTTAAGAATGCAGTAGCAGCTGAACGAAGAGACCTGCTTAATCCTAGTTTAGCTCAAGAGCTTTTGCAATTTACCAGTGATATAAAAGCTCTTACTGAAGTACCATGCATCGTAAAAAGGTATGTATGTACCAAAGTAATTGCTTAAGTTTTTTTTATTTAAATTAAAATTTAAATTTGTAGTACCTATTCTTTGTAAAAACAAACATGCTCTATAGGGTCCAAAACTATTTTAACTGTAATTTGAATGTAAGTTAAATATTAAATTATTAGGGGTTGTTATTTACTTATAGTCAATTAAATAAATACATATTGAAAATATATACATATATTAAGTACCATTTTCAAGAACATACCTACATTTGGCATGCTTTTTGGTTATGCCTCTTAATACATTTGGTATCTTTTTATACGGGATGTTACAAAATCATATATACCTACATAAAAAAATTAAATCTCACTCAGATATCTTTTGTGAAACATTTTGAAAGCCTTGGCTCAACAAAGTCCATAACCCATATTGGTTTTATTGTTAGATTTTAATTTTTGGAGACAACAGTGCCGTTTTTTTTTTATAATTTAGTGCGGCTTCGAGGTTTTAATAAAAAAAAACACATATTTTTAACAAGTTAAACTTTGTTTACACAATTAATTTATAAAATCTGACAAAAACTTTTGGTAGTAAATTTGTAACAAATTAACAATGTTTTATATTCTAGAGTTCTAGACGTTCCCAAATATCAGCATGTAGGGTATTTTATATACTTTTTTTAGGGATGTCCACAAATTCCCGTATTCACTTCATATACAGGATATCGCCATAAAGTTATATTTTCTTAAATGGAACATTTACCCTTTATATTATCCAATTTTTGGATTCTAGCTGGAATTCCAAACATATTTCATTTAACATACGTTATACCTTAAACCAAGGGTTTAAAAATATTCACATTAAAACGGAAAAGGGAAGCTGGTAAAGCGCAGATAAATTTTACCAGGTGCATATCAAATTAGTGGAAATATTTTCCATTTTATAAATGTGAATATTTGGAAAATCGTTGGGTAAAGGCACAACAGATACAACAATTGTTGTATCTGCTGTGGTTAAGGTATAACATAATATGTTACATGAAATACTGAGTAAAATACGTTTAGAATTTTAGGTAGAATTGGATAATATACAGTGTGTCCGCTTAAGTTGTCTTCATAATAGGAAACCTTCTTGTTTTTAATTTTACAAAAAAAAGTTCTGCTTCCTGAAAAAATAATATTGGACTATTAAAACTTGAAATAGCATGTACAGAGAGGTCATAAAGTAGGAAAATTTCTAATTTGCCCGAGAGAGAAGTCCCCTTAATTTTTATTTTAGAGCAAAATTGAATAAGGAAATGTTACTTAGAATTAAAGGTTATATTTAAGTTTAAATCCATCGCTTTCTATTAAAAAATAATTTTAAAAATGTACCCAATGTTAATTCCTAATGGTATCCTCAACCGCAATGTCTTGTCATCTTTTCCCACACCAGCAAAATTGTTAGTCAATCATATTTTTTCCTCATTTCAATTCATACAGATGAATTAAAAATTACATTTCCCATTCATAAGAGACGAGCGATCTCGTCAGACAACCTTACAAAAGCTCTGCCGTTTGCGTGGGACTCGGGGAATTTAGGAAGAAATTGGATGTTGCCGCATTGTGCAAGTTGCCTAAAATAAATAGGAATAGATGATGTAATTGCCTGTTAACAATTCTGATAATTTTGTTATATTATTTTAATTAAATCATGTTTTTTTTTCGTTCTTGGTTATAATAGTATCTACATACTATTATTTATTTTATTACTTGATATGCTACCATCAGCTACAACCAAATATGTTACATTTATCAGGTATTTTTATCTTTTAATCACGTAACAAAAGTTTTGATGTATGTGTCCCATCCAGTTTTCCATGTTCTGTTATTTTTCAAATAAAACAATATAAATATTTGAAGACAAGACGTACCTATTAATTGATAATAGTAGTAATAGTACAAATTTTGTACATACAAACTATTTACCTACTTTAAGAATAAACCTCTTCGTCTGAGTTCCAAACCCAGGTAAAACTATTAAATTCAGCTAATACCCGCGGAATCGACCCTTTTTTCGGTTTGCAAGTGCAAGCGAGGCGCGGCAACAGCAGGTTAAGAAACGCTTGAACACGGTTGTCAAAGCCATTTATAGCAATTTCTGTAATGTTGATTAATATCTTTTTTGAGAATATTTTTTTCTAGAATCCTCACAACACCCTTAGAAGGACGAAGTTGGCGTTTTACCCAAGGTGTTGTAAATTTAAACAATAAAATGTATGCATTTAAAAATATTTTATGAGTACTGCTATTCAATTACAATCATCCGGAATTCAACCACGGTGGGCACAATCTGGCAACTGCCTGCAAGCCACGTGCGTCTCATGCTACACTCATGTGGAATTAACGACAGTAACGACTTTTTACACTGGTTTTTGCTGTCCAAGCTAAATTTACGCATACATGTCTAAAGGTCCATTCGCATAAGCGGTAAATTGAAAGCATTACATGATAAGTCTTTGTAGGTTGGTCTATGCTTTGAATATCTAATCAGAAATTAAGCCTGGAAGATAAAATCAAAATAACTTTATTAATTGTTGGAAGAGAATTATAAAAAACGTTCCGAGAAGCTGCCTTGATAGTCAAGTCAAAGTCAAAAAAAGCTCTTTTGTCTAAGATACAAAATCTCGTTTACTAAGCTCTGAAAGTATACAGAAGGTTCTAACTAAGGTGAATGACATCAACAATACATTAAAGAAAATCTGGCAGTTCAGGTTAAAAGAAATGTAAAGTAAGTAAGACTAATCTAAGATTAAGACTATCACAACCGATCCTTAGCACAGAAGGTACGGAACATCACGAAACAGAACTAAAATGGAACAAGCCTACTAGTGGCGGCTCGTGGGTTGGCAGCAATGGTCGGTCGGCAGTTCGGTACAGGCGTGGATTCAGGGAAAAGTGTTAGGGAGGGTTAATGAGCGGCGAAAATTTTTGGAGACCACGCCCAAATTTCGGTTTTATCTACTATTTGCATTTTTTAAACAGATATAGGTATGAAGAATTATTTAATTTTACTTCCATTTTTTTTTTATTTCTATGCAAATAGGTACCTAGGTTTGAGAATTCCTTTTTCATGATAAAATTATGTAGTATCACATTTGGGGGGGGGGGGCTCATGACCCCCCATAACCACCCCTGTATCTGCGCCAGAGTCGGTGTATTATTTTTATTTATTTAGATCACATAGCTACTAATAAAATAAATATAGAGTTAGACAGGAAAAGCCTCACTCATTTGACACAGATTGTGGGTGAACATGACAATAACTTATAAATTTCCGGAACGGTGTTTTGCAATAAATTGTTATACGTTAAACCTAAATAAAATAATACATTTTTCCCAATTTACAAAAATTAGCTGATCAGCCTTGCATTTCTAACTGGTTCTCTATGTTAAAAAATGATTGACAACAGATTTTTCAACAAATACCTATCTACCTATCATATAAAAATGTTTTTTGTTTACCAAATAAATTAAGTTCTTTTAGGTTGTCGTGCAGTCACCTGACGGATTTTAATTTTTTCCTTTTTGATTTGAAAATAAAATGCGTATTATGGGCAACAAAACAGTGTTAATTAAATTCAACATTTTAGTGATCGTCGAACACGACCATTGTTTTTTTATTTTACTTTGTTCATCAATTGAAAGAGACGACGAGAATATAATGAATATGATCCCTTTTTACCTCAGTTTCATCTTCGTTTTTCATGTCATTGGGTGGTGCGTGCGTCCAACCAAGATATTTTATTTAGGTTTTAAAACACTTACCTGAGGTCCTAATCCTAAACAAGCCTATAAACCAAACCGAAAGTTTTGTCCGTTGTCAGAAAATTCGAGTTTTCATTTAATTTTAGTATTTAATATTGCATGGTTTTGGGCTCTAAAAATGTTATGTATACATGTTTTTTTTTCTAATGTTTTCATTCGGTTGAGACACTAATATATAAACAATAGGCTGTATTTCTTCCATAAATTTCGTAATATAATTCCCATTGCTTCCCAATTTAGGTGAACAAAACAAAGTAGTGATGCCGCAAGGCCAGCAGGTACCGGGTACCCGGCCGGATCTGGAGGTTGGGCCCGTAAACTGTATTAAACAGAATTTTTGAGAGATTAGTAATCTGTATTGAAATTAATCGATCTAACAAAACATTTCTACGATACTGCGCGCCAACCTCACTTGTTGTCCGTCGTTCGTCACAATGAGGTCTGGGATTTTAGGCGTGGCGGTTTTTCCCCGGTGAATTTTATTATTTTGATCTTAAGTTATAACAATATTTGTTCAATGATTAATTTCGATTGTTTTGTTATCCATTTTTAATATGTACTTTTTAAAGATAATATCTCACAGTACTTTGACACTCGAAAAAACTTATCATGATCAGCATAATATATTTTTTCCACTACTAACCTATAACATCGCCATTATTGACCGATTATTAACGCTAGAAATCGTTTTTCTCTACCTTATAAGTCATTATTGACCATGGTCAATAATAAGCCATTGAAATCAATTATTGACCGATCTTTGACCTTAACCGAATTTTGTTTGAACGCAGGTAACTTGATTTTTTAATTCTACAACGTCAATTCATTGTGGTTAGGCAACCAGATAATTATCAATACATATTAGATTACTTGATATTGTAAAATATCGATACAATCAACATTTTTTCTGCTTCCATCCTTAATTCGGGAGGTGTACACATAATAATATCACTAACATTTTCTTCGCTCATTTTTTAAAAAAACGCAAAACTCGTGAAATCTGATGACACAAATGAACACAAATTGACATTGACAAAGCCACCTGACAAAACAACAAAATTTTAATTAATTTTTTAGAATTATTAATACTATAAAGATAAATGTCTTTTAAAAGTTTGTAGCAGTGGAAAAAATATTATATTAACCACCGTTTAGACAGCTTATAGCCCTCGCGTCTTAAATCCCTCGTCGCTCCGCTCCTCGTGATTTAAACTTGCCGCTCGGGCAATAATGATGGCTGTCTAAACCTTGGTTAATAATATACTATTTAATTATTTTACTATATATAATCCAAAGCCGGGTCCAGGCAATACCGGACCAAAGCCGGGCCTTTTTTTGAAGGCCGGGTCCAAACCGTGTCCGAGCGATATCTCTAATAAAAATGAATATTTATGAGATTTTTTTTAAATTTTGATTGAACTATCCCGGGAAGGAATGGTGCACTTTCCTCCCTTGTAATGCACATACCCAATTTATATTTTCTTGCCATTTTGTTTTATATTGATATAGATTAGCTGATGTGTCATGTGGTGACATGAATAAAGTATCTTTATCTCTTTATCTTTATTATTTTGTACCCTTTACATTGTATTAATTGTAGGTTTTGCAAATGTGATTCAGTTATAAAAGAGGCTCTTCATATGAAGGTTTATACATTCAAGCAATATATCAATAAATTCATCGACAGTAGACTGTTGATAGCGGATGAGAGTGATTTTACAGGAATCTTTGATTCAGAATTATTTGACCTGAATTTCAGAAATATATCCAAAGCTTATGAAACCCATTTGTTAAGTCATGGGGATTTTGATGAACGTATATTTTTAGGTAAGCTGGTTTATATTTGAAATCATACAATTAAATGTGCTCCTTTGATAAAGATATTGTGTATTTACTTTTAACCTTTTTTTTGAATTTATTATATTTTTTTGTTTGTACTATAAGTAGGTACACATTTATATATTTTATACATTACTTTTTAATATTTTCAATTTAATAATGGATGAATATATATCAAAGTTTAAAACAACAAGTATTCAACCAAGCAGCTTATTAAAGATGAAAATAATATTAGTTATTCAGTGATAAGCCCATTTAAAAATTTGGCCACCACAATAATATTAGAAGCATTTCCAAAAATGTTGACGAAACTAAATTATTTTTATATCAACTCGACCATAATTTTGATGTTATATCGATAACAGAAACTAGGAAAGTTTTTAATGCCGACTTATTTAAATTAAATGATTTATGTTAAAATTTATAATAATTTCAATAAAAGTGACTGTGTGTTATGGTGCATGTTAAAAATAAATCTTTTGATATTATCTCTTTGGGAAAATCAGGAGTAATTTTCTTAAAAATATCCATTGGAAAAGAAAAAATTAATATTATAAGTATTTATAAACCTTCCCCACTAGATGTTTTCGAATTTACTATAAATTTAAAGAGTATTTTTAATAATATTAAATATACTTGTAAAAATGAAGCAGTGATTCCAGTAGGTGATATAAATATTGATATTTCCTTAAAATTTAAAGATAGCAACGAGTATTTAAACTTATTGAGTGAATATACTTTTATATTATTTATAAATAAAAACACGAGAAATAAAAGAACAAAACTATTGTGTTGATCATATCTTTGTAAAAACAAGAGAACATTCAGATAACTTTGAATCAATAATTTTTAAGTATCAAATAACGGATCACTGCCCAACAATTTTACAAAAAAGACATATTGGTAATAATACTAATACTTACTTAATTACTATAAATTAAAAGAAAATATGGGACAAACGTACATGAACAAATTTCTATTCTTGTATATTCTAGTATGGATTACTAGTGGCTTACTAAATTATATTAAGACAAGAAAAAAACTTTGTAAAAAATTACAAAAAAATTAAAACGATCGATTTTTATTATATTTAAATACAAAATTTATAAGAACAAATTAACTAAACTAATTAACGAGACATATGCCAAATATTATAAACATGAAATTAATAAATACGAAAACTCTAATCAAGATAATATGTGGAAGACCATTAAAAAAATATGTAATAAAAATCAAATCATAAAGAATAAACGAAATTAAAATTGAAAATAAGTCACTTACTTACTGACAAGAAATTTTTTCTAAATCTAATATACAGGGTGTTTCAGAAGTACGGTGCGTAACTTAAGGGGGTGATTCCGTATGAAACTCTAAGAGAAAAAGTTCATATGAACATGTATCCGAAGTTGCCCCGTTTTTGATATACAGGGTATTAAAATTAAAAAAAAAAAAAAAAGAAAAATATCAATTAGAAGAAAGTCAGTGGCGTACATTTTTTTGTCAATAATATTGGGTAAGGTGCATGGTTCCCGGGATGCCACTGAACTTAATAAATTTAATCTAGTTGGGGCTTATTAAGCCCTTTATTATTATGAATAACGGTACCAAATTTTAATAAAATCGAAAAAAGGATATTTAAAAAAATTGTAAAAAAAAATTTTTTTTACCTTTAACACCCTGTATATTGTATACCAAATACGGGGCAACTCCGGACACATGTTCATATGAACTTTTTCTCTTAGAATATCATAAGGAATCACCTTGTTAAGGTACGTACCGTACTTCTGAAACACCCTGTATATATATACCCTCTTCCTTCTTGGAACCTTTCCCTTTTTAAAGCTACCATATGTAGCTAAGTTGATACACAAAGCTACAAAAGATTTGCGATCGGGCGTTGGTCTATCTGGAAAACGAGCTCGATAGCAGCGCACAGCTTCTGAAGCATTTTGATGACATTCTTCATAAACTAAAACCATGTTCAATTTGTCTTGATTTATATGGTGAACCATTTTTATTTTAAAAATGTAGAAATTGCAAATTCTGACACTGACAATGAGTGTTAATAATGTTAATTATTTAATGATTTCTGTTTTCCAGAGATAGCATTTTTATTTCTCGGAAACGAAGCAAGATATGAAAACAATTTAACAGACAATAAAAGGATATTTTTAGTTGCTTAATCCGAAAAAAATATAAAAATGACCCAAGAACTCAGTGGCGTCTTATTTTTGCCAATATTATTCGTTAAGGCGTCCCCTGAGACGTCACGGGACGTAATAATTTAGCGCTACACGAGCGTTTTATCACTAAAATTATCATTACCACAATTAAATTAAAATCTGCTAAAGGATATTAAAAATATTTATAAATAAAATACTCGTTAAAATTATTTTAATAAAAAACTTAACCTTAAATATCTCCGTTCATGTTGGATTTATCAAAATTTTTTATGAAACATAATTTGATCAAAAATTAATTATCTTTAAGAACCACAACATTTAAAAGTTCCTGTCATCGAAAAAATTCTTTGCACCATGGTAGATATCTTGTATTATTTAAACGCATTTTTTACACAGTTGTGAAGCCAATCATAGAGGCTAAAAACTGGCGTTTACAGAATTTACATGTCACTTATAGTTTTCGAAATAATTGGCCTTGAAGTTTTTATTGAAACATCCTGTATATTTAAAAATAAAAACCTTATACAGCTTAAAGATCATAACCATAATACACATTATAAAAATAAAATATCCATAAAACCTAAAATAAATAAGTCCGTAAGACAAAAATATGTTAAATATTTATGTTTATATTAATTTATACTACGATAATTAATAATTGGCAAAACTGTTCTTATCACCATTGACAGTGTGCGAAGAAAATAATTAACATCGATTCACACACTTTTAACTGAAATAAAAGCATTCAAATCCGCTTGGGAAGATTGTGTATTAATAAGTCGTTACATGTTGCCAGGTTTTAAAACATTTCATTTAAATTCTCATAAAATGTACCAAAATCAGCATGTCATTAAGGGCCTTTACACCCTACGGTACTTGGTCTACTTAATGTGGCAACGCAGGTAAGAAAACCCCATGTCTAAAGGCGCTCGCACACTTTCTTATATATATATATAACCAACGTTCAGTGCCGTGGGCAAGTTTCAATCAAGAGGATATTGGCAATTCAGGTTTTCTTGAAGGTGGGTTAAACGTGTTTGAATCTCGTAAAACCGGTGATTATCATAAGGATATGAACTCGGGAGTGTTTGAAGATTGGTTTAAATCCATCTTACCGCGTGTTGAACGTGGATCGGTAATCGTGATGGATAATGCACCATACCACAGCCGTCGGGTGGAAGCTTTGCCAACTTCTACGTAGCGAAAAGGAAAGATTGTTGACTGGCTCGAAGAAAAAAATTTGGCGAAAAAATGCTAAAAGTGCAGTTGCTCGATCTTGCAAGACTTCACAAAAAAAATATACGAAATATGTAATGGATGAAATGGCTCGTGAACGAGGTGTTACAATATTACGTTTACTGCCTTACCATTGTGAACTAAATCCAATCGAGCTTATATGGGCACAGATAAAAGCTGAAGTGGCGCGTGAAAATAAAACTTTTAAATTAAAAGATGTTAAAAACGGCAATAGCGAATGTACAAGCAGCAAATTGGCATAAGTGCGTATTACATGTCGAGGGCGTAGAAAAAAAATGTAGGACTTAGATGTACGCGTTGAAGTCATGGTAGAACCTATTATTATAAATTCTGCAGATGACAGCAGTAGCGACAGTAATGAAATTTTGTCATCATTAGATAGTGAATAATCGCTGTAATGGTAATAATTAGGGATCGACCGATACCGATATATATATCGGTTATCGGCAATATCGGCATCTTTGCCGATATATCGTATCGGCAAAAAAGTGCCGATATAAATGCCGATATGGTTTTTTAATTAAAATAAAACAAGATAAACTATTTTATTTTTGTTATTAAGGCTTCAAGACATTATCAAAAGTACAAAAATTTCCTGCACAATGAGGCAAAAGTAAAAAACAGAACTTTCAAATCATACAATGTGTATGTCCATATGTACAATAAAACTAATAAAAAAGGTATTCTTTGTCTAAAACTTTAAGAAACAATAATTTTGACCATAAATGTCTAGTAATTGAAATTGAGTTTTCTAAGATTGTGATGCAGAAATATAAGTGTTTCAGTCCCTTGTGGCCCAAGTCGATTTCTACTTGGTTGACATATGTTCCCTGCCTCTGAAAATATCTGTTCACTGAAGACACTAGCTGATGGCGCTGACAAGTAATTTACAGCTTGACCATGCAACAAAGGAAAATAATCCTTTGAACCCTTTCAGATGATGTGCGATTTTTAACGTAAAATATGTTTTAAGTGCCGATATTTTCTGATTTTGGTAATACTGAAAACACAACTTATAGAAATACGTTGAAGAGAACATAAAAATTTTGCCGATATATATCGGTATCGGCATTTTATATCGGCCGATACCGATATATCGGTATCGGCAAAAAATCACTGTATCGGTCGAACCCTAGTAATAATGAATTTAAAATTGTAACGTATTGTCATTACAACACTTTTTAATGTCGGCGTGGAATATAATTTGTCAAATTATTATCAATTAGTGTTCATTAGGTAACAATAGTTAGTAAATTTATAAACATTTATAATATAGGTTTAGGTTTTGCCATTAGTCCACTATTATATGTTTCTATTATTATGTAGTATAATAAAAACATTATGAAAATGCTTTATTATTTTTGATTTTATACCTGCGTAATTTAGTTTCTCTAATTACTTAATTAGATCACCAAATGTAAAAGCTTAATTTATTGTTCAGTTCTTTTTTTAATATTATATTTATTATAGTAAATGTAAATATATTATAATAATAAACAAAAAAATTCATATATTTTTTGAATTATTATTGTTTAAAATGACACGCCTCTGGAATTGGCGTTCCCCTTACGTCTTGCACACCCCGGTAAAAATGAGTCACTGCCAATTATTTTGGTACCGGAGTATAAATGATGATTTACCAACGACTATTTCACTATTAGAATGTTTTACACTGGCAAAATGTCAAGCAACAAACTTTCATACCTTTCGAAAATTTTGCCGACAAAATTTTTTCTCTTGTGATATTATATAATATGAATATTAAAAAAAATTTAAATTGAAATAAAAACATTTATATGGAAAACACAACGATTTAAAAGTATTTTTGGAAATGCTTTTAATAATTAATAATTATTATATTTAATATTATTGTGAACAAATTATATAATTGAATCTTTTTCAGAATTTTAATACCTATATCTAACAAGAAGAAAAGAGCGTTTATTGTATACTTACACCTTTTTATAAAAAATGTTTTTAAATATTTATAATTTTAAATACTTTTAAATAAATAAGATTTACCCCTAACAATCACGTCTTCGACGAATATATGAATAAGTTTATTAAAGAATAACATATTAATATGTCTATTATATTATAAATATTTGAAATAAATTTATTATTATCATTATTATTTTAAGCCGAATTTAAGCGGGTGCTAATGGAAAAAGATCAAGCAGTACCGAGTTGGACAAGCATTAAAGTGCTACCTCCTGGAGATTCTAGTAAGTATCTCAAAACGTCTAAAAAAGTAAAACTATGTACGGTTATAATATAAGCCACTTTTGAAGCCGTTTTCCTTTCAGATAATAATATAATATTGTAGTAGTTCTTAGGGTATTCTAAAGCTCTAGCAATATACAATTCATTTACAGGCGACTCTTCCCTTTTGGAATCACCAAGAAATGGATCTGGTTCGGTAAGTAAATATTTATTTATTTATTTATTTGCAACTTTACAAACAACATGTAAAAAAATACTTATGTAATAATAATACTTAAGTAAATTAATGATACATTTAAAAAAATCTGTTTAAACCTCTCAGTAAAGCAGGAATCATTTTTAGGAAACTTCAAAGGGTTTAGATACACCCTTAACAGGCAGAAGATACTTGGGTCCACGTGAATATGGTGACAAATCCTCCTCTGAAAAAATTTCTAGATTACATGTCATGATAGGAGACAGAACTCCAGCTCCCAGTGAACAGTTAAAAGCACTTTTTGAGTAAGCTATTCTACATTCCCGTTTTTTCTGCGGGAGAACATGATGTATTTGTGATTTTCAGGTCTTGCCAAAACAACCCCTTACCAAAAATTGAAAATATTTTGTCAACAATGAAGATGATCTTTATTGAGTGCTACACAGAACATGTTCTATCTACAGAAGAAGCACAAAATCGGGTCGATTTGGGCACTACCCTGTTTTACAAATATGTAGAGTTGATCTTAAATAAGGAGAGAACTATAACTTTCGATGTTTCGGTGAGTGTAATAATAAGATCTAGTAATCTGAACATAACTTAAAATAATAATTTGTTTCCAGGCCTTAGTTGAAAAAGAAATATTCTACCAGTGCATGTTTGCTTGTTGTTTGGAAATCGTCTTGTACTGTTACAATTTTCCAAGGAAGTTTCCCTGGGTCTTGGACGTTTTGGGGGTGGAACCAATACATTTTGTTAAAGTTATTGAACTGATTGTTAGATCGAAAGATAATTTGTTTAGGGAGCTGATCAAACATTTAAATAGGGTAAGTCTAACAGTTTGTCCCAAAAATCGTGTAACATATCAAAAAAAATGTATTGTTCCTTTTTAAAAGTGTAAAATTAGTTTTGCTTCATCAAGGAATGCAAGACAAAATGACACATAAGCAGTTCCTCGGTTAAAGTCGACATTATTCGGGTTTCTGTATAAACAATTAATTAACCACTGTCTTATTATTTTGTCATATTTTAGTTCTTTGAACCAGACTTCTGTAACTTAAGGTTTCTTGAAGTTATTGTGCTAGAGATTATATGACAGGTTACTCCTACCAAATGCGAATCTCTCGAACTGAATAACTTTTGCCCGATGTATCACTACTCCATTGACACACACAAATAGCGATCGGTTGTTCTTGTAAGAGGGGTGCGACCTGTGTCAACCAAATAAATTAACAAGAGCCACCTATTCCCTTTAATCGTTCAATGTTGCCTTATTTCTATGCCATTTCAATATTAAAATCAATAGAATAAAAAGAGATTTTAAATAATGTAGAAATTGTATTAAATTACTTTATTATTATTTATCTTCAATGAATACATTTATTTTCAGCGTTTCCTTGGTAACAAATATTAAATTATAATTATGTAACGGTATGTGGCAACATCTTAAACTACTGAACCTCTTTTGTCCGTATTCTTCTGGTAGCTACAGATAAATGTGTTGACCTATATGTATACAGCCACGTTCATTTACTAGAAGTTTTAAACGTTTCATTGACTATGCGGTATTTGGGCAACCAGGCTCAATCACATTGATTGCGACCAAATTGCTTGTAAATTTACGAGTCCGTAGGTACCGGCAACCAAGTTGCATGGGACAATTTGAATTATGAAGAAACAACTGAATTTTCTGTCAATCGTCGGACAATCAGATTGTTAATCTGACAGGGTTGGCAGTACCAAATGCGAATCTCTCGAACTGAATAACTTTTGCCCGGTGTATCACTACTCCATTGACACACACAAATAGCGATCGGTTGTTCTAGTAAGAGGCACGCGACCTGTGTCAACCAAATAAATTAACAAGAGCCACCTATTCCCTTTAATCGTTCATTATGTTGCCTTATTGCCATGCCATTTCAATATCAAAATCAATGGAATAAAAAGAGATTTTGAATAATGTTGAAATTATATTAAATTACTTAAATATATTATTATTTATCTTCAATGAATACATTTATTTTTAGCGTTTCCTTGGTAACATATATTAAATTATAATTATGTAACGGTATGTGGCAGCATCGTAAACTACTGAACGTCTTTTGTCCGTATTCTTTCGGTAGCTACAGATAAATGTGTCGACCTATATGTATACAGCCACGTTCATTTACTAGAAGTTTTAAACGTCCCATTGACTAGGCGGTATTTGGGCAACCAGGCTCAATCACATTGATTGCGACCAAATTGCTTTTAAATTTACGAGTCCGTGAGTACCGGCAACCAAGTTGCATGGGACAATTTGAATTATGAAGAAACAACTGAATTTTCTGTCAATCGTCGGACAATCAGATTGTCAATCTGACAGGGTTGGCATGTTTAAACTGACTGCGTTTTTAAGGGAATTTTTTTTTTCTTTATACAGGGGGTTTCAACAAACATGTGCCATTGCTCGTGTGGTGATTCCTTACCTAAAAATAAGACAAATAGTTCCTATGAACATAGGGTCCGCAGCCGCTTTAATTTTGAGATACAAGGACGTTGAAAATTAAAAAAAAAAATGTTTTTTTCTTAATTATTTTGAAACTGCTTCAGATATCGTTTTGAATTATAGTAGATACTACCTAGGCATAAAAACACATTTATTTGATCAAAAAATGTTTGCTCTACCTCTACCAGTGACGTCCGCGCTAACATGTATTTTGATATTTTTAACGAAGAAAATGGTACGCCACTGTTTTTCTTAAAAATAAATACTATTTTCAAAATTGCGCTTTGTCACTTAACAAAAATGGTCCCTAGACTTTTCTTCGTGTGACCAACGGTTCATCAAATAATCGAGATACAGGGAGCGTCAAAATTGACAAATTTTCCAAATAGATAGATAGATAGATAGAAACGTCTTTATTTTAACCTCGGCGAAGGTCAGCATAGCTGTTTACTTAACCGAGCATACATTATACATTTACAAAACTTAACAAATTTGAAAAATACCTACATATTATGATTAGAATTCTAATTACATTTAATATATTATCTAGTAATAATTTAGAAATATGACAGTAACAGTTGGCAAATAAATTCTAGCATGTATATAATAATGCAACACTATTTTAACTTATTTTGTAACTATTTATTTATTGATATTGACCTAGCAAGAAATATTTATATCTAGATTTAAATGAAAGTAAGCTTAGATTATCAAGCTTGTTGACCATGTCAGTATTGTATATTTTAGGAGCCAGATAAGAAAAACTGCGTTGAAAGAGGGCAGTTCGGTGCTTTGGTAGATTTAATAGATTATTAAAACGCGTTGTGCGATTATGCGTGGAATGTCGGAAATGAAGTTTCTGACGAAGATATTGAGGAATTCCACTTCCAAGTAACCGATGTAGGAAACAAGCAAAATGCAATTTTTGTCTATCCATGATTTTAAGCCATTTAAGCTCAGGCAGTTTATAGGTGACATGATCCCTTGCTCTCAGTCCGTAAATAAATCGCCCTTGTATGTCAGAAACTGAGACGACTATGAAAATTTCGTTTGCGGCAATGAAAATTTTATAAAATATAGAATAAAATGCGAATTGATAATTATTTAGAAAAAATAGATTTTATTTCTAAAAAACAATTTGGATTTCAAAAAAAAATTCATAGTTTTGCAGATGATACTGCTATTTTTATAGCGATACAAATTGGGACAATTTAAATAAGAAAATTAAGAAAGATTTTAAAATTATAAAAAATTGGTTTGACACTAATTTATTGCCAATTAATTTGAATAAAACAAATTATCTTCCATTTACTTTAAACCTAAATAATGTACCACAAAACATAAATAAAGTAGTAGCATCAATATAAGCGATGACATTCAAATTTTAAAAGTTAATAATGTAAAATATTTAGGAATAATTTTTAACAGTAAATTAAATTGGAATTTTCAAGTAGAATATTTGATTAAAGAATTAAGAAGTTTATTGCCAATTTTTAAAAGCATTAAAAAAGATTTCTGGATATAAAACATCTAGAAATATTATACTATGCATTAGTCAAAACTCATTTAAATTACGGAATTTTAGGTTGGGGAGGAATAAACGGAACTTTGGTTAAAAAATTAGAAGTATTACAAAAAAGATTTTTGAAAATTATATTTAATAAGGACTATCTTTATCCTTCAAAAGAATTATATTCAGAAACAAAAAAGATGAACGTTAGGCAAATATACATGTATAATATTTTAATATACAGTAAAACTTCTAAATAGCGGCCACTAAAAATTTCATTACAAATTGACCGTTTGAGGGGGTGACCGTTTTTGAGGGGAAGGAAAAAAATAAATTACATATCTACATATAACATATTATGTGTCATGTGAATAAAATTCAACTTCATTAATTAATAAAAGGCTAATTACAAACACATACGTTATTATGTAATATGAACTGTAAATATACAGACATAACTATTTATTTCATAACTCCTACATAATATGTATACATAATAATGTTTAAAAATGTGCACTGCATACGAAAAAAAATTACGCTTTGTGAAAAAAAGATTCAATGGAAGTCTGTTTCATATTTTTAATTTTAATTTTTGCTGCTTCATTTTCACATTTCACACGTCTCTTATTTTTCCACAAACTTCACTCATGCTTTTTAAAGACGAACTAAAAACCTCCTGGTTTTCTTTACTTTCGCAGTCTTCATTTTCGGTAGTTTCAGATTGGCTGGTAAACTCCTGAATTATTTCCTGCATCTCCATACTGGGATTTTCCGTTGAAATGTTTGAGTCGATTTGAAGATAATTTTCCAGGTTTGGATTTCCTGGGATACCGGAAAACAACTGACTTAGTGGAATATCGTCTTCTTCTTCAAAAATCTCATTCTCTTGGAGAGTTTTTGGAAACTTCCGTTTTTGATCTGCATTAACTCCTCCTTATTCATAAAGTTTTTTCAGTTCAATTTTACTTTTCAGAATATCATTTACTTGCGTTCTTCCAACACCAAACTTTTCCGCTATCTTTCGAGCACTGATACCATATTTTTCACTATCCGCGATGATTTCGAACTTTTGTTTAAAAGATAAACGTTTACGTTTCAGAGACATGATCGACTATTGTGCTGTTAAAATGCAACTGAATAAAATTTTACCTTTTATGAAAACATCTTAAGATTTAACAAATTATATTTGTACGTACTTAAAACCCCATTTACATAATTAGGTTTTATCATTCTCCGGTATTTCCAATAGTACCGGTAATAAAGTACCGGCTGGGTGCAAACATTCCCAGAAGGGTCGAGACGACCGCAATTAAGGGTAAAAATTCAAGGTAATTTTCTTAAAAGTTACGGATTCATGTGACCGTGGCCGTTTTAGAAGTGTTTCGGTATTCGAGGGGTCTTTTATTATTAAAAATGCTATAAGATTTATTTTAAGAAGCCAAAACTGACCGTTTTTAACGGGTGGCCGAAATGAGAAGTTTTACTGTATATTTTTAAAAATGAAAACAATATACAATTTAAAGACCATAACCATAATACACGTTATAAAAATGAAATATCCATAAAACCTAAAATAAATAAGTCCGTAGGACAAAAAACTTTTGAATATTTATGCTTTTATTTAAACGATTATTTACCAACAAATATTAAAAAAATTATTTCATTAAAAAAATATAAAACTGAAATAAAAATATTTATATTGGAAACAAACGTTTTAAAAATATTTTTGGAAATGCTATAACTAATTAATGCTATTTAATATTATTGTGAATCAATTATTTAATTAATCCTGTTCAGAAATTTATTAATATATCATCAAGAAAGAAGCGTTTATTGAATACTTGCAACTTTTTATAGAAATATTCTTAAATATTTATAATTTTAAATACTTTTAAATAAATAAGATTTGCCCCTAACAAGCACGTCTTCTGGGGAATTTATGAATAAGTTTATTCAACAATATCATATTAACATGTTTATTATATTGTAACTATTTAAAATAAACTTATTATTATTATTATATGGAAACACACGAAAACTGGACACTCTATACAGCGTCTGCGTCTATCAGTTCTGCCAATTAGTATGTGACGCTGGAGGTTGTGTTAATTACACTGTCCGACACTATTTTTGTAACACAGTTCAACCCATTATTTTCACAATGCTAAAAATGGTGGTCATTTTGAACACCTGATCCACCGAAGAGGTTTCACTTGTTTATTATTCCGATGTTAAGTTCGTCAATTTTCTAGGCTATTTATTTTGTTGTTATAAAGTTTGTTACAATTTTAAATAAATAAAAATTTCAAATACAAAAAATTCAGAGTTTTCCCAGTAGAATCCAAAAATGTGGGGAATAATTTACTGAACAACTTTCATAAAGCACTTTTTCGTATACGAGGTAATTCAAAAGTTAGAGGCATTATGCGCGACTTTTTTGCCACTCTGTATAGTCGATATACAGGGTTACAAAACTTGTAAAATAATTTTTTTAATAAATATTAAATGGTACCGTTCAGGGTTGATAAGAATCATAATTTTTTTAAAAAAATCATATTTTTTTTAAAGAAATCATGATTTTTTTATTTAAAAAAAAAAATTACCAGCTTTTACAAATATTATTATTTTTAAATATCTCTAACTGCTTATATTTTGTTTTGTTAAGTAAACAAATATTTTTAGGCAGGAATAGTACAGATACGAAGCAAAACTGGAGAAGTTTTAACATGCAAATTTCGTTCGAGTAGTTTTTGCAAGTTTGCGCCTTTGTCGAAACTTGTATTAACGTGAAAATTTCGTCCGCGCAGTATTGCAAGTTTGCCGCTTTGTCGAAACTTCTAATAACTGGCAGAAAACGCCCGGCTATACAGGGTGTTTTGTAATTGAATGTCAATAATTAAGGGGGCGCTTTTTGTGTCCATTTTAAAAAGAAAACTTCATATGAACGTATGTCCTAATTTTTGATATACAGGGTGGTAAAGTTTTCAAAAATAAATAGTTTTTTAATAATATCTGTAATACCACTTTAGATATTTTAATGAAATTTGGCAGACATGTACTATGTATCAAGATGCATTATTTACCGTACAACAATTTTTTTTATTTCCACCAGTGGCGTTCGTACGGAATTTCACCTGCCTATTTTGGCAGACATTAATGTCACGCTACTGATTTCTCGTAAAAATAAATTTATTCCTAAAATCCCCAATCATTTCTAAACAAATTTGATCTCTTGAATTTTTTCAATCCGATGCACGGTTTTCGCTTAAAAAAAATAAAAACCTTTTCTCTGCATGATCATAACAATATCGTTAATATGACAATATCACCATGCACAGAAATAGATTTTATTTCTTAGATCAAGTTTGCTTAGAAATGAATAAGGATCGTCTGTTAATAAATCAACAACAACCTTTGTGAAAAAAAAGAACATACATAGAAACTAGATAAGTTGTTGAAAATGCCCTCCACCTTCAAGGATACACGCTTCAGCTCTTTTCCTCATATTGTCGCGCACTCTTTGAAGTATACCTTCAGTATTTCTTATTAAATCGAAGGAAGCTCTTATACGATCTTCCAGCTCTTCTAAAGTGTTTACTGGGGTGCGGTAAACCAGACTTTTAAGATGCCCCCATAAGAAAAAGTCCAAACTATTTAAATCTGGGGACCTAGGCGGCCATGGTTGAGGTCCGCCACGACCAACCCATCGGTTATTAAATGTTTGATTTAAATATTCTCTTGCTACAACACTAAAGTGAGCGGGCGCACCATCATGCATGAACCATATTCTGTTTCTTATTAAAATTGGAACTTCTTCTAGCAATATGGGCAAATCCTCCTCTAGAAACCTGCGATAATTATGGCCATTTAGCCTTTCTGGCAGGAAAAAAGGTCCAATTAAATAATTTCCAACAATTCCACCCCAGACATTTACCGAAAACTGTTCTTGCTGGTTATATTCTACAACTGCGTGGGGGTTTTCGTCGGTCCAAATATGGTTATTGTGAAAATTTCTGATTGCGTTTCTGGAAAAGTTAGCTTCTTCTGTAAACATTATTTCATGGTCAAACAAGGGATTATGCGCAATTTTCTCCAAAAACCACTGACAAAAATTAACACGCAAGGGAAAGTCTCGGGGAAGTAACGCTTGGACCCGCTGAATATGATACGGGTACAATAAAAAATCGTGCAAAATTTTCCAAACCAGGACGTGCGAGATATTCAGATTATGTCCAATTTTTCTAGTACTTATTTCAGGATTATTATCAATATAATTTAAAATTGCTTCTTCAATTTCTGGAGTTCTTACAGTCCGATGGGATCCTTTTAATTGATTATTTGCCATAAAAGTACCTGTTTCAGTCAACCTTCTATGTACATTTGCAAATGTTCGCCTATCTGGTATGACTCTATTAGGGAACCGCTCTTGATACAATCGCCTAGCTTCCGGCGAACTGCCATCAGCCAAACCATACATGTAACGCATATCTGCCAACTCCTCATTAGTAAACCCGACCATTATCTTTCAAAATAACAATACTCGGATATTTTAAACACCAAATTAATAAGACACGAAAAACCGAATTTAAATATTGATAAACTGTCAAACAAAATAATGACAACCGCGCCCTGACAACAGAATTAATAACTCTTACAGACACATCCTACTACAATAATAATTTTCTTCCACTACTAACCTATAACATCGCCATTATTGCCCGATTATTAACGCTAGAAATCGTTTTTCTCTACCTTATAAGTCATTATTGACCATGGTCAATAATAAGCCATTGAAATCCATTATTGACCGATCTTTGACCTTAACCGAATTTTGTTTGAACGCAGGTAACTTGATTTTTTAATTCTACAACATCAATTCATTGTGGTTAGGCAACCAGATAATTATCAATACATATTAGATTACTTGATATTGTAAAATATCGATACAATCAACATTTTTTCTGCTTCCATCCTTAATTCGGGAGGTGTACACATAATATTATCACTAACATTTTCTTCGCTCATTTTTTAAAAAAACGCAAAACTCGTGAAATCTGATGACACAAATGAACACAAATTGACATTGACAAAGCCACCTGACAAAACAACAAAATATTTTGCCAATTCCAAAGCGCAGGTAACTTGATTAAAAAATATACTTATACCTACCTGTAATTTTTTATAATTATATTATTAATACTATAAAGATAAATCTCATATAAAAGTTTGTAGTAGTGGAAAAAATAATATATTAACCACGGTTTAGACAGCTTATTATAGCCCTCGCGTCTTAAATCCCTCGTCGCTCGTGATTTAAACTCGCCGCTCGGGCGATAATGATGGCTGTCTAAACCTTGGTTAATAATATACTAAATATTGTGATCCTTATTAATTTCTAAGCAAACTTGATCTAAGAAATAAAATCTATTTCTGTGCATGGTGATATTGTCATATTAACGATATTGTTATGATCATGCAGAGAAAAGGTTTTTATTTTTTTAAGCGAAAACCGTGCATCGAATTGAAAAAATTCAAGAGATCAAATTTGTTTAGAAATGATTGGGGATTTTAGGAATAAATTTATTTTTACGAGAAATCAGTAGCGTTACATTAATGTCTGCCAAAATAGGCAGGTGAAATTCCGTACGAACGCCACTGGTGGAAATAAAAAAAAAATGTTGTACGGTAAATAATGCATCTTGATACATAGTACATGTCTGCCAAATTTCATTAAAATATCTAAAGTGGTATTACAGATATTATTAAAAAACTATTTATTTTTGAAAACTTTATCACCCTGTATATCAAAAATAAAGACGTTTAGGACATACGTTCATATAAAGTTTTCTTTTTAAAATGAACACAAAAATCACCCCCTTAATTATTGACATTCAATTACAAAACACCCTGTATAAACGATACGCACTTATTTTAGTTATCAATAATATTTTTGCTTTAGGGGTTAATCTATCAAAACATTTGAACTCATGACAAGCCGGGGCAGAAAGGAATTTAGTGTTTGACAGCATTTTATAAAAAAGAAAGTGGTGGGCAAACTAGGTTGTAGAGCAGCAGTATGTAAAAATTGTGGTAAAGAATTGCAAGGTCTAGTGGACAGACTAAAAAGTCATTGGGAAACCTGTTAAAATGAAACTAGTGATATCAGCAGTGGTCTTGAAACTCTGCATGGTGATTGTCAGTCGCAGCCTGGAACTAGCCAGAGTGAAATTATCCAGTTGGCAAAGAAACAGAAAAGCAATAACTGTGAAAAGGGAAGTGTAGGTGGACGTGAAAATAGTGGAAGTAGCGGTCATTTGGATTCTTTTGTTGTGCGAACTGGACAACATAAGAAAAAAGAATTGGACAGACAAATAGCCAAAGCCGTTTACGCAACAAATTGCAGTTTTAGAGCTATAGAAAATAAAGAGGTTCGAAAGGCCATAGAAATGCTAAGAACTGGTTACCTTCCACCATCTAGATTTCAGTTATCATCAACGCTCTTGAATGAAACATTTGAAGAAGAAAAATCTATTTGTTTTAACAAGTTATCTGGACAATCTGTTTGCATGTCCTTAGATAGATGGTCCAATATACATAATGAGCCGATAATCTGTGTCGTTTTGACTGCAGAGGATGGAAACAGTGTTCTTTTAGAAAGCATAGATACATCTGGTCATCCCCATACAGCTGACTATCTTGCCGAATTGGCTATTAACTCAATAAATAAGTGCAAAAATGAATATAACTGTAAAGTTACCAGTAATTGTTACAGATAATGCGAGCAACATGGTCAGTATGAAGAAAAAAATTACCGAGTCGTTCAATTACCCTATAATTACATATGGTTGTTCAGCACACTTACTTAGTTTGCTCTCCAAAGATTTAGAAGCATCGCAGATAAAAGAATATATAGTACGCATATTGTGAAATACTTCAGAAATACCCATTTGCCAAATGCTTGGTATAAAGAAAAAGGGGGGCAAGAAATTGGTCTTACCTCAGGATGTTCGATGGAATACACTTTCAGATTGTCTTGAGATCTATATAAATGAGTGGCATTGTTATTAATATGTGAAGAGCATAAAGATCAAATTGATCCAGTGTTTTTTAAAAAAGTTTCAGATATCTGTATTAAAAAGATGGCAGAAGATTTTCTACAGTTGCTAAAACCAATTTCTATAGCACTGAATGCAATGCAACAAAAAGGTGCTTTTTTATCTCAACCAGTTTACATATGGAAAAAGTTACTGGCTATTTGTGACAGTTTTGCATTTGAAGAAGAAAGAAACAGATATGTTCAAGCTCTAACCCCCTTTCACTTTTTGGCGTATATTTTGGATCCTACAATAAACAAAGAAGAATGTCCATTACTAGCTGAAGAAAAGAGAGATGCTCTACACATTATTACCAAATATTTTGCAGACACAGGATTATTACCATTACTAATTAAGTTGGAAGCTAAGTCGGACCCTTTTCACAAAACTCTGTTTTCAGAGGAAATAATCAAAAATGTAACAGCAGTACAGTGGTGGAGATCCCAAGAAGATGTTTCAGAAATTAAGCAAGTGCTCCCAACAGTAATTTCTGTTTTGTGTGCCTGTGCATCGTCTGCTGATATCGAAAGGATGTTTTCTACTTATGGATTCGTACATTCAGATATAAGAAACAGACTTGGCAGTGACGAAGCAGCTAAACTAGTATTTATATTTAAGCATTATTATAACACTTAGGTTTTTTTTATGTTTTTTTTTTGTTTAAATTAAGTATTTTTTAAGGTTTTTTTAGTTTTAATTTTTAAATTTTTTTAAGGTTTTATTTTTGTAATAACCAGCTGTTCTCTTCGATTATTATAATAAAATTATAAATAACACCACATAAAAATTCGTCTGGGTTTTATTTTTTGTATGAACAAATACATTTTAAGTGTTAAAATTTTAAAACTCTTTTTTAAATTAATCATGATTTTAAAAAAAATCATACTGATTAAAATTATGGTTTTAATCGTGATTTTAATCATCTCAACCCTGGTACCGTTATACATGTGGTTTATTTAATGTAACAAGAAAACCTTACGTGTTTTTTGGGCCATTTTTGTATTTAGATAGGTTCGTTCTACTACAATATGCTACTCAGCAATAATAAAACGTTTCCGGGCCTTTATTAGTAAGAGCTTTTTTCATTATTCTTGGCCATGGAATCAGCTATTTAAATTTATTGGTAAAATATCAATATATCTGTATAGTTAAGTAAGAAAAGAACGCGCGAGTGCCCGTCCTTAACTCGCCTTCTGGCGATGACGGTTGGTTGAGAGCCAGGAAGTCCTGGGACATTAACTGCGCTCCTCGAGGTTTTAAAGGAGTTGTCTCCCAAGTACCATAGGAACGCAGCATCCTCCTCACGATCTAAACCAAATTTTCTTATCAATGGCCCTTCTTGCTCCCAACGTTGTTTCACTTTCAAGATTTTTATTCTTGATGTATGATTGTGCTAGAGCACGAACTGACTATCTTTCTGCAATCCTTGTTTATATTTCAACTCTCAAGCTACTTTTAGAACCAAGCCACATGTTGTCATCATGCTACTTTCAAAAAGTACATCAAAACAAAAAAAAAACTAAATACACCATCACAAATTAAGTGTACTCTCTTTTTTTATGCATAGAACTCTCACTACAAGCTATAGCACTGAATGCAATGCAACAAAAAGGTGCATTTTTATCTCAACCAGTTTACATATGGAAAAAGTTACTGGCTATTTGTGACAGTTTTGCATTTGAAGAAGAAAGAAACAGATATGTTCAAGCTCTAACCCCCTTTCACTTTTTGGCGTATATTTTGGATCCTACAATAAACAAAGAAGAATGTCCATTACTAGCTGAAGAAAAGAGAGATGCTCTACACATTATTTCCAAATATTTTGCAGACACAGGATTATTACCATTACTAATTAAGTTGGAAGCTAAGTCGGACCCTTTTCACAAAACTCTGTTTTCAGAGGAAATAATCAAAAATGTAACAGCAGTACAGTGGTGGAGATCTCAAGAAGATGTTTCAGAAATTAAGCAAGTGCTCCCAACAGTAATTTCTGTTTTGTGTGCCTGTGCATCGTCTGCTGATATCGAAAGGATGTTTTCTACTTATGGATTCGTACATTCAGATATAAGAAACAGACTTGGCAGTGACGAAGCAGCTAAACTAGTATTTATATTTAAGCATTATTATAACACTTAGGTTTTTTTTATGTTTTTTTTTTTTGTTTAAATTAAGTATTTTTTAAGGTTTTTTTAGTTTTAATTTTTAAATTTTTTTAAGGTTTTATTTTTGTAATAACCAGCTGTTCTCTTCGATTATTATAATAAAATTATAAATAACACCACATAAAAATTCGTCTGGGTTTTATTTTTTGTATGAACAAATACATTTTAAGTGTTAAAATTTTAAAACTCTTTTTTAAATTAATCATGATTTAAAAAAAAATCATACTGATTAAAATTATGGTTTTAATCGTGATTTTAATCATCTCAACCCTGGTACCGTTATACATGTGGTTTATTTAATGTAACAAGAAAACCTTACGTGTTTTTTGGGCCATTTTTGTATTTAGATAGGTTCGTTCTACTACAATATGCTACTCAGCAATAATAAAACGTTTCCGGGCCTTAATTAGTAAGAACTTTTTTCATTATTCTTGGCCATGGAATCAGCTATTTAAATTTATTGGTAAAATATCAATATATCTGTATAGTTAAGTAAGAAAAGAACGCGCGAGTGCCCGTCCTTAACTCGCCTTCTGGCGATGACGGTTGGTTGAGAGCCAGGAAGTCCTGGGACATTAACTGCGCTCCTCGAGGTGTTAAAGGAGTTGTCTCCCAAGTACCATAGAAACGTAGCAGCCTCCTCACGATCTAAACCAAATTTTCTTTCTTGCTCCCAACGTTGTTTCACTTTCAAGATTTTTTTATTCTTGATGTATGATTGTGCTAGAGCACGAACTGACTATCTTTCTGCAATCCTTGTTTATATTTCAACTCTCAAGCTACTTTTAGAACCAAGCCACATGTTGTCATCATGCTACTTTCAAAAAGTACATCAAAACAAAAAAAAAACTAAATACACCATCACAAATTAAGTGTACTCTCTTTTTTTATGCATAGAGCTCTCACTACAAGCCCTGGTGCTGTTTGGTTCTTTAAAAGGTAGCACACTGTATTTTCCTAACTTTGGTATTTTTAGATTGAAGAAACTGTGGTAGAGTCTTTAGCATGGAAGTCGGACAGTCCCATTTGGGATGCAATTGAGAAGTCTGGGCAAGGTATCCCTAAGTTTCAAGATACTGCATTGCCTGGACACCTGCTATATAATGATGATTCAAATGCCATACGTAAGTAGCTCTACAATCTCTTGTAATAATCTTTATTACCCTGCAATTTTTTCAGAATATGAGAATTTTTTTTATCAGTGCCATTTTACAGTAGATTTATTTATTCTTATTGCACGATTTATAATATTTCAGTATTTCAATCCCCTGGCGGCGGTCCCACTGCAAGTGATTGCTTTCATTCACCACTCTCACAACTTTGCAGGAATCTGTTTCCTTCCAGTGGATCCTCCGTACAACTGCAAAGACAAGGTGCCGCCCATATAAGTGAGTATATGGCACATGAAAATATTGACAGGAGCAAAACACAATTTTATTGTCTAATTAGAAGTTTTAGTTTTTATGACAACAACGACTTTGGTATAAAAGTATTACACCAATTTAATGAATCTTATTAATTCGCCCACAAAATTGTTTTAGTGCTGCCAGATAAGGACGGAAAGCTTAAATTAATACCGATTATGGACAGTGAAACGAAGACGGAGAACCAACAAGGTAGTCCTGGAGCAAGACCCGATCCACAGGCCGCCGCCTTACCTCGTAGAACTGGGAGCTTGTCAATTATTTTTAGAAAGGTAAGTAAAAAAATATCAGCCAGTTGTGTTCAAACACTAACAAATCCGATTTTTGTGCTATCAGCATTATGAAAAATTTGAAGTAACTGATACTAATCATACAGTGACAGTGTCTCTACAAATGGGCTGAACTATACTTCATATTTTATTTTGCTGGTTATACAGCGTGTCCAGAAAAGTTCTAGACATATGGGAATTTTCTTTATTGTTGATTTTACGAAAAAAACTTATTTTTTATAAAAAGTTCTGCTTGATGCGCAAATAATATTGACATATCAAAACTTAAGATATCATGTACAGGGCGGCAAAAAAATATAGAAACACAGAATTCCGTTAAGAGGGAAGTACCCTCAATTTTTATTTTAGAGCAAATTGTTATAAGAAAACTTTACTAAGGACTACAAAACGTGGTCAGATACGATTTTTCGTTGAAATATTTTAAATTACAGGGTACCATCAAAAACACGTTGAGCATTCATTATCTCTTGTTGGAAACCAATTACGTAAAAAAATAATGCGAGATTATTTCATGTTCTAAAATCAACCTATCAGGATCAGGAATATTAAAAACATTTAATTTCCTTAAAGCAAAAATAAATTGTGAATGTGAATAATAAACAATAGTTTAGCAATTACATGATAAAAGTGATCCAAAAACAGATAGTTTAAAGTGAAAAATTATGTCTCTACATGCCCCCCTTATTTTTCCATGCAAACTATGGTACGCCTTGTAGTTTCTCTTACTGTCGCCCGTATCATATTGGGAGTGATTTCTTGGACACAGTTTGTTATTACTGCTTCAAGGTGGTCAATATCCTGAAAAGGTCTATGCCCATACACCATTTCTTTTAATCGGCCCCATAAGAAGAAGTCCAGGGGTGTGATGTCAGGCGATCTGGCTGGCCAAGGAATATTTGAACGTCTGCCTATCCAACGGTGCGGAAATACTTCATTCAAATACACAGTTACTGTGTTAGTACTATGACATGGGGCTCCATCATGTTGATACCAAATTGTACGTCTTATATTTAGTGGCAGTTCGTCAAAAAATTGAGACAACTGGTTCCTTAAGAAGTCCAGGTAAATGGCAGCATTTATATGTTGTCGCAAAAAGTATGGTCCAACGATCCGATCATTAAAAATGACACACCAAACATTGGTTTTAAATGAATATTGACTACGGCATTCGATTAAAAAAATTTGGATTGTTGTCACTCCACCACCGACAATTTTGGGAGCAAACCACGCCGTTGAAAGTAAACATGGCTTCATCTGTAAATAATATTTTCCTTGCAAAAAAAGGATCAACTTCACACTCGCCTTGGAACCACGCGCAAAATAGGAAACGGGATTCAAAATGTCTAGGAAGAAGCGTGTGAATGTATTTCGGTTTATATGGATGAAATTTATTTATTTTTAAAATATTACTAGCAGTAGACTTTTTGACGTCAACTGGAATAGTTTTTGACAATTTTCTTAAAGAAATTTTCGGGTCTTCGATAACCGCTTGCATTACTTTGAGTTGCTTTTTTTCTGTTGTGGACCATTTGTTGTGTTGTTTCTTAAATACATTTTCGACGGAACCAGTAGCTTTAAATTTATTCATTATGTTTGCTATAGTGGCGCTACATACCATTTTGTCAGGATGTCTAGTATTAAATATAAGTGCGGCTTCCCTAAAAGGTTTATAGTGATCTCCGACGATAAATACTATTTCTATTTTCTCCTGCAGCGTTAACATTACAGCCATGACGAAACTAACGAAAAACTCTTGTTAATAAGTCGAAAAATAGGAAATGATTTTTGACTAACATGTCAAAATTCGTTACTATAGTATTGCACATAGTTGTTGCAAAATTGCTGCAGGTAACTGTTAAGGAAATAAAATAAAAAAATATTTTCCAAAGGCTTTTTGATGGTACCCTGTAAATTAAAATATTTTTTCTACGAGTGACCGCAAAGAAGCTACTTTGCGCACACTTTTGCATACGCAAAGTAGCACTTTCCCGCACACTGTGCGGGAAATTTTTTTTCCCGCACACTTATTTTAAAGCAAAATTACCATATTATAGACGCGTTTTTTTCTTATATTTTATAATTTTTTTAGATATTTATACAAAAATATTGTAACAAGACAAAGTTGACAGGTGGTTTATGTGTTGCCTTATAAACTATACCGAAGTATTGTGCCGTGCGGCTCAAAATTTTTTTGAAATCTGCATTATTATATTTTCCTCTAATTTTGTTCAAGTTAAAAAAAATCAAGTATTTTTGTGTCAAATGCGGTTTGTTCCCTTAGCAACCAAAATACATTGTCATACAACGCTTTCATGTCAGTTTAGAGGTCTTCTTCAAAATTTTCACTAGCATTTTCACCTATTTAAAATAAAAAAAACTGTTTTAAAAATGGATATCACTGAAGAAGAACTTCCAGAAGATGTCCTAGAAGCCGCCAACATGGCTAGTTTGCAATTGCTGCCTGCCAAATCGCGAGAAAAATACGAGAAACAGTACGAGTTGTTTTCCAAATGGTGCGAACAAAGGGGGATATAGTTGTTTTTGATGTCAATAAAAATTTAAAATTAAAAAAATATATAGTTATTTCACTCGTAGAAAAAATATTGTTCCTAACACGTGCGCAAAGTAGTTTTCCCGCACTTAAAGCTTATCCGAACTCCGCCTCGCGTCGTTCGTCTAACTGCTTTCGCGTGCGGGAAAACATAACTTTGCGTATTGTATCTGACCACGTTTTGTAGTCCTTAGTAAAATTTTCTTATAACAATTTGCTCTAAAATAAAAATTGAGGGTACTTCCCTCTTAACGTAATTCTGTGTTTCTATATTTTTTGCCGTACATAATATCTCAAGTTTTGATATGTCAATAGTATTTGCGTATCAAGCAGAACTTTTTATAAAGAATAACTTTTTTTCGTAAAATCAACAATAAAGAGAATTCCCATATGTCTAGAACTTTTCTGGACACGCTGTATAGATACGAGTCACCTGGAGAAACTTTAATTTTGCTGTACGATAGGACATGCAGCCGGCTATATTTCGGAAGCCATTAGTCTCACAGCTTTCGGAAATTTTTTTTATGGTAATATTGCCAATAAAAAATTAAAATTATTTTTAAGTTCCTACCACTGTCGCTAGAAGAAGAAAAGATAATTTATATCCGGAATTTGTCCAATAGAGATGTTTTGAAAATATTTGCATCCTAATACTGAGAAAAATTGACTCAGGTATTCAGGTTTTTTTTAAAATCTAGTATAAAGTAGTGGGGGGACGTCAATTATTTTTTGTCCTTTTGATAGATAACTTCGGTTTGACTTAATTGAATTTAACAAACTTAGTCTCGTTGAGAAGAGCTTTTGTTGTTTTATCTCTTGCATTATAAACTATGTCTTAAATCTTTTGACAGTGACCGCTGGAGGGCGCTGTTTGACAGCTTAAGAGTAATTACGATTTTTAATGGTGTGGTATGTCTGTTTTCACACAGTTAATAAAGATTCAGTCCCAACTAACAAAATAAATTTTATAAAGGTATTATGAACTAATATACAATAATTTTTATAGAAGCTTAAAATTCCTATAACGTGGTTAAATACCCTTATACGATATTTATACAATCAAAAAGGGCCCACTTTTTAAAAACATTGTGATACTATAAGAGTTCCAGAGAAGTTGTGTACCAAACTTTTAAAGCAATTTAATGCAACAAGTATAAAATTGTTTTGTATTGTGTATTAATGTTTTAGTGCAGAATTTTAGAGCCGAATTGTTTTAAAAGGGGCGTATAACAACAGAGATTATAAATATGTACCTACTTATTTGAAAATCGATCAGCCTAAACTTAATGGCGCTCGTTCGTAAAAAATGATTGATATTATAGTACATTTATCATTTTAACAATCTCGGATTAGCGTTAATAGCTCAAATTTCCTTGCGTCGAAAATTTTATTGATAAACTAGGTATATATTTGTGGCACAAAAAAGATGCGCTTTAGTTTTGGCCACGATTGCTTTAAAATTAAAATAATATCTATATAATTGTTTTTTTATTATTTCGGTATTTTTTGTTCATACTATTAAGTTATTATTTTATTTAAGAATAACGTCAGAGAATATTCCTCCAAAACTAATAAAATAACGTTCTTACGTCTCTGACTTAATTTTACATGATAGCGGCAGTCGCGGATCCAACAAATCATTATTTAAATATGGCGCATTATAACACAACCATTTAATGTCAAATAAAAACGTTTAATAATATTCTAGTAAATTAGAATTGTATACGATCACAATATTTCGTGTATTATCACATTGTAATTATTATTAACTATGTAGTTTGTAAGCCTGTCCATGACAGAGGGAGCCAAACCATTTGCGTCTATTTTGGGAGGGTTATTTTTTTTTATTGTAATAAGATTATACTTCAAAAATTGGACTTCGATAAATATTACATGACAACATCACAGCTTGAGGTGAAGTAAGAAATTTCTTTTGATACCGACCTAACATTTAATTTGATACAAGGTCCTTTTTTACATTTTTCATACTGACTTTAATTCAAAGATTTATTAGTTGTCTTTGTATAAATCTTAGGATTTTTAAGTAATATTTCTAAAATTCACTTGTACCCTTGTGTTTTCAATTAAATGTGGCAACACTGTTTTTAAAACTTCGATAAAACTATATAACGCATAATTAAACTTCGTTATAAAAAACGGTTGTCCTATGAAATCTTTCTGTTCTATAACATTTCAATGAACTTCAAAATAGGATAAATTTAAACCTAACCTAAAAAAGCAGTTATACAAGATTAAGTATTTTTCTAGATTAAACATAACTATAAAACGATTTTAGCGCATATCAACGCTAATCAATAATTTTATCATTTCCCTTATATAACTTTAATAAAACATGTTTAGCATGATTTTGATTTGGATTTTATGAATGCGACATATAACCACATTTTATTGCTTTTACCAATTGATATAAAATTAAAATTAAAATTTTTTTAAAACTGTGCTCATCTATTTATCCATCGCGTTCAGCCAAGCTAGTCTACAATTAACAAAATTTCACTTTTTAAAAAAGTTGTACTCATTTATTTGAGGCAACTACTAAAACTGAAACCAAACTCGATTTAGTTCCCCTGAAGATGACTGTATGTATGGTCGAAACATGTAGGGACAATCGCTATAAAAGAATTTAATTTTACAATATACACTATCGGCAAAGTAAAACTTTGCAGGCCAATTTTAATGCAATAGAATAGTATGGTTATAAAATGCCTAAGATTAAAAAGAGAACGACAGCGATTTCCCCTATTCCCCTTATACGACGAGAACAAACGAGAGTATTCCTTTCGCGCGGCCTCGGAACTGCTGGATTTTGCGACGTTCTCACGTAGACTTTTCGAACCTAAGTTTTTAATATTTTATTGGGGAAGACAACATAAATAATTTCATTTTTACTGGTTGATCGAAACCCTGCCCTTTGCTTTCGCGGGTGGCGGTACTATGCAAGACTTGTAAGGACTGGTGGGGGCGGCTACGGCAAGGCTCATATTCACAGAGTCTTTTGCATAGAAAGGAGTAAATTAATATTTAAAAGAAATGTATTCGCGTGAACAGAAAATTAATATAGTTTTATGGTATTCCAAAGCTGAAAGTGCCGAAGGTGTTGTTGGGCAATTTGCATTTGCGTACCCTGATCAACAGGTTCCTTCCCGCCAAACGATTATTAATATTTATAATCGTTTTAAAAAATCCGGGTGCATTAACCAATGTGGTAAATGCTATCACGAGGATCAACAAGCCCGTCCTATTCCTGAAGAAAGAGTCGAGAGGGACGAAAATGTATGCGCTTTTGTGGAAGCAAGTGAGCCATGTTCCAGCACCCATATTTCTCAAGAAATTGGCATTCCAGACCGCACAGTTAGACATGTTTTAAAAAAGCATGGGTATAAATCCTATTAAATGAAAACTACCCAAGAAATTTTTCCAGATGATTTTATGAGGCGAATGGAGTTTTGTGAGACCATGAGAAGGCAAATTGATGAAAATGAAGATTTTTTAAAAAATATTCTGTTTACGGATGAATCATCATTTTCTCTTCATGGTTATCATAATCCTGCAGTCGCCAGATATTGGTCACGGGGAAATAAACATTTAAGTGCGCCTTTGCGGACACAATATGCCCAAAAATTAAACTGTTGGGCGGGTATTTTGGGCGACAATATTGTAGGACCTTTTGTCATTGACGGCAACTTAAATGGGGAAAAATATTTGCAGATGCTGCAAGAGGAAATAATACCAGCTGTGCGTGCCTTGAATGTTAATTTCGAAGAAATTTGGTTTCAGCAGGATGGTTGCCCTGCTCACAATGCAAGGCGAGTTCAGGAGTTTTTGAGTATGACATTTCCTGAACGGCTTATTTGTGGCAGAGGTACCATACCATGGCCGGCAAGGTCACCGGATTTGACTCCCCTCGACTTTTTTTTGTGGGGCCACTTAACTCAACTAATTTACAGGTATCCACATGAGAGGCCTGTAAATTTAGTTGACTTAAGAGCAAAAATATTCGACATTACTAATTCCATAACACCGGAGGTATTGTCGAATGTTAGGACGGAGTTTTATGATCGGCTCGGGTATTGAGAAGCCCAGCAAGGCAATGTCTTCGAGCATTTATTAAAATGACTTTTTTAGTTTTATACCATTTTAAGAATACTTATTGTTTAAAGTTATTTTTTAATTAGAATTACCATTAATTTTATTTCTTTTTAAGAATGTTCATGAGTTTATTTTTTTTTAGAATAACAGGTTTTATTTTACTTTTATGCTTAAGGCCGATAAAAATTTAAACACCTTAAAATTACTGTTAGTTGTATGTATTAATAGAACTACCAGTGATAAACATGACCGCAAAAAAACGACGTCGTAAAACATCGCACAAAATGCGATTGACAATCACTACTGCTCCAATATCTGGCTGATACGATACTGCCGTCGCCCAGTCGCCCACCTACCGTGCCCGCTAGTATTCCCCTCTACCATAAAAGCGTATTGGTCGGTGGAAGGGGAGTCGGCTAGAGCATGATTTTGTCTGTCTTTATTTCTCTCGAGCCTTTGCCTATACCGTTTTATCACACTGAAAACCTCCGCATGTAAGATAAATGCTTGCCAATAGTGTATATGTATCATTTGTGGAAGAATACAGAAGTTTTGTTTTAATTTTTATAGAGATATATATTTTTAAAGGTTGTATATAGTATTATAATAGTTTTATAAAAATCTTAACCCAACCAGAATCATTTGTTCCATATTAAAAGTTGTAAAATCCGTTATGAGACAAATTGATGCAAGTATTTTTTATTTTAATAATAAAATTAAAGTAATAATTATTAAAATATTTTTGAAAGTGACGCAAAACACATTGTGATTTTCAAAACGCCTTTAGATGATTAAGACTACTTTAGACTTTAGACTTATTAAAACATAACAAGTTGTACCATTTAATAAAATTCTATAAAGTACGGCTGATGTTGAAATTTTTTTTTCTAAAAAATCGATTTTTTAAACTAAAGAAAATAATTTAAATGTCAGTGCTTAAAGTATTATGAAGGGGACCAATTTAACAGATGTTATTACTACTTTTCCCAAGTCAATTACATACGTCGTTTTGTAGATGCCATTTCGCTTTTTGTAAAATGGCTGTCACACCGATATTTTCAAAAGAATATAAACTTGTTGTATGTCGTTGAAGAGGTAATTTTGAGTATTAGGTACTTGTTTCTTCATAATTCCCAACATAAGGCTTCCTTAAGAATGCCCTGAACAATTTGATATTTATGTTTTCAATAACTGTAAATATCGTATTTTACAGTTTTATAATTTGGCTGGTGTACGTATGCAACATCTCTGCTCCAACCTGGGGTTCGCCGATTTCGAATTAAGAAGAAAAATCTGGACGATTTTCGAGGATTCTATCCGCCATACTGATCTGATCAAAGACAGGCACTTGGACCAGTTACTTATGTGTGCAATATACGTTATTTGTAAGGCTGGAAACATAACCAAGATCCCCAATCTGTTCGCGATTATCATGAAGTTCTATAGACAACAGCCACAAGCTTCGAGTTCGGTCTATAGACATGTGTTAATTGAGAGGGAGAAATTTGATGGTAAGTGTAGTACAGACTATCCTAGGAAATGTGCAACATATGGAAAAGTTTTATTTCAATTCACTTATATCATTAATATCTTCATTAGCTAAAGTTTTTGAAAAAATTTTAAAAATACGAGTTGATAATTTTATTATTTAGATATCTAATATATTTTATTTCTAAAAAAACAATTTGGGTTCCAAAAAAATAAATCGACGCAAGATGCTATTTGCTATCAAACAGAACAAATATACAGTGAGCTCAAAAAGGTTGGAATAAATTCGTTTCCAATTCAGGTGATTATTTTCTGAAAACGCTTTGGACATGTCGATTATTATTTTTAATTGCGAATTTTTTGACATAAGAAATGTGTATACAGGTTCTCTCAAGAAGAACATATACCGTCAACATTAATTTTTTTAAATAGAAAACCCTGTATATTATATTATTTTTAAATTCTACGATACATCCTAAACACTTTTTGTATAACATACCATATCTCCAAAATCAACGGTTTTCGATATATTGACATTTTTTCTGGTACAAAAACTGCAATTAAAAATGAACTCTTTACATCTATTTAGTCTATAATATTTACATAGACTATATTAAATTTTATTTTAATAAATGTAGTTGACCGCCACCAATTTCCTGGCAATATGCCAGTCGATCTTTGAATTCTTCCAAAACGTTATGGATTACCTGGGGCTCTATTAATCTAACCTCATGCCTTATTCGAGCTTTAAGTTCATCAATATTGTTAGGTCTGTTAAAGTATACTTTAGATTTTATAGCCCCATAGAAAAAAATCTAGCGGGGTCAAATCTGGTGACCTTGCCGGCCATTCTATTGGACCCCGTCGACCAATCCACTTGCCAGGAAAGACTGTATCCAAGTACTCACGCACCGGGCGTGTGTAATGGGCTGGTGCTCCGTCTTGCTGGTACCATAAGTTATTGTTGGGAATGTCTGGCTCATCTGGATTTGGATAGAGTACAGCAAGTGCCGGTATTAACTCAAATTCTAAAAATTCTAGGTACAGTTCGCCATTTAACGTACCATCAAAAAAGAAGGGACCTAAAATCCGGTTATCAACAATTCCAGCCCAAACATTCACTTTTTGCGGGTATTGTGTGTGGGACTCCATGATCCAGTGCGGATTTTCCTTAGCCCAATATCGACAGTTTTGGCGATTCACATGCCCATTTAGAGTAAACGTTGCTTCATCAGAGAACACAATTATTCTTTTTAAAATTTGAGGATCTTCAATGTATCTATCTTCGCAAAATTTTGTTCTTCTATCCGGGTCATCTTCATTAAGTTCATGAACCAACTGTACCCTATAGGGATGCCATTTATTTTTGTGTAAATAATTCAATACGGTTGCTTGACAAATATTATTTTCCGTGGCAATACCGCGAGTAACACTATGGTGGTTTTCTTGGACAGCTAAGAGGACATTTAACTGCACATCTTCTGAAATCCTAGGTCGACCTTGAATATAATTGTCTCTAATATGTCCCAAATCCCTATATTTTTTTACAATTTTACTAACAACAGATTGAGATATTGGTGCTCGGTTTGGGTACTTATTGTTAAATAACTCACACACTTCTGTTTGGGTTCGCATCCTATCTCCATAGCCAAGCATCATTAGTACCTCTATCCTATCTTTTTCACTTAACCGCGCCATTTTTACAGAATTACTTGAAGTTAGATAGATCTACACAATTTGAAGAATTTTTGACAAGAAGTAAATGTCTGTGTAAAAATAAATTAATTCAGGTAACAGGTTACAATAATAATAAAGAAATGCGCAATTAAAACTAAAAATCCACGGATATCAGCATTTTTTCAGAAAAATATTAAAATGTCAAAGTGTTTAGAATGTATCGTAGAATTTAAAAATAATATAATATACAGGGTGTTCTATTTAAAAAATTTAATGTTGGCGGTATATGTTCTTCTTGAGACAACCTCTATACACATTTCTTATGTCAAAAAATTCGCAATTAAAGATAATAATCGACATGTCCAAGCGTTTTTCCAGAAAGTAATCACCTGAATTTTAAACGAATTTATTCCAACCTTTTTGAGCTCACTGTATAATGCATTAGATAATAAAACACCTTGTATTTGTATTTTCCTGAATTTAGCAAAAGCCTTTGATACGGTTATAATTTACTATTAAAAAAAAATGAAAATATTGGATTTAGAGAAAAGCAATTAATTGAAAACTATCTTAAAGATAGACCAGCTTATGTTAAAATAGATAAAGAAGAAAGCTACTCAAAAGTATTTTAACATGGTGTTCCTCAAGGGACAATATTAGGACCATTATTTTTTAATATTTATATTAATGATTTATTTAGTATAAATTGCGATGGGAAAATTCATAGTTTTGCAGATGATCCTGCTATTTTTTATAGCGATATAATTTGGGACAATTTAAATAAGAAAATTATAAAAGATTTTAAAATTATAAATAATTGATTTAATAATAATTTATTAACAATTAATTTTAATAAAACAGTAAATTAAATTGGAATTTACAAGTAGAATATTCGATTAAAAAATTAAGAATTTAAAAGCATTAAAAATTTTCTGGATATAAAACATCTAGAAATATTATAATAGGCATTAGTACAAACTATATTTAATTGCGGAATTTTAGGTTGGGGAGGAATAAACAGAACTTTAATTAAAAAATTAGAAGTTTTACAAAAAAGATTTTTGAAAATTATATTTAATAAGGACTATCTTTATCCTTCAAAAGAATTATATTCAGAAACAAAAAAGATGAACGTTAGACAAATTTACATTTATAATATTTTATTATACATATTTAAAAATAAAAACTCTATACAATTTGACCATAACCATAGTTATAAAAATGAGATATATTTAAAACCTAAAATAAATAAGTCAGTAGGACAAGAAACTTTTAAATATTTATGTTTTTATTTAAATGGTCATTTACCAACAAATATTAAAAAAAATATTTCATTAAAAAAATATAAAATTGAAATAAAAACGTTTATATTGGAAACAAAGGCTTTAAAAATATTTTTGGAAATGAACTAATTAATGCTATTTAATATTATGAATCAATTATATAATTAATCTTTTTGAGAATTTTGATAATATAGTATCATCAAGAAAGTAGCGTTTTTTGAATACTTGCAACTTTTTATAAAAATATTCTTAAATATTTATTATTTTAAATACTTTTAAATAAATAAGATTTGCTCCTAACAAGCACGTCTTCGAGGAATTAATGAATAAGTTTATTGAAGGATAACATATTAACATATTTATTATATTATGCCTATTTGAAATAAACTTATAATTATTATTATTACTTCAATTTTAATTTATTGATCCCATTTAATACAGGGTCTGTATAATAACCCATTAAAGGTGTTGACCAATTAAAGGTGTTGACCAATTAAAGGTGTATAACTTACAAACTAGTAAAAGGTACTTAACAGAATAACAATAATGATACTACGTATGACATCCATCCATAATATCAATATACAGAATGTTAATATGATCATGTTACAAACTTCTAACGTAGATAGAACACATGAAAAAAAAAATAAAGTTCATATGTACATGGGTCCGGAAACGTTTCCTCACTAGAGCCCTTTGAAGCCTTCATAAACTAGTTTTTGTTTTGTAGCTCCGAAGCTACTTCAGCTACCGCAACCAATTTTGGGACATAAATTAATGTTAGTAAGTTCATCTATTTGAGCCTATTGGACAATGTTAACTTTAACCAGGGGCGTGCGAGCAAGGGGGTATTAGGGTAAACTTGACCCCATTCCTTTAAGGCTTCAATTTGTTGCCGTTTTGACATCAGATTATGATTTTCCTATGCACTTTACATAAAAAGGGTACTCTCTGTAAAAGTCGCTAAATGTTACCGTTTCTTCGGAAATTGGCTGAAAACAAGTTTAAAATACAGAAATCAATTATTGAAGTCTTAAAGAAATTATACTACGGTCTCAAAATAATTGGCAAAACTGTTCATATAACCATTAACGATGTGCGGCGAAAATAATTAACATTGATTCGCCCATTTTTAAGTTAAATAAAAGCAATCCAAACCGCTTGGGAAGATTGTGCATAAATAGCATTACATGTTGCCAAGTTTTAATAGATTTCACTGAAATTTCCATGAAATTTACCGAAATCGGCATGTCATTAAGGGCCTTTTCACCATACGGTACCTGTTTTACTTAATTTGGCAACGCAGGTAGGAAAACCCCATGTTTAAAGGCCCTCGCGCGCTTTCTTATCGCCTCTAACCAATGTTCAGTGTCGTAGACAAGTTTCAATCAAGAGGATATTAGCAATTCAGTTTTATTATTTTTGTGTTATTTTGGTATTTATTCAAAACAGCAAATATTATAATGCAGGCGAGTTCTTCAAGTGATAGTAACCAACAAGTTACAAAACGACGACATTTAAAACCTGGGGAGCGTACAATGGTAAGAAATGTGTATGAGGGAATTCTAAGTACACACAGTGGAATATCATTCACTGATGCAGCGGAACTTTGTGCCACATTGACTAAAGCATCTTGCCGTACTGTTTATAGAACTATCAAGGACAATAGGAATACTAAAGTGTCCGATCAGAAGGAAACAAGAGGACGGAAAAATATTTTTATTGATTCGTCGGAGAGTGCATGCATTTTTTTTCGAAATGAACTTCCGAATTTAAAAGTTTTTTAGAAGTTTCTGCCGATATTGAAAGGGATGAAACTATGCAAAAACTTTCACGAATAGTTCCAATGCGTACACTACGAGAATTGAATTTTCGATTCTTAAAACGAAATCGCAAAAGTCTTTTGGTGGAAAAGGAAGAAATGGCATTGTGGCGTAGAAAGTATCTAGAAGAAATACAACAATATCGCTGTGCAGGGAAAAAAATTTACTCTTCGAACAAGATATGTAGTGGATGAAATGGCTCGTGAACGAGGTGTTACAATATTACGTTTACCACCTTACCATTGTGAACTAAATCCAATCGAGCTTATATGGGCACAGATAAAAGGCGAAATGGCGTGTGAAAATAAAACTTTTAAATTATATATTTTTATTATATATTATTAAAAAAGATGTTAAAGAACTGTTAAAAACGGCAATAGCGAATGTACAAGCGGCAGATTGGCATAAGTGCGTATTACATGTCGAGAGCGTAGAAAAAAAAATGTGGGACTTAGATGTACGCGTTGAAGTCATGGTAGAACCTATTATTATAAATCCTGCAGATGACAGCAGTAGCGACAGTAATGAAATTTTTTCATCGTCAGATAGTGAATAATCGCTGTAATGGTAATAATGAATTTAAAATTGTAACGTATTGTCATTATAACACTTTTTAATGTCGGCGTGTAATATATTTTGTCAAATTATTATCAATTAGTGTTCAATAAATAACAATTGTTAGGAAATTTATAAACATTTATAATTTAGGTATAGGTTTCGCCCTTAATCCACTATTATATGTTTCTATTATTATGTAGACTGGCCATTTGGTTTTACCAGAGCCATAAACATACATTTATTATTATGTAGTATAATAAAAACATTATGAAAATAACATATACCGTTGCTTTATTATTCTTTTTGGATTTTATACCTGCTTGATTTAGTTTCTCTAATTACTTCATTAGATCACCAAATGTAAAAGCTTAATTTATTTTTCAGTTTAATTTATAATATTATATTTATTATAGTAAATGTAAATATATTATAATCATAAACAAAAAATTCATATATTTTTTGAATTATTATTGTTTAAAATGACACGCCTCTGGAATTGGCGTTCCCTTTACGTCTTGCGCACCCAGTAAAAATGAGTCACTGCCAATTATTTTGGTACCGGAGTATAGGTCAAAAGAACAATGAGGTTCAATATAGATATCAAGAGATAAATTAATCAGCGTTGTTAATATAGTAGGTAGTACAAAAAGAAACTTAAAAAAATAGTAGTTGCTGAAAATGCCTGCCACCACGCTCGATACATTTATTACACCTACGCAGCTTAATAATAAAAATTTACCTTATTTTATTAATAAGGTAAACTCGCTGTTGTCAATAATTTGTCATTAAATTAGGGACACGGTTAAGTCGGTAAACGGAAAAAAAACCCCCGGAAAAAAAACCCCGGAAAAAATACCCCCGGAAAAAATACCCCCGGAAAAAAAACCCCCCGGAAAAAATACCCCCGGAAAAAAAACCCCCCGGAAAAAATACCCCCGGAAAAAAAACCCATAGGAAAAAAATATAAAAGAAACTCCACAAGCTGTACCAAACGGGTACAGAGAGAACGATACGACTAGCGTCTGGTAAATAATTGGCCGGTGAACTTGAAAAAGGCGAATATGAACAAAAAAGGTGGATTAGATGCCGTGTTAGCGCTGTTTAACCAATATAAGTCTATAAGTAACAGTTCCACAATCACATTGGTCGCAAGACATCAAAATCATGAAAAAATTCAATAGGTTTTGCTCAAAGTTGGCCGCATCGCGTCGCCTGGACAACGTAAATGTTTGTATCAACAAACACAATTTAAGACGTCAACATTTTTAAGAATTCTTGTTGAGTGGCGTGAAGTTCGAATTTTTAGAAAACAATGGAACTTTTAAAGACACCGAGCGGCAATCCAAAACTTTGTTGGGACGGTTACACTTATACTGTCCACAAATCTTGTGCTAACACTGTGCGATGGAGGTGCAGCAAATATAACTCGTTTAAGGTAAGTTACAACAAAATAACTGATTGATAATTAATTATCCTTTATATCAAACAACTTTTGTATGAAACACTAATATTGTTTTTTTTTTAAGTGTAGAGCTCTGGTTATAACAGACTCCAATCACAAATCTGGGGAAAAAAGAGCTGAACACAACCATCCGGCTGATTTAAAAAATGTTGAAGTGGTAAAAGCAGTGTACGCAATGAAGGAGCGTTGCAAGGATACATTAGCTAAGCCATCCCAAATTTATGCAGAGGGTGTAGCAGCACTACCACGAGATGTTAGGGGCCGAATAATCAAGGAGGATCACTTGAAAAGGACGTTAAGGAACTTTAAGGCGGACCACAATCCTAAGGTGCCAGCTAGTTTATCAGACCTCGCTATAGAAGGTATATATTAATTATATTATCTAATTCTAAGCTATGATTGCCATATATTTTTTACCATATAACAAAAGTAAGTAATAAGGTAATAATGTTGTCTTGTTTTACTTGTCCATAGAAGAATGGAAAACAACAGGAGATCCAGAAAATACAAGATTTCTTTTAAATGACAATGGTGTCGATGCCGAAGAAAGAATCATTATTTTTGCAGATGATTATTGCTTAAAGTATTTAGCAGCAGCGGCCACTTGGTACCTTGATGGAAACTTTTCACTAGCACCGCCATTTTTTAAGCAGCTCTACGTCATAAGAGTTCCCGTAGCACCTTCTGGCACCATCGTAACAGCAGCTTACTGCTTGCTAGAAAAGAAGACCCAACAAACTTACGAAAGTATGCTACAAACGCTTATTGATGAATGTGCCCACCATGATTTGTTTCCTGATCCATCGGTTATCTACATGGACTTCGAGAAGGCAGCGATGCAGGCAGCAAGTAGGGTACTGGGAGACCATATTACCATAAGAGGCTGCTTCTATCATCTTTGCCAGAATAGTTTTAGAAAAGTGCAAGAATTAGGTCTGCAAAAAGCATACATGGAAAATTCAAACTTAAGTAGTTTCTGCGGAAAACTCGATGGACTGGCTTTTCTACCTATACTAGAAGTAAAAGCAGGAATTGACTATTTATACACAACTCCAGAGGCGCAAGAGTTTTCGCGACTCATTAGCTATTTTGACGCTACTTACGTTTCCGGTACAGTTCGAAAAGTAGGTGAAAAAACTAGAAATATTGCTCCTTTGTTCCCGCCGGAACTATGGAATGTACATGAGGCCACCTTATCCGATGAAGACAGAACTAACAACCAGACAGAGGGATGGAACAATAGATTCTCCAATCTCGTTGGACAAGACCATCCGTCTATCTGGTTGCTAATTAAGAAGATGAGGATGGAACTGGCAGTGGATTCAGCAAAACTTGAAAATGCGGAATTGGAGCCAGAAGTTAAGAGAAAACGAGCCACATACCAGATACTGCAGGATAGGTTAAAACTGTTATGCCAGCAGTATAATAACCAGGAACGGGACTTGGCAAATTTTTTAAGTGCTATATCTCATAACATAAGGTTTAAGCCTATGATAGATTGATTTCAAATTAATTATAGTTATATACCTAGGATTACCTTTTTGTATAATAATGTATAAAAATATCGACTTGTATAATGCATCATAATGACAGAATTAAAATACAATAAATTCGTTTTTTAGGCAAATTTCCTGTGGTTTTTTTCCCGGGGTACTTTTTGCGCTAGAAGTTTTTATATCGGGGTTTTTTTTCCGGGGGTATTTTTCCTATGGGTTTTTTTTCCGGGGGTATTTTTTCCGGGGGTATTTTTTCCGGGGTTTTTTTTCCAGGGGTTTTTTTTCCTAGATTCGTTAAGTCATGGAAGATTACACTTTCGCTGAATACGCCGACATGCTATTAATTTATGGGGAAGTTCGACGTAATAGCAGAGCTGCTTCTCGACTATATAAAGAGCGGTTTCCTGAAAGTCGAATCCCAGCTCACACACTGTTTGGAAGGGTCAATAAGCGGCTAAGGGAAAAAGGCTTCTTAAAAATAAAACGGTTGGATAATGGCGCGCAAAGGACCATGCGAACCCGGATTTTGAGGAAGAGGTGCTTCGGCGATTTAAAAATAATCCTACTGTAAGTTCCCAAGCAGTCGCAGATGCCATGCATGTAAATCATGTCAGTTAATGGGAGGTTGTTCATGAACAGCTTCTTCGCCCCTACCATCTTCAAAAAGTGCAAGCATTGGGACCAAATGATTTCATGCCCCGCGTAGAATTTTGCCAGTTTCTTGATCAGTGTACAGGGTATCCAGTTTTCGATGGTTTTACGAAGTATCGCCGTTATTAGTAAAGATAGAATGATACGGTTTTCGCAGCACTGTATTACTTTTTTGTTAAACAAAAGATGCCGCAATCAGAATTTTTCTAGTCCTCCTTGTTTTTGTTGGTTTTGAAAAGTTTACATTTTGGGACACACACACACCCCCCCCCCCCCCCATATTTAGGTTACCCTGTAGCCCGTCAAAGAGAAAACAAATGTTCTTTTTGTAGCTTCTCACCTTAGAATCCAGTGACGTACTCAGATTTTTTCTACGTTCAGTAGTTTTCTACAGAAAAAACAAACTTGCTTTTTTTTAAATGAGTCTCCCTATATATTTTTTAATAATATAATCTAGTTTATAACAAGCTTCTCAAAAATAATTACACCTTATTTTAATTTTTAATATTAAGCACGAAATTTACGTTTTATTAAAAAAATATGCATTTTTTGTTACTAGGCCATGACGGGTATTTATCTACCCTAGAAGTTTGTAACATGATCACATTAACACCCTGTATATATAATTTGGTTATCTGGGAAAATGACTATAAGTCGGCACAGATTTACGGAAAAAAAGGTCTCCTGTAGGCAACCTCTGTCATATTACTTAATACATATCAGAAAGTCTTGACAATAAATATCAAGTTGACTTAATATACATACATTTTGCCAGATGATTTGATAAAGTGTCGCATAGTATTCTTATAGCAAAACTGTATAATAAATTTGGGTTTCATCCTAATTTACTAGGGTTCTTTGTATCATATCTGATAACAAAAAGTTATAATAAAAGATATACTCCTCATCAAAAACTCATTTAAATTACGGAGTTTTAGGTTGGGGAGAAATAAATAGAACTTTAGTTAAAAAACTAAATTGGACAAATTTCTATTATTACGAATGACTTATCTAATACTTTAATATATGAAATTCATAATAATTTACAGAAATGTACAGGGTAATTTTTTATATTTGGATACCCACCTACAGGGGTTAATATAAGTGACAGAAAAAAACTTTTAATACAAAAGTTGCATAATTTTTCCCATTCATATCTTTTAGACTTGTTAAAAAATCACTCATCCGATTTTGACGAACTATCTTTTGGTTTTAGAAACGATTTTAAGATCCTAAAGTTAATTTTTAAAACGATTCTACTGACATACAGAGTGTTATTTGTAGAGGCGATTTTATACCATAAAGTTGAAACATCCTGTAGAGCAGGGACGGATGGGACGCTATTGACTGGCCCGGGAAAGTTGCCTTAAGGGGCCCCCATCCTATTTTTTCTTTCTAAAAAAATGCGCTGCAGACAAAAATTTTTTAGGTGCCACGCCCTTTTTTTGACTCTCGCGGTATTTAATTTTTAGGCCTGTGACCCATCTGTAGTTTGTAGCAGTAGGGACCCCAGCCCAAAAGGGGCCCCAGGGTAACATACAGTAAGAGGCCCCTCGGGAAATTTCCCGTTCTCCCTGCCTTCCCATCCGTCCCTGACTGTAGAGTAAACTGGTAAAATTAGCAATTCCTGGTATAACTTGGCTAGTTGACCTCAATATCTTCAGACGTTTTGACCAGTTTTTTGATAAGTGTCCTTTGGCAATAAATACATATTAAACAAAAAATGTGTCAAATTCTTGCTAGGAAAATCTTTAAAACGCTGTATCTTGGCCATGGTTGAACAAATTTCGGTCACGTAGACTTAAGCTTGAGGCTAATTTACTAAATACAAAATTACACATGTTTTTCCGATTACGGCATGCTAGATAACTCATTCATTTAATATTTTACAACCTTCTAGTGATTTGCCCACGAAGATTTTGACAACTTTTTTGTTTAATGGTGTAAATTGTCAATGGGCACTTAACCAAATAAAAAAAGAGTCCCGAAATATTAACCCAAAGTGTCAAATAACTAATTTTAAATGAAAACAAAAGCATACAGCAAAATTGGCATAGCTTTAATAAAAGCAGTTACCATAATTTAAGCAATTTTAGGTTTATGATTTTCTTGACCCATGTATATTGTGAAAATGGTCATCTTTAAAAAAAGCCATCATATCACGGAAAATCTGTACCAAATAAACTTTTAAAATCTTATATGCTGGCCGAAGTTTGTTCAACCATTGTCGAGATACAGCATTTTAAAGATTTTCCTGGCAAGAATTTGACACATTTTTTGTTTAATAGTGTATCTATTGTCAAAGGACATCTATCAAAAAACTGGTCAAAACGTCTGGAGATATTAAGGTCGACTAACCAACCTGGAATTGCTAACTTTACCAGTTTAATCTACAGGATGTTTGAAATTTATGGTATAAAATCGCCTCTATAAATAACACCCTGTTTATCAGTAGAATCGTTTTAAAAATTAACTTTAGGTTCTTAAAATGGTTTCTAAAACTTTAGTTAACATTTCAAAAGGTAGTTCGTCAAAATCGGATGAGTGGTTCGCCAAATAGTTAACAGCAAACTTTTGCTAGAGTTTACATATTATTCGCTAATTTTGACGAGAAGTGTAGTTAGACTAGTAAAAGTTTGTGTAATTGCTCCTACTCCGTAATTGGATTGTATAATCAGTGGAGTAAATTTAATAAATAATCGATCCTTCGATCGATCAGGTTAATCAGTTCAAAAATATATAAACCTGGTAATGTCAGGAAATTGTCTTTTCTAACGATATTTCTGCACAACGTGGTTGTTGGTACACTCTCCATACACCTTTCTACCCTTTTCTATGCTGTAATAACTTAAAACAAATGAGCTTACGAGCCCCAAAACAGCATGTCACACTATAAGACTGACTGTACTAGTTCGCAAAAAACAAATGTTAATACAGGGTTTTTCATAAGTTACCTGAGGGGCGTATTTCTTGGATGATTTTAAAAAGATGCTCGTATAGTATTTCAGCGACTAAACCTGTAATATGGCGGCGAACAATTCATTCAGCACACTCCAATTGTCTATAAATGAAGACAAAAAGTTACTAGGATTTCACACCACAAATTAATAAAATCCAATTCAGAACATAAACAAAACTAACTTTTTAATTAAGGTAGATCGTATATATCTGGCATATTTCTTAGTGTTAAGTTTTAGTACATGTTAGAGTGAGAGACATACTGTTGCTAACTAAAACTAAACCCTCAAAGGATTATAGGGTATGCCGGGCTTTATTTCTTCTTTCTCATAGTTTTATTAGTACAGGGAAATGAAAAAAAAATAATTGTATGAAGGGCAATGTGAATTTCAGGGAATTGTTATTAAATGCCTTTTATAGTTGTTCCAAGCTTAATTTGATGACATAAAAAAGCATTAAACTGGTGACCATATGCGTCGCTTCTACCAAATAATTAAAATGATGATTGTTGAAAATTTTTAATATAATTAAATAGTACCTAATTTTGCCAAAAACAATTTAAAAATATAGTTAGTATTTTTAATATTATAATATATAATAAATAATCGATAAGAGGTTTGTACCCGTGACTTCGCCTGCAAAGAACACATGAATTTAATATTTTTAAGTCTTTCTGTAAAAGAAAATGCTTATTTTGCCGAAAACAATTAGAAAAATTGTCTTTGTCCAGCCAGGACCGCGAGGAGGTATGAGTTTTCGTTGTCAAGAAAGGATTGGGGCAGGTACTGTGCTAGTTGGAATATACAGTTATTTTAACAACAAATTGCGGATCGCATCAGCAAAATCACAGTAAACGTTCTATAATATAACAAGTTTTTAAAATACATGTTGAACGAACATAATTTTAATCATAAACAAATTAATGACTGGAATCGTTAGAACTTTTAGAAGTAGAATCGTTTCCAGGTTGGATTAGTACTGACGCTATAGGCGGTGAAACAGAATAATAATAATAAATCGTCTTTATTCAGCTATTTTAGGATGGTGTAATAACAAAATTAAATTACTAGAAATATATACATGTTATAGCTGAAAAGGCGAATTGTCGTCCATAATGGGCGTTTTTCTATTTAACCTTAATATCCATTTTCTGTTTTTATATTATGAGCTACGCAATTTTTCCATACATCGCTACTCATTTCGTTAAATATTATCAACGACAACTGTACTATCAACGACAACTGCACTATCTACCCAACCATACTTAGCAGCATCATAAATATCGAACCAAGTTTTGTCTAAATAAATTATACTTTTATCGGATTCATGTTACTCCTTTATTTTGCGCATATAGTCCTGTCGTAGTTCAATGATACGCGGGGATTCCATTATAACCATTAGATTATCTATTTTTTTTTTGTTTATAGTTCTAATGTCTTTGGTTTAAAGCCACATTTTAATAAAATACCACGCAATATTTCTAAAGATTGGTACTTTATAATCAGGGTAACCTCGCAGTTTATCACGAACCAGTTCTAAAGTTGGCACTATATTATCCTCGTAAAAGTTGTAAATAGTTCGCAGAATAAAATCCCTTGTAGTATTGTCAGCCGTTTTGAATTTTTGATTTATTGGTTTGCGCTTTATGGAATGACCGGTTACAGTCCCCAAATTAATTACGTTATAAATTCTTATAAAACCCAAGTTGTGTTAATTCATTACAAGTACATTCTTGTACAAAGCGCATTTTCAGGTTTTCCTGGATTTTCTTACTTTAAACACGCATACATATTTAAAATAATGCGTTGACATTGAACATGTAAATCTTTGTTTCTTAATTCCGGACTTATTTCGCTTTCGATGGCCGACTCTGGCACCGACTCATTATATTCCTGTGATAATTCACCCTTGACCTTATGTTTCAAATTGTCGCCAAAAGCCATACTAATATAATAAAATATAGGTACCAAGTAAAAACTTACTTGTCTGAAACCACACAGTTATAGCAGAAAATAAAATATGTAAATTACAGTAAATCGTTTCAACCAATCACGCCGCTGTCCGATTCCCAAGATCGCATACCTCAAACATCAAGTGATTTTAAAGCTCATAAGGGATTGGGAGAACCTTTAACTATTTGCTGTTCTTGTCTACAGCATACAAATTTGTATTTATATGCTGCTCTATTAATTTTCGTACCCGAAAAATATAGTTCGCACTTTAAATTGCGTGTGGGCCTCGACGGTCTATCGCCAGGGTGTTGCCAGTTTTACAAAGTTTTCGTAAGTGTAGGAGGAACATAAGGGTTTGTTATTTTTTTTTTTTGTTTAACAACTGAAATTCCTTTTAAGTTTGATTTAAATTATTTTTGTATAAGTAATATTTCTGAAGTACTAAAAAAAATATTATAATATTCATGAATGGCTTGTTCCTTCTTTCTTTGACATTGAAAATTTCTTGGTTCAAAGTACATTAGCAAACTAGCTTATAAAGAGAGTTTCTGACTATCAATTAAATACTGATATAAAAGAACACTTTTAATAATAAAAACTTAAAGAATTTAAAAAAAAGATCTGACAACCCCGATTTTGATGCCGGTCTCTTTGAAGCCCGGCCGAAGCTTTTTTATGTCATCAAACTGACTTTGGAAAAAGTATAACATTTTGCATGTAAACCGTATCTAATTTTAGTAATTCCCTAAACCTCTCAATTGGTACTATTGCACTCTTGCGCCAAACAAGAGCGCAAAATAGCGACACTGGTGGTCCGGCTTTGTCCCTAAACGGCTGCCTGCCATTGTATTGCTGCCAATATTATTCTACTAAAAATTAAATACCTTTATTATGAATTTCATCAGATGACAAATATGCGATACTTGAACCACAATTTAATTATTTTTTATCGTTGATTGAATTGATTTTGCTATAGATAATGGAGAATTCGTTCCTGAGGAAAAAGGGGATTTAATTCAGTTCTACAATTCAGTCTATGTAAAAGCAATGCAAACATATGCAATCAGGTTTCAACCAAATACAAATCCAAATGTAAGTAAATTCTTTTTTGGTCACAGTTTTATCGCTTTAAGATTTTTAAAAGGTTCAAATTTGACTAAAAATTTAATTTAAATAAATTCTGATTTTGCTGAAGACTTGAAAAAAAAAACATTTTTACAAACGTGCGGAAAATGTCTACTTTCTGTACTGGTGCCAGTGCCGAAAGTTGGAGTTTTCCGCACTGACATTAGTGTTTTTAGTTAGAACTGGTGTCAATACTGAGAGTCTCAAAGTTGCAGTTTTTTCAACTTTGTTTTTTTTTTTCAAATTTTCTCGCTCTTAAAAAAATCATTGCAATTAACCACGTGCAGAAAATACATTTTCCGCACTGTATCACTTTCCGCACTTGTAAATAAATGTTGTTTTCAGAATAATGTTGTTCTCAGTCCATTACCAGCTAGCAGACGAAATTTGGTGTCTTCAAATATGCAGATTGTAGGAAATGTTTTCGTAAAGCCACTGGAAACAACCAACTCACAAACAGGGTCAACTTTTAACTATTATTTTAGTCGCAGTCCATCCAAAGTAAGTAAACTGTGTGAATTAATGAGGTTTCCGGATTTTCAACGACAGGAAATCTTTTTGACCAATTTCTTTACCGTGCAAAAATTTTTGTAAAGGTTAATTTATGTCGAGAATTAAGAATTTAATTTGTGGTAAAGCCTGTCCAGAGATATAAGAAAGTTACACTTTGCCTTTGAATGGGATTATCCAAGGGTGGCCATAAACAAACAATGAATGAATAGCAGGTAAATTATGGTCCCTACTTAAAAATTTCTTAAAGGAGACTGCAAATCCGGAAGATGTAATTTCATTATTAAAGTAATAGTTTGGTGATTTTAAACCGATTTTTACCTGATTCAAAATGAGAGGGTTAATCCCATAAAACAAATTATGTTCTATAGACTGTATATATAGCCACTCTAGTTAGTTTTAAGCTTAGTAATTATTCTTACTTCGTGTGTAATACAGCGTTTGTATAATCGTTAGTGATGCCGCGAGACGAGACGAGACGAGAATTGGCCCATTCTCGTCTCGTCTCGTGAGGCGAGAATTTTTTTTTATCTCGTCTCGACGAGAAACGCGTTTTTCTCGCTCGAGAGTGCCATTGTCTCGTCTCGTCTCGTTTTTTCTCGTGAGTAGGGAATCATAAAAAATATTTTTTTATACGAATCTTAAAGGGGGTAAACATTTAAAAGTATCTGGTCGTCTCGCAGAAGGGTTTAATATAAGTCGGTTTGTTAGGCATGTGACTTAGAAACTATTTTTCTTAGATCAACAAAATATTGCAAGCGGCCATAATACATAATTCACGTAATGTAATAGGCTTGGCACCGAGGTATTTTCAGTCCAAAATATACGGGGTGGTAAAAGATACAGAATGGAGAACGATTTATAATAATAATAATTTATTCATAATGGAACTACCCTTCTTTTATTATTTATTTTTTGACATAATTCGGGGCATAATTAACTGCAATAGTTTGGAAAATATTCAACTAAATAAAGGGATCAGCCCAGAATGTCATCCGGGGAAAAACCCTAATTTTTTTATTACATTAATAGAAAGTGCAAGAGAAAGAACTTAAAGAAGTATTTCCGAAAATGCTCTATTTGACATATCAATCTCTCATAGTTTATGAAATATTCGGACTAAATCGCGGTAACATTAGATAATTATTGTGTCCTTCTTTTACATATGAGTTATACAATGTAAACTGTAATTGGTTTAAGATCACTGCCGCTACAACGTTTTCAATCGAAAATGCTTTCTTTCAGATTTTGTTAATTATTTAAAAATGTCAACTACTAACCATAGACAGAAGAAAGAGGCTAGACAATTTGATTCTGTTCTCTTGAATATCTCTTTTAAGGTAAATGCCTTAACAATACGATAGAGTGAGAACGTTAAACACATTATTTTTCTGTCTATATATTAGGAGATACCTAAAATTCAGTGTTCTAACAAACGAGAAAATTCGAGAAAAAACGAGAAATTTCTCGACGAGAAACGGTCTTCTCTCGTCTCGTCTCGTGACTTCTCTCGAGAAAAAAATTTCACTCTCGTCTCGTCGAGACGAGACGAGACACGACAATTTCTCGTCTCGGCGGCATCACTAATAATCGTGTGTGAGCCATGGAAAATATGTGCGAACCCAATGTATCTCAGGAGATAACCTCGTCGAAAAGCAGAAAACACTTTTGTGTGGAAACTAAGGAAGTTATAAACAATGTTTATTCAACTGTCATTGAACGTGCGGTCAGCAAGTAAGCAGCGTTAGAAGGAACGGCCACATTAACAAAAATTCCAACATCAACTGTATGGAAAATTGTGAATGATCCCATTTTAGCGAGGGAAAAAAGGACCGATACGTACTGGCATTTTCTCGAAGGTAGATGGAAGTGATGAAGGTAATACGGCGTAAAATTGACAAGTTATACGAGGAACAAAGCGTGCCTACATTAGATAATTTAATTAAGAGGCTTAAAAAAGATTATACCGGCGTTAAATGTGGCAGAACAACGTTATGAAAGTGTATCCAACAGATGGGTTTTAGATTTAAAAAAATTAACAAAAGACAAGTTTTAATGGAATCCAGTAGAATTCGGGAATGGCCATCCGAATATCTACAAAAAATTAGGGTTTACAGAGATCAGCAAAGGCCGATTATTTACTTGTATGAAACCTGGTTCGACACATTTGATACCCCGGAAAAGGGTTGGGTTGACTCAAGCGGCAACTGTAAAACAAGCGCGCCATCAAAAAGAGGTAAACTAATTACGATTTTGCATGCTGGATCTAAAGACGGATGGATTCCAAATGGACTTTCTCTGTCTGCAAAAAACATTAAAGATTCTTCTCTGGATTATCATGAGGACACCACTGCTGATTTATTTGAAGATTTGTTTAAAAACAAGCTAATTCCAAATATACCTCCGAATAGCGTAATTGTAATGGACAATGCAAGCTACCATAGTAGGCAGTTGACCAAGACTCCCTCCTCAAATGACACAAAAGCAACAATCCAAAACTACATGTATGATAATGACATTTATTTTCAGGAAGATTACACCAAAAGGCAATTAATTGAGGTTTTACAAAGTTTAAAACTACAAAAGGAATATTTCTGTGATAATTATGCAAATAATCTAGGGCAAACAGTTTTAAGGCTTCCACCATACCATTGTATATTTAATCCCATCGAACATGTTTGGCACCATCTGAAATCTGCCATTCGTCGTAACAATATTTGCCCTTTTTTAACATCCCTTCACAAAGTTGGGCAAATTCTGTTACACATGTTGAAAAAGTGGAAAAATCCTGTATCCATATAAACAATATAGCACAAATAGTAATTAGAACAGATGATGATAGCGATAGTGATATTGATATATTAAGTGAATAATTATTATAAGTACCGAATAATTTGTATATTTTTGTAATCATAGATTTAATTTTTAATAATAAAATAACTTGTAATTTCACATTTAAACATAAATAAAATAGTATTTAATGTCTTACTTTTTTTTATTACAAACCATGATTAAATTTTAAGCAAAATACGGACCTGTTCGGCCATATTTCAATTTTACAGCCGGTCCGGGTCTTTCCTAATAGGGATCAGTAAGTCACTTTCTTATATCTCTGAACAGACTTTATCCAGGGACACCCTGCAATGTCTATGTTCCGTTTAAAATGTCAATAATATGGCAATTATGTTTTTTACAGGATTTAAAGAATATTAACAAAGCAATAAACAATAATGGCATTCAAGGAAAACGATTACTCATAGACGAAGATAATAATGCGTCTGCCCCTAAAAGAATTTCAAATCGAAAGATTCAATCCTTGGTTGAAGAGAGGCTTCGGCAAAGCTCTTCGGAGTAGTAAGAGAAAAGTTTTAATTTTCCCCGTACTAAGTTTTAAATTAGAATTTAATATATTTTTAGATTTAGTTTGACAAAGTTTTATTATGTTCTGCATATTTTAAAATACGTATTATGAAACAATTAATTAATTAAACTTACGGTCGGTATTATAAGTTTGTTTTAAACTAAAAGTTCGGTTAAACTTCGTTTCTTATTTTTTGTCTGGTTTTGTGTCGAGTTTAAACTAGGCAATAGCACAGAAAAGGGAAATACCAAACTTATAATAGCAGTCATTAGTGCATTTTGTAAAATTACTGCTTTTAGGCAATCGCACATTGCACGCTGAAAAGGCAAATACACTGTCTCCTTGGCTAATGCACCCTTAAAGAACCCTTCTATACAGGTTGTCCCAAAAATAAGTCAACATTTTACCCGCCCATTTAGCTCATCGAAAACAATAATTTTTTTCGAAAATCTCGTAGTTTTTAAGATAACAGTTACTGAGTTTTTCTTGCCCGCCACATATTTAAAGACACACAATCAAAGCCTTGACATTAACACCGATGCGCAACATGAAGAAATAGTTTGAAATACCGTAAAAGCAATAACAAAGATAACTGAAAAAGTTGAATTTTTTAATTTAAAATTCTTGAACAAGGTAGATAAATGAAATACGTGGTTAAAAATTTGATTCTTATTTTTGGGACACCCTGTATTGATGGATGTACAAAACAAATATTCTTTATAAATAATTAACATACTCTATGGCATATTTTTGTGCTCACTCTCTTTCGCTACTATTGATCTCATCTCATTTTGCAAAAACCTTTCGAGCACCTAAATGTTTATTTCTTGTTAAGTTTTTGCTATAGTAAAGTTAAAACCATGAGATCAAAGGTAAACAAAGTAAATGCACAGATTCTTTTCGCAGTCAGCGCATGGTACGTTACACAATCCCAAGAGGACAGACTGAACATCGTGCCACCCGCTCCCAACAAGCATGCGTCACTTCTCATTGCCCAACAAAAATGTTGGGTTCCTGTCAAACGCCTGTATCAACCGTATATAGAGGCACAGTTATTACTAGTCCCGACGCGAGCACTTGCGGTGGGCAAAATTGTAAATTTTTAGAGTTGGGCTTATAAGTAGGAGCGCACGCAGACCGCAAGGCATACCGCAGTGTTGTCAAATTTATTCGTGACTGTAACTGCAGCGGCATAGGCGTGCGGTGCCTCGTTTCCTAATAATGTTTTATAAGTTATTAAACTAAATTTACTTCCTCTTATTTTAATAATTAAACCACACCACTGTCCACTGTCAGCGGCAACAGGTAAAAAAAGAAAACGCGGTGAAACACACATTATTTTATTCATGTGTCCACCGCAATTATTATTTCATTGACTGAAAACGGCCGGCTGGAGTGGCGTGGTCGAGAAAAAATTCATACGCGGTCTTATCATCATAAAATTAGGTCATTTTTATTTAAAATTTATTGATTAACTTAGCAAATCCGGTACATGACTTTTTTTTATTTGCATTCCATCCATAGCCACAGAACCGTAAGGCGGACTATACTATTTATATTTATTAGGTTAGTTAACACTCCCGCTCATTCAAAATTTTCCTGCTTTTTAACGAATATTAAGGTGCGTTTAGACTTAAGCACGAATGCACTGATCCACCGCGAATGCTCAAGTGTAAACAACTATGCGCGCACGCTCGCTCTGAATCTCGTGTGCGAATAGTCGCGAACGCGAGCCGCCTGGTGTCGTCTCCGGTCGTGCCCAAGGGGATTTTATTGTAGGCGAAATCTCAGTTTTAATGGAGAGTTGGTTTGTTTGTCCATATGTGGAAATTTTTCTTTTATTAATTAATATTTGTCATCGCTTACTAGTATCATGGAGTGGACCAACGATTTATCATTATTATTATAATAAAATTAACATCACGGCTAAGCGCTCTCTTGGCGATATTGCTCTTCTAAAATTTGTACCTTTTTTCATAATTTTTGGCGTTATTAGATTTAGCAAAAATTCGAAATCAATTTTGGTATCCTTGTGAATTTTTTGAACTGATCAACTCTCCGACACTAAATTGTTTAATAAATTATATCGTTTTGTAAACAGTTGCGTTTCCCACCAACGACGACGTTTTCGAGTGTTCTTACTGTTCTTCTTTTTAATTAAACTTTATATTACAATGAATGCAGCCGCGGCTATTTCGTGGTCGTCCATTGTTCACTCCTCTGTTCGCGAACAAGTGGATCAACCCATTCTTTAGAAATTTCAGTTAAACGGTGCCGCAAGCACGAACGAATGCCGTGCGCGTATGCTCAGTACGTGCGTGCTCAAGTCTAAATGCACCTTTAATTATTCACATGTCAGTCCAACATAAAACTTTTAAATTTTTCAAATATCTACTTAAAAGTTTAGTCAAAATATCCGCAATTTGTTCGCTGCTTGCAACATATTCTAATATTCTAATTGTATAAGACCTTTCGTAATTTTTTCTTTTACAAACAAATACTCTATATCCAAATGCTAAATGCTTAATTATTTTTAACTGTCGAGGGAGTTACAGGAACAAATTGCGGACTGGTTATCTTCGTAAACAATAACTTTACCTGCATTTACTAGCTTTTACTCTAATAACAAATTTTGTAACCAACACACCACTAATACATATTAAAACTATGATTTTAACCTCTATAATTTTTAAACTTTAATTTGAATAGACCAGCTTAAATCCAATAATCTGCCTACATTTATTCTTAATCTCATGTTTTTCACATAACTATCTATGTAAAAAATCATTACATATACGTCCATCTGGTAGACAGTCCAGCCTTTGTGAACACACACAGCCAAAATTGTTATCATAGCAGCTAATCCGATAACAGGACTATAAGCATCCTAGAGAACAGTTTGTTTAAAACCTTTTGCTGCTAGTCTCCATTTAAATGTATCTATGTTACCTTTCTTATCCTTTTTACCTTAAAACCATACTTACTATTATTTAACATTTTTCTGGTTTTTCCACCAATTTCACTGTTATTTTCTTTCAATGCCCTCATTTCTTCTTCTGCTGCTTCCGTCCGGTGATAGTAATAAAACTTCTCGTGTAATTAAAATTTTTATTCAACTTCTTTTAAATTACAATATGTCAGTTACTAAATAACAGTTTGAACTATTTTATATTAATCAACCTATGCCTACTAGGTACTATTTATATTTATTAGGTACTAACTGGTAGCAATCCCAACACAATTTTATTGCTACATTAACAATATGGCAGAATTAGAAACTTGTTTTTATGCTTATAAATTTCTGGGGCAAAATGACAAAACAGCTTAACAACAAATACAACAAATTTCCATGAGACAGTAGTGCAGTCACTTAAGCAAAAATAAGGGGTCAACCTCGGAATGAGAGATAATAAGCTGGAAACTCGTATACACCTTCATTATGGTGTTCTAAAAGTTGTCTCAAAAGTCTCATAAAATCTCGTGTCTGCGTCGTAAGTTATTCAAGGTCACAGGTCGCAAAAATCAGTTTTTCGCGATTATCTCGGTTTCTATAGCTCCAATGATGTTAACATTTATTATAAAAATTGTAGAGCATAAAATTTGCGACAAATTTTGTTTTAAAAAATTCTTCATAAGCCCAACCGTTTTTAAGATAGAGGGCAGAGAGCCCTCATCGCTCAGCCATACTCACTGTAATGCAAGGTCAACCGTGAATCTCACTGAATAATACCTTGTGTAAAGTAATTAAATCATTGAAATATCATTAACAACAAATAATTTGTATTATTTATTAGTTAACAGATTATATTTAATGATATTTTGAATATCGATAGCTTGGGCGCAAAAGGGCGTAAGTCACAAAATTTTTAAATTTAACATTTAAACCCTTCCATACGTGTTTTTGAAAAATATCGTAAGCCACAATACATCAGAAATATTTTTATTTTTGGTATTCTAATAGGTCGCGTTTAAACCGTAGTGCAATAAGTCGTAAGCCATAAAATTTTTATTCCATGCAATAGATCGTAATGGATTACGCATCTTACTAGCGATATATAATGTTCCTATATCTGAGGGAAATATCGATCATCTTCGATATACTCAGTTCATAAAGTCTACAAAGCTTCATAAACCTGTCCAGTTGTCCAATCTTCCACCGACAAGTGCAGCAGCCCATCAGCATATAAATCGTGTTGATTTCCAGGTTCAAAAATGGTTAGGGCATGATTTAGAACCCCAGGAATGGGGTTGGGTGCTGCAAAATTAACTCCTGGAGCCAACAACAACAACATTACCACCAGCTCCTGAGGAATTACTCAATACACTTTTTTGTAATTGTAAGAATGAATGTGGTGTACGCTGTGGGTGCAGAAAATCGGGGAGCGCAATGCACTTTAGCTTGTGGCCAGTGTAATGGACAAGCTTGCCTAAATGCTGTTCCATCACAAAGCGACTCTGAGGAAGAGAGTGTATTTGACCCGGAAATTCTGGAAGGCCTGGACACAACGATTCAGGACAACGAAGATGATGACAATGAAATAGACATTTTCACATGCCCGGAAGATGACGACGATGAAGAAGAAGAAAATTAATACTTTTGTTCTTTATTTAAATAATTATAGCTTTATATATTTTCACTTCATTTCCATTCAAATTGTAAGAAATATATAAGCTACTAAATAAATATAAAATGACAATATATTCACTCGTTTTATTTCTACCTAAAATCTACTATGAATAAATTAAAATAAAATTAGGATATACTATAAGTATTTCATCTGATGAGTTTTTAATTACACAAAGTGTTATTAAATGAATATATTAAATATATGCAAAATGTTATTAAATATAATGTATTAAGTAATAAATAGAACAATTATTTATTAATAACTTTATACAAGGTATTATTCACTGCGATTGACGGTTGACCTTGCATTACAGTGAGTATGGTTGAGCGCTGCGGGCTCTCTACCCTCTATCTCAAAAACGGTTGGGCGTATGAAAAATTTTTTAAACCAAAATCTGTCGCAAACTTTATGCTCTACAAATTTTATAATACATGTTAACATCATTGTAGCTATAGAAACCGAGATAATCGCGAAAAACTGATTTTTGTGACCTATGACCTTGAATAACTTACGACGCAGACACGAGATTTTATGAGACTTTTGAGACAACTTTTAGAACATCAAAATGAAGTTGTATACGAGTTTCCAGCTTAATATCTCTCATTCCGAGGTAAAACCCCTAATATGACTGGAGTAAGTCGGTAAGCTGCCGTTAACAGCTGACAGAAGCATGCGCATTATAGGGATTATATTTAGCAACACTGCAATATGCCTTGGGGTCTGTATCCGCTCCTCGTATAAGTTATTTTGAACTCTGTTAATTTAATTTTCCAATTTCAATAAATGGAGTTTAAGGTTCCGAATGTTTTCGATTGTAACTGCTTCTGACAATATTACAATAGCGACAGTTATTTCTCTATAACCGTTTTTTTTTTAATTTTAACGCCTTAACAGTTACATCGTTGAATCTCTAGAAGGAAGAAGAGTTTTGACATTTGGAATGTAATGAGAGAGTTTTTACGAAGTTGAAAGATGTAGCGTTTTATGAAAATAGAGCAATTCAGATAATATTATGGATGTATTTGATTATAATTTGGTCCTTAACGACCCTTGCTACAACATCTGAATTCAAAACTAACCTGAAACAACTGCAGTGCGGATGCAATATACAGAGTGTGCAGAAAACTACCGAGAATTGATTAAAATCGCGGTTGGATCATCTTATAGAGGTATGTCTTAAATACGCTGCTACATAAAAACCAATACGAATTGGGCAAATTTTGGGCTGAATTTTAAAACATGGGGAAATACTGTAGAATGTAAATAATGTATAGATGTTTTGTAACTGCAATTTTGGTTAAACAGTCGTCATTTTTCATTATTTTTTCTAAGGACTCTATAGAGTGGCTGAAATTTCTTTATTTGGTTGAATATTCAGGGAGGATTTTAATTAATTTCTTTTTTTGACCTACAACAACTAATGATATTTTTGAACTATGAGATACTAAGGCAAAATGTCTTAAAAGTCCTGTCTATAGCCTGTATAGATAGGGTCAAACTCATAGTTTCAAGTCTTAAAATTCTGAATTGTTAGTATTATGATCTTAAAAATGTTGAGTGCGAACTTGTCTTGTGTAACGTAGGACTTGCTGACTGGGTCAACGATTTGTGCATTTACTTTGTTTGACTTTACTATAGAGTTAAGCTCTTTATATACGCTAATTAATGATACACAGCAAAACTAAAGATTCCTTACGTAAAATATTAGTATTTAACTTGCTCTAGACCAAAAGTTTACAATATCCGCCGGATGTCAATCTTTTTCGAATTTTTGAATAACAATAAAATTTAGTATATTGGGATGTAAAACTAAACCGACAAATTGTAATATCGTAAATATTATAATGTAGATTGTAAAGAGCGCTGTCTGCGTCCCTTTGCTTACGTTTGAAAAGTCACAACTTTCACTTACAGGTTAAAAGGTTAGTTAGTAGGTATATTTTAACTCTGCTCTCCCCTATTTCTGACACTGTCTGTAAATTGTCTATATTTTAACGACGATATTTCGATTCTGCATATAGAATTTATTCCAGTACCTAAATTTCAAGTTTGTATCTTTATTAATTTGGAAAATATTAAGAGAAAAACATCTCCAGGGTCTACTACCACCGTACCTTTTAGGACACCCTGTATGTATATATTGAAATACCGCATTTAATAAAAAATAAAATAAATAAATATAAAAAACCAGCAGAATTTTATAAACATAACCCAAATCTAGTCAAAATACTTACTTATGATGGACTAGCTAAATTTAATAAAATCTGATTTTTGAATTTGAAAGTTTGAAACCAATAGTTTTTGAGGTATGGCAGAGAGCTGCCCTTATCGGATCACCCTATATAAGAAATTTATGGTTTTAATGTGTACCATTAATTAGCGGACACCCTGTATACTGTGTATATCCTACTTTCTGCTTTTTATTTGTATTTATTTTATTAACAAGGAAAGTACACTTCATTGTTGATTGTTGATTGGCGATTGGCCAGTGACATTGCAGGAGTACCTTACTGCTAAAAAGTTCACAGGGAATAAACATAAATATTATGTACCATTGTACCGATAAAACACTAGGACAGCACAATCACAAAACTGGGGAAGGAAATACAATTATTAGGGTAAGCAAAGGAGAAGTCCTTACAACCTTCTAAACATACTTTATTAGACCACCTACGCGTTTCGGTCACAAGTGACCATCCTCAGGGCTGCCTGCAATATGAAAATTAACACTCTAGAAAATTTGTAAAATACTTTTCTGTAAACGAAATTGTTTCAGAATTTAAAAGAGAAGTAGAATAATAATATACATATTATAAATAAATATAAGTAGGTAATAAGTAAAAATTTATATTATTTGAGTTTTTTTCATTTCATTAAATCAATATATTATTATAGAGTACCGAGTATACGAGTATCATTGCTTGTATTTTTTTAGTCCGGCCCTTTACTGCACCTTTATAGTTTGCTTATCTTGGGATTGACCCTTTACTTTTATTGCAGTTATTAAATCAAAACCATTTTTCGTGAAAAGAACTTTACCAGGCTCGACAGTAAATAATTCCTAATAGTCTAGGAGAAAAAAGGAAATGTTCCTGTCCTAGTTTTTTATCGGCACGATGGTACACTGCGCATCATATAAAACTGGTACAACTGTTGTAGGCTAAAAATTATCTTTTTTAAGCTTTGTAAATTGGTCGTTTATGACGTTTGTATAACAATGAATTTTGTTGGTTATGGCTTTAAGAAACAGTACTGTCAGCTATTCGAAAATTCCTTTAACCTTCTGAGTAAATAAATAAACTTCACTATAGAAAAGATAATTAAATCGGTTTAATTTAAAAAAATTCATCTGCTAAGTAAAATTATACATTATTTTAAGTTAATAACTAGTCATAGCTCCATTATTATCTAACACTTTTTGTAACCTTATTGGCACAGAATTTATTAAATTTAATGCTAAATTTGGATCTTCGGACAGGTTTTCCCAAACATCCTCAATAAGAGTCCACAGCTGTTGCCTATTTTGCGGAACGATATTTAATTTTCGAATTTTTTTTACCATAATTCCCCAAATATTTTCTATAGGATTAAGATCCGGACTCTTTGATTGCCAAGGAAGAACTTGAATATTGTGTTCATCAAAATAATTCCTCACACAGTTAGCAGTGTGAACTGAACAATTATCTTGTTGAAAAATAAAATTGTTGTTCGGAAAAACCTCCCTGACTGAAGGCAACATTACATTATCTAAAATATCTATATATTTCCTCGCATTCAATCTTCCGTCAATGTCCCAACATACTCCTAATCCCCCTCTGTACATTTAAGCCCAAACGTTCACTGAAAATCTTCCCGATTTATCGCTTGAAGAAATATACTTTTCTTCGTATCTGGACCGAGGCGGTCTAGGTATATACTCGAATATGACCATCATGATACGATTAAAACACTTTCTCGTCAGAGAATATAACTCTCCCCCAAAAATTTACTACATCATTTAACAGGTAATTAAGAGCAAAAATAATTCTACCTTGTTTTTTTTTCTTGGGAAAGTTTATATTTTTTTGCCGATGCACAATTTTTTAATTCCGTTTTTTGAATCCTTCTTAACGCAGTTGTGACAGAAGAGGGGAAATTTGTTTCAACTTTAGCTTTTCTTGCACAATCAAAAGGATGGTCTCTTACAAAATTATTAATTAATTATTTAATTAAATTTGCATCTTGCTGTTCGTTAGTTATACACGATCTTCCTGTCCCTCTTCTTCTTTCAACAGTTTGTTCATTATCCCATCTTTCTTTTAAATTCTGGATAGTAATTTTGCTTCTATTATATTCTTCGGCCAGTATTCTTACAGACCAACCAGCGTCTATTTTGGAAATTATTTGCAACTTTTCGAAATTACTCAACTGCCTTGGCATCGCTATAACGTAAAATGGAAATTTTTGACATAATATCCTATTATTTGTCATAGTGACAGGTGTATTGGGTGTCATTCTTATGCAAAGCATGATTGATAGCGAATATTATAAAACCCGATTTACATTGATAAAATCAAAGTGTACCAGTTTTATATGACGCGCAGTGTACATGCCATTGTAGAATAAGGTTTGTTCTTCTTAAAAGATGAATAGGCACAAAATCTGCTTTATCGCTAAATACTCATTAATTATTATTTAGATCATATTGTAATATTTATTTGTTTTATTTATTATAGTCATTTAGCTTATGGAACACATAATTTCAGGAACTTCAAGTTTTGTTTCAAAAACTATATTACAGTCGAAACGGTGGTTCTTTGCCGGTGCGTCATTACTTCCACGTGACTAAAACCTTATAAATCTAATCAAAATTGCGATGTTTAAAAAGTAAAATCAACGTCTCAGTTCATAAACGTCAAAATTTTCGGGGCTAGCATTCGGACTTAATATCAATAACAAATATCAACAATTACTTATCGCCAACACGAAAGTGCGATAAAAATGTCTCTGAAAAGAACAGTTTATAGCATAGACATCCTAACTATTAAACCGAACAATAACAAATAAACGTGATGTCATCATTGTATTCCAGTGTAAAGTAAATCAACATACAAGCTACTCCCCTCCACTTGGTTTGCCAGACTTACGCCACAGAAAACGTAGTTTTCTGGGCTTACTCTGTTAAAAGTATTAACTTCTATGATTAACTAGATTAACATGATGTGGAAAATATATAACATTGCCTAAAACCTTGTAAAAAATCTGTAGTATGGCAACGCAGCAATAAGGGTTCCGCCCAGATTTCATCATTTTCGTGGCCATTCGCATCGACTCGACAATACTCGGCATAGCGGATGTTGTTTTCCCGGCCCCACCTAGCTCCTCACTGCGTCTCGCCACCAAACGATTTTGGCATCACAATTTTATAGCATTTATGAATGGCGTGTCGGATCTATAGTTACGATGCCTATGGTTTATAGGATTAAATTGAATTTCAAGGCACAAAAACGTTTAAAAAGAAATTAAAGTTGATAGATCGAAACCATGACTGACATCAATGGATAACACTCCAAATATCTTTTGTCTCTGCTTAGCACGTTACTGTGAATTGGAGATGTATTGCGCAACTTGGAAGACGCTCTATTATGCTTTTATTCACTTTTAAGGTTATACCTAATAAGTAAAGATGGAAAGTTGTAAATCACGTTGTCTCTTGGTTGTTTATCCATGGCGCACCGGCAAAGAACCACCGTTTGGACTGTATATAAGAAATGTGTCAACAATATCAAGTTCCCACTCTAACTGTTAAATAAGTTTTGTGTATGATGTTTGTAAAAATATGATCTAATAATATATGACCATTCGGCGAATTCATTATGATTTTTGTAGTGATTTTTTAAATTTATCTTTTAATATTTTAAAATCTGGTTTAGTTTTATTTCATTTTAATTATTGGTGTAAAAATTAATTTTTAATTTTTTTTAAGTTTTAATAAAGCTTTCAAGCTTAAATAGATGTTTTTTTTTTATATTATAAGAATTTCCTGATAGCAGTTTTTGGGTTGTTGTCAATGAACTCCCACCAGTAGAAAAATAAACTTCCGCGGAAGCTTTACTCATGCGCAGTACGTCGGATTTCTACGATTTTTTTATATTTCCCTAAAATTGACGTTTATCTGGCCCAGAGCCGGTCGTCTCGTTATTCTTTATTTACACAGTGCTTGGGGTGTGTATTGTGAGATTTCTGGGCGTTATTTTCAGTTCCTTATTGCATTTTGCGGAACTTTTTTTAAAAACTGGTGATTAGATTAGACTTTTTTAGGTAGTGCAGTGTCTTTTAGTGTAAGTTTGTAATGAGAAACAAGTGCTGGTGTTGCTTTGTAACAATTGTTGGCCAATAATCAGAATTCAGTTCTTGAAGTACCTAGCTACTTAAAATAATTTTTAAATTGTATCTCCGCATAGCATTTACCTTGCTGCTCTAACCTAAATGGTTTTTCTGTTACCCCTTTCAACACAATCATGTGTTTATTTAGGTAAGTGTTTTCTTTTTGTTTAAGTTAGATTGCTATGATAGGTATACCTAACGTCAAGTACTTTACAATAATTTGCCCAGTTTGAGATTTAACAGAGCTTAAACTAGGTATAATAATATGTACTTCTTTGTGTCCCAACTTGTTTACTAACTCTTAATAAATTAGTGAAATATTTTAAAAATGCTACTCTCTTCTTGCCACCCTAACAAAATAATTCACAGTACCTATATCCAATTTTGCACCAATATTATGTTTCGTCAATCCGGCTATTTTATTGTTGCCTCCATATTTCAACGCAAAGAACTTTCTTCTTGTTTAGAAATCACATTCTACATTTAAATACTACTTTTATTACCCCTGTTTTTCTGACACCTTAAGTATATTTATAGTATTTATAATATAAATAAGTATATTAATAACATAACTGGCTGTTTTACTGTTTTACAGTTTTTATAATGTGCTGCATTGAGGCTTTCCACAATTATTGTTAAATAAATATGTTAAAAAGCAACATATTTATTTAATTTCCTATAAAGTAAAGTGCCAAGGCAAGACAAATGAACATGTTTCTCAAGTCTGCTATAAACATGCAAAACTTTATAACTTGCTTCTAATCTGTTTTAAAGAAAAACATTAATTTTTGTGCAATTTTCGTCGTATGTTGTATAGAAAATGATAGAAGGAAACCATGTGACAAAGGGCACCTGTTATACTGTGTTAAGAACAATCATTATTACTTACAGAAATATGCCTGAAATTAAACTTTATTTCGAAATTTCAATTTCCATGTCCACACCCCAAAATACGCAAGTCCTAAAATGTTCATAATTTTTTGCGGTGTATTGCTTCTTCGAGGTAATGAATATCTTACATCTTTTTATATTATGCCAAGATTTACTATTATTGCTTTTTTTATGAATTGATACCACATATAAGTAAATTCAAACAAATTAAGTTTAAAGCCGGACCTGCATGACATACACGCGAACTGTGCAAACGCAAGGCTTCCGCAAAACGCTGCATACTTCTGTAACACGGTATTAGCAAATATATTGGCTATATATGTATATTATGGTTGTTGTTTATAACATATATATTAATAATATACCACAAACATAAGTGTCAGCTTTCTTAGTTTTTAAGCTGCAGGGTGTTTTCGAAAATGTTTACTTTTTGACCACCCTCTGAATTATGAATCACTATTGACGGAACTTGTCAAAACCGCCTTCAATTAAAAATAATTTTAAAAAATTGAAGATTCTTACGCGGAATATGCTGATGTGCATTTAATTTATGGTGAAGCGCTTTTCAATTCTTCGAAGGCAAGAAGACTTTATTCCGAGTCAAAATAAGAAGACTTTATCCCGAGTCAAAAAAACCTTTTAAAGAGTTGATCGGAGCCTAAGGGAAATATGTAAAAGATTACTAGAAAGTAATTATTAAATTGAACGAATTAATATTTAAATTTTTTATTCAGGGTAATTTTTGCCGCGATGGCGGTGAGGAACATCCCAGGAGAGCACGAGACCCTCGCATAGAGGAACAAATTTGGCAAGATATTGCTAACAACTCTTCAATCAACATAAGAAAGATCGCGACACAAAACAATGTTACAAAATGGGTTGTATATGAAACTCTAAAAGAACAGTTACTTCACCGGTACCATGTTCAAAAAGTACACGCTATATCCGGATGATTATCTAGCAAGTCTTTAATACTCCAACTGGTTTATACAGCAACATATAACGTAAATCTAAATTTTTCTAACCTTAGTTTGTTCATCGATGAAGCCGGTTTTACAAGAGATGGCATAATAATAAACTCATGCACCAAGGTCTCCAGACCTAAATCCCTTAGACTTTTACTTCTGGGGACATCTAAAAGAACTAGTTTATTTAACACCAGTAAATACTAGACAATAACTACTGGCGAAAATAACACAGCATTCTAACGAGGTCCGCAATAATGCCGGAATATTATTTGCAGTGCAGCGGGAAAATATTCGAAGACTAAGAAAATGTATTGGAATACTTGGAGCCCATATTAAACATTCGCCAAAATAACATTTAAACGTTTTCATTATTTTTGTATTTTAATAACATTGTAAATTAATTAAAAAATAAAAATCGATTTATCTCGAAAACCGCCAGTTTTGAGTATTTAAAAAATTGTTTTCAGCTCTGTCAAATGACACAGGTCAAAATTTTGGACCAACGAGTGTGGTGGCAAGTCCGTTCCTGACTTCCCTGACGATGTAAAACATCTACTGTAGTATGGTTAAATGACTCTTTATGACTTCCATAAAATATTGAAATGTCAATAAATTATACAACTTGATTCAAAAGTTAGAGCCAAAAAAGTAAATCGCTGGGCTGGGTACCCCGCCTTTGGCATTTATACAGGGTGTCCCAAAAGTAATGGGGCACAGAGCAACAGCAGACTCCTTAACGCGAAATAATGCGATTTATTCAAACTTACCTTATCCCAAAATTGATAACAACCAAGATGCAGGGTGTCAAAGTTTTAATTTTGTTTTCGTTTTTTTGCGACTATTTCTTAACGAAACGACATAGCAGCACAAAATTAAGGGTTTCGGGGTTTCTTGAGGTGAGGAATTTAAAAGTATCCATAGTTTTTGTGTAACCAGTAGAGGGCGCTATCTACGGCATGCCCCACTCATTTTAGCTGGCATAACCTTCTTTAGGCTTCTTTATATCGATCCGACTAATAAAAAATAAGTTACTTTACTTCCTTTACATCAAAAACGTATAACTTATTGAAGTCGCTAGGAGCAACCATTTTCGAGATAATGGCATTTCATATTTTTTATGCAAGAATGCTAAAATATTTAAAATAATTGTGTATTCGTATTAGTGTTATTTATAACAGCTGGCCTTGATTAAAAACAACGACGTTTCTAAGGCAACAACATGTTACACAGAGTATCATCTGTCAAAGTTATTAATTTTCTAAGTAGGATACGCAGATATTATTCAATTTTTTAGTCATTTTTTTTACCCGCATTTAGTTGTTGAACGTCACTTCTAACACTTGGTGTGGAATTATCGGAAATCATCTTATATGCCCCTTTGAATTACCGCCAACTCTAAACGAAGATTCATATTTGAATTTTTTACAAAATGAACTTGGAGGGCTTTTAGAAGATGTACCACTAAACGTCCGGCGAAATATGTATTTCATGCAAAACGGAGCGTCGGCACACTTCTCCAGACAAGTACGAAATTATTTCAATGAACAGTTGCCTGAACGTTGGATAGGCCGTGGTGGCCCCTTGACTTGGCCGGCGCGAAGTCCGGATTTTAATCAAATGTACTTCGGCATTTGGGGTTATTTAAAAACCATTGTTTATAACAGTTCAATAAACAACCGTAATGAGTTAAATCAAAAAATTATAAATTCTGTTATTCTGCTCAGAAATGATGAAGACCTCTTGTTTAAAGTCCGACAGTCTTTTGTAAAACGTATAGCGAAATGTATTGAACAATTGCTATCATGGTCACCATTTTTATTTCTAACTATTTTGTTACTTTTAAGTAAATGTTATTAAACTAAGTATTAAATAAATTTTTGATTAGAATAAAATTAGTAATTCCGTATATGAAAAAGCGTGTTTATGAGAAAAATATAGTCAACCTTAAGTTTCTACATTAACTTTGACACTTAGCAAATGTAGCTGATTTACAATAATTTTAAGTCAGAAATTCACCATTGCTCGATTTTTCGTTGCTTTTGGACCACGTACTTAGTTCAATTGGATATATGAAATGCCATTATCTCGAAAATGGTTACTCCTAGCGACTTCAATAAGTTATACGTTTTTGATGTAAAAGAAGTAAAGTAACTTATTTTTTTATTAGTCGGATCAATATAGGAAGCCTAAACAAAGATACCAGCTAAAATGAGTGGGGCATGCCGTAGATAGCGCCCTCTACTGGTTACACAAAAACTATGGATACATTTTGAATTCCTCACCTTAAGAAACCCCAAAACCCTTAATTTTGCGCTGCTATGTCGCTTCGTTACGAAATAATCGCAAAAAAACGAAAATCAAATTAAAACTTTGACACCCTGTATCTTATTGGTTGTTATCAATTTTGGGATAAGGCATATGTTGTATATTTTTTCTATTAGTCCTATTATGTCAATTATGTGCATTGTTTTCATGTCTTAGGTATATTAGCATGTTGATATTTAATCATAGGCACCTCTGAATGTCAGCGAATGTATTGTTAGTTGTATACCTAAGAATAAGTTAGGGGAAGGACCGGGACCGTTGGAAGATTGTTAGGGACTTTGAGTTTGTGAAGTTGAGAGGGGGGAGAACGGGAAAATCGTGAGACGTTAGGGCTGCCATGTTTAAGTCTGAGCCGAAAATATAGAGACGTTAGAGAGACCATTTTAAGTGTGTCGACGTGTATTGCCGATTAATTCATTGTACTGTATATATTTGTGTAAATATTTTCATCCTGACATTGCTTAATTCGTAATATACCGATTTAAAGTTTGGCGTGTTTCATTACATGGAGGAGGCCCCGTTTGTGCTATTTTCAACCTTTTCCGATTAGCGATCCAGGAAAATAGACAACAGGCAAGTTTGAATAAATCGCATTATTTCGCCTTAAGGTGTCTGCTGTTGCTCTGTGTCCCATTACTTTTGGGACATCCTGTATATATAAATTTCTTTCACATTTTTTACCTAAGTATAGCATCCTTCAAATTCAAAAGCAGTACCTCAAGACATAATGTGTGATTGATTCCTGGGCATACATATCTACTTTGAGGACGTTTTTTCATACATATATAATGATTAAATAAACTAGGAAAAAAACCTTATACCTACCTACTTATATTATTATTATTATTTATAGGTATAAGTACACCAAAGACATTGTAGTTCTAATGTCTTTGGTATTATACTTACCTATAGAACAAAAAAGAGCTTCTATTTTTAGAAAGTAAATTATAATTTGTCATAATCGAGGCAAGACAAGTACTAAGCACTACCCATGTTTACTTTAAATAATTTTTACAATGTTATCCTTATCATAATATAACAGATTATTAAGATTAAAAAAAAATTGTAGGTAAACTGCCAATAAGTCCGCTCCGATACACACATACATTTGCTCGTATACGATCACCTTTAGTCAGGGAGGGTGCTTTTTGTTCTTGTTGTCAGATTGTGCGCACGCTCACTTCGAGTGACTCGCCCCAAGCGGCCGGAGCACCTGTTACTCGTATTCTGCTGCCGTCCCTGCATTCTTCATTGTTCGTTTGCCGGCCGGTCTAGCTAGTATTTCGTCCGTTAAAACTTATATATTGGTTTGCTCGCGCGTTTTTAATCTAAATTAATTTGAAATAAAAATGTCTGAACAACCGCAACAAGACAACGCCACCCCCGCTGTTAACGGCGATCACAATGGCGATAACAAAGAAAAAGAAGTTACTGAAAATGGCACGACTGGCGAAAATGCCGAACCTGTTGCAGAAAGCGAAAATGAGGCACCGAAAAAGGAGATGAGGGCCGTGGTTTTGACCGGATTTGGGGGCCTTAAGTCCGTTAAAATACTCAAGAAAATCGAGCCAACAGTCGGTGAGGGTGAAGTTTTGATCAGAGTCAAGGCATGGTGAGTAGTTATCTACTTTTTCATTCAACTTTTTTATGTTTTCTTTATGATTTTACGACCTTCGAACATTTTATTTGAATTATTGCAGTTTAAAACTTTGTATACGTTTTTTGAACTCGAGTTAAAACTGTTTTTTTTGTGTAATTTTTTCATGTTGAAATAATTATTTTGTTGTCAACATATGGAAAGGAGGAGCGATCAATAAAACAGAATAAACCCTTATCACTTCATTTATTTTGTTTGCGAATGCGGAATGCGGAGTTACTAAGTTACAGGGTGTGGTCAATAACAGATTGTTATTAATAATTAACACTTTAATGTGTGCAATTACCTGCAAGTTATTTTATATACCTAATTGCACTGTTTATAAAACTCTCGTATTTTTATTTGATAACTAGTTTTCGTTTAATTTGTAGGGTAGATGTTCAGTAGTAGAAGTCTGTATGTAAATGAAATATTTTTTATAGGTTTTAGTGACGTTGCTACAGGCATGAACGTAGGTTTTTTTTATTAATAGGTTTGTAAGTATAGGTAGGTACAGAGTATCTCATAATTAAGCAGCCTCGGCTGACTTTCTTGTTGGAGACAGTAAAAGCTTTTTAATAAAAGATATACTTACCTAGGAATGGACCCGAATCGCCAGAATCTGCTGGTCTTATATTTGTGTAATTTTTCGTGTATTTTATAGGTATAAGTATGTAGGTATTTCAACACAAAATTAAAATTTACTTAAAAATTTCAGTGCTGCCAAACCTAAAAACTTTAGTAACTTGACAGCCTTGATAGGTTCTAATTAAACGTAAACCTACTTCTCGACCTACTTACATTTATTTCTTATTTAAGAAACCCAAAAACCTTTGCTTTCGTTGCCAAAAACGCACTGAGAACAGTATTTTCCAGAGTATTTTTTAAGGTTTTTTCGTTTAAAACAAGAAAGTCAGGTTATGTTCTATGTGTTCTGTCAATTTATGCAATGTCATGTGTCATGTATTTCTACAAGGTCAACTTCAACACAAAACTTGAATTTAAAAAATTTGTTTCAAATTTTAAAAGAGTTCTTATTCCAGATTTTCAAGTAAAAATTTAAAATGTCTAAAAAATGTAAGTCAAATTCTCACTTTTTTATTAAATTAAGTAGGTACCTAACCCCTTTGAAACTGCGATGTAAGTACTTATTTGTCAAAAGAAGAAAGATGTCTTTTACTGGAAAGAATTAACGCATAACACAAAATGTTGCCATAATTTAATGTAGGTAATAAACTGTCGAAAATACTTGTTGCTATCAATTGGAGTATCAAAATATTTATTTAGTAATGTACAGGATATTCTATTTAAAAAATACTGACTTATAATATGGTATAGGTCTCGGTATAGGTATTGTTGAAAATACGCTTCAGATAATCTGGTGATGGTAGGTACATTCGTATAACTTTGATTTAAAACGTGTTTTTCTATCTTCAATAATTCTGACCCTGTAGGTCACGCAAAAAAATTAAGTTTTTTTTTTAATTTACAGAAGGCATTTTTACTGATATTTTCCCTTGTGATTACTAAGCCCAGACTTAAAGTTCGCTGAGTAGTTTATGCTGTGTATAGAAAATACGTGTGTTAAATAAGCACAGTGAAGCAAAACGTTTTGTTTTTAATGGATGCTTTTGCTTTGTGAAAGCTGAAAGCCCATGTATTAAGGTATTCTTGCATTAGCCGCTTAATGGCGTTCACTAAATTTATCTGAGAATCAATAAATAACGTATACAAATATTTTGTAATAAGGTTTTAAATTGCTACTTCTCTTTAATAATTAACACAAAAATATGCATGCAAAATGCATTGGCGTTATTTTCGATTCAGTTTAGAAGGAAGGGCAAACGTATTTTCTATGAACTACTGCTCAAAGAAAACGTCGAGAATGAAAGTTTCAGCCAAAATTGTCAAAAAAGGAAGCTGATTTTGGGAGGGCCGATAAATATGGTTAGGTAGGTACTCGGGTAGATATTAGCTATCTCACTCATACCGGCCTCCTTTTTTGTTCATAAAATGTATCAAGATGTAAAATGTGGCAAGAAAACAAAAACAAATGTTACTAATTCCTCCAAAAACGCCCACAATCAAATTTCGTTATTGAGACATTTTTGTTGGTTACTTTGAGCAGGGATAGATTAACCCTAAACACACAGTATCGTTTCCATTACAATGGATATTTGCAAAGTTCATTAAAGATTCACCAAAATGACGTTTTTGCTTCTGCTTTGTGGCTAATGCTTTTTTTCGTATGTGGGTTAGGAGCAATGAATATTCACTTTGTTTATTAATCCGTCTATTTTTGTAATTGTTTTTATTATGATTAACAAATTCTCAAAATAAACCCGACTGTCTGATAAGAAGACGGTGTAGCCTGTGAGTAAATATCTTATTAATACAGTTTAATTCTACTATTGGCGTTGTTATAATAATATTTATTAATTATTTAAATGTGAATAATACAGCAACAACATTAATATTCCAAGTTTGTAGCAGAAGCGTTTACATATGCAATGCTAAGTGCATAATATGTTCAGTCCATTAATAGGCCTATAGTATAATAGTTAGTCCTTTAATGTACAATTTGAATTACTCAATTACATTAATTTATAATTCTTTATTATTTGTATGCTATACAATCTTCTATTCTATTATTTCCGTTTTTGAGATATTAATTAATTCCATTTTTTTTTTGAAAAACACGACCCGCAATAAATGTTAATAGTTGTAACATACAGGGTGATCTAAAAATACAGTTGTTACCATACGTGCCCATATATTTTTTATTAAACATTTTTAAAAAAATACATTATACAGAAATTAAATTATACTAGTAAAAATTATAATAAATTAAATTATACTCGTAAAAAGGAAAGAATTATATTTTAACAAAATAAAATTTAGGCATTATGTACAGGGTCTTCCAACGAGGACTGAACAGGGGCTCATTTTTGAGCTTCCTTGTATTTAAAGAAAAATCCAAAATAGCCAATCGAAGTACTTTTTCCTGCAGAATTCAAAAATGAAACCAAAAATTTATTTGAACCAGAAACAAAAGAGTTACGCTATGGATAAGGTGTTTTTTAAATGGAACATAGCTTTTTTTATACGATTTTTGGAACGAGTGATTTTTTTTTTGTCCGTTCTGATTAAACTATTTAATATTGTGACTGACAGCTATTCTTATTAAATTTTAATATTTTATCCAGTATAATTTAACTTTAACCTGTTTGAAACATACACTAGGTAATAAAGGTATAATCACCTTTGAATCCTTCAAAGTCAAAAAATTTGACAAATTTACTATAATATTGCCGAAATGAAATATTCATTAGATGAGAGATTGCAGATTGTTATCTTGTTCTACAAATGCCAAGAAAATGCAAGAGAAGCAAGGAGAAGATTTATTGCAAATTTTCACAGAAATATATCCGTCAATACTATTCTAAGGATAAAGAACCTATTTGAGGAAAATAAAACATTACATGACAGAAAAAGAAATACAACTCTATACTAATTTAAAAAAAAAACATTAATAATTTAATTGTTCAATGTTTTTTTTTTCAAAATGAGATGGCAAGAGTTCGAGGTATTATAGTGCTCCGTTTACCACCTTATCATTGTGAGCTAAATCCTATAGAATTAATATGGGCTCAAGTAAAAGGATATGTTGCTAGAAATAACAAAACTTTTAAAACGCAAGAAGTGCGACAACTCTTGCTTAATTCTTTAGCAAATGTGTCATCAGAAAATTGGCAAAACGCCATAAAACATGTTATAGTAGAGGAACAAAAAATGTGGGAACTTGACAACGTAATTGACACAACTATGGAAATTGAGCCTTTAGTAATAAGCGTAGGACATGATGACTCTTCAGATTTTTGTGAGGACGATTTTATCGAGTTATAATTATTAAAATTGTCAATATTTTTTGATCTGTAAATAAATTAGTTTTCTTGTAAAACATTTTATTTATTCTAGAATAAATCAATCAATGGTTATAATTTACCAAAATTCATGAAATCATAAAATCTATTATATTTAAATAAAATAATAAGCGGTTAGATTATATTAAAACCCAACTCTCCGACCATGGTGGGCCGTTTTAATCATTATCCTTTCATTTCATTTTATGGCTCTATTGTTACTTTATCTGTTACCCGGTGGAATAGGTCAAAATTTCTTCATCCTTATGCTAGATGTACGTAAAAAGACCATTTTATAGGTAAAATATTTTAAGCCACCCGACCCTTGTTTTGAATCTTTAATGAGGGTATCGAGCTATCAACGGCAACGAAACGGACTTTAGCAAACCTTCTCAATTCTCTAAAATTTTTGGTTAGTTACCATAAATAATTTAATGCACAAAGTTTACCTGTGCCTATGGCCGACACCGAAATTGAGCCGAACTGGACGGAATTTCCCATTTTATTACTGTACACCTTTTTGAAATAGGGTATAAGTTAGTTAACTTAACACTTTAGTTATGTAAGTGTTAACTTATTTTTTGAATCACATTTTTTAAGCGACTTAACATAAAAGGATGTTAAATAACTGCAATAACTTTTACTTTGTAAAAAAATTAATATTACTGCTTTTTAATTACGTCAAAAGCTCGCTTTGAATACATTTAATTTTTATACGTCATTCATTTTGATTTTCGTACTCATTCAAAATGAGTACTTTTGAATAACTGTTTAACACACCCAAAATAATAAGTTTAATTGTTGAGAACAAAATGGACCATTTCACAATTCGGATTTAGAAAAGTGAAAAGGCACTATGAATTATTTAACATCCGAGGGGTGCGACACTTCCAAAATTTTGTACACCTATTTATAAATACTTTTAAATACATAAAATAAATAACGTATTTGTGGATTTCAACGTATTCAAATGTATTTAAAAGTATTTAAATGTACCTAATTAGAATATTTTATTTTATTTGTATTTGGTGGCAATTATATAGCGATTGTTTAAATTAGCAAGTTAAAGTATTTTTTATGGCCATTCAGAATCCGTTATCAGAGAAAACAAAAATGCATCGAAAACTAAAATTTAAAATAACCTGGTATTTCTTTAATGAACCCCTGTATTTTATTTTTTTAATCGCTAGAGCCCTTTCTCCTAATTTCAAATATATATACTTAGTTTATTATGGTCGTCTTCGTTAATTGTCGAAAAAAATAGATGTTTTCATAGAATATGGCAACAGGACGGGATACCACCTCATAGATGTGTCATAATAAACAGCGTAATATTTTTCGGATTAATGTCTCTTTTTTGTCATCATCTTTGGAGTCACCATCAGACTTATCGCTTGCGAATCATGCAATAAAATGTTTTCCTCTGTAATATCGTCATCACTAGTAGACGTATCTTTATCTAAATTTTGTATGAAACATTTTTGTTTCATTGATCTTCTTCCTTTTACTCTGTTTTGTACTTGGAGCTTCTTGATGTTTTCGTTAATTTTTTGTGCTATATTTTCGTCGATTTTATAATAAACCTGTTCCCAAATGGGTTTTAAGATTGTCGTTGTATTACAACTTAATTTTAGAAGGGACTGGTAATCTGCAATTTCTAAGGTACAATTTTTTTTAGTCTAACAGGTTCCAAGACATAAGATCATTTAATTAGAAATATCACAAGTTTCTATATAGAATCATCGATTTTTAACATTTTCTTAAAAAAAAATTCCAACACCTGTCCAATGTAAATAAGCAAGGTATTTTCAGGTCGTTAAAAACACCATTATCCAATTTTGATTTTTTTCTTCTAAAATTGTTTCCTTGCTGCTTTTAGATTTCTTTTTGACACCTCTTACCCTAATGTTTCTATCGGTGCTCAATTTTGTTTGATCCTGTTGCAGTAACCAAAACAGAGAACTCTTCCTTACAGTTATAAGCTTTCCCGTTTCAAGATCAACTTGTGTATGGTGAATTTTCAAAATTTTTAATGGCGCGATTGAAGTCCTTTAGGTTAAGCTTTTCTTGGGATGTGTAAATGGTGTCCAATATGCTAATAATAATTCATATTTAACCGCATCCCATGCATGTATTTGTTTCTGTTTATGTGTATTTATTTGCATTCATTTGTATTCATTCATATTTAAATGTATTGATTTGTATTTAAATGTGTATATGTATTAAATGGATTTAAATGTATTTATAGAAATACATTTTGACAATTTGTACACCTATTTAAGGTGTTTTCAGATCTTTTCGTTTATGCAAATTAAATAACTATAGTTCTTACTCGTTTATTTCTCCAAAAATGATAAAATGGCAAAACAACTTTAAAAGGTATACACTGTAACGCAATATAGTTTTATAGCAAAGATTACCTACTACTTCTTATAATAAACTAAAACATATTTCTAACAGAAGACAGAAGTTTTGTTTTAATTTATATTTCTAACAATTAATTATCGTAAAGTTACAGGTAGGTTATTTGCATTTTTATTTGCGATTCCATCAGGTTACCAAAACAAAAACATCCAAACTTTTAACTATAAAATATATTAAAAATCAGTAAGTTATATTTAAACTTAAGTCTAGTTTACATAAACGCGAATCGCCAATTTCGTTATTATTGATTAATATTAATCTCTAAATTTTATTAACTGAAATGATATTCGCGATGTAATAAAAAATAATTTCGGTAATATCTAATAGTATTTAATTTTATTGACCATATCTTAAAACTATAATATAATATAGGAATACAATACACATTGAGGAAATTCTGTTTTGAATTTGAAAAAATGTATGTCTTAGAATATTCAACTTACCTTAAAAACTATATTTTTGTTTAACAAATATTCTGTAATTGTTAATATACCCAGTGCAGTATTAATTTATAGCCTTTACCTTATAACTAACTGAACTAATTTTTTGTAACATAATATTCCGTTATAACACATAAAATATTTTGAATTTACAAATTTTAAGGATACTACTTTTTTAGGTGTACAAATTAGCTCTTAAAAACTGATAAACATAGTTACCTACACACCTACCTAGGGGTGCGACACTCCTTAAATGGGTGTGGATATTGTCGAAATGTATTTATTTAAATACAAATAAATACATAGACACACAAATGAATGTATATGAATACAAATAAATACAAATTAATACAATTAAATACAAATGAATAGAAATAAATACATATAAATATGTATGTAATTTTAAAACATTTAAATATATATAAATACAAGAAATACATACATTCATTATTTATTTGATGAATTTAAAAATATTTATATATATACCTACTTTTGGCGCTAGTCTACATATCATTTAGTAAGTAATTTAAAGAAATAACAAATCTAAACAATAAGTATGTATTTTAAAATAAAGTACCATAACTCAACTCAATATTAGATAATTCAAAACTAAAAGATTTACTGAATAATAACCACCAGCCAAAATATGAAAAAATGCCCGTCTGTTCCTCTCGGCTGCAGGGCAGGGTTGGCAAATATCATGATATTTATATAAATATCAAATATCGGATATATATCCGATATATATCTGATATATATCAAATAATTTTTTTCAGCCAAAACAGATAAAATCATACTTATAGTAGAGCCAAGTAAAATCAAGGAAGTAGATATTTGAGTAAATATTTTTATTAAAACATAAATATTATTTCTAAACAGAACAAGCCTCGGAACAAGCATAAAAGCTATCAAAATAATAATAACAGATATTCACCTGGACAACAGATATTCACCTGGACAACAGATATTTACCTAGGGTGAATGCCTACAACAAAAAATAATCCCGAAAAAAAAATAATATAAATAACCATCAGCCTTATCAATGGTAAGTCATCGTCAGATTCGTCAGAATCGATGGAACGTCCCGGTAATTCTTCTGGTACAGTTCCTGCCCAAATCCAATCAATATTTTCTTTTTTATTTGTTTCTATTTGATTAGAGTATTTAAATAAAAACGTTAATTTTCCAGCTTTTTCATTTTCAAGCCTATTGCGTAGTTTCGATTGCACGAGTCCAAATGATGAAAAGGTTCTCTCAATGGACGCGGTAGACGCAACTGCAGTAAGCAGTTGTTCACATAAAGCATGATAAAGCCAGACAGGAAGTCTTTTTTATTTGGGCAATCCTCATCCTCAATAACAATTCTTTTCCACCACACCATAGGAACTATGTACCAAGCCAGTTAAATTACTAAATAGTGTTACCAACCGTAATACCAACCTAAACCATACAAAATTTGGCAGTAAATTAAAATTTATTTTTTAATAATAAATATCATGATATATATCGAGCTATAAATATCATTGATATATATTGTGATATATATCATGATATATATCAGTGATATATATCATGCCAACCCTGCTGCAGGGTAGACAAGACGGCGGACGGAAGACACTGGGTGGGGGGGACATACGCGTTTTTCGATTAATTTAAAACATTATTTGGATTTAGGTACTCTCTTTAAATATAAATTTTACTAATCAAATAGTTAATCGAAGCATATTTTACTATTACTAATATGTTGATTTTCGTAAATTTCGTAAATATTACTTTTATTTTATGTTTCGTTTTTTGGGTAAATTTGACTATGAGATTTTTTGATTAACACGGCCAGGATTTCTTACAGTGTATAATAACCATTTAGGTATATGAAAAAGTTCATTTAAAAGGATATTCCCATGCGGGCTTTAGTCAGTGTGCAAATGCAGTGTCATGTCGCTGTTATTATGCGAATTGGCCTGCGAGATCACCTGATTTTTGTTTGTGGGGTATGTTTAAAAAAAATTACAAATCACCAGTTGAAGAGTTTCATACATCGGGTCAATCGACTATTTCCAAATTAGATTTACCACGACGACTTCTGGCAGCAATCGCATTTTCTTGCGTTTTGTTCAACTTTAAACGATTAAGAAACATGTCTATAATGCTTCGTTTCGGAGATAAAGGGTGTTACAATTTTTAAGTGGAACAAAAAATATGTACGCCATACCGCTTTCTCTTTTGATAACACTGTTTTGTAGGCAGTTTCATGGCTAATGCGAAGTACCTTTTAATACTTTTTTAATTTCGGCTTAGGAGATAAATGCAATTTTATCAAACTTTGATATGGGCATAGCGATATGCAAATAAATGTCATTAATTTTTTTATTATTTTTTTTTTCGAGAACGGTTGCTCGTAGCGACTTCCACCAAGTATGCCGTTTCCCCTTAAAAATGATAGAGAAATTTATTTTTTTACTTAAAATTGTAATACAAGCACGTATAAAAAGTTATGACTTCTCAAAAGAGTAAAAGGGCATGTAGGCAGTGGCGTGCATACAATGAAAGCACAGATGCGTTGCCTACCCTGACGTTTTGATATTTTTTTTTATTTTCCCATTTAATTTTAATTCCGATAATGTAAATTTCAATTCGATTAAAAAGCATAATGAAAATTTAAAAAGTTCATTTTAAGCGCCAATTAAAATATTAATTATATCATAGAAAAACATCACAGTCTAACACTCATATAACCCTACGTATATTAAACGGAATAATGTTCACCGCCCTGGCCTCCTGCAACCGCAATCCGCTTACATTAAAAAGCATCCCATAACAAATCAAAGGCATGCATTTAGACCGTCAATACTGGATTTGTATGGAAGCGAAAAGCAGTGCTTAAAAAAGACAGCTAAATGAAACGACACATAAAAACAAAAGAGACGAGCCAGAAGCCATGCGACGACTTACGACTCCCACCGACGCCAAAGAAACGATGAGTGAATTTGACTGGATTCACCGTTGCCAAAATGTGCTTTCATTAATTAATATTCTGATAGACATCGTTTTTACCCTTTAGTAATTGGTTAGAAAGCGTTTATCTCTAAATTAAGTGACAGTACATCGGGCATCCCTAAATTTATTAATATTTGGGCATTAATAATTTGATAATGCGATGCAATTTTGTAAAAAACTGAAACCCGATAAGACAATGCCGGCACCGCACCGGCGCGCTATTAATTAGGTAGGTACCAATAATTTCAGTTTTCCTAGAAATTTCTGTGCCTTCTTCGTGTGTGAGATCGGGATTTTACGCGCCGCACTTTTAATAATTGTTTTGAAAGCTTATTAGTAACTTTTTTTAGTAATTATGCCAAATGTCGAGAAAAGGCGTTCGAGTCCTGCAGACGAAGCTGAAGCTGAGTGAAGATAATAATTTAAATATTATTTTTTTCGATGAAGCTACGCTCTCTTTGATAAGTAATGTAGACAAAAAAGTGTCGTATTGGGCAACAGAAAATCCACATTAGATGATGAAGGTTCACAGTCAGTACCCTCAAAAAACAAATGTGTGACGAAGAACTGATGTTCCAGCAAGATGGTGCTCCTCCGCACTATGCTGCCACTGTGCGTACTTGTTTAGATGAAACCTTTCCCAATCGGAAGGAGAGGACCTATCGAATGACCTGCTAGATCGCCAGGCCTAACTCCGCTGGACTTCCTTTTGTGGGCTTACCTCAAATCGAAAGTGTGTGTTGACCGGCCAAACAATTTGCAAGAGTTGAACGAGATGATCTGAAGGAAAATGTTTGTCATAACTCTCGAATTGGTTGAAAATTGCGCACATTTTCAACATTTAATTCGATTTGTTGTTCTGTTATTTTTTAAAAGCGGGTCTTACTAAATGGATTTTTTTATTCAAACCCTAAATTAATTTTAGATGTGATTAAAACACGTTTTAAACATGTTTAAAACTTGTTTTTTTTTCATGAACAGTTTAAAACAAAAAAAAAAACAGTTTTAAACAAAAAAAAACATGTTTTTAAGTTTTTTTAAAAATACCTAAACATGTTTTTTTTCAACCCTAGAAAAAACAAAAATAAAAATAATACTTTAACACACTGTAACTCCGAAACAAAGCATTTCCGGACATATGTTTATAGGAACTTTTTTTCATATTTTTAAGCAGGGAAGCGCAGCCTGAATATTTTCGCAATATTAATGAAATACCCTGTATATTACATCTTGTTTTAGTAATTATATTTAAAATAGTATTACATTAAATGTATTTATAATGAGCAATTATAGCATTATTCACAGATAGACTATACCTAATTATTTTCAGGAACAATTTTGCTTTAAATAAATTATTTTTGCAAATTGCTAAGTATAAGAAGAAACCACCAAAAAAAGTGTATCCGTTAAAAAAGTTCAATAAAATTCTATTGTTTAAAGATTGTATAAATGTAATAGCCCTTTTTTTCCCAGAGACCGCTAGATCTAGAATGCTGTCATTTGGCTTTGAACAGATGCACACGGCCATGACACATAGTTTTAAACAAATCACAGACCTCCTACGTGTTTCCTTAATAAACAAAAAACATCGACGCTCAGACGGCTCTAAAATATTTTCATTCATAAAAATATTTTATCTGTTAAAATTCCTTGCTTAATTTAATTTTCTGTTCAATTTTAATCTTGAGTGGCAGGGCCGGCCGGAAGTACTTTATAACTTAACATGACAAGGGCACTTGCTTTGATGGGTACCACCAATAAACTTATCAGTTATCAGACCATCAGTGTTAAATGCCTCTTTTGATTACGATTTCAGGACTGGTGCTTCTGTATTTTCTTTTATTGTTTTGTTAGGGTCATATAAACTTGAGAAGTTGTAAAATGTTTTATTGCGGTTAGAAGGTCGTATATTATAGGTACCACGTGGGATTCAAACCCCTTGGATGCACGAGCAGACCAGTGGCGCAATTAAGGGGATATGGGGGTATATTTTCATAATTTTGTGGGATACATTTACCCAGTGGCGGCTCGTGAGTTGCCAGCCAGGGTCGGCATTTCGGTACAGGCGTGGATCCAGGGAAAAATGTCAGGGAGGGTTAAGGAGACTCGCAAGCGAGAATTTGTGGGGACCACGCCCAAATTTCGGTTCTGTCCACTATTCTAATTACTAATAAAATAAATATAGTTATGAGATTTAGATTCTAAAGCGCGTTAAAACTTTAGACACGAAAAACCTCACTCATTTGACACAGATAAGTGAACATGGCAATAATTTATAAATTCCGGTGTTTTACAATAAATTCTTATATGTTATACATAAATAAAATAATACATTTTTCCCGTTTTACAAAAATTAGCGAATCAGCCTTGCACTTCTAACTGGTTCTCTACGTTAAAAAAATGGCTAATTATTTGGAACATCGGAATCAGAGAATTTTTCGTTACCATTTTTTATATAGACTAATAAATTGAAGGTGGCTGATCACAATTTTCCTTTTGCATTTCCTCTGGAAACGTATTGTTTTTGAGAAAAAAAAAATTTGAAATGTTTTCCTTTACAGGTTAGGTTTCTCTTTCCTTCTAATTTCCGGGATTTTATTGTTTTCTCTTTAAAATCAGTGATTAAACCACCAAACTATCTGTCCATAAAATAAGAACATTTTATTAAAAATAACAACTGAAAAACTACAAATTTAATTAAAATTCTCGTTATAATGCAGACAATTTTAATGAATTTTACAGGTCAGGGTAATTTGCGGTGTTGCCATGGTTCTTTTTATAACTGAAATATAGGATATTCCAACTACAGCTTTTCCAATTTAGTCAACTATATTGTTTATGAAACCATTAAAAATTATTACAATGCTACTGCTTTGCTACACTAGATTTACATGGGTTAAAGGGCGCTAACAGGTTTTTAATCCGTCTTCTTGTTTCAAATTTGCGATATAGAAATAATATCGTTGTCGGTAAACATGGCAACAGCGGTTCGACCAGGTGGTCAGCTGTTTTTGTCAGACAATCTACATTTTTCTGCTTACAAGTTTCTACATTTTTCGGCATGTTCTCAGGATTCTCTTGTGACATATTTCGTTTGTTTCCAGTTAGGATGTATGCAAAAAATTGTCCGATTCCGGTGTTCGAAATAATTATCAAAAAATGACTCATAGCGTTAACAACAGATTTTTCAACAAATAGGTATACCTACTTATCATATAAAAATGTTTTTTGTTTGTTTGCCAAATACATAAAGTTCTTTTAAATTGTCCTACTGCCGCCGACGGAACTAACCTGAACTAACTAACAGCTAACGAATAATAACAATAAGTAACTAACTAACCTTACGTTCTTTAAAGGTTTGTTCCAGCCCGCTTTTCTATGTCCGAAGGATTATTTCCAGCCTGTCAATTAAACTTTGAACTTGGCAACAGACTGTTGCAGTGATAAATTAGTTGTACGATCATTCGGGGGCCTGTGCTGATAGGGTTTTTGATCGGGTTTGAACAAACCTTAAATATACCGGCAAATCTACTTTTGCCGTTTGTGACGATGTGTGAAGTTTTCAAGTATATTATATATGTATATATATTATACATATATGTATGTTTACTTGCCTATCTAAAGACGTTGGTATTTTTTCGGATTTTCTTGAGTGGTAGCTGGCATTATCCATGCCTATAACAGACCCAGGAGGAATAAGATCTAGCATTTGGAAGTATTCTTCAAAGACATCAGCGTTCATGTCTCCATGATAGTCTCCAGTCCGTTATGATTTAAATGCTAGTAAGCCGCCATCGACAAATTTTTGCTACCAATATGAGTAATTATCGAGGTAATTATTAATCTCTTACCTTTTCCCGATGGTGCTTTTATTCCAGTGTACCAACCTTCCATGAAAGCTTGCCTCGCGCTTTTTATATATTTATCTTGCCATATTTTACCAACGGTATATCCTCCATTTAACCAAGTTTCGTCCATATAATAGATATTCCTGTTTTCCCTTCGAAACTGTCTAACTGCCCTTAAATATCGTCGTCTCCAGCAGATGATTTCGTCTTTATCTTTTAAAAGCGATTTTCTGTTTTGAATTTTTTCATATCAAAAATTCATTTCCTTTAAATTTTTCCATAGTTTCTTCTTCTTCTTTTTTTAAGTAAATCGAGTGTATGATTCTTCTGATGGCAGTCTTTTCATCCTCATTTATTACAGTTTCTTCTTCCTGTGCTTCTCTTTGGTGACCTGATGGGACCGCGTTTATCCTCTTGTACTGTCCGACTCCAGTCATATTCAAACACATTTCAACTATTTTTGCAACTCCAAATGTTGTATGAAATAATAATTGGACTACGCCTATGGAATATGGCGAAGACCACTGAGTTTTATAGTTCAATAATGATTTATTACTCTCTCGCGTTAAGAAATATACTATAGTTATACTAATAATATCATCCAAATTAAGGTGATACTCAAAACAATGCAAGATGCATTGGTACCGAAGGTACTGCTTATGTTACCTTTAAGAAAACAACGAAAGGAGAAAAAATAAATTAAATTAATCTGAAAACGGATATCTTAAAATCCTACCTGCCCACAATGATGGAGAGTAGCTCTCATTTTTGACTCATTCCAGCATCTCTAGCAAGCCGCTTATAAATAACTTAGCAACAGCCTAACGTCGACCATGAAAAAGCCTAAATAACTACTTCATCAAGTGCCTTAATTAACTGAACCACAATGAATGGCTCGTACATTCCTTATATTGTCTTTTTTATTTTATTTTATGAAAAAAGCAGACGCCGCTTATTAGGAAAAATTGCTAACAATAAAAATGATGAGTCTGGCACGCCGTGTGCTTCCTCCATGATAGATGTTCAGTCATGTGTCACATGTGGAAGGAAATATTTACAATGGAATTTAGGTTTATAATGTTTTCGTTATATACCAACTGTCGATCGATATTTTACCCATGTTTATGATCTCTTCAACATTACTAAATTGATTTATCTTCTTTAAAGCTGTTTCAACTTTATTATGTGAGGACAAATGCGTGCTTTGAGAAGTAGGGAGGTATACAAAGCGAAAGTGTCCAAATTAACCTTCGTATTAGGGCTCAGACTATAGGGTCAATATTTGTCTTATTTTTGTAAAACGTAGTTGATGCGAATAATTTTGATTTGCCAAACGCGAAAAGCAAACACAATAATAAATTGCTGTATTCAAATAAAATGTATTTCAAAACAACTATTTTTAGAACAATAAACAAAACAATTCGTATTGTAAAACGAGCGATAACACACTATTAACGAATAATACGTATAACTTCAAAAAATTGCCCTATATACAGCGTGATTCACGATGAGCCTGCAGTAGAACTTTTGGAAAACTCGACTAAAAATATGTTTTTTCTACTAGCGTGCGGAAAAACGCATTTTCCGCACATGTTTTGTGTTAGTTTTGTGGTCACTGGGGAGAAAAACTTGGCGTTGATAAGAAAATATGTATCACTTAGACCAAAAAATACTTCACACCAACGTTTTTTCGTACAATATCGCAAAGGGGAATGTACCATCCAATGCGTTGGCATAAATAAATTTGGAAAAATGCCATCTGAGGTAGCAGCCTATTTACGATTGCCGAATCCAGAAGAGTACACTGGCCACTGTTATAGAAGGTCTTCTGCCACTGCCCTTGCAAATGCCGGAGTGGGCATAACCAACCTGAAGCGTCATGGGGGGTGGCAATCCACAAAAGTCGCCGAAGGTTATCTAAACGAATCCTTGGAAAATAAAAAACTAATAGCAAGTAAAATATTGAAATCAACCCCAGCCAGTGCTTCCACCAGCAGCTGTGTAGCCCTTTCTTACTCCCATCCAGCAACAAGTACACAACATGAACAAACTGATGGGCTTCAGGACTCAGAAAACGAGCTGCAACCTACTGAAATATCAATTATTCCTGCACCCCAATCTTTACTGGAGAACCGCAACCAACTGGCTTCTGCTATTAATTTAAATAGTGCTAGTAATTGTACGTCTACAATTAATTACAATATAAATAAGTAAATTAATATTGTAAAATTTTGTTCATTGTAATAAAAATTTAAAAAAAAACTCCGTTTTTTAAATTATTTTCAATTTGTTTCCTCACGCTAGTAGAAAAACTATTGTTCTTAACACGTGCAGAAACCTATTTTTCCGCACTTAAATGCTTGACACCACTCCGCTACGCGTCGTGCTGTCAACGGCATTTGCGTGCGGAAAAATCGATTTTCTGCACTTGTTAGGAAAATAGCTATTCCAAACTTTGTTTAATTTATCGACTTTTCAACTAAAATATTTACATGCTTCTATCACTTCCTTAGTTAACTTTTAATTAACAAATGTGAGAATAATTAAATGTTGGTACATTCAATAACTAAAATACTACTGTGTACATCCTCTTGACTTAGTTTTTAGGGCGCCATCTTGATTAATTAAAAAGAAATATAAAATTTTCCAAATACAATATTATACTACGGTTTTATTATATTTTTGGAATTCCCAATAAATTTTAAGCCAGTTGTACAGGGTTCCCCATAATAGACTACCCATTTTATATTATTAATAACTTCCCTACGAGATAACTAAATAGGTTGTTCTCTGTGGGATTATCTTCTGTAGTCTTTGGGATTTAAGTAAATTATTAATCAAGTAGGCGCCTGTCACAAATAAATTTTAAATTAATAATTTCGTGGAACGTCATTTTTCTACGAGAAGTTTGTTAGTTTTCATCAATAATTATTTAATTTTTTTGCTTTGAGACATTATTTTAACATCCGTTTGAACTTTCATGGATTACTAGTCCAACAACGTGTGTTTTGTGTAGAAACTTACATAAGAAGCAATTCGATAGAAGAAGTTAGGCGTGCATTCCGGCGTCAGTTTAATAACAACAATAGGGTCACGCGCCAAATCGTAAAATTGATAAGTTATGGGTTCGTCATTGGCGTGAAAATGGTTCTGTACAAAATTTGAAGAAGCCTGGACGTCGAAGAACAGTTCGTATACCAGAAAATATTGAACGAGTTAGAATTGCGTTTACGAGAAGTCCTAAAAGGTCTGCTAATCGACAAACCCTTATCCTAGGAATATTGAAGGGGAAGCTTAGATCGAATTCTTCAAAGGGATTTAAAATTTCATCCCTATAAATACCAAATGGCACAGCACCTTAGCAATCAAGATAAAGAAGCAAGGTTGGCATTTTGTCAAGAATTTTTGGATTTACATCAAGGAGCAATTCACAGTCTCCTAATGACCGACGAAGCAAATTTTTATTTGAACGGCATAGTCAATAAACAGAATTTTAGATACTGGTGAAATGAAAATCCTCGTGAAATCTTTACACAGAACCTCCATAATCCAAAAAATGTGGTGTGGAGTAGGATCTTTTGGTGTTATTGGCCCTTATTTTTTTGAGGATGAAAATCACCGCTCTGTAACAGTAACATCCGAGCGCTACGTTAATATGCTAGAGACATTTCTCATTCCAGAATTAAATAGACGAGGATTACTAAACAATGCCTTACTATTCCAACAAGATGGGACAACAGCTCATACCGCCAGAAACTCAATGAGGGTCCTGCGAGAAATGTTTAATGGCCGACTCATTTCTCGATTCGGAGATTTGCCTTGGCCTTCGAGGTCCCCCGACTTAACGGCACCCGATTTTTTCCTGTGGGGATATTTAAAAGCCAAAGTGTTTGCGAGTCGTCCAGGTACAATCGAGGAACTGAAAGTCAAAATTCGTGAAGAAGTTGAAGGAATAGACGAAGGTTTGCTACGCCGTGTAATGAACCACTTTTTATATAATATTGAAAAATGTGTTGAAGTTGGTGGAGGTCATTTAGAAGACGTGATTTTTAAAAGTTAGAATTAAATTAGCCAAATATTTATAAGTTATCATAAATCCCAAAGAGTTAGCTGTAATTTAGTAAAATAAAAAGTTTGTTTTGTTAACTAAAAAAATTTTAATTCAATTATTAAAATGGGTAGTCTATTATGGGGAACCCTGTATATCACATGTTTTTGCCTAAATCTCAGATTTTTTGAGATATTAAGTTAATGGCATATAAAATATGAGTATCCTGTCTTACGAGAAATATCCGAAAGTCCCAAACGCGATATTCATAGAAGACTAAAAAATGAACAAGCCCGGAAATAATCACTTTGCCATTAGACTCCGGTTTTGAAAGCATTGTCGTTACAAAAAAGAATCGATTTAAATTTGGTGCTAATATATCAGGATGTAATTCTCTGGACACTTCATATAAAATTTCTCAAGCCTTAAACTTTTATACTACAACAATTGGTGTTAACGGTATACAGGGTGTAATTTAATTGAGTGCCGATACTTAAGGGTGATAATCTATGAATGATTCTAAGATAAAAAGTTCATATGGACATATGTCCTAAACCTCTTCATTTTTGAGCTACAGGGTGTTAACATTTTAAGAAAAATATAACCTTTTTATATAAATCACTCTTAGATATTTTTATGAAATTTTGTACATACCTTTTAATCAATAAGGAGCATTTTTTGACCTAACAGATTTATAAAAATTTTTACCAGTGACGTCCGTACGGGGTTTGAACTGAATATTTTTAAAGAAAAAATGGATACGCCACTGCTTTTTCTAAAAACGAAACTTACTTTTGAAATTCCCATTTATTTTAAAGCAAATTTCGTTTATGGACTTACTTTTGTACGACGCACCGTTTTCGCGTAAAAAAATAAAAACAAAAAAAACATTTTTTTCTTCGGTTCATTGAGACTGCTTTTATTTATTTTGTTGAATTTGGTTGGCACCCACCATGAGTGGAAACACTTTTTTTGGGACAACAATTTATTTTCTACTCACCAGTGACATTCAACTGAACGTTTGAAAAGAAAAAAACGGTAACCATATTAAATGCCCTCTTAAAGCAAATCAAATAAAACTCAGTAGGCTGGGTAAAGCTACATCAATTTTGACGTTTCTTTTCATAAAGACAAAAGGCCTGGCATTGATTTTGCATTATTAAATAATTATTATTACAGTAAGACGTTAAATTATAATAAAAGAATGGTAAATTTTAAAAACAGTGAATTTAACATGCATTTTATTTATGGGCTTGCTGACGGTAATGCATACGAAGCCAGGCGGATATACCAAGAGCGGTATCCAAATCGCGTAGTACCCGATCCGAGAACATTTTCTAGGATTCATAGACGTCTCCACGAGACCGGAACTTTAAGAGTAGACCACAGTGCTAAAGGAGTCCATCAAACAGTAAGAACACCGGAACTTGAAGAAGGAATTTTACACGAAATTGAGGAGAACCCCGAAAGTAGCACGAGGAAAATCGCGGCAACATTTAATGTTTCACATTTTCTTGTTTGGAAAATTCTCATCGAAAATTTATTATACCCATATCACATTCAAAGAGTCCAGGCATTACTCCCTAGAGATTTCCCGATGCGCATTAATTTCTGTGTGTGGTTTCTTCAAAACCTGATGGAAAATCCGTTATTTGACAGGCACATTCTTTTTACCGACGAAGCTAATTTTTCTCGAAACTCAATAAGAAATTTCCATAATAACCATTTATGGGCGGATGAAAACCCTTATGCAATTGTAGAATCAAATCATCAAGAACAGTTCTCAATAAATGTTTGGGCTGGCATTATTGATGATTATTTGATAGGCCCATTTTTTCTCCCAAGAAGACTTGATGGACAATCATATTTACACTTTCTTGAAGAAGATCTGCCGCCAATGCTTGAAGACCTTCCATTATTATTAAGAAACCAGATGTGGCTAATGCACGATGGTGCGCCTCCACATTTTAGCTTACGAGTGCGTGAATTTTTAAATCACACCTATCGCAATCGGTGGATAGGTCGCGGAGGAACGCAGCCATGGCCACCTAGATCTCCGGACCTTAACAGTTTAGACTATTTTTTCTGGGGGCATCTGAAAAGCTTAGTGTACCAAGTGCCGATTCATACCGAAGAAGAGTTACGAAATCGTATATTAGTATGCTGCCAAACCATAAGAAACCCCCCGGAAATCTTCGAAAATGTGCGTCAGTCTATGGGAAGAAGAGTCCATGCTTGCATACGTGTGGGTGGACGACACTTCGAACAACTACTGTAAATAATGTGGGTTCTTTATTCTGTTTATCTTCTCTTGTCATTTCGCTTTCGATTTAAGGTTTGGAATTTTTCCTTTTAAATTAATCGCGATTTTTGAAATACAATTTTTTATTTTTTTTTGTTTTTATTTTTTACGCGAAAACGGTGCGTCGTACAAAAGTAAGTCTATAAACGAAATTTGCTTTAAAATAAATGAGAATTTCAAAAGTAAGTTTCGTTTTTAGAAAAAGCAGTGGCGTATCCATTTTTTCTTTAAAAATATTCAGTTCAAACCCCGTACGGACGTCACTGGTAAAAATTTTTATAAATCTGTTAGGTCAAAAAATGCTCCTTATTGATTAAAAGGTATGTACAAAATTTCATAAAAATATCTAAGAGTGATTTATATAAAAAGGTTATATTTTTCTTAAAATGTTAACACCCTGTAGCTCAAAAATGAAGAGGTTTAGGACATATGTCCATATGAACTTTTTATCTTAGAATCATTCATAGATTATCACCCTTAAGTATCGGCACTCAATTAAATTACACCCTGTATAAGAATAATAGTACTTACATTATGATATACCTAGGTTGAGACGTGAGCTATTATACAGGGTGTTTCAATATTATACCGACAAATTGAAACAGGTGATTTCTTGACAAAAAATAATGAAAAAAGTTCCCATTAATGGAGGTCCAGAAACTTCTCGTTTGTAAGATACAGGGTGTTAAACTTTATATTCTGTAAACTAATGTTGTACAAATTTCTTTTTATTTGACCAGATAAAAATTGTAGCCATGCTTTAAATCGTATTTTACCAAATGTCAGCCGAACCGTATAAGATATCAAAACATTGCAAGAAATAAAAAAGGTAAATGATAAACCAAAAATGTTGTTTTTATATGAATGGATAGTCAGTGTCGTATCAAAAAGAAGTTGGGGGGGGGGGGGGGTCGCAGTGGTCGTGACGCCCAAAAAAATAACACCCTGTAGATAGTTTTAAATGACAATAGGTTTGATTTAATTTATTTATTCAAATAGGAAATCCTAATACAAGAAACCAGGTTTATCTCACAATTCAATTAACAATAATCATTTAACCTATTACTAATCACTAACTTACAATATAAAGTTTCAGCAAATCAATAAACAGATAAATATATAAATATATAAATATATATATATATATATGCATCTATAAAACAACAATAGTAATCTTCTAGTTTAGATTGCATTATTTGGAATTAAAATCAACAATACAAACAAAAAACAAACATTCTACCAAACGAACAATATCTGCTTTCAACAGTCTCCTAAAGCTTGCAACTGTTGAAGCATTTTTAATATTAGCGGGGATTTTGTTAAATTCATCTAGACCAGCGGTCGGCAACCTTTTGGCAGGCAAGGGCCACATAGTGAAAAATTGAAATAAAGGCGGGCCCGAATTTGTTCATAATTTGGATAATAGGTATTTGTAATATTAAAAATGCGAAAATATTTTTATTTGAATTTTATTAATACGTAGGAACTATAACAAAAATGAGGAAAAATAATAAAAAAAAACTTAAACGAGAGCTTCTAAGTAGATATTAACTGTTCTTTTACAAAATTTAGTGTGACATTTGAGAATGTATTTGAGTAGCTATTTGTTGTATGTTAGCTTCTAGGTTTGTAGTTGCAATTCTTAGAATAGCTCTCAAATGCTCATCTGTGAGACGAGAGGCATATTTATTTTTTCTATAATAATTGAGAATCGAAAAGGTTTGTTCGCATAAGTAAGTACTACCAAAAATTGTAATTAATTGCAGAGCAAACCTTTTCAATTCATCAAAATTAGATGGCAAACTGCCATAAAATTTAACAAGATCTTTGATTTAAAAGAAAGAGTTTTTCAGAGTGTCATTAGATTGGAGATCAATCACGTTCATTTGTAAATGACTGGGTACATCCTCAACATCACAAGAAAGCGGGTTTGTGAAAATCTTCAGTTTACCAGACACCTTCTCGAAGTCGCCAAATCTGTCGCTGAATTGATTTTGTTGTTGCATTAAAACGCATTTCATTTTATCGTTTTTCCAATTAAAATTTATACCAGCTTCCTCTACAGCCTTTTTGCAATTCGGAAAATGGTCCAACTTTTTTTCGTTAACATAAAACAGCCACGGGCCGTATAGTAAAAAGCCGCGGGCCGCGGGTTGCCGACCGCTGATCTAGACCCTTATAAAATAGTGATTGCATTGTGGATGAATAACGTCCTCTATTTATGTGGTACCTAATCATTGCGGTTTCTAGTGAAATAATTATGAATATAATTTCCTAATGTATTGAACTCTTTAAAGTACTCTGGCAATAAACCCTGTCTTAACCTATAAATAAAGATCATTGTTAAAAAATACAGTCGCTGTTTTACTGTCATTCATCCAATTTAGGATCCCTAACATAACCTTTATGGGCGTATACCTATTGCTTCGCAACACCAAACGCATTCCCCTATTAAATAATGTCTGGAGAGACTGCTTATGTCTCTTCGACATTAAATAAAGTGCACTTGCACAATAATCAAAGTGAGGTTGAATTATACTTTTGAATAATGTAATTCTTGCGGAGAGTGTAAGAGATTTCACAGCCCTTGCAAAGAAATAAAGTTTCTTTCGTATTTTGTTTTTAATAAATTCAAAATGCTCCTTAAGACTAAGTGTGTTATCTATCTCAATTTGTTCCACCCACTGAATTTTCTTTTCACCAATTTCCAGATTAATAGATTTTATGTCAAGTTTATTTAATTTCTGTTTTGTACTTAATAGCATTGCTTTAGTCTTTTCTACATTTATTATTATAAATATTGATAACACAATTATTGCAATTATTCAAATTAATTCCCGACGACATATTTTTTTCATTGCTCGAACTTGCTGTTATTTGGGAATAGAGCATTACCTGCTGCCTCTTGAATATCGCTTGGTAGCTCTTCAGAACTTGAATGACTCATTTTTTAAAAATAAAACTAAAAATATATCAATCTCGATAAAAACCTTCCGTCTAGACTTTTTTACAAAATGTCAAACTGACAACTAACATGAAGTAACAGCAACAATAGCTATTTATGCCATCAGTTATATGTCAAAATTAGAAAAACTTAATTTATGTTTTCCAAATTTTTATCAATTATATTAAATTTTATTTTTTTATTACTTTCTTCAAAATTAGAAAAAATCTTGTATGCAATACGTTACGAAATGAAATTTTGTGTAACTTGTGAGTTCACACGCGTTACACAAAATTAGGCATTTCGTAACTGATGGCATAAATAGCTATTGTGCTTCACTAAACATTTTTACTGTAGAACTTTCAATCCGGCAACAAAGCTTCACCAAAACTTAATACGCTGAAAAATAAAAAAAAATAAAAAATTAAATCATATCCTGCAAATAGCACTTTATAATAGTCAAAAGACGACTCCCCGGAGAAATATTAGTTAAAGCAATAGTAACCTACCTTCAGATAACTGCAAAAATTACAAAATTTCTCCAATTTTTAAACTTTACAAATACACAAATTCAAATAAGACGTAAATGTCATAAAACAATCATGTCATCTTATCTACGCAGTACGGCCATGATGTTTTTAAAATGCATGGCCTCCCTTGAGCAAAATAATTAAAAATCACTCGTTATTAAGCTTCTTCATTTGTAAAAGGCATTTTTTAGAAATACTTTTATCAAGCAGATGTTACTATCAATGGCAACGACAGTGAAACTGTCATTGTATCATTCGGCGTAAGTGAATTTTTATTCTTTTGTCTTATTTTATTAAATCATGACCTGCCTCGCTATAAATAGAGCATTTAAGGGTAATAAATATTATGATGCATTATTTAAAAAAAAAAAAAAATATAAAACGTGTTTGTTATAAATAAAAAATAAAGTGACTACAAAATAGTCATTTCTATGGAGACCTCTAGCCTCTATTAAATTTTTAACAGACAATAGTTAGCTAGAGCACTTTATTTATTTTTTTTCAATAATTAAATGAAAGCGGTCTCGACACTCATCTACTATCTTCGCAATAATTTTAAAACGACAAGAGATATCGATCCCCGGTTTCCAGATTTCGTTCTCATAACTAATACCCTACCAATCGAAGTAAAAAATCTGTAGGGTACCATTTGCATTTATGAAGTAATCGGAACTAGTATAGCATTTTTTCAACAGCCCCCACCTACCGCTTAGCATTAAAATAGATAGATTTTTTTTAAAGCCGTGTTTAATCAACTTTAAAAGACCTTTAAAATAAGCCCTAGTTTGTTACAGTCGGTTACCGCAAACATAACTTACATCAGTGTAAAGTATCTAAATTATTATCGGTCACCCTGCCGTTGCCATGGTAATAAGAGAAAAATTGTCTTTATAAAATTTGTTGATATTTGAACAAGGAATGTAAAAAGTAAATTTCTTACCTACATTAAATATGAAAAGTTAGGAGATTTTAACGACTTTTTGTGACACCATAGCAACTTAAAAGTATTTTTATTCAAATTCTTTTGGCAATATTTGTTAATAATTTTTTTACCTTTAAATCGTAACATGAATAGTTTTCGAGATATAGCCGCTCCGTACCCTTAACTGATCACCCTGTATACCTCGCACATTATATATACGCTATATAATAGCTTACTTCTCAACCTAGGTATTTAGTGTACTATTTTACCTGAAATAAAAAAATTAAGGTGGTGGGACATTATGATGAGTCACCCTACATTTTTTTTATAAGACAATGAGACGTCCATTTTTCATTAGTGTTGTCCTGGGCCCTTGACTCTACTCCATACCACGTATACTAATACAGACAAGGTCATCCAAAAGTCTAGATAGGGCGCCGTCACTTTTATAAAAGTTTCTTTATACTTGGTGACAAAGCCAGGGCGTGATGACGTCACTTAGTAGTAGAGTGCACCACACGTATTGCTAATGTTCATTCTCATTTGTGCATGCTGTGAGCTGTGAGAACCCGTATCCCGTATCAAAAAAACATTTTAATCAATTTCAATTTAAATTAACCGTTAAAAAATCCGATCCTCAACGTATATAGATATCTTAATTCACGGGGTAATTTAATAAATTACCCAACGCTATTATCCAATCACTTAACAATCGCTCGTCGGGATGTTTCATCTTTCTGAGAAGTTCGAATCCCATTTATATTTATATCCGTTTAATTTGTCATATCATAATTTTAAGGGGATTTATGTTATGCAGCTAACAGACCTTAGACCTTTAAATCATTTACAATATTAAAATAAAGCTAGACATGAACCGATTAAGAAAAAAATTATTTTTAAAACGCATTATGAAAGGCGTGAAAATTGTATGTTCGTCTGTGAGGTCCAAAATGTTATTAAATGAAACTAATTGAGGTTATCTGTAACTTGTATGTCCTCTGGGCATAAAGATTCAACTAGTTACGGTATTCTTTTGTCGGGGCGTACACGGTCTTTCCTCATAATTAAATACTGGTATACTACTCTGATATTAGAGATAGAAACAAATTGTTTAAATAAGAGTTGTAGGAATGGACCTAATCGCCAGAATCTGTTATAACAATTAAAGTTAGTTAAAATGTTAAAAACAGTTAAGTAAGGCTCATGCGTATTTTTAACCATTCCATATTCCATATATTTTTAAATCGAGTTTATACCTTTTATTTGAAATATTCAGCAATATTGCGCATTTGAATTAAGAGAGCCCCATTAAGCCGTTTGTATGGTAAAAGCGCTTTGGGTATTAAAACGGCGTTTATATGGAAAAACCACATATACAGGGTGTTTCAAAAAACATGTGCCATCGCTCGTGTGGTGGTCCCTTACCCAAAAATAAGACAAATAGTAACTGTCAACATAGGTCCGCAACCGCTTTATTTTTGAGATACAGAGTGTTACAATTTATAAGCGGAGCAAAAAATATGTACGCCACTGTCGGTTTCTCTTTTGATAACGCAGTTCTGTAGGCAGTTTAATGTCTAATGCGAAGTAGTTTTTGATAATTTTTTGATTTCGGCTTTGTTTAGGAGGTAAATGCAATTTTGTCAGACTCTGATATGGGCAGTTGAGCACAGCGATATACAAATAAATGTCATTTATTTGTTAAATTGAAAACCGTTGGTCTCACGAAGAAAAGTCTAAGGGTCATTCTTGCTAAGTGATAAAGCGCAATTTTAAAAATAATATTTATTTTGGAAAAAGCAGTGGCGTATCATTTTTTTTCTTAAAAATATCAAAAGACTTAGCGCGGACGCCATTGGTAAAAGTAAGCAAATCTTTTTTATGAAATAACAGATTTTTTTTTTAATTTTCAACACCTTGTATCTCAAAATTAAAGCGGCTGCGGCTGCGGACCTATGTTGATGGGAACTATTTGTCTTATTTTTGGGTAAGAAGTTCCCACACAAGCGATGGCACATGTTTTTTGAAACACCCTGTATATAGCCAATATGTTGGTAATACCGTGTTACAGAAATGTATAGAGTATGCGGCGTTTTGCGGAAGCTTTTTGTCTGCGCAACTCCGGTTTTTAACTTATTTAACTTACTCTGTTTGAATAGGTAATATGTAATTGATTAAAAAGGCTGTTAGAATAAATCTTGGTATAATACGAAATATAAGAAGATAAAGATTAGTTTTCCCGAATAAGCAAGACACCGCAAAAAAGTATGAAAATTTCAGATCTTGCGACTTTTGGGGTGTATACTCTGTTGCTTATTGCCAAAGAGTAATTTAACGGTTGCATTGTAAATTTCAGGTAAATTGCAATGCTAGTTTTAAAAAAAAAACAAGATCGGGCTTATTTTATTTTTAGTAAAGAAGAGCGATGGGAATAAACTTAATAAAACCGGTTTTGAGAGCGTCCCATCACATTAAGTTTATTTATTTTTTATATAGCGGATCTTAACTTCATTTGGGGCCAGACCCCTGTTACCTAGAGAGCATGAAGAAGGTGAATTCCTACGAGATTTGGGCGTGGCCCCAGAAATTTTTTGCCTAAGCCTAAAACACTTTTTTCAAATCAAGCGATTGACAACAAATGTTAATAAACTCCTATGATTGTCAATGCAAATACATATACCGGATAAAATAAATTTAAAAATTTAAACATTTATTTCGTTTTGAAAATAAACAAAATTTTATTAAATTCGGTCAGAAAAACACTTATATCTATGTACCACGGGAATTATTAAGTCTTAATTACCTCGGGCAATTGCTGCCCCTCGGGCCAGAAACCTTGCCCTCGATAATTAAGACCCTTATAATTACCTTCATACATAAATAATTATTATTTATAGTATAAAACACAGTTAAGATGTACTAGTCAGTGAAAATATACTTTTTATCGTAAAGCTATAACATTTTTTAGTTATAGATATTTTTGGATGACCTAATTAAAGAACTCAAAACTTTATCTGTTCAAAGTTTCAGTAATCGGGTTGAAAATTTCGAAATACGATTACCCGAGTTAAAAAGAAAACATTGTATGTAAATATTGTTTTTGGACACAACTGTATAACAAGAAAGAACTAATATAAAAATTATTACTCAGTAGAAAAATGACTTTATATAGCCTTTAAGACGTTCCCTTCTACTTATTCCTTTTTATACAAAAGACAATTTATTTTTTAAGCTTAAAGTCGTCATAAATACTCAATGTTAAAAGGAAAAAGAAAATGACATTTTTCTTGGCTACAGTGTCTTAGGCGATAAGAATATCTTGGGAAATTGTCTGCCAGGCATATTCCTGATAAATTAGATTTATTCCTAAAAAGCGTCGCATCTTTTCTACATCAATTTGTGTAAAAATGATAAATTGTGTAATGTGTATAAATTTTTGAAAGAAAATGCGAAAAAAATTTATTTGATTAGGATCCGAAATGTTTACATCAGTATATAAGCAATTCCTTTTTATTCAGATGAGGGATCGGGTTATGAACGAATAAAGAGATTGTTTGCGAATATCGTAGACAGCAGATGCCTACCGCCATAGATGAATAATGTAGGTATTTTTAATTCAGGGCTAAGCCTCAGTTTTGACATTTTTTTTTACTAATTTTCATCCATTTCTTGCTAACAAGAGCAATTTTTTTTTATTTTTAAATATAGGTATATATTATGTTGCTAAGTACTTTTAATATGTTAGTTGCTTTTATCTGCCCATGGGTACTGCCATAGGTACAGGGCCCTGTCAGTGGCGGTTCTAGGATTCAACATCAGGGGGGGCTGAAGGAAATTCGAAAAAGTGAATTACATTTTTTTTGCATTATATTAAAAGTTTACTTTTACATTGCTTCAGGTTCCAGTACCGTACATAAAATACTAGTATCCATACAAGATTATAAATAACAATCTTATTTATATAAAAACTGCATTTCGGCTGTATTGTGACTCTGAGTATCCATAACCTTCCATGGATAGTCTTGTATCGTTATCCCAAGGATACGAGAAGATCGTTACGATAAAGAAAACGTTTCGTTATTCTTCGGGTAACAAAACATACACTTATCGTAGCAATGCAATGAATTGTCAAAGAATATCGTTGTCACCACGATCTCGACTTTTCAGTGAGTTAGCATTAGCTGACTCTATCATGCTCCTATAACATGCTCGTGTAACATGCTTTAACAAGCTCATACGATTGGAAAACGAGTGTACTGTTACTTGTCTTAGAACTTTAGATTATTAGGTTTCGCGGGGGGGGGGGGGGGCTTCAGCCCCTATATCCCCCCCCTCCCTGGACCCGCCACTGGGCCCTGTAATAGTGCGTCAGGCTTCCATAACTTCTATACGGTTTAAGTTAGGAATTTTATTCATATGCTGACCTATACTGTATCATAAATATTATGTTCGCATGGGTGGCCCCAAGAGGTGTGAGACTATAAAGTGGTATTTTTTTTAAATGAGCCACTCAGTATTTTTTTTTGCATATTTAGGTTCGTATTAGTGTCCTTTATAATTGCTTAAAATATTTGTTTATGACATTCGACCTTTCTCTAGTTGTTTACATTATACATCACCATATTTTATGCTACAAAGCAATTAAAAGAAAACCAAAACTAGAGAAAATATTTAAGTTTTCAAATCTTTTTACCAAATGGTTCTATTTGGAATATTAACTGAGTTTTTGAATTTGAGCGGCGGATTGTTTTTTTTTCACTGAACTCCCACCAGTAGAAAAACAAAGCTAATTGCCGATCAATCTAAAAATGTCCCCAGTATGCACCATTTTTACGGAAGCTCATGCGCAGTGCGTTGGATTTCTACGATTTTTTATATTTCCCTAAAATTGCATTTATCCAGAGCCGGTCGTCTCTTTGCACAGTGTTTGGCGTGTGTATTATGAGATTGGTGAGCGTTATTTATAGTCCTTTATTGTATTTGTGTGGAATTTGCGTTACTAGATTAAACTTTTATAGTTTAGAAACAAGGGGATCGTGTTGCTTTGCAACAAAAAATTCAGTTCTTCAGGTAAACACCTAGCTACTTAAAATAATTTTAAAATTGTATCCGCACATAGCATGTACCTAGCTGCTCTACCCTAAATGGTTTTTCTGTTATCTCTGTCAACCGAGCTATCAACACATTCATGCATTTATTTAGGTAAGTGTGTTTTTTTTAATGTAAGCTGTTGATTGTTGTGGTAGGTAAAAGACACCGTTCATCATCGGAATCATTAAAATGTTAAAAAGTAATAATTGTCACATTGGTCACAGATGACTTATGTGGTGACTTGGGACACCAACTATTTTTTCTTAACCTTACATTTTTTTTCGCCACTAAATTTATTTTTATGGCGAATGTCGTGACTTAAGTTTTAGGCATGATTTGGTAATGAGTTATATTTTATCAAAGTTATCAAACCTTAAATGACCAAATTTTCCCAAGTAGCCTCGTGTGACGGTACGCAAAATATTTGTATTTTTAGACCACCCAGCGTATTGCAAGTAACATTTGGCCATAACGTAAAAAGCCTCCGAATATTGCCTAAAGCTGGATTTATAAACTCGAAAAGTCGGTAAGGTTGAGGTTCAGTTGGCGTTGGAAATAACAGTTCAATTTAAGCTAAAGGGAACAACTCAGTTCAATTTATAAACTCAGTTCGTCCAAAGTTCGTAAGTTTGGAATAGTTCCCGTATCGTTCGAGATAACCAATTTTTTTGTCCGGAGTTCAAGAGGTTCGTTTCGACCAATGAAGACGCTATTTTAAAGTCATGTGGTAACAGCGAAATGTCAAATGTCTTTTCATTGTTTACGTCGCCCTTCCTTCATTTGTATTTGGATTTTCTGTTTGTTGTAAGCTTAGTATTGTGTTTTGTGCCAGAAATTGGAAAACTGGAAATGGATAGTATAGAGAATGATGACACTAATTTATTGTTACTCGAGTTAATCCAAAATTATGAATTTATCTACAACACTATCACTCTATTGGACAAAAATTTTAACCAATCAAACAACAACTTTTCGAATTTCGTTACTGACTTTATAAATGCCATATTCTGGACTGTCGAATATCGAACCTCACCAGCTTGAGCATAACTTCAACCGCGTCAACTTTTGGAGTTTATAAATCCAGCTTAACTCTCAACCAAATTTTAGCGCCTTGATATGTCACAGTTTATCAGCATTTTGAGACGTTGTTCGAAAAAGAATTGAAATTAATTAATATGTATATCGAAAACGGTAACAGATAGGGAAACAATAAGAAAAGTTGTTAAGAAACTATAACCTTATAGGGTGGTAACAAACATAAAAGTTTAAATTTTAAATATTAAATAAAGGTTAAGGTCACCAACTACCTCACCTAGCTCAAGCTCCTGGCAATTGTAATCGGGGTTGTTCTTTTGTGAAGGGTCCTTGCCAGTAAAACAACAATGTGTACGTATATATGGACTCCAAAGGATGTTGCTGTGCAAGCTAAGATTTAAGATTGAGTTTTGAGTGCCATTTACAGCTGCTTTTAACTCTAACTTGACACAACAACATCCTGTGAGTAAAACAATAGGTTCCACACACAGTGCCAAAACAAACACTATAGTTAATTAAATAAAGGTGATTTAATCAAGAAACGTCTATGTAAAAAGATGATTCTTATTAATAAATATGTATAGTTAGTTGACTTACCAAATGAGATAAAATAGTAAAGGTATATGAGTTTGTCTAGATTAAATACTCATTATAACCGCGTAAAAGTTGCAACTCCTTTACATATCGCTTTATACAATCTGAATTCTAAGTTCAATAAGGTAAAGCACTTATAATGTTGAAAAGGTTGAAATGTATTGTTAAAATAGTTGAACATATAGCTTTAGGATCTGATTAAAACAAAAAAAGGAAATTACTTAGTTGTAGCTACGCAATAAATTACATTTGGCTGTAAGTATTCATAAACAAACAAAATCAAAAATTAACTGATGGATATTTGCAGTATAAATTAAAAAGAAGGTACTTCTCAGCAGGGTCCTCCTGGAGGTGGTTGGTTCCCTTTCTGCTTGTGATGCTGATGGTCTTCAACTAGGCCTCAAAAATAGCTTAAAAGGCGGACCGAAGACACAAGGGTCCAATGTAAGTTGGCCGGAAAAGCAGAGTTATTTCAAAACTGGAAAACGGCAACGTAAATAAGGAAACGGCAGTGTCGTAGAGAGAGGAGACTGGTCTAAAAATGTAATGAGGTTTTAGTTTCTGTGACAAAGATTTCAAAAATATCGATCATCTATGAAAATGTACGTTTTAAACTTACCCAAAAGGTGCCTCAAACATAATCTTGTGGAAAACTCAAAGGCTTATGGTCTGACCAGTATGCAGAGGGTAATTTGACCGAATCACCCAGATGACAGTTTTGACCGAATGACCTAGATGGCAGTTTTCCGTCAAACTCAAGAACCCACAGCAAAGGTTACAGAGAATGAGAATAATCAAAATTTGAGCCAACACAACCTAAAATGAAGGGCGGTTTCGTGCAAAGAGGTAGAATCATGGACTTGCGGTTCTATGACACAAATAAAATATTTAGAACAAACCTGAAAGTAACAAAACTAATATTTAGGGTGTTTCAGAAGTACGGTATGTAACTTAAGATAGTCTAAGAAAAACTTCATGTGAACATGTGTCTGTAGTTGCCCCGTTTTTGATATACAGGGTGTTAAAAAGTTTTTTTTTTTAAATCAGTTTTTTATAATTTTTTTAAATATCCTTTTCCCGATTTTATTGAAATTTGGTACCGTCAGTCATAATGATAAGGGGCTTAGTTAGCCCTAACTAGATTAAATTTATTAAGTCCAGTGGCGTCCCGGGTAGCACCCTAACGAATATTATTGACAAAAGATGTATGTCACTGACTTTTTTCAAATTTTGATATTTTTTTCGGATTTACCAACTATAATACAACTTTGAATTTTTGTTGTATAATTATTTAAATGAATTATTTTATTTTCAATTTAAATGTTTTAATTAACTTTGAAATACTAGGTATTTTTTTTTGTACATGCAATAAAGTGGTTTTTATTTTTTTCTCTCAAAAACGAAACAATATTAAAATAGAAAAAAGTCAGTGACGTACATTTTTTTTGTCAATAATATTCGTAAGGTGCACCCCGGGACGCCATTGGACTTAATAAATTGAATCTAGTTAGGCCTAATTAAGCCCCTTATCATTATGAATAACGGTACCAAATTTTAATAAAATCGGGAAAATGATATTTAAAAAAAATTATAAAAACGATTTTTTTTGTTATTTTAACACACTGTATGTCAAAAACGGGGCAACTCCGGACACATGTTCATATGAACTATTTCTCTTAGAATATCATAATGAATCACCCCTTAAGTTACGTACCCAACTCCTGAAACACCCTGTATATAATTACGTTGCTGTCAATTTCAGTATGATCCGGCAGCACCGCAACTTCCAAAATATTTTAGAATCATAAAAAAACTACCTATCTCTTATTGCCATAACCAAATTTTCATGAAGTGAGTTTCATTAGGTACTTATTGTTCTTTCTGATGGCCATTTTATTTGATGCACCCTGTATACTCGTATTAACGAATATAGAAATGAAGTTAAAGTCTCTGCAATAATTGATCATAATTAAAACTGTTCTTGATCGTGCTTTTGGCCATTACCGGCTACATGATTGATTTCTGTAACATCATAATTTAATATAACGCATTAAATTTGTATTAACAAATCGAAGTTTCCCCGGTAGACGAAAGCCAGCCGAGCCATCACACCATTATTCTATTTTCGCCTTTCCTGTAAAACACGGACAACGTCTGCACGATTCTGCACCGACCACACCGCAAGGGGTAAATGCACTTCCGGACAATCCGGCGCCACGCCGCATTCTTTATGGTTTTCGCAGGGTTATAAGCTACTTACTGCTATGCATGGGACATTTTACGCCATTTTCCGGGATATTCCACGTCGGTTGCTCTATTATAGTGCTGTCTTGAACTTTTAATAATTTATTATTGCGGATCGTGACTTGGAACTAACATCGGTAAAACAGTAATAAGCGATGTCGATTTAGTTTGTGTACCATCTAGCGTTATTTATGATGTTTCCGACGTCGCTATAATGGCCGCGTTTATCAGAACGTAGCGCTACACTAGCGATCACCAAGTCACATACAACAAGTCACATCAAAAGAAACCACCTAAGTATCTCTTGATTTTGAGGAAAAAAGTTGAATTTCACAGAGTAATGGCCATGAATAATCTTAAAAGTTTCTATTGCATCACCACGAATTCTTCTTTGCTGGAGTGTCGTTAGATTTAGTTTTATTAGCCGTTCTTCATATGTCAAGCTCGATATACTGGGGGATAGTTTGGTAATTTTTCTTTGTGTTTGTTCCAGGGCATGTATGTCTTTGACGAAGTAGGGGTTTCAGACTGGTGCTGCATAATCTAAATTAGGCTTGATGTAGAGTTTATATATCTTTTCAAGAAGATCTGGGGTCGGATTTTTGAACGTTCTTTTGACTAAATATGTTACCGAGTTTGCTTTTTTAATTATGTTTCCCACATGTACTGCCCATTTGAGGTCCTTAGTTATAGTTACTCCTAGATCCTTTTGATATTCCACTGATTTCACCTCAGTTCCATTTAGGTTATAAGAATAAATTGGGTTGTTGTATACCATGTGAAGGACGGAACACTTTTCTTCATTAAGCTGTAAGTCCCACTTGTTACACCATTTTTCAATTTTGACAAGGTCTCTTTTAAGTGTGTCGTAGTTGGTAAGGGGGTTGTTATATATTTTTGTGTCATCGGCAAACATTGATATGGACGATTCCAGATTGTCTGGAAGAACACAGGTATACAAGTTGAACAGTATTGGAGCCAAAACAGAGCCATGTGGTACCTCCGGGCTGACCTTGAATTTGTATGAAGTTTCACTGTCTATTCTTACGATACTTGTCCTGTTGTTTAGAAAGTATTTTATCCATTTTAGCAGGTTTCCCGTGACCATATAACTCAAGTTTTTGACCCAATTTATTATGTGGGACTAGGTCAAAAGCGCTTTTGAAATCTAGGTACATTATGTCTACAGGTTGGCTATTGTCTAATGATGATGTCCATGAATTTACGCACTGGAGTAGGTTAGAAGTTGTTGAACGACCTGGGAGAAAACCATGCTGGCACTGAGGTATAATATCATTTTGAAGAAGGAAGTCTGTAAGGTCTTCTGCAATAAGTTTCTCCATAAGTTTACACAAAACTGATGTTAAGCTCTCACTTGTCGATAGTTTTTGGGGTTAAATTTATCTCCCTTCTTGAAAATTGGATTATCACAGATTGTTTCCACTCTTCAGGCACCTTCCCTTCTTCCATTGATCTTTTCATTAATATCGTTAGCGGTTTTAGTAAGGCTGGTGTATTTTTTACAAAGATGGGGTGTATGTTATCTAGTCCAGGACTGCTGTCGGGTTTTAGTTCACTTATCGCTTTCTTTAGTCTGTTTTCTGTTATTTCAATTGTTGTAAGTGTTCTTTGTGTGATTCGTCTTTGGGTGCTTGGTGTTGTGTTGCCTGTTACGTAAGGTCCTCGATCAAATTATTTTGCGAATATATCTGCTACTAGCTTGGGGTCGCTTACAAGTTCGTTGTTTTTGTTTTTTATCACAGGAGAGCTAGCTCTAGACTTTAGGCAACTTTTTACATTAAAATGCCTATTCAACCGTGGCAAGAAGAGTGAAATCTGGTACTCGTTTTGCGATTTATACTATGTTGCTTAATGCCAGAGAGTAATAAAATATAAATTTGCAATGACAGCACCCATAACTTGAGTAAATTTCAGGTAAATTGCAATGATAATTTTTAAAAATTTCCTATTTCAGACCTACACACCCCGAATCGGTCCTAAATTAGGGTCGCCCTAATTAGCATACAATAGAAAGACCAGTTTCGTGAATGAAATGAAAACTACCTGTAGTAACAACGGCGTTACTAAAGATAGTTTAAATATTATTATTTATAAAAAAAATCTACTAAGTATGTACAATACAACTTAATTTTTAAATCTTTCGTATTTGAAGTTTCTATCTCTTATTGTTTTTGGTCTAGGTAGGGGTCTAAATTTAAGCGAAACCCCTGTACAATACAACTTAATTTTTAAATTTTAGTCATCATGTTCCGAGTAGTCCGATAAACTATCGTCGTTGGGGTCCAGAGAAATAATAAGGTGGTCTACAGTGTTTTCTAGCATGTTATCAGTTTCCCACATTCTTTCTTCTATTTCAATCACATGTTCGACGCACTTACTCCATTTTTCACAATCCACTGTCTTTTTTATTCCCTATTGCAAAAGGTTTCCAACGTCTTTCATTTTAAAAGTGGTGTTATGCCTTGCTACAAACCCTTTTACTTGCGCCCACACCAATTCTATGGGGTTTAATTCACAGTAAGTAAGTAAGTAATAATAGCGGAAGGCGAAGTACCGTTATATTTCGTTTTGAAGCGATTTCGTCAACAACAAATTTCGTACAAAGACGTTTATTCAACTTTACAATCTCCAGTAGCTCCTTTTTCAGCATATTTTTATGAAATGGCTTGTTATTTACCTTAAGTCAATGAGTGATGTCATTTTTTTTTCAAGAAGACGTTGGTATTTTTCCGGATTTTCTTAAAAGTGGTAGCTGGCATTATCCATGACTATAACAGACCCAGGAGGAATAGGATCTAGGATTTGCTGGAAGTTTCTTTAAATACATTAGCGTTAATGTCTTCATGATAGTCTCCAGTCCGTTTTGATTTAAATGCTAGTAAGCCGCCATCGACATATTCATTTTTGCTACCAATGTAAGTAATTATTAATCTTTTACCTTTTCCCGAGGGTGCTTTTATTCCAGTGGACCATCCTTCCAGCTTGCCTCGCGCTTTTTATATGTTTATCCTGCCATATTTGACCAACGGCATATCTTTCATTTAATATCCCTGTTTTCCCTTCGCAACTGTCTAACTGCCCTCAAATATCGTCGTCACCAGCAGATGATTTTGTCTTTCTCTATTAAAAGTGATTTTCGGTTTTGGATTTTTTCATAACAAAAATTTATTTCCTGACAATAATCATAGGTACAATAATAATTGGACTACACCTATGGAATATGGCGAAGACTACTGGGTTTTATAGTTCAATAATGATTTATTACTCTCTCGTATTAAGCAACAAAGTATAAATACGAATACAACGTAACGACGTATTCTAACTGTTCTAATGACTTTTCTTTAAACTTTTAGCGGACTAAACTTCCAAGACTTAATGGTGCGTCAAGGTGCAATAGATTCGCCCCCAAAGTGCCCATTCGTCCTCGGATTTGAATGTGCTGGAGACATTGAACAGGTTGGAGAGGGTGTCGAAGATTTTCAGGTAAATATATATAATTACAGCGTTTTTGGGGAAAAGAAATGTACCCATTTTTTGCATTGGTTTTAATCCAGTTGAGCTTTTCAATATTTTAAAATATATTATGAAAGCAATTTTTTTTCAAATTTAAAATGAGGAATTAAACTTATTTTTGTTAATAAATTCATTACATTATAAATTATTAAAATATGTATTAATAAATTAAAATTGATTTAGAATATTCCGGATATGTAAAAATATTTTGCACAGTCTTAATTATAAATTATGTGGTACACCATAGCTAAACTGCTACTTGAAAAGTAATAATAGCGTGTAATTTTAAGTGATAAGCAGTTGACTGGGTATTCACCTCACTTTTTTTGATAACTAGAAATTATGTATGTTTGCACAGACAACCGTGATTGTACAGGGTGGGCAAAAAAAATCATGATGTACAGTGGTGGCTTGTTTTCCATTAAGCGCGATTTATACTTTGACGCTTGACGATCACGTTGACGTGATCGGTTGAAGATTGAAGAATAGGAAATATATACATCCATTTATACTTTGACGCTGACGATTGACGTGACGTTCCAGATAAACCAATTTTAACTTTTGACGCTCACTGCTCGTAGAAATTCCATAGAATATGACGTAACAGCCAATAGGACGCGACAGTATTTGCACGTGATAGCTAACTGTCAATACTGCTCTTTCATATTTGTATAATATTTGTACTTTATTATGTTGTCTTCTGTTTATGGGTCTAATTTTATACTGCCTTTTTCGCTTTTGTTTATTTTTAAGTAATGCTGCTGCTGAACACAACAAAATAATGAGGTTATGACACGAAAATGTTGAACGTCAAGCGTCAAACTATAAATGCACCAAAAATGGAATTCTACAAGCGTCACCGTCAAACTTCAAACGTGATCGTCAAGCGTCAAAGTATAAATCGCGCTTTACTCTTTTAAATAAGTAGTGGCCAGCTGTTTTAGAGACGAACCCCTGTCTCTTCTCCAACGGAGTATTTGTTGTTTGAATTAATCTCATAAAGTTCCAGTATGATGATTGTAATGCAACATTGTACCTACTGTCGGACTTATTTAATGATATACATATTTTTTTAAACGCAATAGCTAAATACTTTGCCTTGAAAATTGATTTTCAAGGCTTTTTGGGCACATTTTCTTGCAATATAGTTTCCGGTGTTATTTGGATAAGGACAACTTTTCCAATTACGATTTTTCCAATACGTATTTAGTATTTACTTTAGTCAGAGTTAACTAACCTATATACGAATTGTAACTATTTATATAATTACTAGCCATAAATTAGACCATAAAGTTATTCTAAATGCCATTTAAACATTTACTAGGTAGTATCATGCTTTACTAGTGTAATGGCGCGTTGAACATCTAGGTGATATTTTTTCCTCGTTGGTTGTTAACGGTAGATTTATTGATCGTTCGAAAGCAATTTTGTTTTAATAATATTGGTACTCATTGTACTGTACAGTGTTATGCTGTGATGTACGCGTCTAATCTACAATTTAATTTTCACAGTTGCTTTTTTCGTGTCAATAATCGATCTTAGTTTATTATAGGGGCCATTGAACGTTTAATGTTAATGATAAATTGATATGTAGATGAAAAGACGTAGTAGAAAAGATGTATATTACAAAAAACATGTACATTTACGTCGGCAATAAAAGCTTCTTAATTTTCAACATAAACATTTCTGCAATACCCTGTATACATAATTATATCTACAGGGTGGCCGTTTAGTATGGCAAAGTAGAATAGCTCCGTTTGTATTTATAATACACAAAAATTGTTAATATAAAAGTTGAAGGACAGTAAGTGAGTTATAACGTAAAATTATTTTGACTCTATAGGGTAGCTTAACAAAGGGAAACAAGATTTTTTTTTAATAGAACACCCTGTATATTGTAGTATATATTATAGGTAGCTAATAAAGCATTTTTATCACTAGCATCCAAAGCATAAATCATATCGATCATTTCTACATTTGAATAATTTATTTTTGTCACAATATAAATTTAACTTAATAAAAAGTAAGAAATAAAATGGCAATGACATCTTAATAAAATTTTACTACTTTTGCTTTTGCTTTCTGTCGTGGCTAACTATAAAATAAAATTAAAAAAAAGGCATTTTTCTAATTTTGACATATAAAGTGACACTTTTTAAAACTGATTGACATTATGAAATGTCTTAAAGCCTGTTTACATTAGGTGCAAGTGACTGCATGCAAGTTCATAGATGCATTTAAATGCATTGCATGATCGTTTACATTATGATGCAAGTATTTTAATGCAAGTAGCTTGTTAGAACATGTTGCCAACCTTAGTCCAGAAATCCACTCAATATCAGTTGATAAAAGAAAGAGTTATGTTTGGATTTTATTGTTTATAATATGTGCGTTTATTTTTGAAATAATTGTTAAATTAAAACAATGAATATTATTGTAAACCCATTCAATTTAATATCAACTATCAAAACAACACTTTTTTGGAGGTTATGGTCACTTTTTTTAGTTTTTTGTCAAGTTGGTATTGAAAATATTACTAGAAAATTTACCAAACTTGCATGTCATTTGCAAGTAAATTAGAACAAGTCCTAATTTGGTGCAATGCAAGTAAACTTGCATCAGCTGATCACAAAGTGACCAATGCGCATGCCTTCAGGCAATTTCACTTGCACTTGCATCTAATGTAAACAGGCTTTTACTTTTTGTAACTAGTTGCATAAAGTAAAATTTTATGCAATTGGTGACGAAAAATGTATTTCAAAATTAGTGACAAAAAGAATTATTCTATTTATTAAACTGTTATAATACAAGTTAAAAACATAAATTATAAATTAATTAATTATTATAAATATTGATAACACAATTATTGCAATTATTCAAATTAATTCCCGACGACATATTTTTTTCATTGCTCGAACTTGCTGTTATTTGGGAAGCGACGCACATTGCATTAGATGTTTCACCAAATATTTCTTGCGCTATAAGTTTTTTATTATTCATGGAATTTTCAACATATCCCTCCGCAACAGAGCTAGATTTCCAACCTCCGTGCCTCTTTAATTTTAAAAGATCAGCGCCACTGTCTGCTAGGAAATTGGCAGAGCTTCTTCTGAAGCAGTGGCCAGTATATAGAACAGGATTTGAAAGACCAAGAAATTGTGCAATAACTTTTGGCAGACTGCTAAATGTGTTAATTCCCACAGGATTTCTGGTACATTTTCCATTCGCATATTTTACAAAAAATATGTTGTGTTTAAGAATCTGGGGACGCAACTTAATATATTTTCTTAATATTTCAACAAGATTCGTATTTTCAATGTCTCCAGTGGTAATTGCACACTGCCGTATAACTTTTGTTTTTGAAGGTGGGATATCAACACGAAAATGGCTTCCTTCGTCTATAACATTTTCAACTGGAAGAAATGTTAATTCTGCTTTTCTGCATGCTCCTGCCATTCCAATTATCATTGCAACCTTAGCCATTAAGTATTCTTTGTCATCAGCTTCTAATAAAAATTTGGCAAAATCTTTTTTAATAAAAACTTTTGACTTTTTAGCACTGTACCCGTCCGCTTGCCTTTTAATATATGCTACCAAATTTGTATATTTTTTAATATCAATATTCCTTTTCAGATTTAGTTCAGACCTTAACATTGAGTAAAGTGTCCATAATGTGGAAACTTTTAGATCTTTCTTACCCTCAAAATATGCAAGTAAAACTTTTTCATTAACATGTTTAATTTTCTTCTCATCACACCACGTAACAAATTTTTCGTATGCCAAATCATAAACTGCCTTTGACTTTTTGGGAATTACTGATAATAGAGCATTACCTGCTGCCTCTTCAATTTCGCTTGGTAGCTCTTCAGAACTTGAATGACTCATTTTTTAAAAATAAAACTAAAAATATATCAATCTCGATAAAAACCTTCCGTCTAGACTTTTTTACAAAATGTCAAACTGACAACTAACATGAAGTAACAGCAACAATAGCTATTTATGCCATCAGTTATATGTCAAAATTAGAAAAACTAAATTTATGTTTTCCAAATTTTTATCAATTATATTAAATTTTATTTTTTTATTACTTTCTTCAAAATTAGAAAAAATGTTGTATGCAATACGTTACGAAATGAAATTTTGTGTAACTTGTGAGTTTTTGCGAAACTCACTTCGTTCGTTCCGCAAAAATCTCACGCGTTACACAAAATTAGGCATTTCGTAACTGATGGCATAAATAGCTATTTTCTCAGACTTTTTTTAAATAACTAATGAAGTAATGAACCTTGTAACAAAAGTTGTAGAGTGCAAAAACTCTACAAGATAAAATATTAAAATACAAAAATAGTACTTAAATTAGTTTTGAAATGTGAAAAGTCACATTTGTAGAGCACACCCGGTACAAAATATGGAATGTTCTGAGGGTCTAAGTCCTAAATTAGTCTTTATCTTTGGTACCCTCGAGAATGTTTCAAATGTCTTGAGTTAATTCAATTATATTTAAAATTTTAAGGTGCCAAGTTTTTTCTTCCAAAAAAGAATATTTTTGAATAACTTGGCAACATTGCAAAATAATTAAAAACTATGTTTACCACGATACGCGGAATATCGAGGGAAGTTTAAAAGTGCAAAAATATACAGGGTGTTCTATTTAAAAAAAATTAAAAAATTTATTGTTCCTCTTTGTTGAGCCACCCTACAGAGTCAAAAATAATTTTACGTTATAACTCACTTACTGTCCTTTAACTTTTATATTCACATTTTTTGTGTATTATAAAAATACAAACGGAGCTATTCTACTTTGCCACACTAAACGACTACCCTGTATGAACATATTATTCTGCAAATAGTTTACATTATTCTGTACAACTTTTGTATTTAACATTTTTATCTAATGCGAAAAACAAAGAAGGTAAGAGGGGGACATTATAAATGATCACCGTGTATACAGTGTGTTTCACAGTGGATTAGACTAATATACAGGGTGTTTAATTTTTAATTAAAAAAATTTTAGGCATTTTTTTAAGTAACCCAAAACCGCCTCGGTGGCCGAAGTGGGTAAAGCATCGGAAACGGCGTGAGCCTGCTTTCGCGCTGCTCGAGTCGAGCGGGTTCGAATCCCGCTACAGTACGCTCAAATAAAAAAAGTACTGGGTTTGGTTGTTGTATGTGTGAGTGCAGGTACTTCTGACTAACGATTTATCGGAATCGAAACCGCAGGGTCATGCTCCTATAGCAGCGGGTCTTTAACTCGAGACTTGCCTCGGTTGCGGGCTGTGTGGGCGGGCTGTTGTAGGAGTGGGATTCTGTGGGGGGATCGGGATGGTGGTTGGTTGGAAAGCGACTGCGCGTGGTTCGGATCCCACGATAAACAGTAGGGCCCGTCTGGCTGACATTACCCAGACGTAAAATTACCGTGGGCGGGCTAGTAACGAATAACTAGGGGATACAATAAGTCTGTAAAAGGCTGCGGTGTCAGGACGTAAGTGCCGACCTAGTTATTTAGAAGTAATCAATCAAAAAAGTAACCCAAATACTTGTATTTTTAGAACACCCTGTATATATAATATGTAATTGAGGGTTTTTCAGGGCAACTAACATAAATCTATCCTTGTTTTTCAAATAACTTGTAGAGGACGCTAAATACACCCTACACGCCCAAATTTTTGCGGGTAACTTTATTAGGACTCTGTCATCCGCATAAAATCTCGGGCGTGATGTAGTGGGCGTGTAGGGTGTACCTAGCGCCCTCTACAAGTTATTTAAAAAAACAATGATAGTTTCATGTTACTCGCCCTGAAAAAGCCTAAATTACAAATTTTTATGTTTACTTATATCTGAAAAACAGCTTGAGCTATAAAAAAAAAATAAACTTAGAAATTAATCTTAACAACATTCATCACCAACATTTTACTAGGGCATGTTATTACGAAGGCGTAGAAGGGCCATATAGAATAATAAAATAAAAATTTCTTAAAAATTCGTCTTATAACATGAAATTTTACTTTAAAGTTTGGAGTTATAACTCGAAATTTTAAGAAATTTTTATTTTATTATTTTGGCCCTTCTACGCCTTCGTATGTTATTATTTTCATGTGTAGAATCCGTTGTAGCTCCATGGCACATTCATTATAGACCACCCTGTAAACACAGCGCTCCGCTTTAAATATCATTGCTACTACTTTCTGGGAGAAGCGGAAACACTGCATTGTCAAAAATATTTTAGCGGGGTAGAGCATGTTTGTTTATGTAAAACTGGTCCCCTATAATGCGAATCACCCTGTATAGTCTATCCAAAAAGCCAACTTTTTCGATGCTAAGTTAGTGAGATAAATAAATGATCCAAAAAAGTAAAGACTTTTAGGCGTAGAACATTACGTACTGTGTGTTAAAGCTGAAATAAATGGAGGTATATTTTCAGACTTGTTTATTTGCTCTTCTTGTACGTATGTTGCTTTTTATACTCGTATATATGTGTTCCGTAAGTTCCTTCAATTTTTCTGTAAACATTCACATTCTGAAAATTTAACTTTTGTCTACAGATAAACGTATATGGTTATTTTTGTACCGGAAGAAATTCATTACCAAAGTATTTATTTAGTAAGTTTTGCCACTACTTTAATAATATAGCATTTGAAATTTGTAGGTTTCACTGAATGTATTTCTTTAATTTTATTTTTTCATTAATTGTATGTGTCTCTAAGGCTTAAGTAAATAACCGCAGTATCAAAATAATTGTTTGTTATCGTTTGACGGTATTTTGACTTGTCTGTTGTTGCAGTTTAATTTGTATTGACAAATTGTCAGCTTTTTCGTCGCCACGTCACTCAAAATAGTCTTTCCACATACATATTATGCGCAATCCTGATACTGGTAAAAATGCCCTTTGACTTTAACCTGATAATGGTGACAATAACAATAAATTTTAATTTGTTTTCAACAATTTTTTTTACAATATCCTGTTCTAAAGATCTGTCAGTTAAAAAGTATATACAGTGTGTACATAAAGTGAGGAACAAATTCATTATTTAATAATCTAAAAACATTTCGTAAAAATTATCGGACACGTATACAGGGTCGTTGGTATGTATGGAAACGGTCGATTATTTCTTAAAGTATAACAGTCAGCAAAAAATATTTTAGATAAAAATTTTAAGGTTTTTTAAGGTGCATTACAAAAAAAAAATAAGTATACAGGTTGAGTCAGAAAACCGTAGAGAAACAAAGTTACTTTTTTTTAAATGGAACACCCTATATCTTCAAATATTTTTGGATTTTACATAAAATAACAATTATTTTTCAATACGTGCATTATATTATAAGTCTAAACTTAATAGTTTCCGAGATATCGACTATTGAAAAATTACATTTTTGAACTTTGACAGCTTCTAGCTTTCTAACGGTACGTTTTAGAGTAAAACGGCTTACATGTTGCTATCTTACTTTTTTATTATTTTCCCAAAAACATCAACTTCCGGTTAAACCGGATGTAACTCAAAAGCCGGAAATACAGTACTTCCGGTTTAACCAGAAGTTGATGTTTTTGGGAAGATCATAAAAAAGTAAGATAGGGACATGTAAGCCGTTTTACTCTTAAACGTACCGTTAGAAAGCTAGAAGCTGTCAAAGTTGAAAAATGTAATTTTTCAAAAGTCGATATCTTGGAAACTATTAAGTTTAGACTTATAATGCACTTATTAAAAAATAATTGTTATTTCATGTTAAATCCAAAAACTTTCGAAGATAGAGGGTGTTCCATTTAAAAAAAGGTAACTTTGCTTCTCTACGGTATTCTGACTCATCCTGTATACTTATTTTTTTAAAATTCTAATACAGCTTAAAAAACCCTAAAACTTTTATCTAAAATATTTTTTGCTAACTGTTATAGGTACTTTAAGAAATAATCGACCGTTTCCATACATACCAACGACCCTGTATAATAATTTTTAATTGCGCATATTTTGACATACAAATTTATTATATTAGAGTAACTTATGTAGTAGATATAACATTATCGACAATTTTTTTGAATGGAAACCCCTATATTTTAATTCAGATCTGTGCTCTCCAAGAACAGCTGATTTGAAAAACACAAGTAGAAGTAATAAAATTAGTTTTAATATTTAGTTACTCTGCGTTTATCTCCCACACAAAGCATAGAAATTCTTATGATGATTGGATATGGTGATATTCGTACCCAACAAGAAGTTTGCATTTTGTTCAACGCTAAGTACACAGAAAGACCAATCACTAGATCAACTGTGAATAAAATTGAAATAAAATTTCGAGGAACGGGTTCTGTGGAAGATCTTTACAGGAAAGGCCGTCCAGCTATTTCGGAATCCCCATAACAGCGTCCGCCAGATTGGCATAGATCATGAGGCGGCTGCTATGACCGTTCATAACCTATTAATGGTAGAAAAATGGCACCCGTTTAAAATCCGACTGGTTCATGAGTTGAATGAAAATGATCCAGATCGTAGGATGGAGTTTTGTCAAATATTAATGGAAATATGTAACGCAGATCCTTTGTTTGTTAAAAATATCCTATTTTCGGATGAATCTACTTTTAAATTAAATGGCGAAGTAAACCGGCAAAACTGTAGATATTGGGCACAAGAAAATCCCAGGTGGATGCGTGAGCATCATACTCAATATCCTCAAAAAATTAATGTTTGGGCGCGTATAGTGAAAAACAAAATTATTGGGCCATATTTTTTTGACAACAATGTAAACGGGCTAAATTACCTTCAGTTTCTTCAAGATTTTCTTATCCCTACGCTAGTTAACTTATATCCAAGTAGAAATAATCCTGCAATTCTAGATGAAAATTTGTGGTACCAACACAACAAGACGGCGCACCTCCACATTATGCAGCAGTAGTGCGCCATTATGTCAATCAAGTTTTTCCGAACAGGTGGATTGGAAGACGTGGGCCGCCTAGGTCTCCAGACCTTACACCACTGGACTTCTTCTTGTGGGGCACCTGAAAAATGTTGTTTATAAAATAAGACCTGCCAATATTGACGATTTAAAAAATCGAATAACAACAGAATGCAGGAATATTTTAGAAGAAACCACAATAAAAGTCCAACAAGAGTTTATTGGTCGCTTGGGGTACTGCCAGGCACAAGAAGGAGAACAATTTCAACACTTAATTAAATAGCTTATTTAATTTTTTTTTAATTAAAAATACTTTTAAAAAAATATTTTTTTTTACCCTGTAGCTACGAAACTATCAATTTTAGGCCCTATGTGTGTTATGTTTTTGAAATCAGCTGTTCTTGGAGATTACAGATCTGAACTAAAATATAGAGGTTTTCATTTTAAAAAAATCGTCGATAATGTCATATCTACTACATGAGTTACCCTGTATAATAAATTTATAAGTCAAAATATGCGCTATTAAAAATTATCATATACGTGTCCAAGGATTTTTACGAAATGTTTTTAGATTATTAAATAATGAATTTGTTCCTTACTTTATGTACACACTGTATATACAGTGAGAACGTAAAGGTTGGAACAAATTCATTTAAAAGGTATGTGTTTTTTTTTGAAAAACCGCTCGGACCCGTCAATTTTTTATATTGTGCATTTTTTGAAGCTTATTTCATGTATACAGATTGTCCCAAAAACAAGTTATGTTTACTGTATTTTTTAAATGGATACCTTTTTTTATAATTTTTTTTTTGGATTCTGCATATAATTCTAAACATATTCTATGAAATATGTCATATACTTTATTTCAGCCGTTTGCGAGGAAATCGATATTCGGATTTTAACAGATGATTTTTTATTATTACTTAAATCATAAACACTGTTGTAAATAAAGCCTTTAATTGTTAGGTTGTCACACTGACAGTGACGGTTGTCCCCTGAATTGAGTAGTTTTGCCTCATGTCATAGCGTCTGGCAAAAGTTATTTTGATTATTTACCTCATCCATTATAAAAGCGGGTTGATTTTCACCTGATTATTCAGCGATAATCTCCCGCTCTCCTGTGAAAATCACCCTTGTCAAAAGTGAAAATCTCACCCGTCAGAAATCCAGCGATAATCTCCCGCTCTCCGGTGAAAATCACCCTTGTCAAAAGTGAAAATCTCACCCGTCAGAAATCGTTAGTTTTTTATTTGGTAAATAATCTTCAAAATACATTTCGGGATTGGGAAATAATCAGAAAATCATTCTCAGATTTTTTGCCATTAGGAAATCGCTCTCGGGCAAGCCCTCGAGCGATTTCCACGGCAAAAAATCTTCGGAATGATTTTCGATAATTTCCCTATCCCTTAATATATTACTACAGATAATCTTGTAATTTTAAAAAATGGTACGCTTAAGTAAAAGAGAGCGAATAGAAATATTAATAATGATTGGTTATGGAGATAGAATGCGCACACATATGGAAGTTTGCGAACTCTTCAATAACAAGTATCCTCGCAGAGAACCGGTATCTCGATCTACTGTCGGTAAAATAGAAAAAAAAATATACGTGACCTAAACGTTAGGGACAATTATACAAAAGGTCGACCTGCGGTATTAGAAGACACACAATCAAATGTGTCATTGTCGGTTCAAGAAGGTCACCGAAAGGCGAGTAGTACTTTGGAAAATCATATCTGCAAAACATCCTTCAAAATTCTTGAAAACTATTGGAAAGATTATTTTTTGTTAAAAAATCTAACATCTGGTAAATTTGTTAGCTAGGTTGTTCAGAGAAAAGTCATTTATCACCTGTGGATCATTAAATTGATTTGGAAGTATATTTCCGTTGACCGTGATTACACTCCGTTCCATTCCATTTATTAGTCGAATCAAGTGAATATCCCGATATGTATGCATGTCTTAAGGGAACAGGATAAATATTCCAGAAGAAACTCGTATATTTCTCTTATGTTAACTCCCACACCTATACTGCCAACTCTACGAGCATAAAGAAAGCAGATCACACATGCAACGTGTTCAGTGGAATCATCAACAAAGGGGACTGTATAAATAAAATATTCACTGAATTTTTATGAACATAAACGAAGGCATAGCATAGCATAGTATGGTATTTCCCCTTTAAAACACAAATAATGTTATTAACAACAAGAGGAACCTTTAATCCAAAAGTCAAGAAGCATCCAAGTTAAAAAAAAAGTAGTTAGGTGTGTCTTGGTATTAGTATTAAAAAATAGCTATATACCTAACCTAAACCATTTCAATTTATTAAAGGGTATTTCAGAAAACATGTGCTCTCACTCGTGTGGTGAAAGTTATTCCAAAATCTAATTAGGTAATAATTGTCTAGTGATCCCCTAATATTAATTTTTTAATGAAGCGCCTCAGCCCCTAGCAAAAGATAAGATTCATGCGGTATTGTCAGCAAAGCGGACTAACAACTCACTAAAGTATGGTGAAAGGGTGAGAGACAATATGGGCATGGACACTAGTAGTGATTTGTCAAGAACAGTCTTTATGAAAGATTGACATTAAATAAAATATGATGACGATTTAGCTGGATTTATAAACTCGAAAAGTTGGTGAGGTTAGATATTCCGAACTCCGAACTTAAAAATTGGTTATCTCGAACTACCCGGGAACTTTTCGAACCTCTCGAGCTTTACATAAACTAGTTTATAAATGGAACTGAGTATTCCCTAGAAATATCCCTAGACGAAACATTACCATAACTGCTGAGTATGCACTCTTATTTATATAAAACTAATTGTATTAATAAAATGCTTACACATACCGACGCGGCCACGGTCACGGCCACGGTGGCGGCCAATCTAAACACATAGAAATAAATTAATGAAATCATACCAGCGCGGGCAGGTCTAGATCAAGCGGCCTAGGGCAGCGTTCTGATATGCGGTGACGGTCAAATACAACGCGTCAACTTTGACTGCGAGAAGTGACAGTAGTAATAGCAAATAACATAATAGAATTATTAATAGAAAATGTTAAATTATATACCATACTTTTTGATTTAAGCCATCCAAATTATAAAAATATAAGGGCTAAAAACAAAGTGTGGGACAAAGAGCTAATAGTAACAAAGTCTCGCTTCTTCCACATCGTCTATCATAATAACAAATAATAGAAATAAAAATGAAACCTGGACGTTTAAAAATATATTTTCGTATACATAAAATCTGTAAACGGCAACTACCTCACAGCTTCACTCACCGCTTTGGTGTGAATACGCCCGACCGCTAATATGATCGCCACCGCGGCCGCCACCGCTACCGTGGCCGTGGCCGCGTCGGTGTGTGGAAGCCTTAATAAATGCAACATTAATATTGTGTCGAAGCTACGTGCTGTTCATATTAATTGTTCACTATAGTTTTAAGTTTAGTTAGCCCTGTGTTTTAGAAATAAAACCTTTTTTAAAAGAAACTCCGTTGATCCAGTCATTTAACTGGCGCTGCGAACAGGATACGAACCTGTGCGGGCAAAGCCCATCTGATTTTAAATTGAACTCCTATTTCCAACACCAACTGAACCTCAACCTCGCCAACTTCTCGAGTTTATAAATCCAGCTTAATGGTACTAGGTACTATACAGGGTGTTTCAAAAGACGTGCCATCGTTAGTGTGGTGTTTCCTTATCTAAAAATAAGACATCGTTTCTATTATTCCTGCAGACCGCAGATGCTTTATTTTTTAAATACAGGGTGTTACAATTTCTAAGGGGACAAAAGAATATGTACGCCACTGCCTTTTTTCTTTTTGGTAGCACAGTTATTTAGGCAGTTCAACATCTAATGCAAAGGGCCTTATGATCATTTTTTTATTTCGGCTTCGTTTAGGAGACAAATGCAATTTTATCAAACTCTGATATATATGGGCATAGCGATATGCAAATAAATGTAATTTTTTTTTAGACGAAAACTGTTGGTCACACGAAGAAAAGTCTTGGAAAGGTCGCTAAGTGATAGAGCGCAATTTTAAAAATTATATTTATTTTAAAGGAAAGCAGTGGCGTATCTGGTAGTCCAGCAAATCTTTGTTAGGGTAATTCCGGTAGAGATGCCGATTGCTTATGTTTCCGAACGTAGTCGTCTGCGAAACATGAGGTACGAGCATACGCATTCACGTGTCAGTGCCTCAGTGCCTGTCAAAGTATGTGCTCGCCGTTGTGCAATCTCCAAACATTTTTAATTGAGCTGATATTTTCAATTTCCGGCAATTGAAAAATGTATCGGAGTATAAGATAAGTGTACTGTACTGTTCTTACTTTATAAATGTGCTAGAATAAAATTTGCATGAACATAGTGAAACACCATAGAATGAGGTTATACGTATGTGTGTTTGTACGCTCTTTATCTCAGGTGCAACTGCCCAAGGGCATTCGACATCTCTCCCGGAGATTCGGAAGATGTCGATTTTTAATATGGTGATATGGCTAACCTAAAATAATACGTTTACTTCAGAAATGACTAGCAAATATGAAAGAAAGTGTCCTAATAGGGATAAATGGACCGAAACAGCTTTACAAGCTGCTCTGCAAAGTACAGCATAAGGTATGAATGTAAACGAAGCTGCTAGAGTTTTTGTAATTCCACTAAGAACTTTAAAACGCAGAGTTGCATCCGGCAATTCCAGAAAAGAACGAATGGAGCCTGCCAGTTTGCTTGGTGAGGACGCTAAAAAGAAAATTGTTATACACATAAACAAACTGCAGGTAAGAGGATTTACTCCTACGAGATTAGAAGTTAGACGCATGGCGTTACACCTAGCAGAGCAGTTGAAAATACAGCATAGATCTGATAGACAAGCTGCACTAGCAGGTTATGACTGGCTTTCGTGCTTTTTACGACGGCATCCTGAATTGTCACTAAGAAAAGCTGAAGCCTTATCCTACTTAACTTAAAACTTAAAGGTTGCAAGAAAAGTGCTTAGACACGCATCGCTTCTAAAAAAGGGAAATTAACTGCGAGGACGGTACTCAAAGGAAAACAGAAAAAAAAATCAACTGGAGTTAAAGGAATCTAATGAAGATTTGAGCTTTTCTATTTACGACAGCAGCTCGGACATGGAAAAAAGACTAACCTGTACTGGGTATGGGGAAGAGTACACCAAGACAACCAAAGTTGATTGACTGGATTCAGTGCATCCATTGTCAGCAGTGGCTGCATGACGGGTGCACGAAATACCAAAATACGTGCGAAATTTATGTAAAATGGCTCATTAAAAAGAAATAAGTGTAGAGGCATCTCTACCTTAACCTTGCGACATCTCTCCTGTAATATGAAATGCCGATTTTCAGAATGTGCGAAAATGTTTTTGTATTGTTTATTGCATTTAGTTTAAGGAATAAAGTTTATGTACCTTGTTTACCAAATAAACATTAAAGCCTATTGCCTTAGTTTTATTATTTTATGACTAATGTGATATCAGTAAACCAAAAAAACATGAAAAATCGGCATCTCTCCCGGTATTACCCTATGAAAAAAATTTGTTTTTATGCCTAGTTAGTACCTACTAAAATTCAAAATGGTATCTGAAGCAGTCTTAATAATATTATAGAAAAAACTTACTTGGATGGGTGACCACTTGGGAAACACCGCGTGCTCTTGTCTTAGGGAAGAGTGTAAAATGAATCGACATCAAAACCATCCTATTCACGCCGGACAGGCCAGATGAGATTGGATATCTCGTAGGATGAAGGTGCCGTTTCTCACTCCCCAGTCGGTAGACCGCACGATTAAAAACCGTACGGTCGATGACCGGTTCAAGATGGCCTCAGATACGCCGACAAACCGTAAAAAATAGTATTAAAAAAAAAAAAGAAAAAACTTTTTTTATTTTCAACACCCTGTATCTCAAAATTAAAACATCTACGGACCCACGTTGATAGAAACTATCTTATTTTCGGGTAAGGAATCACCCCACGAGGGATGGCACATGTTTTTTAAAACACCCTGTATAGTACCTTGTACCAATAATTATTGTATTTTATTCAATGTCAATATTTCCTAAAGACCGTTCTTTACAAATCTCTACCGTATATTTTGATATATCAATATCGTGTTACTCTTTGTCAATATATCGATTCGATCTAGTCGATATTGGATTTTCAAGCGCTAGTCTTCACCGCATGTATGCTAACTGCTGAGGCGCATTATAAAAAAAATAAATGTGGAGATCACTGGACAATTATTACCAAATTTAATGTTTCGCAGCATCTTTAACGAATTAGAGTTATCACTTGAAATAAGTTTCTACCAATTCACGAACGTGATATGGCGTAGGGTACACTTGACAACAAGACAAAGAAATTGCTTTTTTGCTTATCAAGGTCGAGAAGCCTATATAAAATTCCGGATAAACTTAGTTTTTATCTCTTGAGTTGGGAGTTGTCGGCCCTAATATCAAGCTAAAGTTTTTATACGAACTTGGATCGTTCTATTCAGAATTCAGTTATTTCCAAATATGTATGAAATATTGAGAGAATTATATTAGGGTGTGTAAACTGTCGTAAGCATATTTTTTTTCTACTACTATCTACTATTATGAGTAAACCCTATTATTTACCTCATTTGTCTAATGAGAAGTAGTTCATTATTAACCTAGGTAAATAATGATGATTCATTATTTACCTAGGTTAATAATGAAGATTTTTTATCTTTTTAAAAGAAATTGACTAAAACTTTATTGATTTAACGATGTGAACATGAAAAATGAACTCTAGAAAATGTCCTAAGATAATTAAAATTATCAGAACTATGAAAATCATTTAAAATAATAGTTGATTGTACAGTTATTACAACTAATGTGCACTGCTGCATTTCCACTATTAATAGAATTACCATTATTTATTATAGGTAAATTTACTTCAGTATTATGAATATTTTCGATAATTTGTGAACGTTCATTAACACTTGGTACTAAGACTACTAAGTTTTCCGCCAGACCATCTTGACGTGCGAAAGAAGTGGAGGGTATACTTATATTTATTGGATAAAATGGGTTTTTGTGCTAGTTTGGCTATTCTCTTCTTGGCCGCTATCGATTCCTCAATATATCCTTCAGCTACTGTCGCCGACTTCCATCCACCGTGCCTTTTTAGGCTTAGTAGGTCTCCTCCATTTTCTTCTAAAAGTGTTGCCGAGCTGCGCCGTAGAAAATGACCAGTGTAACACTCAGGATGTTGTAATTTCAGAAATTGAGCCATAATATATGGTACTTTGCTAATAGTATTGTGCCCAATATTTTGTCTATGAAGTTTACCTTTGCGGTATAAAATAAATAGTTTTCTAATGTCAGTCGGCCGGTTAGCCAAGTATTTTTTTACGACGTTAATCCATTGCGGTTCGAAAATGACAAATCTCCTGGATGATCCATTTTTTGAGTTAGGAACGCGCCTTAGATTATAAGAGTGCTCAGTCAATAATGGCTCACTTCTCAGCCTAGGTATATAATATACTATTCTCAGTGGCGTAGCTACAGGGAGGCGATCGCCCCCCCCCCCGCCCCCTTGGCCGGACGCCGCTTTACTACTTATAAAATAATTCTTAAAAACAAGATCGGTCCTCTTTTATTTTTGAAAAAGAGGAACAATGGGAATAAACTTAATAAAACCGGTTTTGAGAGCGTCCCATCACGTTAATTTTTTTTTTATATAGCGGATTTTAACCTCATTTGGGGTCAGATCACTGTTCCCTAGGCCTAGGGAGCATGAAGAAGGTGAATTCCTACGAAATTTGGGCGTGGTCCCAAATATTTTTTTGCCTGCGGCGCTTTAGCTCCACATTCTCCGCCACTCCGATAGTTCAGGTTAGTTTCCCGCTAGCCATAATCACAGGAAATGTTAAAAAAAATCGAATGTCAATCATTAAATTTGGAAACAGATATATGAGGTTATTTGTAAATAGGTATTGAATCACATTTAACGCGTTTAAAATTTATTTTTTTTTAACCAGGCGGCTCTCGCCGCCCCTTGACTTGCCGCCCGTGTGCCTGGCACCCCCGGGTTGGAACGGCCCTACATAATATCGTACCTTGCCGACCTAAGTGGGACACCCTGTACAGAAAAAATCAATTAGTCTACTTCGGCGAGAGATTCGTTGTCCATCTTTTATCAAATTTCCATTTTATTTTCGTCACCGGTGTTGAATAACGAATACATTTAAATTGTTTGCGGCATTTTTATACATTTTGTCGTAAAAATTGTATTTACCAGAAACCCCCAAAGTTAAAGCGGATTATTGATTATAGAATCAAAATTATTTTTCGACCAAGGGGAGAAAATTGAAGCGTCAAAATTGGATTAAAGAAAAAGCCAACGTTTAATAAAAGAAAATGTTCTCTTATTTTTTCGTATTTTGTTTTAGGAACAAACTGATATTTTAATCAAAGAAATTGTCCATTATCTCGAAGAGACATATTGACATTTATGAATAAAAATAATAGCTACACGACTAGCGTATCAGACTGTTGTCAATTTTATTAAACAGTAGCATAAACGGAACACACTCTTATAGTAGGTACTCTAAAAAAATATTCAATTTGCAATAAGTACAAATGATTTTGAACAGACCTCGCAGATAGGCAATTTTCAACTTTAAAACTTCTAAAATCGTGCCTATGCAATACGACCAGTGCACAGAACATTAAGAATTCTTTAGTCTATGATATGAAACCAATTCCTCTACTCGATGTGTAAATTTGATGTTTTTTTCCTTTTGACCTTAAATAACCCACCACCCGTTTGTTATTACGCCACTTGTTACAATGTGGGTCACTTGATTTTTATAAAAGTGACCTTTAATAACACTACATAAGTATACCTTAGGGAGAGCACCCACCAGAGCAGTGAATTGCTTGAAGTGAACTGTCCGTGAAGCACACCTGAAACGCAGGTCATGTGTACAACATATGTGCTTGAAGTACGGGCATATCAAAACAGTGTACAAATTGCATGCAGTGCGTTGAGAAGCAAAGGTTAATTATCATTGTCAAAATGTCATTATCCGATGATGAAGATGTTTTAACATTCTACATGATTCTACATCCTGCACGAATTCAATATTAAATTGTTGATCATCGCGTATTTTTATTACAATTGTACTAAAACAATTATTAAGGGGTAAACCCACAGAACAATGGTAAACCGCGCTGGAAATGTCAATGTCAATCAATACGGAACACCGCAAGATTTAACCTGAAAAGCTTTAATAATTCGACGCGCGTCAAGTGAAAATAGGACAGGTTCTATTGTTCAGCACGCATGCCGTGCGGCACTGCATAGTGATGCGACTAGCTTCTTTCGCACAGCCGCCGTGGGGCTTCTGTGTGCGTCATTGCATATAAAAAGCACTTCATATCAACCTCATGCGCAACTCCCTCACCTCCGACAACTCATCCTTGACAAACACAGAGCACGCAGACACTTCCAATACACACAAAATCCCCGAGACAAACACGCTTACAATGTCCTAAACAGACAGACAACAACAGCCCTCCGTGAATTGAAACAAACCCAATGGGCCAGCAGACTTCGCGAACTCAACCCCTAAGACAATAGCATCTGGCGAATGCAAAAAGCCCTCCGTACTCAAACCGCCCCCAAAATTCCCCTCATTCACTCTGCACAGGGTATCAAATACGTGGAAGCAGACAAGGCGGAAGCCTTCGCTGACACATACGAAAGACACAGCAGACTCAACAATAATCATGACATAGACCCCGATCTTAAACGACTGGTGGAGCGCACCGCCAGAACAATCAGGCGCTCCCACGAAACAGAGGAAATCCTCAGACCAGTCTCACCCCGCGAAGTCGCTGACATCATTCGCTCGCGCAAGTCCAAAAAAGCCCTAGGCCCCGACAAGATCTCAAAGAAAATGCTCAAATTCCTCCTCCGCAAGGGCTTGGCAACCATGGCATCCATCGCTAATGCCATAGTCCGCCTCGCCTATTTCCCCAAAAAGTGGAAAAAAGCCACTGTAATCGTGATCCCCAAGCTCGGAAAAGACCACACTTTTTCTATTTCTCCAAAAAGTGGAAAGAAGCCACTATAATCTTGATCCCCAAGCCCGGAAAAGAACTCACTTTGCCCCAAAATTATCGCCCCATCTCCCTCCTCAACTCCATGGCAACAATCAAGGAAATTATCATTCTAGAACGGCTAAAGGAAAAAACAGCCGAACTGGAAGTACTTCCAGACGAACAGTTTGGCTTTCGCGAAAATCTAAATACCGAACTCCAAGCCCTTAGATTCACCGAGTACAAAACCAAGGGATTCAACTGGAATCAGTACGTCGGTATGATCTTCTTCGACATTGAAAAAACCTTTGACACCGTCTGGCACGATGGGCTGATTCACAAGATGACAGCCCTTGGTTATCCCTCCAGTTTCGTCCGTCTAATACAATCCTACTTAAGCCGGCGCAAAATTCGCGTCCGCATGGGCCACTCTCTCTCAACCCCCCGAACCCTAGAATCCGGCGTCCCTCAAGGCGCAGTCCCCTCCCCACATCTCTTCAACATTTACATACACGACATTCCCAAAGCCCCCGACAACACCCTAGCCCTCTATGCTGATAATACCGCCTTCGTCGTAAGGTCACTGAGTCCACGCATAGTCACGCGAACACTGCAAGAAGCAGCAAGCGAATTTTTCAGTTACTGTGTAAACTGGAAACTTCGTCTAAACCCCGATAAAACCCAAACCGTCTAGTTTGCTCGTAGAAGGCACCCTTTGACGTGATCAACCTGGATGGACGCGACGTCCCCTGGCGCGACACAGTGAAATACCTCGGTATTACCCTCGACCATTGGCGCCCCCATATTCAGAACACCGCCAACAAAGCCAGGCTCTTCTATGGCCAATTATACCCACTGTTCAATCGACGCAGCGCCCTCAGCCATAAAAACAAACTCGTCATTAACTCAATCATCCGGCTCTCCCTCACATACGGTTCAGCAGCCCCAACCAACCTCAACCGTCTCCAATCTCTTGAAAATCGTTACATTCGCACAGGCATGGACATCCCATGGTTCATCCGTAACGTGGATCTACACCGAGATATCAAACACACCCCCCCTTACCCAATACCTCCGTGAAAGAGGAACTAAAATCCTAACCGCCACCCTCACTCACCCCAACCCGCTCATCAGACAAGCCTCCGACTATGACATAGGTGCCCCGCACCGACACAAACGTCCCCGATACCAACTTCTTTAGGTGTAGCCACACACACCACCCCTCCCCCAGTGCCCCCCCAGATTTTTATCCCAAAACCTTCTAAAACCCACACACCCGACTCCATGTGAACAGCGGAGTTTGCTGTTAATGGTGAGACCCTGCAGAATGGACCGCAAAAGGACGAGGCAGGCAAGCCTAGGGGGAGTAAGCGGAGATCAGAGCTCGTGATAGCTTTGGCCCCCGATAACTCCTTCAAGAAGGGCTCACCTTACTACTCTGTCTCATGCGCAACTCATATCTTTTCACTTAAAGTGCACATCTTTGGTTGGCGCTCTCCCTGAAAGTTCACTTTTGTATTGTAAAACTAGATCCTAATAAAGTAAAAAAAGAAGAAAAGCTTTAATGGCATGCACCATCTTCAAGGGCCTGTAGCTTCGTATGGAAGAATTTACGGACCTATGGTAATATAAACTTTTTTTAATATTTTTTATGTAGAATATCATACCTTAAAATTTGTCATCGTCATTTTCAGACACCCTGTATAAGCTAATAAAACCTAATACCTAGTTTATATCTCTAATCTGTATAACATATTATTTTCTTTATTTTTCACCATGCTGTTATGTAAATCTTATCTTGGTTCTTATAGTTTCTTTTAACTCTCTGCAGACCTCCAAGTTAACGATAATAGTTTTCGTTTCTCTTGAACTCGCGTTTGAACCCTGTTTATTTTACATCCACCATCGAGGGCGGCAGCCCCCTACTAAATTACCTGAATCCAGAAGTTTTTTTTATTCGTTCAGACAAAACCATCCCTAATTTAGACATTTTGCTTTGGCATTAACTTTTAATGAGATTAGGTCACGATCTTTCCCGGGAGAATGAACTTAATACATTTTATTAATTTATATTTGTAACTCCTGACATTTTGATTTTTATCCAAGTTGTAGGTAATATTGCCACTTTTCTTCATTTTTCCTTAACGACAATTGAAAAGGTAGTGATAGTAAATCCATAAACTAGCTAGAAAAGTACTCTATACCGACTGAAATAGATGAATGAAGAAGCACTATAGTTAAAAATAAGTTTTTTTTAGGTAGGTTGTTGGTTTCACTAAATATATATCGGAAAATATATACAATATAGGATCATGGAAAAATCTTCATATGAACGTATGTTCTAAGCCTCTTAACTTTTGAACTACGTGATGTTTAAGTTTTAAGAAAAAAATACGTGCTTTATACAAGGTGGCCCATTTGTGTGACAAATTAATTTATATAATCTACTATAATAATACATCAAAAAAAAGTTTGTACAAAACTTGTAGGGTATAAACAACTGTTGGGGAAAGGTTCAGTTATCTAGTTGCATAATTTAATAACAAGAACAAGTATCAATTCAAAGTAAAGAAAGTACGGCAACGTCTACAATCTTTAATTTATCTTCAGTGCATTGAAACTACAAATTCATATGGAAACAAGTAAAAAAAAGTCAGTTAACTTCAGTTAAATTCTAAAACGTTGTTTCAACCGCCAAGAATAATTTCCGAGAATATTTGCCGAAATAAAGCAAGCGAGAAACCAAGATGGCATCGAGCTTCGCGGAAGACGGCATCTTATGTGCATCAACAAAGGTGCGGCCGCCCATAAAACGAAGTCTTAGAGCGTACGTGACTGAAAGAAGGGTTTATTGTTAGGCAACTAGATATACTTACGTGTTAATTGAAACAGCATGACAGGATGCTACTGTGTGTACGATAAAGAGGGATGATATATCACAAATAAGACTCAACATGTTTTGACACTTCAAATTCGATCAGCCTTTGTAAGAAGCAGACGGTCTCACTCGCGGTATTTACGCGAGGTTCGTTGATTTTACGGCATCCAAGCCATGAAATAAGTCGGTCAATTCGCGGAGTTAAATCTCGAAGATGTAATAATGTAATTATTATATCCAGATTCGAGTCCCGTTTATCTTTTGTAAAAAACCGTCGGAAATTCGTGGAATTTATGCGGTAAATTCTCGAAGATGTAAGAATGTAGTATTGTATCCCGATATTATTGTTTTTAATTAGTGATGTAAAATGTGTAGCTGATTTAATGAAATAAGTAGTTACCATACTAAGGTGTAACAGTAAAACCGCATTTGCTGCTACGCAGACCAAATGTGACGATGAGTAACCTCTCACTCGCGGTATTTACGCGAGGTTCGTTGATTTTACGGCATTCAAGCCATGAAATAAGTCGGTCAATTCGCGGAGTTAAATCTCGAAGATGTAATAATGTAATTATTATATCCAGATTCGAGTCCCGTTTATCTTTTGTAAAAAACCGTCGGAAATTCGTGGAATTTATGCGGTAAATTCTCGAAGATGTAAGAATATAGTATTGTATCCCGATATTATTGTTTGTAATTAGTGATGTAAAATGTGTAGCTGATTTAATGAAATAAGTAGTTACCATACTAAGGTGTAACAGTAAAACCGCATTTGCTGCTACGCAGACCAAATGTGACGATGAGTAACCGATATAATAGAAGTAAATAAATATATTTTGTGTGAGAAAAGCCTTTTATTTCAACTGACCTATTTTGAACCATGCAACCTATGGAAATCCAGTAAACAATTTATGTTTGACCAAAGCAAATAAAGACAGCGGTCATATTCTAAAATTATAATAATATATTAATAAAAAAATATATATTTTTTTAAATGGAACACCCTATATCTTACAATATTTTTTAATTCTACATAAACTACATGAACAATTATTTTGAAAAAATATCGACTTTTGAAAAATGACATTTTTGAACTTAGACAGCTTCTAGATTTCTAACGGTACGTCTTAGAGCAAAACGGCTTACGTGCCCCTCTCTTACTTTTTTATTATCCTCCCCAAAATGCCAACATTCGGTTAAACCGGATGTAACTCGAAAGCCGGAAATATAGTACGTCAGCAACATATGGCAACAGGACAGTACACCTCATAGATTTATATAAAAATAATCTATTTTTTTTAATTAAGAAACAATCTATTTTTTTTAATTAAGAAAACCATAATAAACTCGAAACTAAAAACTAATATTTGAAATCTATTCTAAACTATATACCGGGTGTTGTATCGTCGAGCGGGACATAGGAAATCCCATGTAATTTTAAATGGGGTCAATTATTGGCTTCCCTAATTATTTTAGAGAAAAATTCTATTTAGGTTTATTAAAGAGCACTAAAACCCACATTCAAAAGAATAACTTTAGATATTTTTGATGAGCCCGTTTACGGGTTATCGCCGATTTCTTTTTAACTATTTCTCCTTTTTATGGCCCCGTATTTGCGGGCACCAGTCAAGGTAAAAGATGACTGTCAAATAAAGTTGTCATTTTGAGAAATATTTGAACATCTTCTTAAATCCTAAAGTTCTAACAATTTAATAGTACCTACCTATTAATTAGTAAAATATTGAAACATGTAAAATGTCATAATTAACCTTGTAATTGGATACTTATTTTAGTTTTATTCAGATTAATTTGTACTCATAAATACACCTATAATATTTTCGATGTACGAGTTTTTATAACAATAAAGCACACATTTCAAAATGACAACTTTATTTGACAGTCATCTTTTACCTTGACTGGTGCCCACAAATACGGGGCCATAAAAAGGAGAAATAGTTAAAAAGAAATCGGCGATAACCCGTAAACGGGCTCATCAAAAATATCTAAAGTTATTCTTTTGAATGTGGGTTTTAGTGCTCTTTAATAAACCTAAATAGAATTTTTCTCTAAAATAATTATTGAAGCCAATAATTGACCCCATTTAAAATTACATGGGATTTCCTATGTCCCGCTCGATGATGCAACACCCGGTATATATTTGAAATCAGTAAAACGAAGGAAATCTTAATTCTTTAATGACCCTTTCTTTGCTCTGATAACGACTTCTGAATGTCCATAAAAAATACTTTAAAATTGCTGATTTAAACTTTTTTGTAAGACCAATATTAATCGAAATAGCCAAACAATCATCCTGTACAGGGTGTCTTTTCAACACTTTCGACGGGTATCTCCGTTATTAGTACAGATAGAGTGATGCGATTTTCGCAAACCTGTGTCACTTTTTTGTTAAACAAACGATGCCCTAAACGGATTTATCATGGCCATCTTGGTTTTTGAGATACAGGACGAAATTGAAAATGGTGCATTTTCACACACCCCTTGTATTTCAGTTATCTTATACCCTATCGAAAATGTAAAAACAGGTTGTTATACAGTTTTTTACGTAGAATTCAGTGGCGTACTTAGTATTTTTCCAGGTACCCCCATTTGTGAGAAATATACCAAAGTTATGTTTTTTTAAATGGAACGCCCTATATATTTATTCATAGTTGCATTCTGCTTACTGAGAGCTTTCCAAAAACATATAATAGTTGACACTTTGTTTTAACAGGACGGTTAAAATTTATATTTTTTAAATAACAAACTTTAAATTGGCAGTAGGCCTTGGATTCTGTTTTAATAAAAATAATTTATTGACGATACAATACACCATGAATATTACCTTATAGTTTAATTTCAAACTTTTTAAGTTTTCTAATACTTACAATAGTAAAAAGGAATTTTTTCTTGTATATTAATGGATTAAACAAAAACATCTACTAGTAGGCCTAGACTTATTCAGGCTATAAAACAAAAGTTTCATAATGACCTTTAGCTCTTGTCAGAATTGGATTTAGGTATTAAAGTTTGAAAAGTTACTGATAATTTATTTAGCTTATCGTATTTTTCATAATTCTCAAACTTTTGGGCGATCGTTAATAAAAAACGCCATTATTAAACTTTTGTTTTATAGCCTGAATAAGTCTAGGCCTACTAGTAGATGTTTTTGTTTATTCCATTAACATACAAGAAAAAATTCCTGTTTACTATTGTAAGTATTAGAAAACTTAAAAAGTTTGAAATTAAACTATAAGGTAATATTCATGGTGTATTGTATCGTCAATAAATTATTTTTATTAAAACAGAATCCAAGGCCTACTGCCAATTTAAAGTTTGTTATTCAAAAAATATATATTTGAACCGTCCTGTTAAAACAAAGTGTCAACTATTATATGTTTTTGGAAAGCTCTCAGTAAGCAGAATGCAACTATGAATAAATATACAGGGCGTTCCATTTAAAAAAACATAACTTTGGTATATTTCTCACAAATGGGGGTACCTGGAAAAATACTAAGTACGCCACTGAATTCTACGTAAAAAAACTGTATGACAACCTGTTTTTACATTTTCGATAGGGTATAAGATAACTGAAATACAAGGGGTGTGTGAAAATGCATCATTTTCATTTTTGTCCTGTATCTCAAAAACCAAGATGGCCATGATAAATCCGTTTAGGGCATCCTTTCTTTAACAAAAAAGTGGCACAGGTTTGCAAAAACCGCATCATTCTATCTGTACTAATAACGGACATACCCGTCGAAAGTGTCGAAAATAAGACACCCTGTACATAAACTCTCGCACTATCGGCACCATCCCACCCGAATCGAAAATAAAACAGGAACAGGGTAATGCCGACTATATCATGTGATGGCTGGCCATCACAACTGGGTTAAATATAGAGTAAAACGGGGTAATATGGCAACTTAAATTTTGAAGGTTCACATTCTAATAACTAACGCATCTAGCTGAAATGTAATGGCTGCACCTTAGCGCTTACACATGTAGGTATGTGTCGTGAGACGCTCGTTGCCGTATTCCCATTGACAAAAATGTAACAAGCAAATATGTTCAATGATGCATTTGTGCCATATTACCCGATACTATGGGTAATATGGCATCTCTTTGCGGGTAATAAGGCAACATTCATTTTTAATTTAAAAATTGTGAATTACAATAATTCATGAAAAAAGATTCAAAACTACAAAAATGAAACTGTATTTACTGTAAACTAATAAAAAACAACATAAACAATAATTCTTAAGCTATTAATGGTGGTAACAGCAGCCTACTATTCACTGGTTGTAGCTATCATGGACAATGGGATACACTCCTCGCAAAATTGTTCAGATGGCGTACAGATTTGATGGACCCATTTTAAACATGTTAAACATTCAATCCAATCACACTTGGGACCTTTCTTGTCATAAAAATATCCATGACAGGTTGCGCAAAAGTCGATTCATCCAATTCGACTTCTGAATCATCGCTTTCCTGGGTTGCCAGCTCTGTTTCAGAGTCGGATGAACTGGAACTTTTTTTTATTACTGAAATAGTTTTCTTCTTGTTGACAGTTTTCTTTTTTGAAATTATCGATTTCTGTTTTTTCCCAGTTTCAACAATTTTTTTAAATTTTCTTTCTTCTTTTTGTTTTAATATCCTGCTTTTCTCTTCCTTCTTTGCACGTTTTACGGAAATTGTTTCAGGTGACGTTAGTATTTTCGCATATTGTTTCCGGGAATTACTTGATCCTGGTTTAATTGTGGAAATACTTTGGGTAATATGCCGCACTTACGATTTTATGAGGCATATTGCCCCCGATTACAACAAAAACATTCTAGCTATAAATTAAAATTACCGCGTAAACCTAAACAACAAATCATACGATGAAAGTTAGGTTAGAAGCTCTATTTTGCCGTACATTAGAGATATTTTACTCAAATGACCAGTGATTCAGTAAACTCGCAATAAATTCATCATAATAATATTATTTTTAGTGGTTCAGTTACCGATTATTATGAAAATTTTCACTAAATTGGAAAAGAACCAAACACCGACTGAGACACGTGCTTCTTTCGGTATTTTCTAACTGGTATGCTTACTGCGGCGGTGTTAACCCTCTTGAGTGGGCTTGGAGCTAAGTGAGGCGTATTACCCGCTGCGGCATATTCACCCGTTTTACTCTACACTTTTGCCTTTGGTGTGGCTTTATTTGGGACCATACCTACATTGTTTCCCCAGCCCTTTTTAATCCCAAGACTCTTTTTCGTAATTTAATTTAACGCATGACCAGAACCGAGCCAACGACAAATAGCTCTTGACACGTGACACTAGCTAAATTTCTTCTAAACACACTGAACCCTTCCTGCCCAACAGTCGATATATTTTCTTTGGAAACATTTCCTATTAACGCTGGAAAAGAATTACAGATACACACAAAGTCGCTTGGAGCATCGGTAATTCGCTATGTGAAATAATAAAGGCTCATGGTTTTTTGCGAGAAATTCAAAATGCTGTTTTTTATCGGTTCACAATGAGTGATTTGCCGATTGTTTTTGTTTTGACACTACAAAATTATTAAGCAATTGAAGACAATAACACTTTTACTGTGATATACAAATCAATAATATAATTATTAGAATGACATGTTATCATGAGTTGCGATGACGAATTGAAATGTTTGAAACTTAATCTGTGCCGGAAAAATCAATTGGTGGAAAATAAAATACGATTAGGATTGATGACCAATCCAGCTATGACTAAAAGTGATTCAGTAATTTAGAAATTTCTAAGAACAAGAGAAGGAAATGTAGGGAGACATTAAGGATTCTTTTTGTGAATTACGATGCGATATCGTGAAAGTTATTCATCCCTTATAGATAATTTTATTTGAAATCGTTTGATTCCGGGATTTTCCGGCGAGTCGGCGAATTGGCAATCCAATAAGCACCAATAAGTAAAATGCCGATAACAGAAGTTTATTCAAATACAATGAGTATTAATAGGCAATTAGTTTTTCTTTATCTAGCCCGAATGTTTTGCAATAGTATATTATTTCTCCGTGTGGTTCGAGTGTATTTCCATAGGACCGGCACCCAACCCAAATACCGGCGACGTCGACAAACCCGCGAGAGCCCAAGGAGATTTTAGTTTGCGAGCCGTCAACGTCTTCGTACTAATATTTGTCTCATTAACTTTCTTGAAGCGCGTATGTTTGACAAACCGTACCTGTTTAGCATTAGAATTTAACAATAATTATGTATTACGTCTTAATTTTGTTTTTTTTTTTCTTAGGTTGGGGATCATGTAGTTGCTTTGCCAGAATTCAAAGCCTGGGCCGAATTAGTGTCAGTTCCTGCTAAATATGTCTACAAACTGCCTAAAGGATTGTCTTACTTGGATGCCGTGACCATCACAATGAACTACACGGTGGCTTACATCTTACTTTTTGAAATTGCAGGACTCACTCAGGGAAAATCAGTTTTGGTTCATTCCGTAGGTGGTGGGGTGGTAAGTAGTTTATTAATTATTACTTGGTTGGCATTATAAGGTGCATAACCCATTCAAATAAGTTGTAGGCAATCAAGTGTTACTGGAATCTCAATCGATTAAGCTTAATAGCGTCCTGTTTTAGAACTTTATGGTACATTAATTTTCCTTGTAAATGCATTAATAACATACAAAATTCTTTAAAAAATTTAACGGTTGAACTTGCTCATAACTTTGCTACACTACCGCATTTACTAAAACCAAGCAAACTTGTGTAGTTTATATTCATGGGCAATTATCTGTGCCAAGAGTCCGTGTTAACTAAAATTAAGGTATAGTTGGCAAACTTAAAAGTTTCACTTCTACTCCCAACTCGTTCATTTTGGACTTAACCAGAGTAACCATAGTTTTTAAACTAATATAAAGTTATGCTGTCATCAAATTAAAAGAAAAAGTTTTTCCGGCAACTCTGAAATATAATGACTATCCTAAATAAATGAATAGACATTAATGTGTCATTAATACTGTGGCAAAGACATCCTGTGAAGTAATTTTATCAAGCTAATTATTCTGCGGCGTACTTAATTGTTATTGTTCGTTTACTTAAGCTGGTTAAAAACACAACCCGGGAATGGTGAATCATATAAAGTAAAATTGTTGTTGTGCATTCTATAAATAATTTATTTGTTGCCTCTAGTTGGCTATCTAGGAAATTATTTTTATGTGTAATTAATTATTATGTTATCAGATCATTTTTATCATCATTTGTCGGTGGATGCGTGTACAGTAGGTAAATACGAACGTGACCTGCCTAACTTCTTAATTTTTAAAAAGGAAAAATACAAACATTTATCTTGACAGGGTGATTCACAGTAGGTAACATCAACATCAGAATATTTTCGACAATGCCGTGTTGCCGCTTTTACCAGAAAGTACTAGCAACTTTGATATTTTATACGGAACACATATAAACATGTTTTTACAAACTCTATTAGTTTCCTAACATATTACCGTTTTCGTGATATTAATTAATTTGTATTTTTTTTTTTTTTTTTGAAAAACGACTTGCAGCAAATGCAGATATTTTTGAACTTTGAGATACTAAGGCACTGGAATTTGGTTGGGTGTGAGGTAATTCCAGAATTACGCTATGGTCAAAATTTTAAATTCTATATGATATATTATTGCTGATTTGAAATGCTGGTGAAATTTGTTTTTCATTTATATTATACCATACATATTATACCTAACTACCCAAAATCCACAAATTCTGTCAGTTACTCATTTAATACCAATCACCAAATCTAGGAAGCGGCAAAATAAAAATATTGTTCAAGTAAATTCTTCTATGAATATAAGGAACGTTGCCGCTACAATTACAGTGAACTTAATAGGCGACGTTGTCATACAAGCCGCAATCAGCTTAATGCATTTTAAATAGCACTGCGATTCCGACACTGGGATTCTGATCGCGGAGAAAATAAAGGTTGCAACACACACAGAGTTCATAACTTCAAGGATTTCAAAATAAGCGTGCCAGCAGGGTTTTTGCAGTACTAGATTAATTTGTGTTTTTATTATTAATTTATCGATATATTATGTCAGTTTTTTTCAGCTATCGTAGTATACAGTGTGTCTTCGTAAGTTGGCGGCATATTGGAAACTTTTTTATTATTGATTTAGCGAAAAAAAGTTATTCTTCATAAAAAGTTTTGCATGGTCTAAAACCTAATATGCAACCATCAGATATCAAAATTTATCGGTCGTATACGAGGTTTATCAAAAAATATGAATTTTGCTCAAGAGTAAAGTACCTTTATTTTTGCCAATATCGAAAATTATTATAAAGATGTTTAGAATTAAAAATAACTTTCAAATATTCATTAAAAGACATTTTCTCTGCGATAATGTTGAAAACTTGAGTTGCACATTAATGCATAATTAATCTAGGATGCACTGGCATTTTTTAAAAGTGATAGTTAAAGTAGGATTTGACAACTGTCAAAATAAGAACTTTTTATGAAGAATAACTTTTTTTTGTAAAATTATTAATGAGAAAGTTTAATTTAAAGGTTTCGAAGAAAGAAATCCTTTTGGATAGAAGGCTATGACTTTGTGTTTAGACATATTTTTTTAATTCTAAACAACTTTTCTTAATAACGTTTTTCTTTATATTTCGATATGGGTACTTCACTCTTGAACGATTTTCATATTTTTTGCCCTACCCTGTATCCTATTTAACTTGAAGCCATTCTAAGTGCACTTGATATGATTATCGGAGATGCACCAACTTTTATCAAGAATACAATTTTCTGAGAAATCAATAATAAATAAGTTTCCCATTTGTTGCACACTTAATCGACCACGCTGTGTAAATATATTGTTGTTAACTGCTTTTAATTGAGTAAACTATGAATATTAGCCAACTTTCAACTAGTTTTTCGCATACAAAAAAAAATTAATTAACATTAAAAGGACGAATAATGATATCATGGAATTCGGGAACGAAATTCTGAACTAACCACATTGGATGCTGCAGAAATATGTGGCACTTTAACGAAACTTTCCTCGCACACTATGTTCAGGGTTTTAAAAAGCCTTCCTCAAGAATATGACGAAGAAGAAAATAGTCAGATGAGAGGAGGGAGAAAAATTATCCTGTATGATAGGTATGATACCACAAAATACACCATTTGTCGCAAAATCCATGTTTTTTTTTGAGAAAATAGGAAAAAAATACATTACACCGACAAAAAATGGCTCAATGAAGGGCACACAGTTAAGAAGGTATGGCAAGATCTAAATATCAAAAGTTCAAGGCAGGCATTTATCGATGAATTTTCGCAAGGACTAAGAAATCCTAGTGAAAAAAGTCGTCGACTTATAGGATCAGGTTGTAAGGGTTTAAAGTAAATTTAATTTATAAAAAATTGTGTGACGTTCCGACGAAATTTCATCATTTAATATTTTTTGAAATGTTCTTTGAATTCATTCCCCTGACGTCGCACAACCCGGAGCTCTCTATATGATAGTGATGAGTAAGTGACAGCAATTTTGGACTTGAAGTATAGTCAAGTTTCCGAGTTATAAGCATTTATTTGAACTGTTGTTATCGGAACTCCGAGATAACACGATATTAATATATTATATATTATTAGATTCTTTTATCTACGAGGATGTTTTTTAGAGAAATTTACAAATCACCAATAAATCCAAGAGAAGTGTAACTACATCGGGTTAACCAAGCATTTCAAGATCTAGACACAAATAAAATTAGATCTGCTACGACTAGTGCAGCCAGCACGCGCGTTTTGTTCTACTTTAAAAGCGGCAATAAATTAAAATAATTAATTAACAGAACATTATAATAGATACTCAACCACTGACCGTTTACTTCCAAACGCTCGATTAGGTCTTAATCTTAAACAAACCAAACCGAAAGTGTTGTTTTTCAACAGACAACGGCAAACACGAATTTGCCGGCCCTGTATTGGATACAAGATACTGAATGGTACATGTTTGGTTGTCTATCTTAAAGCCTGAAATTCTTACGGCAGTTCGCTACAGTCGTGATGCATGACACTGCACTGCACACTGACTAAAAATCAAAAGGGAATTACTATTTCAAGGAACATTTTCAAATAAATGCTTATAAGTCAAAACTAGTTTGGAAAAATCTAAAATGGAGATTAATGAATATCTGGAAAGCGGTAATAGATACGTATAGGAAAATAATAAGAAAAGTTGTTAAGAAGCTAATGGAGATTGCAAAAATAAGTATATACAGGTTGAGTTTTATATAAAATTCCTCACTTACCCCCCACCCCTCAAAATTGGGAAAAGGCTAAAGTGTCAAAATATAGTTAAATATGCGCCCCCCCCCCTCCCCCCAATATATTTAGAACCGTTCGATTGCCTGGTAACACTTAAAGAAACCCACCCTGTATACATGATGTTTCGTTCAAAATATCAAAATAGCCACTACTTTTTGGTAGAAGCGGCAACGCCGCACTATTGAAAATATTTGTGTTGGGTAGAGCAAGCGTTTATGCAAAGGAACTTGTTTTTGTAGCGTTCCATCCATCGTGAATCACCCTGTATATTCTAATCAAAATAAGGTATTGTTCTTTGCTGCACAAGTAAATTAAATTTTCTTGCACAAAAGGTCGGTAACCCGCCACACCCTGTATAAAAAAGAACAGCATAGTGCTATCTCAGGACATGGCCGATAACAGACAAACATCAGATTTTTGGATTTAGATATTACTAATACCTACTTTGATAAAATGAGATAAGGTAATTGACAAGTATACATACCACCCTTTTTTACATAGAATAACACTTGTCGCTTAAAAATTTGTTTATGTACGATGGCTTAGTAGCGGACAGTTTATTATACATCTGAGAATATACAGCTTGGGGTCCTTTATATTATACAGTGTCACGATTAAACTCCGCACCATATGGAATTTTTTATTATTAGTTCAAATTAAATAACGGCAGTCGTTTTTGCTTCAATTTAGACTAAAAATTATATATTCAATTGTCACCATCTGTCATTCGGTATCTGTCAAAAATGATATTTTTGTCAAAAAATGCTGAAAAATGGCATTGTTTAACCGAATTTCAAAAAATATTATTAGAAAAAGTTGTTTCTAGTATAATTTTAGGCCTATGATACAAAGTTCCAGATGTCTAGCGCAAAGTTGAATTTTTTGCCATTTTTTCTAATTAACATGTTTTTTTTTATAATGTAAGTTGACTTAATGGATATTAAACTATTTGCTTATACCAACTCAATATTTTATTTAGTTTGTATGCTTATTTTTTTACTAAAATGCCATTTTTTTTCGAAATATAAAATTAGAGGCAAAGAAATTTGACACGGGTGATGCAAAGTTATCATAATTTAACAATTTTAACAGATAGACGTCAGATTTCCAATTTTTAAATGACAAATACATCTAAATATTTGATAGAAATTTTATCTTATACGAAATATAATTTAATATAACTAACATTATTATTCGAAGGAACAAAAATTTTCACATTTGAGTTGTGACGTCCTTCTCGCTCTATACAAACAGTCGTCCGTCTATAAACGTCTTTGACAGCATTTTGTAAAAAACTTGGTTTTATATCGGCACAACACTGTCTGATCGTTTGTCCAAATGCTCGATATTTCTAAACGGTCGATTCTTATAAATTTTCTGTTTAAGATAACCCTACAGAAAAAAGTCTAGTGGTGTTATGTCAAGCGATCTGGGTGGCCAGTAACATTCTCTATCGCGACCTATGACTCTGTTTTGAAATAATTGGTTTATACGTTCTTTCACTGCTGCAGTTTGATGTATGGGTGCACCATCAAGCTGATACCATAAGTTATGTCTATTGTGTAAGGGCATGATATCAAAACTTCGGCAATCTCATTATCAAGAAAAGTCCGGTACCTTACACCATTTAAGTTTACTCTAAAGAAGTATGGTCCAATAAGCTGATCTTTCAGAATCCCACACCATACATTGGTTTTAAAATGGTACTGGTCGCGACATTCAATTGTGAAGTTTCTTGAGACCACCATCGGCAATTTTGTGAGCTCACGGTACCATTCGAAGAGAAAGTGGCTTCATCTGTCCATAAGATCTTGTATGGAAAAAGAATATTCTCCTTGTATTGGCCCTGATACCAAAACGAAAAATATAGACGGATATCATAATCGCGTTCTTTCAATGTGTTTATAAACTTGGGTTTATATGACCGAAATCGATTTTTCTGAAGAGTTTTTCTAACACTTTCCCTGTTGCACCCTGTTGAATCACTTATCTTGGTTATACTAGTTTGACCGTGGTCAATAACACTTAAACAAACATCAAATTGTGCTTCTTCATCGTATTTACTTGCTGCGTGAGGTTTTTTAAAATTATTTTGAACAGGTCCAGTTTCTCTAAACTTTGACATTATTCTTGAAACGGTGCTGTGCTGCAGATTTCTTTCTGGATGCCTCTCATTAAAAATGTCAGATACTTTTACTTTGTCAAATTTTTTTGCCTCTAATTTTATATTTCGAAAAAAAAAATGACATTCCAGTAAAAAAATAAGCATACAAACTAAATAAAATATTGAGTATGGTATAAGCAAATAGTTTAATATCCATTAAGTCAACTTACATTATAAAAAACACAAAAAACTCAACTTTGCGCTACACATCTGAAACTTTGTACATAGGCCTAAAATTATACTAGAAACAACTTTCTAATAATATTTTTTTAAATTTGGTTAAGCAATGCCATTTTTCAGCATTTTTTGATAAAAATGTGATTTTTGACAGATATCGAATGACAGATGGTGATGGATGGTGCCAATTGAATATATAATTTTTAGTCTAATGTTATTTAATTTGAATTAACCTCATCAAAAAGTTGCATATGGTGCGGATTTTAATGGTGACACTCTTTATGTATATGTGATATGTGATACTGATACAATAAAGTAGCTTTATTTTACTATAATTTCTGATATTGAAATTAGAATAACTAAAACAGGGTATTTTGAACTTCTTCCAGTTTCACGGACACTTTTTTTTTAACAACCTTATTTGATACATTAAAAACAAAGCACAAAAAATTTGTAACCCTTAGGAACCATAGCAAGCTTTGCAAAAACGTGTGACAGCTGCGACGGTCTTGACAAAGTCAAGTCTGTTATAGAGTCTCAGGAGTTAAATAATTGAAAAATCCAATTCATTTTCTTTGTTATTTGGGAGAATCGAACACAAAGTCTTGTATGATATACGTACATAGCTATTTATGTTATAAGTACATACAGCTTCGTTTAAGTACAGGGGCATTTTTTGAAGTGTCGTTGTATGTATAATAAAAAACAAATTACACTTTTTTCAATGATTTTCCGCAAGGAAGCCAAATTTAATGTCAAAAAATATATAGGTTCACAAATTTGACAGATATTTCGCCATATTGGATTTTTTAAACAACCCTCCTCCATAACCACACTAGTAAATTTTATTTCGCGATTCGATTCCAAAAACATATAGTTTTTGATATTTATTTTCAACTGTTCCGGAAATACGGCACGGGGGTTCAAAAAATTGCCTTCATTAATTTTGTATTTAAATAAAACTTTTAAGCTGATTATTTCACTCATTTATATTTCGACCAATAATAGCAACGCATTTTGACGTAAAAAAATGTTTTATAGTGGAAAAAAATTGACATTGTCAAAAAATTTTCCGGAAAATATTTGACAGGTTTTCAAACGAAAATTAATTATTAATAATTTCGCAGTAGTTTTCTTTACAAAAGATAATTTTGTTAATATTTTTGTCAATTTTTAATTCGAGAAATAGTCTTACCAAATACCATTCGTGCATCTAATTTTTCTGTGGAAAAATCTGGAAAACTCGTTTTAAAGCAATTTGTCAACTCGTTTTTCCAAATTTTTACGGAAAAATTAGAAGCACTCGTGGTATTGCCCCCGAAAATCCATTTTTTTTTCACAGTGATATAATTTCCCGTGGCCTAGCTATTTAGCTATAATCAAATACGGCAGATGTCAAAAAGTGGCAGATACGACGCGATTTTTAATTTTCTTCAATAGCAGCCCTCAAACCAGACATATTGTTGTTGACATTTATTTTGAACTGTTCCGGAAATACGGTGGTTCCAAAATTGCCTTAATCGATTTCCTTTTTTTAAGTGTCTCATCCCCTTAATAAATAGACCTTCTAAGCTGACAGCCCCAATTTTTTTCACAGTAACATAACTTCCCGTGGCCGAGCTATTTATGCCATAATTTAATACGACAGATGTCAAAAGTGACGTATACGACGCCATTTTTAATTTTTTTTATAATAGCAACCACACGAGTTAAAAACAAAATCGATGAAGGCAATTTTGGAATCCCCGTATTTCCGGAACGGTTAAAAATAAATGTCAACAACTATATGTGTGGTTATGTATGAGGGTTGCCGTTTAAAAAAATTCAAAATGGCGTCGTATCTGTAATTTTTAGACATCGGTCGTATTTGATTATAGGTTAAATCTCAGCCACGGTAAATTATGTGTCAAAAACTGGGGTTTTACTAAATAACCTAAACTCATTTTTAAGTGATTTAAAACACCTTAGAAATTTAAAGGCTTATCGTTTTCTTTCGTCAGACCCATCCCCAGACGCGTTTCGCCGTATCACGGCTCGTCAGTGAGGCTAGGGTCTGATGAAACGAAACGGCCGTAAGATGTATACGACTAACGGTAGATCTAGCGTAAATGTGTCGTTTGATCGCCACTAGATGTCGCTTTACGTTATTCACCTGAAACTTTTAATGGCTTTCAAACTAATCAAATGAATATCCGATTTTATGATTGGTCGCAAACTGTTAGGTTATGAAGTCATAACTTAGCGGCTATAACTCACACCGTGAATAATGAATATCATAACTTGTTTATTAAATTTTTAATGCCGGTGTCATTTAATGGTTGTAGAAAAAAAAAATTTCCATACCGACAGAAATATTACGCATCGTTTTGTGTCCTCAGGACCCCAAATACCGAGACCCTAAAATTCTCAGCTTTTCTTCAGGGCTCAAAAATATATTAACTTCGCCTTTGAAGTTTCAGCTTGTTATCATTCAAAGCCCTCGGTAAAATGTAGTCAAAAAAGATGCTGGAATAGAGCCTTTTTGATAGTCAAACGTATTTATTTGTATATTTTTGGAGCATGATGAGGCCAGTGGCGGGCTTAAGAAACGTTTCACCTAAAATATTGTAAAAAAACTCAATAATTTCATTAATTGCTTGTATCGTTTTCTGATTATTAATAATTGCATCTTCTTTAGTATTTACACGAGTCGTGAAAGAGAGGCCATTCACCCTGCGGTGAAGCAGATATTTTAGTTAGTTTAATATTGCTTATATTGTGTGTTTGTTTTAAAGTAACGTCGACTTCTCGCGATTTTATTTTTGAATTGACGCTACCTGCACGTGCAGGATGTTTCCGCATTATCATCTCGTTTGTGTCTTATTAGAAACTCAATTTTCTATCTAGATGGACTAAGGAAGACCAAAAAGAGTTTTTAAGTTATGAAATACCACGACCCGCATAGAATATGATTCAGTAGGGGACCGGCGGGCAAAATGGGGTACTTAAGACTTAAAATACTATATAAAAAAAACTTGCAACTGAAAAAGACTGAAAATAAGACAACACCTTCATTGAAGTGTTAAATGTTTATTAAAAATATTTTAACTCACAAAAAAATAAACATGAAGCTTAAAATACAAAAAAAATACAAATATGTAAATTACCCCGTTATGCCCGCCATATAGGGCAAGACGAGGTAATATAGTTTAGGTGGAAAAATATTACTGGCAATGCTCACAAATAAGAACTGCTTCGTCGTCTTCATCTTCTGCCCCTGCACATAAATTATGAGCTCATTTGTGGCAGCCAGAACAACAAATCCATCCCTTAGTAGAACTTGAATAAAAATCTCCACAATACGAACAGTCAGTGTCATTATCTTCACCTTCTGAATCCGATTCTGGTTCTTTGGTTTTGCATGATTTGGATTTTTAAGTTGTCTTTGATTGGCCTTTAACATCTGCTATTTTTCTTTTTACTGATTTAGCCTTGGTTAACTTAGCTTTTTCTTAGGCCTGTTCTAGTTCTGTTTTATAAGGTGATGATGTTAAGATGGCTGTTTTGCCTCTTTTTCCTGAAACCCTTTTCTTGGTTCGATTAACTTGAGGAACTGGTTGGAGAGATTTGGGGCTTACAAACTCAAAACTAGTGTCACTCTCCTTTGATGTTCCCGGTTGCGGCTCGGGAGTCTTTTATCTTATTGAATGATCAACACGGTTTTCTTCTTGCTGAATAGGTTCGCTCTCATTTACAGTGGCCTCTATTTCTAAGTTAGTCGTCGCCGATGACAAGAAATCTGCTTCAGAAGAAACGTTCATATCGACAGGCCACACCCATGTTTTTTTAAAACCGTTTATTGCTGTAAGCATTGTAGCTGCTCTTAAATATGCAGCACTAAATAATGAAGTGATTTGATGAAACGTTACCACACGTCCAGGGTTTGTTCGAAGCAATTTTCTTACTTCGTCGTCATAAAATGCACTTAGTGGTTTCATAAATGCTACATCCAAGGCCTGAAGGCGATGGGTGCAGTGGGGTGGAAAACATAGGAGTATCAACCCATTTTCTCTGGCATAGTTGATAATATTGAGATTTTTCGTATGGGATGCGTGACCGTCTAACAGAAGTAATACCGGTGTAGTTTTTGAAGCATTAGAAAATTGGACAAACTTTTTAAACCAAGAAAAGAATAATGTCATATCTATCCAGCCTTTTTCATTTAACTCAACCCATCCGCCAGGAACCAGGTCATCTAAAAATCCCTGCTGCATTCGCTTTTGAGGGAATATTAACATTGGATGCAGATAGGTACCCGAGGCTGAAAGGCAAATTTACGCAGTGACACTTTCACCCCTTTCGCCAGACGTAAGGGCACCAAGTTGGCGTTTTCCTTTTAGAGCTATTATTTTTGAAACTCCCTTTGGATTTATTGTAATTCCAGTTTCGTCAACATTATAGGTTTTTTCAGCTGTTAGTTAATATTTCTGGACAGTTTCCTCTAACAGTTTAAAAAATTGTTGCACCGCCACTTTATTAAAACCCATCGCACGTGCATCTGACGTGGCCTCAGATTTCCTAATCGACAAATCTTTAGGTCTGTTTAAAAATCCCTGCATCCACCCTTTTCCAGCTATTCTTTTTACTTTGTTAAAGGGGTGTTCATACCCATTTTTGTCAGCAAGTTGTCTGCATTCTGCCATGGTTAGTCCAAGTAATCGTACCTCCATATCTTTAAGGTAATTTACAAGTTCTTGTTCTTGTTGGGAACTGAACACAGGCTTTCTACTACCCAACACTTTTAAAACAGAGTCATTTCTATTTTCTCGTTGTTTCTTTACGTAACGTTCCAAAGTAGTCTGAGGCACAGCGAACGAAACAGATGCTCGGTGGTAACCCATCTCACCATTTACTACAGCATTTACATACTTTCTATTGACCAACTTTGTCTATCAGTCTTTCTTTTGTACTTAAACACCATCTGAAAGCAAAACAAATATTATTTCCTTAAAATTTACGTATATAGCGGGTAAAATGGGGTACCCTATTTTACCCCACCGTTTGGTACCCCATTTTGCCCAAACAGCAGATTTTAAGGTTAGTTTAGTAATAATTTTTTTTACAGATGTTTATTTTTTTAACACAATTACAATTAAGTATGAGAAAAAATGTATAAATGTATAATATTTGGTGGTAATAATATTATTTTATAATAAATTGGTTTACTAGTACTTACTATGAATTCAATCTGGAGCAATTTTACAACTGTATTTACTAAAAACGCACATGTGCCCAATAAAACAGCTGAGTAGCAGCTGTCGCTTTCAGCCGCATAGTAGAAAACTGATACATGCGTGATAAATTCCTAAAGCGTACTATAGATGGAGCGACTGGCTTAAAAGTAAAGCAGGGTACCACGTTTTACCCGCCGGTCCCCTAAGTGTATTGGGGTATCTGTTTTTATATACCTAGTGTTTGAGCTAGACAGTTTTTATTTAAAAGTTTGTGATTATTATTATAGTAAAAACAATAAATTATTGCAAAATTATAGATGTACTGTATGTAATAGTTATTTACGTAACAAGTAGGATATGTGTATTATTAATGCACTCATCGTCGTTAATTTCACAAAGTGCGTATCTTATTTTTTGTAATTTTTCAGGACAGAGGTTTAAAGATTTTCACCATCTTTGCCTTTCGATACAAGTTAAAAATCATTTGCTAAATTATATTTAATTGGTTTTGTTTTATCGTTTCAGGACTTTATTTTGTAGTTTCGTGATATATTTTGTGATATTATTTTTTTACCTTGAGTCAAAAAAAAAAACAACTAGATACGACCATTTGTGAGAATGAAATGTATCTGTATGTTGAGATATGTCCATATATTTTATGTTAAAATATATTATTTATGATAGAAAAATGAGGCAACCCCTTCAAAATAAACATTTGTTATTTGAAATACTTACACTAAAATCCATATAATGCTAAAATAAACTTGACATACGATGAAAAACAGATTAATGAAAAATGAAAGGCATCTTTATGCAAATTTTAAGGCTAAATTATTATTTAAAAACACAAAAAAGTATAAAACCTGGAAATAGGTACAAAATGAAAAATTCATAAACATTGAATAAAGGTATATTATTCTTTTAATGTGGTAGAGAACGATAAAACTTTTTATGTTCTTCAAGACGGATGACTGGAGTTACTTCCACACACATAGATTGTAAATCTGAATACTTTTCTCCAGAAATTTCATTTAGTTGGGTATTCAAACGATTTGGAACCACCTATCTGAGTTCAGCTTTGCCAAGACGTTTCAAAGATAAGACCTTGAAGTCATCTGCAAGATGGCTAGTCTTGAAAAAAATCTGTTGTGGGTGATTTTTTGAAATTTTAAACTCCATAATTTCAGTCCATTTCACTGGATTTCCAGTTTCGGTTTTTTTCACTGTCAGAACTCTCAACTCTTTCGCTAGTGTCTTCAAATCCAAGAAGTCGTTGTATTGTAAGGGGAAAACAGCGTATGGATGTTATCTTCTGGCTAGTTTAAATACTGGATACAGTTGGGATGGGATGAAAAGGTTGCCAGAATGTCTAATGGCGTAAGAAATAGTACTATGGATAGAATCTCCCTCATTTTGTCCATGGGAAGTCTCGAAGAATTTTAAAGAAATTTCTTCAAGGTTTGTACTATGTTAAACTGTATATAACAACATTGTGGCCATTATACTGTTTTTATTATGGCCGCTACAACCATCTGAATATAATAACGCCACTTTCATTCCTTTTGAGTCATAAAATTGCAACGCATTGTACACGCAGGTTGCAATCTCTGAAGAACCTCTTTTACTTTCGGCCTCACTCCAAGTGTAGCAAAAGCACTCCTTGTTGGAAATGTTATAGAACGTGAAATTGAATACTGACAGGCGTCTTTTATAGAACACAGCACTTTTATTACTACATAGTAGGTAAATTACCTGCTGCAGATCGAAGAAAGCACACAAATATTTATTATCGTCGTCAGATTTCTGCTTTGATTTTTCTTTCAGCTGTCTAACAGCATTTTTCTCGCAGTGTGTTTATTAAATTTTTCTTCTAATTTTGATTTCACACTGGAATCACCTGTTTTATACATAACACATAATGAGCACTGATGTTTCTTGGGGGTGTGAAGGATAAGTTCTTTGACTGGAAAACTCTGGTAAGTAGACAAACTTGGTTTTGGATAACCTTCGGGCAATGACTGTAAATGTAAAAAGTACATTTTCGAAACTGAAAGGTCTGGGTGCAAATATTCTCTACTTGAACTGGCCCTACAATAATGGGACTCCATTCTGGGAAATCTGTTTATGTGCTTTTCTATTTCAGAGCGAATTTGTATGTCTCTTGCAATAATGGCCTCAGATTTTTACACCCTCTTTTGTCTAACTCTACCAAGCCAAGAGTGCTTGTCTTTTTCAGTGCAGTTCTCACTACGCAGTCGAAATATCCAACGTATTTATAAAGAAAGTTTTGCAGACTGGAATACGGACACTGTTTATTGTAAAAAAATAACGAAGTGTTTTTTGTCTTCGTGACACTTCACTTTTTGATATCTTTTGCTTGGTATCCGTGACTTCAGCGTGATGTATAATAAATTCGCGTTGACGGTTAATGTCTCGCAGTACATAGTAACCATTGAATATCTGACATCTTCGAGAATCCTCTATTGTTGAGCAAAGGCGTCCTAGTTTTTTGCAAGTATCTTCCTTGCATCTCAGCTTTATACTCCCTAGATTTAACAGTTTTTCCTTTAAGAGATGCATACTCTTGGCCTAAATTTCTAAGGCGCTTTGAAAGTTTTTGTTTGTTAAATTTTTTCTTCTTTCTTTGACTTGATTCTCTTTCCTTTCCATTTCCTTCCACTTGATGCTGTTCAGGCTGTAAGTCCTTATTAACACTAGCAATTTTTCTGATTTTCTTTTTCACTATAGGTCTTGAATGGTATTCACAATGTGGCTTCCATGAAGTGATCGTAGTACAAAAGAATCAAGCAACGCTCACGGCAACTTCATATTTCTCTCTTGCATTGGTAATATTTACAGGTGGCTGTGTACGGAGGATCGGCATCCGAATCGTAAACAGGCTCCTTACTTATATAATAATAATAATAATAATAATATCTTTTATTGCCAACCAAATGATTTACACAATCACAAAGCAACGTCACAGAGAAGGCATGGAATACATAAGCAACCTAAGTGATATAAAGTATACATTTTTAAAATAGGACAAGAAACATACAATCATAATAAATAAATAATATTAACATTAACAACAGGTACTTAACATTTATGAGTGGCTAAAATGTATAAAAACAATTAAAGTAAACAAGACAAATAAAATAAACAGAAAAAATAAAATGTAATGAAATATGACAGAAAAAAATAAAATGTAATAAAATATGACTGCTTTAAAAATAAAAGTCTAAAAATTAAATGTGTAGAAACATTTTTCCATAATGAACTCTGTCACTCTGGATTTGAACCTCGTTAGATCGGTTATTTCTTTAACATGATTAGGTAACCCGTTATATGCTTTAATTGCCCTATAGTAGGGTCCTTTTTCAAAAAAAGTCGAACTATGCAATGGGATGCGAAGGTCACCTCTACGCCTGGTTGTCATTAACATTTCCGAGGTGTAATTGTCTGCGTTGGATTGAAAAAAATGCGGATATCTCCTTATGAAAACAACCAAAGATTTGAAGTAGAGGGATGGAACTGTAGGTAGTCCAAGCTGAGAAAAGAATGGCTTACAGGATGTTCTTGGATGTAACTTGTAAATCGCTCTTATGATCTTTTTCTGTGCCCTAAAAGCATTAATGGCACATCCAGAAGCACCCCAAAACAGAATACCGTAACTAATGATTGATTGGACGCAGGCAAAATAAAAAGTTCTTACAGTATCTGTGGACAGTACCTCTCGGAGCCTGCGGAAAAGAAAACAGTATCGGCTCAACTTTAGAGCTCAATTATTATTTCACACTCATTGTCAGGTTCCTCAGGAACTGTTATTTTCTGATTACTTAAAGTTACTTAACATTACTTGGGCTAGAGGTACGTTGTCTGAAGAATCCGACAAGGGGTCGACATGTGAAGCGTCCACTTGGTTTGTAAACTCATTCACAGAGTCGACGTCTAGCGTGTTCACTTCTTTCGTAGGTACAGGTACATAATCTGAATCATGTTCATCGTAAATATGAATGTCGAACTCCGTTAAGATCACTTTGCCACTGTACCACTTCTTTTAGTAAAACATTTTTACTTCAGATCCTTTTTTCAATGTACCACGAAACATAAGTTCACTTGATGACACAACATTTTTTGTGCCATTCTGCCATAGTACAAGAACATCCATCATAAAAAGGTATTACTGTAATACCACCGTTAAAAAAAAAAACGTTTTACTGCACCACTCTACGGTTAAAACTAGACTAATTGCATAATATTGCCGCAAAATAAGAAACCCGGCCGATTATAATACGAGTTCTAATTCGTCAAATTGAGATACGTCGGCGACATGCACAAATTTATTTAAAAAATAAATCTCACAAACCGACCTAACTAAATGAGATTCGTCACCGACCAAATGATAGTTACGAGAAAAGTATACCAGATAGAGTTACGACTGTTTGTGAGATGAAAAGGTTTTATATAGGGTAAAAGTTTTTGGTCCTATCTCAGATTAGGGTTATTTTGAGATACGTCACTTTGTGAAATTAACGACGTCATGTGAAAATTCAATCACAAGTGCTTTAACGTGTTACGTACGTACAAGATTTTATATACAACTATAACCATTATAATTATTATAATGATTATCTGAGTAAAAACAATTAGTTTAAAAATTGAATATAGAATAGAGGTACTTAATAAGAATTTGAATTACCTTAGCAACAGACATAGGTACGATTGTCACTAAATTGCTTCTCTCAATCATTGTCACAGTTGTATCTGAAAATTGCGCATTTTATTATATACACAGCTATAACTATTATAAAGATTATTTGGTAGAAATAATTAATTTAAAAATTAAATACATCCACAAACTACGTTCACATCTGGCATTAATTTATCTATCTTTAAAGAACGCCTGAGTTAGAAGATTCTATACTTCGAGAGATAGAACATGATCCTTCAACTAGTGCCATGAAGGTAGCAATGCGACTTTAACTAAGTGCATCAACTGTTTGGAGGGTTTTGCATCTTTATCAACTATACCCATACCACATTCAACATGTGCAAGCTCTACTTCCCCGTAATTCTCAGCCAAGGTTTGATTTTAGTAAGTGGTTGCTTCATACAGTAGCGCATAACTACAATTTTTTGCCGAACATTTTTTTTACTGATGAGGCCTTTTTTCCAAGAGTAACCATTACGAATTTTCATAACGAACATTTTTGGGCGGACGATACTCCTCATATAACTAGAGAAGGTCGTTTTCAGCAACGTTGGCAATCTTATTGGACCATACTTTTTACCTCATCGATTGAATGGAAACTCCTATACGCAGTTTCTATCTGAAGAACTTGACGTTCTGTTAGAAGACGTACTTCTACAAATAAGAACTGTGGTGCATGCAATTGTAGCCTAATTGCTCGTCAATACCTCGACAACACTTTTCCTAATTGCTGGATTGGCCGCGGAGGTCCCCAAGATTGGCCAGCTCGCAGTCTCGACTTGAATCATCTGGACTATTATTTATGGAGTCACCTAAAGTCTCTTGTATACAAGCCGCCTGTGCTAGATGAAAGCGACTTAAGAATTCGAATTATTGAAAGTTGCAATGCGATAGGAAATAATGCAGGCATTTTTGAACATGTGAGAAAAATGATTAAACGATTGCAATCGTGTGTTTTATCAGGAGGTGGCCATTTTCAATATTTGCTTTGATTAACTGTTGCATTTTTTTTGTAACATTATTTAAAATTTTTTTTTTTTTTTTTACGGTCGTCGGCGTATCAGAGGCCATCTTGAACCGGTCATCGACCGTACGGTTTTTAGTCGTGCTGTCTACCGACTGGGGAGTGTGAAACGGCACCTTCATCCTACGAGATATCCGATCTCATCCGGCCTGTCCGGCGTGAATAGGATGGTTTTGATGTCGATTCATTTTACACTCTTCCCTAAGACAAGAGCACGCGGTGTTTCCCAAGCGGTCACCCATCCAAGTACTAGCCGCGCTCGACACCGCTTAACTTCGGTGATCTGACGGGAACCCATTTCCATTTTAAAATACTTTATTTCCTATTATTTACATTTCTAACTTACAACTAATATATACTAGCTTAGCCTAATTACAAACTAAAACTAAACTGGCCTATTTACAGTGTTTTGGGCGCATATGGACCGTAAGCATACGGCCCAAAATGCGCCCAAAGAACCTGGCGGAGCCAGGCGGCCGATATTCTGGCCTGTGGTTGTAACACTAGAAATTAGATCACTAACACTGTCACACTCGTGCCGGCAAGTGCCATGACGAGGTGTTAAAGGCATACATTTCGCACAAGGCGAATAACGTAGTTCTCCGAACTACCATACATTCATTAAACAGTTAACAGGTATGGAATGCAATGGAAACACTCTGGGAAAAATTGCAAAAAACCCAGTCAGATTGGCTATCACAACTCATGTTACATCTGCCTATAGCGGATGATTGTAAATGCAAGAATTATTCCTTCTTGCTGTGGGCGGAAAGAGGTAAAATTTTGGGGGCGTGTCTATGTCTGGGGCGGTCGGTGTCTGGTAAGTCCGTCCCACCGCCGTTTCTCGTGTTTGAACTGTGCGTTTTAACGGATTCCAGGCTGCAAAATCGCCAAACGACCCGGGAACCGGTGCTTTAAGTGTCGCTAGGCCCTGGCCTAAAATAATTTTATTTTTAATCTAAATGTTCTAATTAACTTTGAAATACATAGGTATTTTTTTTTTACATGCAATAAACTGGTTTTTATTTTTTCTCTCGAAAACGGATACGAAAACAATTCAAGGAACAAAAAAGTTGTATTATTAATTATTGGTAAATCCGAAAAAAAATATCAAGATTAGAAAAAGCTCAGTGGCGTAAATTTTTTTGTCAATAATATTTGTTAAGGTGCTCCCCGGGACGCCACTGGACTTAATAAATTTAATCTAGTTAGGGCTAATTAAGCCCCTTATCATTATGAATAACGGTACCAAATTTCAATTAAATCTAGAAATAGGTATTTAAAAAAATTATAAAAAACTGATTTTTTTTAAATACTTACCCTGTATATCAGAAACGGAGCAACTCCGTCATATGACCTTTTTCTCTTAGAATATCATAAGGAATCAACCTCTTAAGTTACGTACCGTACTTGTGCAGTACCCTGTATATTAAAGGGAACACCCTTCATATCGGCATTTTTTGCTAAAGTTCCTTGAAATAATTATTCCCATTTTGTTTTTAATAATTAAAACAGCAAGAACAATTAAATAGATTTAAATTAATACTCAGAACGCTGTCAACTTCCGAGCACTGCGCTTGTTGTCGGCATTCGCCCTTGAAAGCTGATGTTTCAACCAAAAAATGTCTATTCCAAGGGCAGGGATTTCTTTGAGAAATCCGTGCCTACGGTGGAACTTTTTGGATCATTTTATCTTACTGTACTGTATACACAATCACGAATTTCCTTTTATTTATTTGGGTTTATTGAGAGTAAAAAATTGATTCTATTTACTTACCAATCATAAGAAAGCCCATCTCTATTTCTAGTGTATTTTTGACGCCATACTACGAAGCAGTAGGGCATATTGTAAAATATTTTTTAATAATAAGGAGATTATAGAAGGAAGGAATAAAAGAAAACACAAAACACAACAAAATCATAACAAAAGTTTCGTAGTTTTGCGGTGGTTTTGCAAATAAAGTTGACTCAATCGGCAATAAAATTTGAAAGCCAGACAAGTCGCCCTAGTACAGGGTTGTAATTTAAAACAATTTGTTGCAGGAATTTGAAAATTTGTCAGGTTTATACCTATCCAAATATAAAAATCTCCAGCAATTTGCAGTATTTATTACACTGGCTTAAAATGTGTAATTTAAAACAATTTGTTCCAGAAACTTATACAATTTTCAAGATTAATACCTATGAATACATGAAAATTTTTAATATTTTGTAGTATTTACTACACTAGTTTAAAATGTGGAATTTAAAACAATTTGTTGGAGATCCTTCAACAATTGTAATGGTTTACACATATCGAAATATAAAAATCTTCAACAATTTGCAGTATTTACTACACTACTTAAAAATATGTAATACTTAAACAATTTTCAAGATTAATACATATCGAAATATAAAAATCTCCAACAATTTGTAGTATTTACTACACTATAATAAACCAGCATACGGTAATAAGTACTTTAGATTGCTAGAGACTGCTGGAAGATGGCGCTGTCTATATTGTACTACCTACGCAGAACAATATCGCAGCTTTAAGCTGTTTTGATTTTCCAACGGTCGGTATTCGGTATGCTTTCTTGTCATAATTGTGCCCTGTGCTGACGAGAACCAAAGAGTTCGAAACCGGTCTACAGGTAGTAGTGTAGTATCCTACCATTAGTAACAGAGATTCTGAAATTCATTCTTCCCTTCCGTTAGTTTCTGTATGACATTTCCTGCAAATTGTTGTGAAATGTTTAACAAAACATTTCCAACAAATAGTTGTGAAATGTTCACCAAGACATTTAAACTTTTCCTGTAATAGTATATTGAAATATATCCAACAAAATATTGTGAAATTGTTAACAATACATTTTAATTTCTCCTTAAAACATGTGTATAATATTTGCAGAATTATACCGTTGACTCTTACTGCCATAAATAATCTACCTGATTAAATCCTATTGTATACGCCTCAACCTCTTCAAAGCTGAATAAATGGGATCAGGGGCGGCTTTAAAATGTACCTACACCACATGATTTATTTTTATAATTTAAAATAAATAGACAGGTATTTTTAGTTTTAGGTACCTATAATAAATGTAAAATAATGATAACAATTAATGATAATTGAAATAATATAATTTCAAAGTATAACTATTAGGATAACAAGTACAATAAAAATTAATTAAATTCTTAAAAACTATTGACAATTTATTCAAAATTTAACTCTGTATCACTATCACTATCTTCATCTAAGCCTAAACTTATAATTAAGGGTTGAACATTTGTAATCATACAATTGTAAGAATTTTCCACCTTAAGTACATGCTGTACACAGTTTTTCCAGCTGTCTGCAGAAATATTTCTTACTTTGTTTTTAATTAATTCTACTACAGATGCATTTAATGTAGGAGAAATATTATTTCTCCTAGTATTGGATTTTAATTGGTGCCATATTAGCTCAATAGGATTGAATATACAATAGTATGGAGGAAGACGCAACACTGTATGTCCATTTTCTGCTGCAAGTTTGTCACACTCGTATTCCTTATTTATTTTAAAAGCTTTTAATACTTCTAGCAGTTCTCGTTTTTTGTAAATTTCTTCAAAATATAAATCATTTTCAATCATAAAATTTTGAATTTCTGCTTTTGTATTATTAGAATTGGGAATGATTTTTGCTTGCCGACTATGATAACTAGCATTGTCCATTACAATGACGCTATTTTCAGGTATATTTTTAAGGAGTTTATGTTTAAACCAATCTTCAAAAAGTTGTGCGTTGGTATCTTAATGGTAATCTAAAGAAGAATCTGCTATGTTTTTAGCTGAAAGCAACAGACAATTTGGATCAAACCAGTTCTCTGAACCAGCATGTAATATTGTGATTATTTTGCCTTTATTTGATGGTGCCTTGATTTGACAATTTTTGGAAGAATCATCCCAACCTTTTCTTGGAGTGTCATGGGTATCGAGCCATGTTTCGTCAAGGTAAATAATTGGACGATTTTTTTCTCTAAATTGTTTAACAGCTGTTAAATATTTAAGTCTCCATTCCCGTAAACGTTGAGATTCCATTAATGTTTGTCTTTTATTAATGCTTCGGTATTTAAAACCCATTTTATGCAATATTTTCCTAAGACTTGAAGGCTACAAGAGATATTTTTTTCGTCTTTAATCAGCCGCTCTTTGAGGGAAATCAAAGTGGGTACAGTTTGTGCCTCATACATTTGGTAAATCTTTCTTCTTAATAAATCCATGGCATTTTCGTCAATGCTTCTAAATGTGCCAAAATCACTCCGATTTTTTCTAGGATTAACAGGTTTAAGTACTATGTCTCTTACCGAAGATAAAGGAGTTTTTGTCAAAGTGCTAAAGCACCCATCGAATTAAAATTTCTACTCAACAAAGATTGATACACATTTTTAATTATTAGTTTGGCATCGGTAGATAAATGCTTTCTTTTAAAAATGACACTTGAAGATACCCTCCTATCAGCACAATTCCAAGGACGCCACATTCTACCACTAATAAGCCCAAATAAAAATTACTCGCCGGAAAACCACTAAAGACTAAAATTATTAAAACTCAGTTTGTATTTATATATGCATCAGGTATAGGTATAAATTGAATTTGTACCTGGTCCGGCTCTACTCGAAAAGGTTTTAAAATTTGGGATTTCCTTATTTATTTTATGGTCAAAGGGATAATGAGTGTTTTATTGCAGTCTAAAGATCAGCGATATAATTCTACAAATACTATACATAATTTATAAACTCTTATAGCATAAAGTGCCAAACTATTATTTCAATATATTTCTTACAATAGTTTTAAATTCAACAACTTTTTGTATAACTTTTTTGTACAACTTGTGTTGGATAGTTGGATAATTTGTTTAAAAAAAAGAAACAATATGATATAGAAAATCACAACAAATTTTTGTTGTTCCTATATTTACAACAATTTGTAATAAATTTATCTACAATTGTAGTAAAAAGCACACCTTTTTGTTTCCGTTTGTTATTGTTTGTTATCGTTATTTTCATATACATATTTGTGTTTTTTGACTGTTGTGTTTTTGGTTAGTTTTATTATACAGGGTGTAATTTAATTGAGTGCCGATACTTAAGGGTGATAATCTATGAATGATTCTAAGATAAAAAGTTCATATGGACATATGTCCTAAACCTCTTCATTTTTGAGCTACAGGGTGTTAACATTTTAAGAAAAATATAACCTTTTTATATAAATCACTCTTAGATATTTTTATGAAATTTTGTACATACCTTTTAATCAATAAGGAGCATTTTTTGACCTAACAGATTTATAAAAATTTTTACCAGTGACGTCCGTACGGGGTTTGAACTGAATATTTTTAAAGAAAAAATGGATACGCCACTGCTTTTTCTAAAAACGAAACTTACTTTTGAAATTCTCATTTATTTTAAAGCAAATTTCGTTTATAGACTTACTTTTGTACGACGCACCGTTTTCGCGTAAAAAATAAAAACAAAAAAAAAATAAAAAATTTTATTTCAAAAATCGCGATTAATTTAAAAGGAAAAATTCCAAACCTTAAATCGAAAGCGAAATGACAAGAGAAGATAAACAGAATAAAGAACCCACATTATTTACAGTAGTTGTTCGAAGTGTCGTCCACCCACACGTATGCAAGCATGGACTCTTCTTCCCATAGACTGACGCACATTTTCGAAGATTTCCGGGGTGTTTCTTATGGTTTGGCAGCATACTAATATACGATTTCGTAACTCTTCTTCGGTATGAATCGGCACTTGGTACACTAAGCTTTTCAGATGCCCCCAGAAAAAATAGTCTAAACTGTTAAGGTCCGGAGATCTAGGTGGCCATGGCTGCGTTCCTCCGCGACCTATCCACCGATTGCGATAGGTGTGATTTAAAAATTCACGCACTCGTAAGCTAAAATGTGGAGGCGCACCATCGTGCATTAGCCACATCTGGTTTCTTAATAATAATGGAAGGTCTTCAAGCATTGGCGGCAGATCTTCTTCAAGAAAGTGTAAATATGATTGTCCATCAAGTCTTCTTGGGAGAAAAAATGGGCCTATCAAATAATCATCAATAATGCCAGCCCAAACATTTATTGAGAACTGTTCTTGATGATTTGATTCTACAATTGCATAAGGGTTTTCATCCGCCCATAAATGGTTATTATGGAAATTTCTTATTGAGTTTCGAGAAAAATTAGCTTCGTCGGTAAAAAGAATGTGCCTGTCAAATAACGGATTTTCCATCAGGTTTTGAAGAAACCACACACAGAAATTAATGCGCATCGGGAAATCTCTAGGGAGTAATGCCTGGACTCTTTGAATGTGATATGGGTATAATAAATTTTTGATGAGAATTTTCCAAACAAGAAAATGTGAAACATTAAATGTTGCCGCGATTTTCCTCGTGCTACTTTCGGGGTTCTCCTCAATTTCGTGTAAAATTCCTTCTTCAAGTTCCGGTGTTCTTACTGTTTGATGGACTCCTTTAGCACTGTGGTCGACTTTTAAAGTTCCGGTCTCGTGGAGACGTCTATGAATCCTAGAAAATGTTCTCGGATCGGGTAGTACGCGATTTGGATACCGCTCTTGGTATATCCGCCTGGCTTCGTATGCATTACCGTCTGCAAGCCCATAAATAAAATGCATGTCAGTTAATTCACTGTTTGTAAAATTTACCATTCTTTTATTATAATTTAACGTCTTACTGTAATAATAATTATTTAATAATGCAAAATCAATGCCAGGCCTTTTGTCTTTATGAAAAGAAACGTCAAAATTGATGTAGCTTTACCCAGCCTACTGATTTTTATTTGATTTGCTTTAAGAGGGCATTTAATATGGTTACCGTTTTTTTCTTTTCAAACGTTCAGTTGAATGTCACTGGTGAGTAGAAAATAAATTGTTGTCCCAAAAAAAGTGTTTCCACTCATGGTGGGTGCCAACCAAATTCAACAAAATAAATAAAAGCAGTCTCAATGAACCGAAGAAAAAAATGTTTTTTTTGTTTTTATTTTTTTACGCGAAAACGGTGCGTCGTACAAAAGTAAGTCCATAAACGAAATTTGCTTTAAAATAAATGGGAATTTCAAAAGTAAGTTTCGTTTTTAGAAAAAGCAGTGGCGTATCCATTTTTTCTTTAAAAATATTCAGTTCAAACCCCGTACGGACGTCACTGGTAAAAATTTTTATAAATCTGTTAGGTCAAAAAATGCTCCTTATTGATTAAGTATGTACAAAATTTCATAAAAATATCTAAGAGTGATTTATATAAAAAGGTTATATTTTTCTTAACATGTTAACACCCTGTAGCTCAAAAATGAAGAGGTTTAGGACATATGTCCATATGAACTTTTTATCTTAGAATCATTCATAGATTATCACCCTTAAGTATCGGCACTCAATTAAATTACACCCTGTATTATTATAATACTGACGACAATCAATTAGGTATGTGTATATAAAATAGTTATTAATAGTTTATATTTAGTTCGGCCCTGGACAATGTTTTGATGCTTTGACATAAGTTTGACATGGAATTTGTTTACTTCCTATGCAGCTTGAATTTGAATATGGTATAATTTAATAAACGCAAGTACTTAAAAAAATAAGATAAATAACTTTTAATTGCCTTATTAGAAAATAATAAAATTTGATGGGCGAGTTCATCATACAAGGGCCTTCAAGTGCCGGATGCACTTCGGTCAGGTTTGACCCATTGTGCTCACCCTAGTTTGGTCTTACACCCACTAATTTATCCCAGTTCCTTGCACTAATTTGTGTAGGTAAACTAAGGAGAGTGTCGGAATATCCTCTGGGTCTAGTCTTGATTGCCCGAGTATTTGTTGCCTTTTCCGATCCAATGACTCGCAGTAACTGTACCGTTTCACTTTCTCGCCCGCATAACCTCAGGTGATTCATGCTCATCGGAAGTAGCTGTCTCGTTAATTTCGGGTCTGGGGCCCCAATAAAAGATTTGCTATGGTTTAATCCCTGTCTGTTGTTCCAGTAGATTTTGTGTTGATTCCTTTTCCATCGTTTTATGACATCTCGTACTGTACACCTTGGTACTCTGAGTGCCGCTTCTGACCTACGAATGTGTTTCCGAACCATTTCTTGGAAGTTCTTCAGTCTTTTCATTTCCTGTAATACCTTTGCGAGGGCCAGTAGTTCTTCTTGGCATTCCCATACCAGTCTTGATGTTTCATGCTAGGTAAGTTCATTCGCTTATATAAGTCCTCCTATTGTTTTCATATGCACACTGTAGGATGGCGTAGATTTCCGCTTGCAACACCGTGGGAGACTTATCCAGGGAGAAAAAAGCATCTTTCTTCAGTCTTACTCCATGTATCGCTGCTACGGTACCCTCTTTGGTTTTTGAGCGGTCTTTGTACCAGATTATTGCCCCAGGAGTACCTGGTGTTTTATTGTTCGTCGCATCCCGTTCGTCGATGGTCTGATCTCATTTTTAACTCAGGCCCCCGTATGGTATCACTTAGGAGTGCTATGTCCCCTAGAAAGTGACGTAGGACTCTGTAGTTCCACTCTTGCCTCTCTTCTAAATCACCCAATAAAGTGGAGGAAGGTCTAAGATATTCTTCATTACGGATGTGGGTGTAAATTTCATGGCTCCTGTGATGCTCAAGAAGGGCAGTCTTTGTAGACTTTCTAGCTTTGATATTGTGGTTTTCTGCTGCGTGTTTGGCCATCAGACCAGTGCTGCATACGTGATTGCAGGGCTCACTACCCTGGTGTATAACCACTGCACCCCATGTTTTTCCGTACATCCGTCTAGTAACTGCCAAGGTTACTTCCGATGGTCGTTCGTTGGTCTCTGTCGAGTTTATTATGTTACCATTGTATTAACATGATAATAATTAATTTCTTAAGTACGGGTGGTGTTGACAAAGTGCGTTACAATTAATATGGTGAGCTCTTTCCCTTACGGATCTGACATTAAGTTAGACAGGACGTATTTTTACTATTCGAATAGTGAGTTTTTATATTTTTAACCTGGGTGTTTTGTCACTATACCACCTAAGGAACGTATATAAAAAAAAATAAAGTTCTTTTCATGTTGTGGGTCAGATGTACCAGGTTTGTTTGTCAACCGGCTGACAAATCTTTACTGCTTTAGATGAAATTGACTTTCAGCGACTGTCATTATATCGGCTGATAATTTGTATATCTTTTTCATCTACTCCACTCATCTCAGTAATTATATTTTTGCACTGGTAAAGTATAAATTTATCACATCTGTCTCCTGGACCCCTATTCCCCAAGTCGGAAGAACGTAAATAAAACAGAAGAACATAAAATGCATGCATGTAATTCTCTTGAAATCCTATTCTTGAAAGGTTATGATTAATCATTTCTCTCAAAATTTACGAGAAGTTACTGGTAAACTGTATAGTAGAATGGGTAACATATTAGGAGAATTAAAACTAAATAAATTGATTTTGACGAAGTATTATTTGTCATTGGGCAAATATTCAATGATTTAATGGGACCAATGACGAACATAACGAGCTTCATGACTTCAAGAGATTCAAGAATATGGAATTAAATCGCTATGAGCATGTTCTTCTCTCAATAGAAAGTTCCCTTCTCCTGAACTGGAGAATAGGGGCCCAGAGAATCCCGCCTACGGGCAAATAAAATGTACGCCTTCAGTACACCGAAAACAATGGGGCGTCAGAAATTTGCCACATTGTGGGCCTTAGATGTGAAACATGGGCATTATTTCAGATTCTGTTTTTCACTTTTACAAAGGGGTAAATATACGATGCAAATTCAAATTAAATTTCTTTCATTAAGTCTTTCCTTGAAACCTTTTATAAATTCAATACGCGAGTTGTTGTATTTCTTGGCGTCTTTTGTGCTTTATAATAGATACTTTTATTTGGTATTTACGTTAACTGATTAAGTAATTAAAGAGTGGAAATATAAAAGGTTCTAAATGCCAAAACACAAAGTTAAGTTAATTAAGAAAATGTGTATTAAACGTTTATTGTTGAAATACAAAGTTGGTCCAAAAAAAATACATATTTTAAATTACTCTAAACAGGACCTCAAAAGCGAGCTAAATGCCACATATTTATAGTTAACGTGGTAAGTGCCAAGAAATTATCGAATTATAGCTCGGTAAGAGCATTTATGTCTTCATCTTCCATAAAAGCAATTATGGACTTCAAAAACTGTTTCTTGTTGACACTAATGTGATTCTGGCCAGGCTCTTCTAGCGCCATATTCTTTTATATTTGCGAAAGTTTTACACCATTTTTTAATATTGGAAATCTCTTATATTCCATTAAACTAGAAAAAGTGTCTTTGCACAACGGCATCCCTGGATATTTGGCATCAAATGTGTTTGCTCGCGCTTTGCCAGTCGTGCCTCTTCCATTTTGTTCATTGGTACTATACAGGGTTTTCATTTCAAAAGTAACCACCCCGGTTTTAGGTAGAAATAACTATTTTGATACGAAATGTCAAAACATGTCAACTTTTGTTTTAAGGGGGTAAATTTTTCATCATATTTTTATTTATACAGGGTGCGTCAAAAAGCTGGGCGTATGCTATTTTGTATTTTTTCAATGTAAACCCATAATTTTTTTCGTGTTTCTGGATTTCCCTAAAAATAATAAATACTTTTTGTATTACACATCCTATAGCCAAATCTAACAGTTTTTAAAATATCGAAACATTTTAATGTTTTACTCTGTGTGGTAAAAATACGACTTTATGTTCAGAATTCACTTGTTTTCAAAATTTGCTGCGTTATTGGCTAAACAATAATAAAACCTTTTCTCGAATTCTTCGCGAACATTTTGAAAAGTCTGCCGGTTAATTTGCCTACATCCTTCAATAATTCTGTTTCTCAATTCGGGAATACTCTAGGGCGCAGTTTTGTAAACTAGGGACTTCAAATATCCCCACAGAACAAAATTAAGAGGTGTGAGGTCTGGGGACCTCGCCGACCATTCCACAGGATCTCTCCTACCTATCCATTTTCCGGGATATCGTTCATTCAACCATGTCGCTAACAGGTAGCGCATAATGCGGCGGGGCTCCATCTTGCTGGAAATACAAATTTTGTTTATCAAGTTCTCCCTCTTGATCAACTTGATTTTCCAAAGATTGGGTAATAAGAAGATCTATGACATTTTCCAACAGATTTACGTATAGTTCACCTGTCAAGTTTTCTTCCATAAAAATTGGCCCAATGATCTCATTTCCAAGAATGCCCACACATTTATCTTTTGAGGATATTGGGTATGATCTTCCCTAAATAAATGTGGATTTTCATTATCCCAATATCTGCAATTATGTTTATTCACGAATCCATTCAAGAAAAAAGTTTATTCATCGCTGAAACATACATTTTTAACAAAATTCCGGTCGGCTTGAATCGCCTTATATATTCTTCTGTCATAATCGTCTTCGCTGAGTTGTTGAAGGATTTGTATTTTATAAGGAAAAAACTTATTTAGTTTTAAAGTTTTGTGAATGGAACCTACTGAACCGTGTGTCAATTTCATAGCGAAATGACCTAATATTTCAATTTGCGTACCTTCAACTAGAACCCTTGCTTGCTTATTAACTCGGTTGCATGCGGAGCCGGTTTCTTCAAACTTCCTTACCAGCTCTATCACATACCTACATGTTGTCAGGGTGTATGTCGTTAAATCTTCGAGCTGTTCTGCGAGCACAACGATTTTCAGCGCCATACATGAAAATTATTTCTGTCCTTTCTTGGAGAGTATACACAATTTTAAAGTGAATATTAAACCAATTTTGTGTTAAACCATAAATAAATCACTTGTCAGTGGTGACAGTGGTAGGCAAAAAGTTACTTTTATAGATTAACTTGTTACTGTTTCGTTTCTATGAGGACGGCTATAAGCCGCCTACGACCGTGATGTATTTAAAGTTTGAAAATGTAACAAAGCGAATTCTGAACATAAAGTCGTATTTAAAATGTTTCGATATTTTAAAAACTGTTAGATTTGGCTATATGATGTGTAATACAAAAAGTGTTTATAATTTGTAGGGGAATCCAGAAATACGAAAAAATTATGGGTTTCCATTGAAGAAATACAAAATGACAGACATCCAGCTTTTTTGACGCACCCTGTATAAATAAGAATATGATGAAAAATTTACCACCTTAAAACAAAAGTTGACATGTTTTGACATTTCGTATCAAAGTAGTTATTTCTACCTAAAACCGGGGTGGCTACTTTTGAAATGAAAACCCTGTATATTGTTTCATTGATTTAAGTGTCTCTTTACTATGCAAGGGTTATAGAGAGCCAATATTTTGGAAATTTGTATGATGAGATGATAAGTTCCTTCGCCTATACGTCTGTGAGGTTTGTAATAATCGGTTATTAAGTATGTGTAGTATTGTTGTAGTGTCGTGTTCTTAGGTCTTTATGTAATAGACGGTTAGTGGCATATCTTGGGGCACCAGGTTGATACGCCATAAATCAAGACAGGCCTGACCATAACCTTGCAGATGTTAACTTTTGTACTTGTACAAATTCTACTACGCCAGTTAAGCAGGGAGTACAGAGAACTTAATTGTTTGGTTGCAAGTTTAACTTTGTTCTCTGGTTTCTTCTTCCAGTTTAGTTTTGAATCGAAAATAACTCCCAGATACTTTACTTCGTTACACCAGTTTACTTGGACTCTATTTATACTGAGAGTTATCTCTGGCCTCTTTACCCTACTCTTTCAGAAGAAAATGACCTTCGTCTTGCAGGGATTTAGACGAATCTTCCAATCCAAAAGCCATTTTTCTAGGAGTGACAATTAGCCAGGGTTGGATGTGATTGCCGTGTCGTCGGCGAATAGATACAACTGATTCTGTCTTATCTTTCGTTTTGTCATGAGTAATTGTATACAGCACCGGAATAACCGGAGCTAGAGGTGAGCCTTGCGGCACTCCTGTCCTGACGAAACTGCAATTAATCTGTTTTCAAGGAAAGATAGAATTAGCGTTCCGAAATTTATTAACTTTAGGATCAAGCCGTAGGCAGTACCAAACTTTATCAAATGCTTTGCTAACGTCAAAGAACCCCCCCCCCCCCCCGTGTGTGCTTTTTTGTTGAATCCCTCAACTCATCAACTATATTATGCAAAAGTTTTACTCTCTGATCCGTCAAAACTATGGTATACTTTGAATCGTGAAGCTGGTAAAAATTTGGTTTCAATATTATTTTTCTTGTTTATGTTAACCTGAAATAAAAGACGATTGCTCAAAGTTAGCCCAAATGTACTCATACTACCAATTTGCAGTCTTAAAAAAATTAAGTAACCGTTGGCTTCCTCAAATCTATTTATAATGTAAGAGCCCCTATTACGTCTTATATGACGGTATTACGTTTAATTGCTTTTTTAATTATCCTGCCCTTTAATATTTTACTCCCCTATCCACGCTGACGTTGCTTGCCATTTAGCAGCATTGATGGATTAACTGAATTAAGCGAATTAAATTTAATTTCACTCATTTCGAAGTGGTTTTCGTTTTTCTTTCCATGGTCTTGAATGTTTTAATATGAATATTGTTATACTGTGTGTCAACGGAATTGCACTTAGCACCACAGCGTTATGTCAAAATATATTTTATTCAAATTTGGGTTTGAGCCAGATCTTAATTTTTAACTTAACCCAAATGGGCGTCACTTCCCTTTTCACCAGAAGTATTCCCAAGTTTTTTTTCTAAATTGCACCTGTATTTTTATCACGCATTCAAAGTATTCTGCCAATTACCTTTTCAACGGCATACATCAAGTTGGCATTTGCGTTAAAAATGGCGGCAAATTTTAACTTAAACTCTATTTTACCGCATTTTTATTAAAACATTTCCAAAACGCCTCGCAAAACAGTTTTCATGGTACGTCATCAATCAGCTGATCATTGTAAATCCGTAAGAAAACATGAGGAAATTAAATTTGGGCAAAAAATATTAAAATTTTATGCGATATCGAATGTACTATAAACTTAAAGTATTCTTCTTTGATACGATCCCACTTAGGTATATCAAATATTTTGTTTATTTAAGCTTGTAAAAATTAATATAATTATTTGATATTTATTGGCCGACAGTTAGCAACAGAACTGTGTGCGGTGGCGCCAGCTCGTTCGTTGGCCTGTTTTGACGTTTTGTTTACGTTTCGTGCAAAACTAACCCTTATTGTTCTGTGGTTTCGTGTTGTTGTGCGTCTATTTTTTAACAGAAACTTCAGATCTTTTCATAAATAGCATTAAAAAACTTTTTCTATTTTCAACATTCGCTTTGAACAGCATCAATTCTTAAGTCATGTTCCTAATTTGTGCCTCTTCTACCAAAGGAAAAAAAGAAAATTTGCAACGTAGACCTGATTAAATTTATATAATTTTAAATAATAAGCCTTGAATATGGAGAATTTGATGACCTCGACTTACTCAATGACGTAAATTGTTTTAACACATTTTAATTTCCCTCTCCCCCCCCCTTTTTTTTACTTTATTACTATTCTTATTAAAATTCTGACCCACCAAATATAAATCATGTTCCCTCTCGGAGTTGACTCATGAAACGTTGATTTTATTGAATTTTCATTATAGACATCTATACATCATATCATAACTATAAATGATTCCATTTAGAATTTTGTCTTCTATTACAATTTTCACATCTAATTTCCTTCATTGCTAAAAGTAGCATCATGTTAGTGATTATCTTCTGTCGAGTCCATTGGCTGCATAAGGTACACGTTATGACCATGTATTGTTGAACCACTTCGTTCCCCCTTTTAATTTGTTTTAGTTTGTTTATTTGGGTACATCCTAAAAAAACATAATTCTTTATTACTTGGTTGCTGAAGATGACTTTGACTAAAGTCGAAACTAGTACAACCTAATGTCAAATTAAATTATGTACACTCTTTAACCCTTATTTCACCAGGACAAATATATTTTATTTTGGTGGTATAGACAGACCTTGTTTTCTATTAAAAAACTGTTCTTTTAAAAACAACAAAAGTGCACATACATTATTTTGAAACATAAGCCACCAAAAAAATATTTAGTTGATGACCTGGCTGAGCAATATGGACATAAAGTTTTACGGCTTCCTCCATACCACTGTAGGTTCAATCCAATTAAACATATTTGGGGGATTACCAAAAATTATTATAACAGACATATTGGTCGAGATGGCAGTACAGAAGCTGACTGTATGAATATGTGGAAAGAATCATTGCGTATTGCTACTCCTAAACTCAAGGTTAAGTTCACGCACTTATTTCGACGACTTGAATGTGGCTCAAACTTGGCTTCATGCCCAATTTTAACCAAACTTAACCCACATGTGCTGACTTAGCAGCAATAATATGACAGATAATAAATATAGTATATAATGCATAGCATGCATAGCATATAATGTAAAATTTCTTAAAATTTGAATTCGAGTTATTAACAAAACACACAAACACTTTATATTAGAACTTCACATTCTTTAGATAGAGTCAAAGTCATATGGCGATGACGTAATGATGTGAAGTTAGGCAGCAAGTAAAGCGGCTTGAACCGTTTATATCATGTTTTGAAACTACTTGAACAAAGTCAATCCCAATGTGATCTTTTTCTTGATCTCCCTTTAAAACTATATAAATACGGAGTAAGAGGATTGGCATTGTCATAGATTAAAAATTACCTCGGCGACAGAACTTAAAGAGTTCTTATTAAAAATAATCAGAAAAAGTTCATTTGTGAGAGACTTTCAATTAAAGTTGGTGTCCCGCAGGGAAATATTCTCGGACCAGTCTTATTCATAATCTATTTAAATGACTTACCTTCAGCTTTTATAGATCAACAGGCAAAAATTGTAAATTATGCAGTTGACACTAATATTATAATTAAGAATGAAAACATTACAAATTTACTTAAAAACTCTAAAGAACGATTTCTAACATTAAAATAAAACACAATATGGTTGTTATTCCCGACAAAATAAAACTAATTGATTCAGATATAGATATTATTAATAATTGTAAATTTCTTCGGCTTCACATTGATTCTAATCTTAAATGGAACACTCATACTGATATTCTATGTAACGGCCTTGCAACTTTTTGTTAAGAGTAGTATCTATGTATTTAGGTGTTAAGGTCTCCCGTATGATTTATCATTGTTACTTTATGCCTTTGCTTCGTTTTGGAGTACTTTTTGGGGACACATCCCATGTTTAAAGAGAGCACTTATTTATCAAGAAAAGGCACTAAGAATTATATTACTTATGAGCTGTTCTCAAACCTGTCGAAGAATTTTAAAATTTCAAAAAGTATTAACAGCACCAGGTGTTTACATTTATGAGTGCATCTTGTTCTTAAAAATGCACCCGGATAAATTCTTCCACTTAAAGAGAGACCATTCTCATTATACCAGGGGCAAGCTTTTGGATTTTGGCTGCCCAATACATTCATTCACTGACATTATCTGAACATAACTGCCAACATGCTGCTATAACTTTATAATAGCTTGCCATATTGGATTAAATGTATTAACGATCTAATACTCTTTATTCAACTATATTAATAATATTGAACCATACACAATTCGAAAATATCTGAACGTTAAAGAGTAAAAAGTAAGTGTTGAAATTTTAGTTTGTTCTGTAAAAGATGTATAACGTTTTGTATTGTTTACTTTTATATACCTACATTTTAAAGACGTATTTTAAACTTTGTAATCATTGGAAATATGGTTTGAAATAAATGCTTATCTATCTATCTATCTATCCATTATAATTTTATTAAGCTTGACTTGAATATCTGAAGTCGGATTCGAGTTCATTTATTTCAATCCAGCTTGAAGCCGTCTATATAAACGTAGTAATAGCTTGATATTAAATATGTATGTTGGTAAAATATTAATCTTTTTTTAATAAAAAAATAATTTGATTCAAAACGGCTCAATTTAACATTTTATCATTGCTTCTCCTATTTGTTTTTTTTTTGGAAAATAGCTATAACGCCGCCATTTTGAAAGCAAATGTCAACTTGTTGTATGTAGTTAGAAAGGTGATTTTGGGAATAATTTTATTGTACAGGTAGTCACTTCATATACAGGGTATTGCGTACACAGTAAAAAATTTTCAATTAAAATTAACATAACCTTAACTGGTAATAAAAGGCCATGGATATTCCAGTAAAAAATTACCATGAGGCATAATTAAAGTTTTAACCTCTACGGTCGTGTATTTTAAAAATATTTCATGTTAATATTTATTTCTTCCAGATAATGTTAGATTAGATACGTGGTATTTAATGGGAAAGCTATGAGTTATTACCAATGTTGCCAAGTTATACAATTCGCCCCTTAACGTAAGGACACTTGAACCTTCAGGGATGTTAAAATAGTTTACTTTTAAGATCATGTAAATTAACATATTATGTACGTTTTCAGTCATGTAAAAGTTCTTGCTCGCAGTAACGTATGTAACAAAAATTTTCGGAATTTTTTTCTTCTGCAGTATGGAAAAACAATTCATTGTTTTAAAATAATTTATTTTGGAACTCAAAACATTATATCTGTTTAACAGAAAACACAAATCAAATTATTCTTAAAGGTCCATTATCTTCAATAGCACGCAATTTTGTTTTAACCTGTCGCATCATGTTCTGGACGGTCATGTTGTCTATTTCACGAATGTTTTGAAATATTCTGCGTCGTAACACTTGTTCATTTTCGGCTTCCTGTCGTAAACCCTTCTGCTCAAAATTACCCAATAATCTTCAATAGGTCTTTCCTGACTCAATTTTCGATACGATATTGCCAATCGTTTTTTTGCCGCTTGCACCAACCTGTTGGATCGGACATTAGTTCAAGCCCTGGGCAATCCACTTTTAGGAAGATTTAAACATGGTACAACCTTGTTCACATTCATTTATAATTTTATATCGAAAGTTTTCGCATGCTACTAAAAAAATCATCATTTTTAAAGACATCTTTTCTTGCCTAAATATATTCTATAAGTTTGTTACGTATGGAAAACTATTATATTATTCTGGAAAACTGTTATTGTATTGATTTTATAAATAAGGTTATTTTTAATAAACTTTGATGCATACAATGCATCTTGGTCTAAATTATCTTCGAATAAAGTGTGATGGCACTATAGTTTAAAAACACCATTTTACAATATTTTCGTTTTGTCATCGAAAATGTTTACAATTTTTGCGATGAAAATGTTGATGTACAGGGTGTCCATTTTTCGATGAAATTGCGGGGTATCTCGGTAACTAGTAAAGATACAGATTTACGGTTTTTACATTACTACGTCACTTTCGTGAAACAAACGATGCCGCAAACAGAATTGTCATAGTTTTCTTACTTTTTAAGCTACAGGGTGCTTTCGAAAATGTTTGCTTTTTGACCACCCCCTGTATTTCTCTAATACTCTATAATTAGTTCAGGTTTAGGGCCTCCAATTATTTTAATTTCCAGTTTCCCGTCAAGAGACATACGCGAGAAATCCTTTTATTTTACTATATAATGTCAATTTTTAACTACTTAACAGGCTAAATTGAAAATTACTATTCTTGCATTTTTCACTTTAATTCGCATCTTATTCGTAAGACCTAGTAAAAATATTTTTGGGGTTGTATTCTTGAATTGACAAAAGTATTTCTTAATACACTATTTTTATATGGTAACCTATCAAAAGTATATCGGTTCAAGAATAATTCTAATCCAGCGCGAACAAATGCAGTACGAATCTCAAGAAATGATGATTGGATTGATCAGCTCAAGGCCTAATTTCTAGAGATGAAACGGATATCCGGAAACTATCCGGTATCCGGCCTAAATTTAATATCCATTTAATATCCGGCCGGATGCCGGATAGTAGCTTAATATCCGGCCGGATACCGGATATTCAATAGTTACGACACAATTCGTGACAATTTCCTAAAATCAACTTTAATACATAAATCTTTTTGTGGTAAATAATAACAAAATGGCTTAGAATTATGACTTGCTTTTATTTAAAGCTGAAAAAGTTACAAAAAGTCACAAAGAACAAAAAATAACCTTCTGAAAACCTAAAATTATCCTAATTCTTAATACTCAAAATTAACAAGTGGTAAATTATGGTGAATAAAGACCAAATTTTCAGAGTTTGCAGGCAACAGTCGATTTCGCTTGTTTTTTTTGTACACCAAGCCAGCTTCGGAAAACAGTCTCTCGCTATAAACACTGCTGCAAGGAGCTGAAAGGTACACTTTGGCAAACTTGGTCAAATATGGATAGTGTTTCGAGTTAACTGACCACCAAGTGTAAGGGTCGCGGCTGCGATCAATTCGAACTGTCTTCAAATAGTAGTCGATCTCGTTTGCAATTGAGTTTTTTTCCCTGATCGCGACATTGACTATTGTTTTCATTTGCTACTTCATCAAAACAATTCCAAAATGTGTCGTGAGATTCGCAAGTAACATTTTAATTAGTTTCATTTTCTCTAACTCTTTTAATAGGTATTGGAGACCCCGATGAACTACCGCTGTTAGAAGACTCGTCGCAAGTCATTTTTAGGTATTCCAATAAGATCTTCTGTCGCGCTCTTTCAGCTTTAACCGTTCCCAAATAGTTTGTTTTAAATCTGGGGTCTAAGAAAGTTGCAATAAGGTAAGTCGGATCTTCACTCAAGGAGCTAAAGCGAGATTCCAATTCAGCTTTTAAGGAGGCTCTCATTTGAGTTAAGTCAGCTGTTCGTTGCGTATCATTGTTGTCCAAGTATTTTTTTAATGCAGCTACATGTAGTATAACTTCGGATATGCGACGGTCGACTCCTCACAGCAGGCGCTAGACGTTGGGCCGGATATTCGGCCGTCGGATATCCGGCTATCCGGCCTCGAAGCTCGCCGGATATCCGGTATCCGTTATCCGGCCAAACAACTATCCGTTTCATCTCTACTAATTTCCATACCGCGGTGTTCTAGAACGGTAATTAAGATGACATAAAACAAAGTAATCCAGGTAGTAAAACAGGTACAAACAAATCCAATAACAAATCTACCGTGAAAAATGTTCATTAGTTTAGAGAATTTATATTTTTGGAGAAATTTGCGATTTTTTTTTGTCATATTTGTTCCACAAAAACTAGTATAAGCATGACGTACGGTAAAGATTTACCGATTTCAGACAACATTGTCTTCAACCAGTAAATCGTCCTGTTCTTGATCCTTAAAATACTATAACATAACGCTGAGGTGCTATGGGCTATGATTTCGTTGAAAAAAAAAACACAACCTTAAAACAAGATATTGTTTTGCCTTGCCGTGCACGAACCGACCGCGTAGCGAATACCTTATCCAAAGTCAATTGATTCAGCGGCAAGTCCGCCGTCACGTGATATAAATAAATAAAAAGTAAGTAGTAATTTAGTGTCTAGTCTTAGAATATGACTCAATGACTACAAATTAATAAAATTACTCAAAAATATTATACATCTACTGGTCACTACTCTACTCTACCATACTTTATTAAAAATAAATTTAATTAATTAAATTTGTACACTACTATTAAGCTTCCCTGAAATCTGTTTTTCTCCACACATTTTACAGGTTTATTTCCTTTCCCTAACACAGCTGCTCTCCCTTTAAAAACAACATTCCTGAATAAGATAAATGATCTCGAACACGTAACGTAATTATACTTGTTTGTATCAGTTTTCGCTTCTCATTAACACCCGCCTGATTAAGCAAAATGTTTACTTTTGCGGACGTTGCTTACAAAATAATGTTGTCCAATTTGCGCAGTGGTAATACAACAAAGATTATTAGGTTAAAAAGGCTACTAAAGGAACCCCCAGAAAAAAATATGGTTGGTTCAGAAAAAACATACGACATTTGACAGTTTGCATGTCAAGTAGAATTTATTGCGGATTGATCCTAAATGGGGATAAGTTCCGACTTAATTAAGACAATAGTAATGTAGTAATTGTTTATTTTATACTGTGACGGCTTTCATAAACGACGTGGTCCCGTTTTGAGCTTTTCTTGATATGTAAAAAACAAAAAAAAAACATTAATGTAGGAGATGTTGAAAATTGATGTTAAAATGTTTTTACTGATAATATGAAATAAAAAAAAGGCGTAAATGGTTTTGTTTACTTTTGTTTAAAACGCCTGACCTTAGCAAATTGTTGTCTGTCTGCATGACAGTAGTTGTCAGTATTATAGTCGTTTGAATTTCGTTAACTGCAAATTAGAAAAATGGTTTATTTAACAGAAATGCACAAAACAACAATTCTACAGATGATTGGTTATGGAGATAAAACACGGACACAAATCGAAGTTGCTCGCTTATTTCATGAAAAATTTCCAAATTTGCCGCCTATAACTCAAGGGACAATTAGTAAAATAGAAAAGCAGTTTCGCCAGCTTGGACATGTAAAGCAGATAAAAAAAAGTAGCTGCCAACGCAATAAGTAATGATACCAAATTAGATATTATGCTTGAGTTTCAGGAAAACCCACATACTTCTAGTCGAAAAACAGCCCCAATGTTCGATGTTTGCCATTCATCGATTATTCGAACATTACAAGAAAATAAAATGTATTCCTATAAAATGACACCTACTCATGATCCAATTAGAACATGTTTTGTTTTGTTTTGTGATGAGTGCACCTTTACACTTCACGGTCATGCTAATCGTCAGAATTGGCGGTATTGGTCTAGGAAAAATCCTCACTGGATGAGATATCCTGAAAAGGTTAATGTTTGGGCAGGAATTGTTGGAGATCATATCATAGGTCCCTTTTTTATTAATGGCAATTTAAATGGCGATCATTATTTAGCACTGCTCCGAAATAATGTCTTGCCAACTTTGACAAACTTATATCCTGATCCAGCAAACCCACAACTTCCAGCGAATATGATATGGTTTCAGCAAGATGGAGCACCGCCCCATTACCAAATCAAGGTCCGACAGTACCTCAACCGAGTATTTCCAAATCGGTGGATAGGGGAGCGTGGATCGATGGAATGGCCAGCACGATCCCCTGATCTGACGCCATTAGACTTTTTCTCTTACAAAACTAAACCCCTCGACTTGGCTGACTTAAGAAGACGCTTGCAATTAGATCGGTCACGCCTGAGATGTTTAGTAACGTTAGAAGAAATTTCTATTAAGATTAGGATGTTACCAAGACGTTCGCGGCGAGCATTTTCAACTTCTACATTAATGTTTTTTCTTGTTTTTTACATTATCAAGAAATAAACAGTAATAATAATACACTTATTACTTTTTTAGTGTGTTGTTAATTCTTGCAATAAATCTGAAAACACTTAATATTTCCGAAACAGTTGAAGATAGGTATAGGATATTGTACATGAAATATGTCTAAAATTTTGTGACGAATCCAAAAATTGAATAATATACAGGGTGTTGCATTTAAAATAAGAAAGTTAGTATTGGCCACTGTTACATGACACACCATGTATAAAAAGTTTTTATTGAAAAAATGCGCAACTAGACCTGGCCATCAATTTGATGTTCAAAATTTTTATTCAAAACAACTGATTTATGAAATTCTGTGTCGATATAGCCAATAGTTTTTAAACCAAAGCACGTCACCGTCTGGCACTGCCAAGTTATTGCCGGGACTCGCCATATTTAAACGAGGATTTAAAATACCGCTCAGGCTCAGGTCACAATCTTTCCCCATTAACTTTCCCATATTTCCCTTGCGTATCGGCACAACCTTCGCTTTCAGTTGGCAAACTCTCCACTTGACGACAACGGCCATAAAACCCCCGTCAACTCCCGGTGCAGACGCGCGGTCCTTCACCCTCCCGTCCCGCCGAGGGCCAACAGGTAGTCCGACGGCGCCGCGATGCCTGCGTGGGCGTCGGATGGACTCTCCAGACGCCTATCGATCCGAGAGAAAGAATTTCAGGCTGAACAACTGTCAAGTATTGAGGCGCTTGGGAAATACGAATGACGAATTAAAAATACTAATAAAAAAAAAACAGGCAATGTAATTGAAATAAACGACAAAATGCTTCATTTTGCTATATTACCGTGTATCTCCAAAGGTAATTTAAACAGCGAATATCATTCGGCAAATCCGTATTGCAAAATATCAAACTACCGTCTTTATAGCTATAAGGAGATGATAGCAAAGAATGTTAGGGTCCACATTTATGTAGCATTGTGCCGTATTAGATCACCGTGTCCGTATCATCGACACGTATCATGATCGCTATGTGGACGGGCCATGATACGCCGGAAGGACATGATACGCGCTACGACATTGAGCCAGTCTAGACGTGTCCCCGCTTGTTTGCCACTACCGCCTGGTGTGTAAATTATGACAGCGCCAAATTCTCGTATACTTTCACAGACGCCATTATAAGAACTGCCTCAAAATTGGCGGTGATTTGATCAGTGATCATGACAAATCCAGATACGATACGGATAAAAATATGTCACGTCCATAAATCGATACGCGGTTTGATGTGTTTGGGCGAAACGATACGGTGATCTGATACGGAATACCAGTGGCGGCTCGTGGGTTGGGAGCCAGGGTCGCCAAGAGGGCTGAAGCCGTAAAAATAGCGCCGCAAGCGAAAATTTGTGGAGACCACACCGAAATTTCGTTTTTGTCTACTATTCCAATATTTGTATTGAACAGATAAACAGAATGTATGATAAAATATCCAATTTCACGTTCATTTTTTTTTGGTAGGTTTGAGAAAATGTAATCACATACTCATTATTATTCATGATAATGATATTATGTAGTATCGCATTTTGGTCATGACATCCCCCTAAATCCGCGTCTCGTTTAGTATATTATTTATATTTTAGGTAGTATACCTAACTTATAAAATAAAAATAAAGTTATGTGATCCATCACAAGTTTTTTTTCATATTATATAGCTGGAGTGTTTCCACTCCCCGTAAGCCATGCATAATTTTGATACCATTTAAGTTGTTCATCCAATGACAAAAATCCGCATTTTAAGCTTAAAATATTAAAGAAGATCACTTTTTACCTAAGTTTCAACTTGGACGGTTAACGTAGACTTAGAATCTTTAAGTCAGAATTAGTGTTGAAATTCGGGTCATTCCAGAGGACTTCCTTTTAAACGTTGTAGACGGGTTCAGGGATCGACTGGCGCTCTGCTTAGCAGAAAATGGTGGTCATTTTGAACACCTGATCCACTGAAAAGGTTTCACTTGTTTATTTATTCCGATGTTTTTAAATAAATAAAATTTTGAATTACAATTGAATTATGATCGTGTTGTGCTGCTCTGCGTTCCCTATGCTGCCTGCGTCTCAATATTCTTTTGGCCTAAGTTGCTTACTGTCTAATGTAGTCACTAGTCATTCATTTCACCTTAGTATATTTTTTTTTTTAGTTTGTTAAATTTATAGCAGCTCTACTTTCAATTTGTTGTATGCTACTATTGGGTTTTGCGGATGTGCTAGATGTTCCATGGAGGCAAAAGTTGCTGTTACCAACAATTGCATCCTTGCCTCTTTTAATGGTTTACTATGTTAGTTTCAATACTACTGTTCGGGCCTATGTATAAATACAATGGGCAACCAGTAATCAAGACCTGTTTCGAAGCATTGCTTTGACAACATTGAAAGAACCAGTAGGATTTTTTAGACAATGACGTTTTAAGAAGACATTAGATGTATAAAAAGAAAAGCTCTGTATTTTCTTAGAATAAAAATATTAGTTAAAAGTACAGATTCATTATTTAAAGTAATACAGTCCATTCCCGAGTGTTCGACGCAACATAAATTTGGTGCCGAAACCCGGGATTTTCCAGCAACACCTTATTGCACCAGGAATTCTGGTGTGAATCAAATAATAGTAGGCCTAATACAACTTCCCAGGTATTGCCGCCTGTACCGGTAACATCGGTCGAGCAAGTACAAGCACATGGCTGCGTGAACGTGAAGCCGGTAAGTTGTGCGGTAGGTAACGACGCAGGTAACGACGATAACCAAGAAAAAAAAGAATCTATTGTGTTTACCCAAAGTAGTATTGTTGCACATTCAACAAATAACTTACGAAATTACGCGATTTTGTCAACGGCGATAGTTATTGTAAAGGATAAGTTCGGAAAAAATTATAGGCTGCGTGTATTATTGGATCCTGGCTCCCAAATTAATTTTGTCAGGGAGGAGGTGTGCAATAAAATTGGCTTAAGTAAATCGCCCGCGAATTATGAAATATTTGGCGTAGGAAATAATAGTTCCGTGCCCGCGAATTATAAATCAAGTTTTAAAATTTATTCACAGTATGATGACTTTTCCAACGAAATATCATGTTTAGTTTTGCCAACTATAACTCAAGCAATGCCAATTTGTGATTTTGATTCAAGTTTATTAAATATACCGGGAGATGTAAAGTTGGCGGATCCTACCTTCAGCATAAAGGGTGATATTGATATTTTGTGTGGAGTTGGTTTATTCTATGAAATCATTTTGATGAATCAAATAAAGTTAGACAAGTCATTAACTCTTCTAAATACTAAGTTAGGTTGGGTATTAGGGGGTGAACTTCACTACGGATGTCTAACGAATAAACAAGTAATTTCATGTCATGCAGTTGAAAGCAATAATGATCTCAATGACAATTTAGTACGATTTTGGCAAATTGAAGAATGTAACAGTGTTGCCAAAGATGACAATTTTTGCGACGCACATTTTAAGGAAACGTTTCGGCGTGATGAATCTGGACGTTTTATTGTTAAAATACCTTTTACCAATAATATGACTAAACTCGGCAATTCCAAAGAAAGGGCGTTACGACGTTTCGAATTTTTAGAGAAACGGCTAGCTAAAAACGACAATTTTAAGCAACAGTACGTACAGTTTATTGACGAGTATCAAAGTTTAGGACATATGACCGAAAAAACAGATATGATCGATGATCTTAATAATAAAAATTCTGGCAACGATTATTATTTACCGCATCATGCGGTCATCAAGGAAAGTTTAACTACTAGTCTGCGTGTAGTATTCGATGCATCCGCGAAGACCGATAGCGGTTTGTCATTAAATGACGTGCAATGTGTAGGACCGACAATTCAAAACGACTTGTTTACTATTTTGCTAAATTTTCGAAAACATTTATACGTGATAAGTGCAGACATTTCAAAAATGTACCGCCAGGTTTTAATAAATCCTGATGACCGACGATTTCAGCGGATTTTTTGGCGTAATAAGGTTGATGAAAGTATTAAATGTTTTGAATTAAATACAGTAACGTACGGAATGGCTTCTGCGCCATATTTAGCAATTCGTTGTTTACATCAGTTGGCTTTAGAAAACGAAAAAAATTATCCGGTTGCTTCTGAGGTTCTGAAAAATTGTTTTTACGTTGATGATCTGTTAGCAGGTCAGGACTCTGAAGATGACCTATTAAAGTTACAACATGATATAACAAAGTTGTTAGCGAGTGGCGGATTCGAATTACGTAAATGGTTGTGTAATAAACCGGAACTTTATGACAAATTTAAAATAATCGAAGGCTTAAAAGCAAATATTTTAGAATTAGGTGAAAATGAACAAAATAAAACTTTAGGTGTATTTTGGAACGCGTCATCGGATATCATACAGTACCGTATTCGAAATTTTGATGATCAAACAATAATCAGTAAAAGATTAATTTTATCTATCGTTAGCCAAATATTCGATCCTTTAGGGCTATTAGGACCGATAATTGTGATTGCCAAATTAATTTTACAAGATCTATGGAAAGAAAAATTGTCATGGGATCAAGAGGTATTAGGGCCGTTGAGCGAAAAATGGCGTAATTTTTGCAGTGAGTTACAGGCTTTGAAGGACATTTCTATTCCGAGACATGTTTTTATCGATAAACCCGAAACTGTGGAGCTCCACTTATTTGCGGATTCATCCGAAAAGGCTTACGGCGCGTGCGCTTATATAAGATGTAAAAGAAATAATGATTATTTTTGTAACTTACTTTGTGCAAAAAGCAAGGTAGCGCCCATAAAACGGGTAACTATACCTCGACTCGAATTGTGTGCTGCGGTTTTAGCTGTTAATTTGGCTAATAAAATTAAAGATTCATTTAATGTTGAATTTGATAATATTTTTTATTGGAGCGATTCCACTATAACCCTGCATTGGATTAAAGGATCACCAGATCGTTGGAAGGTGTTCGTTGCAAATCGAGTAAATTATATTCAATCGTTTACTAAGATTGAAGAATGGATTCATGTACGAAGCGAATACAATCCAGCAGATCTTATTTCACGGGGTGTAAGTGCAATCCAACTATTAGACAATAAATTATGGTGGAATGGCCCTGGTTTTTTAAGCATTGATAGATCAGAGTGGAAATTAGACAATCCACTAAGCAACATCTCATTTGATTCTGTCCCAGAACAACGCGCTACTTGTAATGTTGTAGCAGAAAGCAATGATTTGGATATTTTTGAGAAATTTTCGACATTATCAAAATTGTAACGCGTTGTAGGATATTGCAAGCGATTTATATTTAATTGTAAAATGCGAAAGTTAGAGCGTAATTTTGGCGAATTGACAGTTAATGAATTAAATGATGCGCTCTTAACATTAGTAAAATTATCTCAACAACAATCTTTTAATAAGGAATATAACGATTTGAAATCAAAAGGTCAAGTTAAGAATTCAAGTAATTTAAGTGCCTTACATCCTTTTTTGGAGAATGATGTTATTCGTGTAGGTGGCAGAATTCAAAGAGCAAACATTCCTTATAGTCAAAAACATCCAATTGTTTTACATCACAAGCATCCGTTAACAATGTTAATTATGATTTACTATCATAAGATTTTATTGCACTGTGGCCCTCAGCAGTTATTATATTCGGTAAGAAATTCTTATTGGCCAATTTCCGGGCGTAGAATCGCTAGAAAAATAGTACATGATTGTATTGTGTGTTTTAGAGTAAAACCCAAAATAGGTGAATATTTAATGGGTAATTTACCAGCAGAACGAGTTAATCAATTCATTCCTTTTGTCAATACAGCGTGCGACTATGCAGGTCCCTTTCTATTGAAGGACAGAAAAACACGAAAACCTTGTTTAACAAAAGCATGGGTTTGTTTATTAATTTGTATGACTACTAAAGCTGTTCATTTTGAACTCGTAACCGATTTGACATCCAATGCATTTCTGGCTTGTTTAAAAAGATTTGTATCACGAAGGGGTAAACCGACGAATATGTTTTCAGATAATGCTACAAACTTTGTCGGCACTAATTCGGAACTTAAATTATTTTTTAAAAAATATAATGACTCTATTTGTAGTAGTTTGGCTAATGATAACATAACATGGCATTTCATTCCGCCCAGAGCACCTAACTTTGGCGGACTGTGGGAAGCCGGAATAAAAATACTTAAGCATCATCTAAAAAGAATTGTGGGTAATAATAATTTGCATTATGAAGATTTTATGACTGTTTTAACTCAGATAGAAGCCATAATGAATTCAAGGCCATTATCTCCCTTATCCTCAAGTCCTGATGATTTTAGTCCCCTTACTCCAGGCCATTTTGTAATCGGCAAATCTCTTACTTCCATACCCGAACCAAACATACTACATACTCCTGAAAACAGACTGACGCATTATAAGATACTACAGCAAATGGTACAACGATATTGGTCGAGATGGAGTATAGAATACATTTCAGAACTCCAAAATCGTTTGAAATGGAAGCAAAATTCAGCTTCAATAATCAAGATTGGCGATTTGGTTTTAGTCAAAGAAGACAATCTACCACCATTAAAATGGAAATTAGCGCGAGTGCGACAATTGCATCCTGGCAGTGACAATGTTGTGCGAGTCGTTTCAATTAGATTTAGTGACGGTACTCAAACAAAACGTTCGCTAAATAAACTATGTATTTTACCAAATCAAAACTAAATACCAAGACTAATTTGACATTAAAAACATTGTTTTGTTGAAATCCTGTGCTATTTCAAGGCGGCCGGCATGTTCGGGCCTATGTATAAATACAATGGGCAACCAGTAATCAAGACCTGTTTCGAAGCATTGCTTTGACAACATTGAAAGAACCAGTAGGATTTTTTAGACAATGACGTTTTAAGAAGACATTAGATGTATAAAAAGAAAAGCTCTGTATTTTCTTAGAATAAAAATATTAGTTAAAAGTACAGATTCATTATTTAAAGTAATACAGTCCATTCCCGAGTGTTCGACGCAACAACTACTACAGTTATTATAGTACCAAAGCCACTAACAGCGTGGTTCGAAATTAGTGTCGATATATATATATGCCTAATTTATTATTTATACATGGGAATGTTGGCTGTGTTTTGTACAAATGCTGTTAATATTTTAGGTGGGTATGTTTGATTTTTGAGCATATTTAAATATATAGTAGAGGAGAGGTCGGCACGTATATTCCTGCCACTGGACTAAATACTGATTATATCATAATATACAGGGGTATCCGGATACTTATGCGTATAATGTTTTATGATATATTGCCTGCGTCAAAATAGGTGGATTTAGGCCAACTTAGTTATATCCGAAATCGAAAATTCAGGGTTTTTCCAGTAGAATCCAAATATGCAATCATATGCAGGGTGTTCCATTTAAAAAAAGTAAGTTAGTCTCTATGGCAACCAAACCAGAAATGACAGAAAAAATTCATGCAGGTTGAAATACGTAGACTTTGTTCTTTAAGTGTCCCCACAAAAAGAAGTCAAGCGGGGTTAAGTCCGGGGATCGCGCTGGCCAGTCAATAGCACCTCTTCTGCCTATCCAACGTCCTGGAAATTATTCGCTTAGTATTGTCTAACATTTGCCGCATAATGCACAGGTGCTCCATCTTGCTAGAACCATACCTGTTCGTTTATGCCATTATTTACACCCGGTAAAACCATTCTGCAGGAAGGAATTATATGATTCCTGAGGAGGTCCAGATATTTTTCGCCATTCAAATTACCATCTATGAAAAAAGGTCTCACAACATGTCTACCAACTATGCCCGCCCAACGAATAACTTTTTCGAGCCTCTGAGTATGACCTTTCTGGAACCAGTGAGTATTCTCAGCAGACCAATAACGATAATTGTGGCTATCAACAATGCCATTTAAATGGAAAATAGCTTCATCCGAGAAAGTGATATTTGTTGCGAAGTTATTATCGTTATTGCATTTTTCCATCATCAGCTCACAAAATTCAGCTCTTCTATCAAAATCGTCCTCGTTTAACTAGTGCACCAACTTTATCTTGTAGGAATGCAACTTCTCCTGCTCACGACCTGATCTAGCTGCTTCCCTAACACTGCCTATTTTTCGAAATTTCTTTACCACTCGACACACCGTTGATTGATTTATTGGAGGCCTATTTGGATATAATTCATTGAAAAGTTGACAAACCTGATTTCCGTAACTGCTCATTATTAAAATTTGAACTCGTTGTTTCTCATTGAGATTAACCATAATGTAAACAAATTAGAAATCAGACAACAGTAAATTAAACAGGAACTCAAAATTGACGCCTCTTAGGTCGCTGTCATTAAAACACCTTGACTCAACTGGTGGGTATTAGGTTGGAATTTAGGAAGGTTTTCATTTTTGAGCTGTCATTATCTCGGAAACGCGTGCAGATGAAAATTTGAAATCCAAAAAATTCAGAGTTTTCCAGTAGAATCCAAATATGCAATCATATGCTACTTCCATTTAAAAAAAAGGAAGTTAGTCTCTATGCCAACCAAACCAGAATTGACAGAAAAAATTCATGCAGGTAGAAATGTGGGGAATAATTTACTGAACAGCTTTCATAAAGGTCACTTTTTCGTATACGAGGTAATTCAAAAGTTACAGGCATTATGCGCGACTTTCTTGCCACTCTGTATAATAATTTCCTTTTTGTATACTGATTATTTTTCACTGTGTCGCATGACTTATCTGATGTAATATACGAATATAAAGCAACATCCTCCGAGGCGTAACGTGACAAAGTGGCTTTTCCAAGGGTTCGCTATATTTGAATTATTAAATTCGAAAGGGTTGTAAAAAGAGCACATTCGACGAAATCGGGTCGATTCGGCAATTCAGCAGATAGCTTCAACTTTTATATTTTTTCCCGGGTTTTAGAACCCTGCGTCAATGGATACGCATCTGAAAATTCAAAATATAGTATATTGACTTAAACTTTAAATGTTGACATTAATGCTTCGTACGTCAACATTTTTTTAATACAATATTTTTTTCAACTTTAATAAAAAATTTGGTGCTTCACATTTTCATACTAAGAACCATAATCTGAGGAGAAATGTAATTTTTGTAAGCGCGAACTAAAATAACTTGGTTACATTGTAGATGCGAAAGAACTACGACCCGATCCAGAAAATGTGGAAGCCATTATAAATATAGTTCCTTCCAAAAATATCACTGAAATCCGACGTTTTATTGGCACCGCCTCTAGGTACAGGTGATTCATACCTAATTTCTTTACTATCATGGCTCCCATTACTAGGCTAACTAAAAAAAACGTAAAATGGGACTGGAATTACGACTGCCACCGATCTTTTAACCTAATAAAAAAAAGCTCAAGTTACTGCCCCTGTTCTTACATGTCCAGATTTCAATCGCACTTTCACTCTTCAAGTTGATGCCCCTGATATCGGTTTAAGAACAATTTTAAGTCAGTAATCAGTTACCTCTCTCGTTCTCTCACTCGTCAAGAGATGAAACTCACTGTCACGGAGAAGGAGTGTCTTGCAGTAATTTGGAGTGTGGAAAAACTTCGTCACTATCTTAAAGGGAGTCATTTTAAGGTAACTGATCATCATTCTTTGTTATGGTTGCATAATCTAAAAGATCTACAAGGTCGTCTCGCTCGTTGGGCTTTTCGCCTACACCATGCTTTTCAGTTAATTCATCGTTAAGGCAGAGAACATATCATACCGGATTTTCTCTCTAGGTCGGTACCTGTGGCTGCTGATTCAATTTCACATGTCGCTGAGCCGCCACCTTTACTCTCATATTCTACTACAACAGATAAGTGGTAGAGAAGTATCCTTGTTGGCGAGTCGAAAATAACATTCTTTATAAATTTGTTAAGTTCAATAACCCTAACTTTTCTGATAATTCCAGCTGTTGGAAAACAGTGGTGCCCAAAGATAGTCCTAGAGAGATTTTGTCTCGATGTCATGATATTCCAGCCGCAGGCCAAGTGGGAGTTTTTAAGACCTTTTGGAAGGTTGCGGAGCGCTATCATTGGCCGAAAATGCGATCCGACATCACCAAATACGTGCGCTCAGAACAGAATAGGGCAAAAACGACCCGCTGGTTTAATGGGCAATCGCTCTGACATAAAAGAACCCTGGCAAGCTATTAGTGTCGATTTCATAGAACCTTTATGGCGGTCACGTTCTGGTTGCATCAACATCTTAGTTGTCAGTGATTACTTTAGTAAGTACGTGTTTTTATTTCCCTGTCGATCTGCCGCTGCTAGATCACTTGTTAAGTGTGTTGAGGAAGCAATATGTTTAGTGTACGGAGCCCCTCAGTATCTTATACTTGCGATAATAGTACCGCGATGAAATCTAAAGATTTTCAAGCTCTTTGTGACAAATATAATGTCCAGATATGTTATACCGCATCTTACTATCCACGAGCGGATCATACAGAACGCGTGAATTGAGTCATAAAAACCATGTTACGTTCATACTTGCAACAAAATAATCACCGGGCTTGGGAAGACAACTTATCCGCAAAAAATGTATTGAACCCAAATCACCAGGGATACACAAAATAGTTGTAGGTTAAAGCGCATAACCTAAAAATATTTTACAGCGCACTGAGTGGCCCAAAAAAGTTATTTTTATTTATTTATTATTATTATATTGGATATAAATATATGTTTTTAATGAAACGCCGTACATATTCTATTGCTATTTGATTTCGTAACGAAGGAAATTTATATTCATATTTTGTTTTTCAAATTTGCTTGCCGCTTTTCCCAGTAATCATTTTTTTTCTGATATTTACGGAGAAAAAAAGTCATAGTTATCTATCGACTAGACGTAAACTAAATTTCTACCTTAAGTACCTTAAAATACGTAATACATAGCCAACACTATTTTTCAGTTTATTATAGAGAGTGTTGGTAACAATGTACCAAATCAATTTTTTTTCAAATGGGTTGGCTTTAACTTATCGAGATTATCTTTTGCATACCTTCATTTTTTATTGAACATGTCATAATCATAACATAAATACCATACTTCTTTTCATAATTTAAAAGTTATTTTAAACTACGCAAACTCAACAATGATATATTATATACCGAGGTGGAAAGTGAAAGAAAGGGACCATTTCTCGAGACAGGAATGAAACTTTTCACTAAGGTTTGTATATTTTTTATTTACAACATCATTTTTAATTTTAGTAGGTTAGTTCAGGTTGTAACAAAAAAAATGATGCGCTACTGCATTTCTTCAAAATAAATATTATTCTTAAAATTGCGCTTTATCACTTAGCAATAGTGGTTCTTAGACTTTTCTTCGTGTGATCAACGGTTTTCGATTAAAAAAATAAATTATATTTATTTGCATATCGCTATGACAACATCAGAGTTTGACAAAATTGCATTATTTATCTCCTAAAGGAAGCCGAAATCAAAAGATTATCAAAAGGTATTTCATTCGACATTAAACTGCCTGTATTATCAAAATAGAAAACGGCAGTGGCGTACATATTTTTTGTTCCGCTTCCTTTTCTTAAAAATAAAGCGGTTGCACACTTATGTTTATAGAAGCAGTAGGAGTAGTAGGTAAGGGGAGGCACACGGACCTGGCAAGTAGCCCAAAGGCGATCTTTTTTGCCTACTCCTAAGTCTTCCCCCATCCGCTCAACAACCCAGGCCCTCGCCAAGCCTGCCCGACTCGTATAATTTTAATAAAAAATATATACAGAGCCTTCCATGTTAAACAATACATAAGTTGCTTTTATGTTTTCCGATATTGTGATCGTCTCTTGTTAATTTTTTACTAAGATTCTGATGATTCAGTAAAATCCTGGAAACTTTTGTGTTTAATTTGTATTCTCTTCTATAGTTTTCGCTCTATAGGGGGCAAAATGTAAACGAGAGCCCTGTACATCGTTAAGATTTTTATTATCGCAATATATTTACTCACGATGTTTCTTTACTATATCAGTCAGTTTTATTACTTTTTGGGGATGCCGTAAAACTTTCAGTTAATAAGATCAATAACGGTTTAGTAACGTGAATCCTTGGGGACTTCCAGGATATTTTATTAAGTAATATAGAGACCGACAGAGTACGTAGATGCTTTTCTGTTCCGCATTCCGCTAAAAAAGCACAGTTCAGAAGCATGCTCTAAATTAATATTTCTAATTAAAAATGTTCACATCGATTTCACCAACTTATGAGACAACTTAATGGCCAATGAAAATCCTTAAATCTTCCAGAGTCAAGGTATTTCAGCCCTGAAATATATTTTTAATCTGTGGAAGCCGAAAATTTAATTAGCCGACGTAATATACCGAGCGTTTGAAACAATATTTATGTCTCTATTTCCTGTGGGCCAAATTGTGATAAAACTGACATTTTTTGATCACGTTAGGGTGTGTTCAGTTACAAGAAACAGTAAGCTTAGTACGAAGCAATCGAATAATTTGATATTCGGCTGGATCAAGTGGAATCAGATTATTTGGATAGCGTTGCCAAGTGTCCTCCTTTCGGGAGAGCAGTCGTTCTTTAAGACGTTGAGTCCTCCTTTCTTCTTTTTCACCGAAATGTTGCCACTTTTGGTGCAATATTTTTTGTGCTCAAATAGTAGTTTCCTACAGGGTTGAAAGGATTTAAATCACTTGATTTTTTTCAATTTAAATCAAAATTTCTGATAAGTTATAATTAAGAGAAAATAAAATTTTTTCATCAAAAAAATAAAACCACACTAAATAATGTTTATTTTAGTTAATTGAATTGTAGTGCTTGTACAAAAAACTAATTTTGCAGCTTCTTCCGTTCCTAATCGATTTCTGAGTTTGGAATGGACTAAACCAAATGTTGAGAAAATTTTCTCGACTGATGCGGAAGAAGCAGCAGCTCAAAGTAATTGTCTAATTATGAAGAACTCTTTTTGAATAATGGGTAGATTTTGTTGCGACTTCCACCAATCTATGGGTTTTTCATTCTGAAGAATATCATCATGAAACATAATATCAGTGAAAGGTTCTGATCTAGCAAGAAACTTGACTATGAGTGGTAGTAAACCACTGTTTGAATCTAATTATTTAACAAAAGCAACATTTTTTTCACTCTCTGTTAGTGTTTGTGGAGTCAAGAAGATATGCCAACAAATGATATGGGGTTATAACACTGTTTATAACGCCTCTTAAATTTTTGCAGTTGATTAAGGCTTCCACGCACCGTCGCGGCCACGGTAGCGGTGGCGGCCAATCTATACACATAAAAATAAATGAATGAAATCATACCAGCGCGGCAGGTTTAGATTAAGCGGCCTAGGGCAGCGTTCTGATATGCGGTGACGGTCAAATACAACGTGTCAACTTTGACTGCGAGAAGTGACAGTAGTAAAGGCAAATAATATAATAAAATTGTTTATAGAGAATGTTAAATTATATCCCATCCAAATTATAAAAATATAAGGGCTAAAAACAAAGTGTGGGACAAAGAGCTAATAGTAACAAAGTCTTCTCTTCAACATCGTCTATCATAATAACAAATTATAGAAATAAAAATGAAACCTGGACGTTTAAAAATATATTTTCGTATACATAAAATCTGTAAACGGCAACTACCTAACAGCTCCACTCACCGCTTTGGTGTGAATACGCCCGACCGCTAATATGATCGCCACCGCTACCGTGGCCGTGGCCGCGTCGGTGTGTATAAGCCTTAAAAGCTATGTCCGTTTTGTCAAAATGAGTTTCTAATATAATAAATTCTTCCACAGCATCTGAAAGACTGGCACTGTTTCTTTGTAGTCTATCTATTGCGAATATTGCGATAGATAAAGGCTTAAGTATTGTTAGGTAATCTTCGACTAATCTTTTTAAGTGAATGTTGGAAATTTTTCCTCTTATAATATTGTCAATTTCGTTTTTGTTCTCTTCAGCAATTTTGAAGAGTATGGGTAATGACTTAACGAAACCTTCTAAACAGTCGGAAAGCGAATTCCATCCGACATCATTTGGCAAAACTAGACATTTCATGCCTTAATTTTTTGCATTTTCCCTATTCCCTAATTTTCCTTCAGTTTTATTAGATTTTTCTATGAAATGTATCCAGATAGGGTCTTTTTTCCTTCCACTTCTATGAAGAGTTGACATTGTTACACTTTTTGCAGATTTTTAGGAAACCTTTAGAAATTTGCAGCAGAAATCACGTCGTCGCGCTGCTTATTAAACGGCCAATTAACAAATACTGCGAGTTAGGGCGGACTCATCTTTATATAAACAGTGGAGGGTTTTCTTGTTCTGACAGGAATTTGCAGCTATGAGCGTTTTTCGACAGGAACTATCTTCAATAAGATTTGAAGAACGGTGGGAATGAAATCAAGAACGTGTTGAAAATAGCAACTTATTTATAGAAAAAAACAGATAAAAATAAAAATTAAAAAAATCGCGATTTTTGATGTTTTTCAAATAATCATGATTTCTTTCAACCCTGGTTTCTTACCATTTAAAATTTCGCACAGCACAGTACTTTGGCGTCGAATGTTAGTTAGGTATATGATGGGTTATAGTATAGAGCAGCTATACTCTAAGTGTGTTCCGCGGAACCCTAGGGTTCCGCGATACCTCTGTAGGGGTTCCTCAAGAATTTAGAAAAAAAATCAAAGCACCTCTCTCTGGTCGAACGTTTTGACTCCGCGGCCGCGCGTAGGTATATTTATTTATTTATTTGTATTTGTATAAACATGTGTTACAATAGCTGGTACAATATCTCATAAGTTTGGTATCAACATGTATACTTGTATACTTGTGAGCGCGCAGTCCCTTTGATAAAAGCCGCCTCTGAATTGTTACAACGCAATTTTTATATTTCTCTTTTTATTTTTGCTTTTTGTTTATCAAAGGCGCCGACTCGAGTATTTTCGAGAATATTCGAGATCGAGTCTAGGACTAAGTATAAAAGCGGCGATCGCGCGTCGCGCCTCGTCAGTCAGTTGACGATTAACGTTCGGAGCGATAAGTTCCTACCTACCTACTTACAAGCTCGCTAGCGAGAAACTAGTGTTCATTGTTCTACTGCCTGCTGTATTCTGTTGTCTCAGTTTAATACATTTCTTCATTGTACTAAACTTAGTCTCTTATACGCAGTAACGATTGTGCATTATTTAGACCCCACCATCCTGACGTGTAACATTATAAATAAAGAAGAATGGAACGTTGGCTTAAAGGTGTTAAACGTGTTGCAACAACACCTTCTAATGACGCTGAATGTTCAAAAGCAGTACGCGCGGAGAATATAGCAATCACCGATTCACCGATCCAGACGATGATGCCACGACGTCAAGCTCGACGGTTTCAAAGACGAAAAAAAGGAAGTATGATGAATCATATATCAGTTTCGGATTTGTTGATTCCAACGGCTCACCTCTCTGCATGCTATGTAGTAAACTGCTTCCTAATAGTTCCATGGCACCTGCCAAATTGCGCCGACATTTTCAAACTGTACACCCCGAGTCTAAAGACAAGAATAAAGAATTTTTTGTTCGTAAAAAAGATCAGTTATTGGAAAGTCAAAAAAATATGATGCATGTAACAAAAACTATCAACGAAAAGGCCACGGAGGCATCATATTTAGTTAGCTATCGCATTGCACAAGCAGGTGAAGCGCACACTATCGCTGAGAATTTAATAAAGCCATGTGTATTAGACATAACAAAATGTATGCTCGATGAAAAATCTGCAAAGCATCCTTCTACTGTGCCGCTATCAAACGATACTGTTTCACGGCGAATCCATGATCTGGCAAGCTACGTCAAACAAGAACTAGTTACACGTCTACAAAAAACACGATTCGCCTTGCAAATGGACGAGTCAACTGATGTCGCTGGTTTGGCTATCTTGCTGGTTATCGTGAGATATCCATATGAAAGTTCTTTTGAAGAAGACATGCTTATGTGTTCACCGCTGCTCACAAACGCTACCGGGGAAGAAATTTTTAATAAAATAAATATATTTTTTGAAAAAAATAATCTCAGTTGGAACAATTGCATTTACATTTGTACAGATGGGGCCAAGGCGATGACAGGTAAAACAGCAGGAGCAGTGTCACGAATAAAAAATAAAGCGCCTAATTGTAGTTCCAGCCATTGTATTCTGCATAGACAAGCACTTGCGATGAAGCAAATGCCGTCAAATCTAAAATTAGTTATGGATGAAGCGGTAAAAATAATTAATTTTATCAAATCACGACCACTACAATCCCGATTGTTCTCATTATTGTGTGAAGATTATGGCAGCAAACATAAAACACTGCTGCTCCATACAGAAGTGCGATGGCTGTCTCGGGGTAAAACTTTAACAAGGCTATTTGAACTTAGAGCCGAGTTACAAATGTTTCTTTCAGCAGATACTTCTTTTAATTTGAAGGACCGTTTGCATGATAAAACTTGGTTGTTCCGATTGTCTTTTATGGCGGATATCTTTCAAAAACTGAACGAATTGAATTTATCATTGCAAGGTAAACAGACAACAGTGTTTCAGGCCAATAATAAAATAACTGCCTTCAAAAGAAAATTAGATTTTTGGATTATTTGCGTTGGTAAGAAAGAAATAGAAAGCTTTACGTCACTCAGTGAGTTTGTTAGCGATAACAACTCAGAAATGTTTCAAGATGATGTGTTTGAAGAATTGGTCCAATATCTCAGTTCGATGCGCGCATCTTTTGAAAAGTATTTTCCCGAAGAACAGAATACAAAAATGAAACTGAATTCATGGATTCATAATCCTTTTTTACCCAACTTGGAGAAGCTCGAAAGTATGTCAAACGAGATATATGAATCTCTTTTAGAAATGTCCTCAGACACAAGTATGGAGTCACTGTTCAAAACGACGCCTCTCAACGATTTTTGGTGCAGAATCCGTGATGAATATCCAATGCTTGGCAAAATGGCTCTGAATATTCTTCTCCCGTTCCCAACAACATATTTGTGCGAAACAGGATTCTCAACCTATGCAGCCACGAAAACAAAATATCGCAATAGACTGGACGCCGAACCTGATATGAGACTTCAACTGTCTTCTATCAAACCTGATATCAACCAATTGATGAAAAATAAAAAACAGTTTCATACCTCCCATTAGTTAGATTTTTTCTTTTTTAATATCTTCTATTATTGTACTTGCCATGTGGTAAAGTAAGTAATAATTAGTAACTGTTACATTGTACTTTTATTATGCTTATTAATAAAGAATACACTTTTAAAAACTATTGTTTTATTGTAGGGTTCCATCAAGTATTTTGCTTCCCAAAAGGGTTCCGTCACCAAAAAAGTTTGAGAACCGCTGGTATAGAGAAATGCCTTTAATATACTTTTTGTTCTTTGTTCACTTGTTCAGTCAGTTTAGCAAGCAATGAATATAATTATGTACCTATTAGTTTCTTCATAAGAAGATTACCCCTCCCCCCCTTCAATGGAGAAAAATCCTCTCTTTGCTCATGACATTTCGACGATCTTCCGTTTTTAATGGTTGCGTTCATCATCGAGCGCTCCAGTAGCAACTGGTTGTGGCAAAAGATTCTGACCTAGACTTAAAAAAAAATAATAATAAATTGCTTTTGACTCGATTGTCACCCACATTTGGTCAAATGAGCGAGGATATTCGTGTCTAAAGCGCGTTAAATCTTGTTCTCGTAATACAATACAATACGACTGTCAAGTTCGTCACAATAATGATTGGTAAGTAGCTAGGTAACAAAATTCTAAAAGAATCTGCAAAAAACATTTTTACAACACCAAGCAATTTTATGCCATAACACAATTTTGTCGCCATTTTGCAATATCCAAGTTTATAGCTGTAGTTGTAGTTGAAAGGAAAAATATATTTAAAAAAAAAACACAAATTTTTAATATAAGAAAAATTTTGTGATGAATCACATAACTCTATTTTTATTTTATTAGTAGTTTTATCTAAAGAAATAAAAATAAGATACCAAACCAGGCGCGGATTTAGGGGGAGGGGTCATGAGAGGTCAGGACAAAAAAAAATGTGATATTACATAATATCATAGTAAACAAAACCGAAATTTGGGAGTGGTCTCTACCTGCGGCGCTATTTTTAGGCATTCGGTACTCCTACCGACCCTGGCTGCCAACCCAGGAGCCGGCTCCACTGAGTGATTGATTGACAAATTTGTCGGTTCAAAGATGTCGCCCTGAGTCAAAAATTTTCACTTAAAAAGAAGTATGTATGTATGTAATATGTATGTATGTGAAGTAGTTCTATGACGAATACCAAAATTTCATTATTCCCACATTTATAAATGAAACATAACGGGGGGAGGGGATCTCTTTTTTTGCGTCCCTTTAAAATTGTTGTGTCCGTTAGTACATTATTATTATTATTATTTCTTTATATATTTATTTTAAATAGTATTTTCTTCTGATTGGTAAATTTATTTTTTAAGAAGAACTGAAAAAAAAAAAACACGTAATGGCAGCGTTTAAATACGGCAACCCCAATTTTGCACCAGTCAGTCTTTTACAATGAAACACCGTGTGACCCTCCCTGTAATTATTCTGATGTTAGGGTTGATGTTACCCCCACATAGTGGTGGTTAATGCAGCACGTATAAAATAAAGTTAAAATGACTGAAATACAGTAATTCTATAGGTCGGTTACCCTGTGCGATAATGCCGTTAATGATGTTGCAGGACGTTTAGAAGAAGCAGAAAGAATCAAAAAAATGAGGGCACACAAATTATAAATACAGTGAAAACGTGAAGGTTGGAACAAATTCATTTAAAAGTCATGTGTTTTTTTTTTCGAAAAAACGCTCGGACCCTTCATTTTTTTATTTTTGTTATGCATTTTTCGAAGTTTTTTTCATGTATGCAAGTTGTCCCAAAAACAAGTTATGACGGTTTACTTTATTTTTTTGAATGAATACCCCCATTTTATAATATTTTTTTGGATTCTGCATAAAATTCTAAACATATTTCATGAAATATGAAATTCACCCGTTTGCGAGAAAATCGATATTCTGATTTTAACAGATGCTTTTTTATTATTACTTAAATCATAAACACTGTTGTAAATAAAGCTTTTGGTTGTTAGGTTATCACACTGACAGTGATGGTTGTCACCTGATTTGAGTAGTTTTGCCTCAAGTCAAAGTGTCTGGCAAAAGTTATTTTGATAATTTTGTAATTTTAAAAAATATGTAAAGCAAATAGAAATATTAATAATGATTGGTTATGGAGATAGATAGCGCACACAAATGGAAGTTTGCGAACGCTTCAATAACAAGTATCCTCGCAGAGAACCGATATCTCGATCTACTGTCAGTAAAATAGTAAAGAAATATAGAGATTTAGGTCGCGTTAGGGACAATTATACGAAATGTCGACCTGCTGTATTAGAAGATAATTAAATAATATTAGAAGATACACAATTAAATGTGTTAATGTCGGTTTAAGAAGACCACCATAAGGCGAGTACTATTGCTTTGGAAAATCACCACATCTGCAAAACAGCAGTCCTAAAGTATTTAGACAAAAATAAATTCCATCCTTACAAAGTCCAATTGGTTCATGAATTCAATGAAGATGATCCAGACAGAAGAGTCCAATTTTGCGAGATAATGATGAATATGTGCAATAATCATCCGCAGTTTTCCAAACGAATTGTATTTTCGGATGAGGCAACGTTTTGTTTGAATAGAATTGTAAACAAACAAAACTGTCGGTTTTGGGCTACAGATAATCCACGCTGGATTATGGAATGTCACACCTAATATCCTCAAGCAGTTAATGTTTGGGCATTGTTAAAAATATAATTTTGGGACCCTTCTTTATTGACGGAAATTTAACAGAAAATATATTTAGAATTTTTAGAAAATGATTTAGTACCGTGCCCTGCCACATTATACCCTAATTCAAAAGATCCTGATGAACCTCCGGCCCATTACCTTAATACAGTTTTTCCCGAACGGTGGATTGGCCGACGAGGTCCAATTAAATGGCCGGCCAGATCTCCAGATTTAACCCCTTTAGATTTTTTTGTGGTGTTATCTTAAGTCTAAGGTATATGTTAACCGACCAAACAATATTGAAGATTTAAAGAACAGAATAAGAGGCGAAATGTAACGGGTAGCCCTTTTAGGATCCGGCCAAACCGGGTACCCGGTCAATTAAGACCCGGCAAAACCGGGTACCCGGTCTTGCGGAAAATTACAGGAAGCTATTGGCAACATCGCGCCGGCAGGCCGCGCGTGCTATCCGTTCCGGGGAAGTCCCATATTATAACACAGGTTAGTTAAAAATAAAAAACTACAGTCAAGAAAAACCATTTTTTAGATGTTAATGAGCAGATGTAAATCAAAAGCTTGTCGCAAAAATAGCTTGTAAAGTTGTTTGTAAACTATGTAAACAAACCTAATTTCAGTTATAGTAATTAGTAATCAACCGACAAGCTTTTAAATCTGCTTATTAATAGTCATTATCATATAAAAAATGTTTTTTCTTGCTTGACTGTATTTTTTTATTTTATTTTTAACTTTTTAGTGCATTGACTGCATTGTTTAATAAAAGCTTGTTTTTAAAAATATTTTTTCATTAATTTTTGAATATTGACTATTGACATTCAAAAATAACTGTATGAATAAATACTTTTAGAAGTTTTAGTTTCTTTGTTATTGAATATATTTTTTTTAGGTTTTACTTGCACTTCAGAATAAATATAAAATCCCCAGTCGACCCTACTTTAGTAAAACGATTATTCCAGAAATATATGAGAAATGTAGAACTACAATAAATAAACTTTTATTAGATGCAGATGACATTTCGTTCACTACAGATATGTGGACATCAGACGTTAACAACAAAAGCTTTATAAGTTTAACTGCACACTGGGTAAATAAAGATTTCGAACAAAAACACTGTATTTTAAACGTTCGAGGGCTAGATGGTAGCCACACAAGTGAAAACATAATGAATTCTTTAAATTCTTTGCTTCAAGAGAATAATATACTAAGAGAGAGGGTGCATTTATTTCTTAGAGATAGTGGAGCTAATATTAAAAAAGCTACAAAGGATATGGAAGTAAATCACGAACCACGTTTTATACATTCTCAGCAACTCATAGTGTTTAATGCTCTCAAAGTGCAAAGAGCTGTTTTAGACATTATTTCAATTGGAAGAGCCATTGTTACCTACTTAAACCATTCATCTCCCGCTAGAATGAAACTAGAGGAAATTTAGAAAAAACTAAATACTGGAATTAAAAAAATGGTTCAAGATGTTCCCACTCGTTGGAATTCGACGTACTATTTATTAGAAAGGCTTTTAGAACCAAAACGGACCATTACCAATATTACCATACTTGCTTCTGAAAGCCAGGCAATAACTTCTTTTACTTCCAATCAGTGGGCCATAGCAGAAAAATTGCTGGAGCTGCTACAACCATTTGAACAAACAACTAAACATTTCAGCAGTACACCTTGTACTATATCAGAAGTAATTCCTACAGTCTTTTCGCTAAAAAGGTTTTTAGGAGAAACACAAGTTCCAGGCTTAGGATCTATGCAAGAAAATCTAATGGAAGGATTAAGTCGAAGGTTTTCGAATATCGAAACCAACAATAATTATCTGATTGCAACGTTCGTAGACCCGCGGTTTAGAGATGCATTTTGTACTGAGACAGATAATTTGAAGAAAAAAATAGTAAAATATATCCATGACGCAAATTTGTTAATCCAAAATAATGAAGTTAATTTGTCATCCAATTCAGATTCAGATGACGATGTTCCTCTCAGTTTCTATACAGATAATCCATTCTCATCAAAAAGACCTAGAGAAGATAAACGCTCAGTTTGGGATATGTTTACCAGTATTGCCAACAGGCGAGATACAAATAGAAAATCATCTGCTAAAGCACCAAACATACAACAGGACGTAGAGGTTGAAATAAGTTCATATTTGGCGTTGCCGTTAATTGATAGACAATTAAGCCCATTTTCGTGGTGGAAAATAAATTCAAAGAGATTCCCTAATCTAGCAAAGCTTGCTAAAAAGTTTCTTTCAGCACCTGCCTCAACAATATTTAGTGAACGGTTTTTTTCAGAAGCGGGTAATATTTATGAAGAAACCCGAAACCGACTATCCTCTGAGAATGGTGAAATGTTAATTTATCTTCATCACAATTTGCCATTAATTGATTTTAGATATTAAATGTTTTATTTAACAAAGTTTGTTGTTATAACCTTTTAAAATCTGTTTTTTTTATGTATTTTTTATCATCACAAAAATACACTGTTTCAGTTCTTTTATGTTTTATTTTACCAAAAACAGAATACAAAATAAAAACCCGGGTACCCGGTTTTGGCCGGGTAGACCGGGTACCCGTTACATCCCTAGAAATAAGATTTATAGAACCTTACGTCGTCAATAACGTTCTGCATGTATTTGAAGATCGTCTTGGGTACTGCCAAACTGTTGTTGGAGGTCATTTCCAACATTTGATAAAGTGACTTTTAGTTTATTTTGAATTTTCTTTTCTTTTCGCTAATAAATAATGTGTTGTTGTTTTAAGTTAAAACTCAGTTTTCTCGCAAACGGCTGAATTTAAGTATATGACATATTTAATGAAATATATTTAGAATTTTATGGAAAATCCAAAAAATATTATAAACTGGTATCCATTTAAAAAAATTAAATAAACCGTCATAACTTGTTTTTGGGACAGCCTGTATACACGAAATAAGCTTCAAAAAATGCACAACAAAAATAAGAAATTTACGGATCCAAGCGTTTTTTCGAAAAGAAACACATGAGATTTAAATGAATTTGTTCCAACCTTTACGTTCTCACTGTATACAGTGACCAGCAAAAATGATGCAGACAACCTCTGTACTTCTGTACTTCCCCGCAAAACTTTAAAATGCTACCTACATAATCTTTAATAAAAAAACATCTTTAAAATTCTCTATCCCAAAAACCCTGAAATTATACTGGAATCTACTGTTATGGGATTCCCCTTTGCGGAAAAACTCTATTACTATATTAAGATAGATTTCAAAAATGTTGATATTTCGTTATAGAGAGTTCGCGAAAAATCTGCACCACATGGGATTTTTTTTTCATTTGTGGAATGTTCAAAAAACGATTTTTGTTCGGCCACAGAATTTATCGTGCAGTCATTTGTGCTCGTCTTGTGCTAACAAGCTTTTTACCTCTTAAGCCTAAATATACGTCACTTTTGGACTCAATTATCTCGTGATTTCGGTAATCCCATGCACAGCTTTTTGACTAAACCGTACCTTGTATAATCAAAGAAAGCACTTTATTTAATTAGATTAACATGTTTATAAAAGCTTATAGCTTATACAAGGCGCCAAATACAAATTAAAACATAACAACGGCAAATTTCTTCTCGCCGCGCTTTGTTCAATTAAATGACGTTAAAATTATCAGCCATTGTTATTATTACAAGAACGCATTGTTTTTGTTTAATTTGTGAGTTTATCGTTGTGTGTATCCTTCAGAAGAAATTTTGCAATAATTTTCTCTTGTGTCGCAATTACTAGGTTGTTTACCCATCATCATCAGTTGCATGTTATTGTATTTAGCTTCTTTGAGGACGGAAACTTTTCATTAAGTCGATATGGCATGGCGGTACGAAATATTGTGGCAGTTAAGATTTTACAAAGTGACTCAGAAGCCGCTACATATTGTAGTTATGTGATTTTTTTTTCAATAGAGACCTGAATTGATGCCATCATAGAAAACGTAAACATGCAAACTGACATCTGCGCAACCACAGTGATATGTTTTCCACGTTAGAGGTTTACGTACTGTGAAAAAGTCGGTTTTAGTTATAACAATCAAGTTTTATTTGAAAATTCACAAGTTTGGGTTCTAAATTGCTATACTCTTTGCAAAACAAAAACCGATGCACCTCATACCCTTCGAGTGACGTCAGTTATCGACATGTTGCCAGCTTGTAACCAAAATATCCTAGTAAGGGAATTACACAGTTTTTTATATCATAAAAACAAGATAAAACTACAAGAATTTCCCATGGTTTATATATTTGTTTACTATGTGATACCTTTTGCCATCAACTTAAGTAGAGCTAACACTTCTTTTATTTTCATCTTGCCAAGATCAACCAATGGTACCATTCTGAAAAATCCATGTTTCATCCAAGAAAGCGAATTGGTTTAAGAATGCTTCTTTTTCTTTAGTATATTCTTTCAAGAGTACCAGTCGTTTTAAAGCTACATGGGAAAGTTCCATAAGCTCTCGCCTCAGTTCATCTTTTTACCATCCGAAGCCTACTTTCTTGAGGCTTCTTAAAAAGTTAAGACAACCATCAAACAGTTCTCTCTCTTTTAATTTTTAACTTGAAAGTTGTCAAAGTTACATGATGTTCTTAAAAAAAAGTTACAGCTTATGAATAACCGATGTAAAATATTATAATTTTGAAATAATACAACTTTACTTGTTTCGTACATTCCATGAATAGTGTAACGGATAGAACTTATATCCAATCTTTACACATTTACTGTCTTTGAATTAGAACGTTTGTTTTAAGGTGATTGTAATAATTTATATATTTATATTCTTATAATTTATTTTCCTTAACTTTGTTGAAATTGCGCTTACAGTGGAGATATTCAAATTTAGGGCAGCTGCTACACGCTAAAAATTAGTAAAGTAGAAATAAAATATCTAGACCTTAACATACTTTTTAAATTTACTTTTCTGTACTGCTGTCAAGGGTAACAACGGGCCATTGTTGTTAAGTTCTTCCTGAAAGTAGCTTCATAGAGAAGCTATTAGTTCTTTGCACCGGTTATTTAAATGCATCGGCTTTTTCACAAAAAGTAAGCAACATAATCGACAGAGATATGTATGTGCACTTTTATTTCTCTTAATAGAACAGTTTTTTAATGCTATTAATGAAAAGCTCTGGAGTTTTTGTTAAAAAATAGACTCACAGCAACACGGAACCACAAAACAATTAAGGTTAGTTTTCCATGACACGCTCGTTCTAACATAAATGGCACAGCCGTTAAATATATTTCAATACACAAAGCCTCGAAAAAAAAACTTATAAAATATCACAACTAGCCAAACTTAAAAATTACTTTAATGCAAGTGGCAAAGCAAAATCGACAGTGCCAAATCAAAACCAAAAATCAGGAAACAAGCGTCAGTTTGTCACAAGATCTTTAGAAGCTTGACAGCTGCAATCGATTGACATTTAAAGTAATTGGAAAATGGCCACCCCAAGTAGGCAACCAAAAATACAGGGCCACGAATTTTGTTCCGTGTCGCTTTTGTTTCGTTTAGTTTTCTTGGGGTTTAGTCACAAATTATATTAATTAGTTAAACAGATTGGTGTAGATGAAGGTCCAACAAAATTCACATTTTTAATTTTAAAAATGTTTTGAAATATTTGCTGTTTATCACATTTCGTTGGCTAATAAGTGACACATCATACAGTTAACGTGATACCTGTAAATAGTTATTTATTTTACCTCGACATTTTGTTTTCTGATTATTATCATTATTTTGTGAAAAGTAATGTTATCTAAACAAAAACAAATATATTATTCATTCCAATAAACAGTTATGTCGGTGTTCTGTGTCATTTCCGGTCAAATGATTATCGTTCACTGCGTTTACCCATCGACCAGCAACCCTGACTCAGCTTCGCACAGGTTCAATAGAAACATTCATTATTCAATTCCCATTTTGTTGTATATACAGGGTGTCTCAAAACTCAGTATCAAGATTTTAGGGGCGTATTTGCCAGGTCAAAATAAGCCTTTTTTTTCCTATAAGCATGTGTCCGCAAACGCTTCGTCACCGATCTACAGAGTGTTAAATTTTCAAAAAAATTTTATTTTTTCCTTCATAGCTCTTTTAGTTTTTGAGATATTAAGATAAAATTTAAAACATAGATTACGCTTTAGGGCTTACATCATCTAGTATACCGAGTGATTGTAAGAATCTACAGGGAGATATTTTTTCAGGGGTCATGCTCCCTTTTCTCCGCATAAACTTTTTTATAGTGCGCTGCTGGCGGATTCTGAAATATGCAGTACATTCTTTGTTTTGTTTATAAACTTTTTTATCTCTTATAATTTTTATGCATCTAAGATCGTTATCGAGAAAAAAATTTAAACAAATTTTTGTAATTAGCTACATTTAATTAACATTTATAACAACAGGGGGGAATAAATACCACAATGAAAACAAAAGACGCTATACTTATTTGTTATAAGATTATTTAAACATTACCTCAAAAATAAGAAACTTAATCAACTTTGACTTTTTATAAAAGATGCTGGAAATGCCCTCCTCTTTCTGCGATACAACCCTCTACTCTTCTTCTCATAGACTGCCGTACGCGTTCTAATATTCCGGGATTATTTCTTACCGTTTGAAAGGCATCCATAATTCGTCCAGTTAGAACTTCGATGGAAGGCACTGGTCCTGCATCATAAACTAGACTCTTTACATGCCCCCATAAAAAGAAGTCCAGCGAGTTGCAATCTGGGGACCGTGGGGGCCAAGCAATTGGACCTGCTCTGCCAATCCACCGATTGGGAAACACTGTGTCTAAATAATCGCGGACGGTGACTCGAAAATGAGGGGGGGCCCCATCGTGCATAAACCACATTTGTTGACGAACGTGTAAAGGCACATCCTCCATTAATGCAGGCAATTCATTCTGTAGGAAGTTTAAATATGTGTCACCGTTTAAAATTCGCGGTAAAATAAAAGGACCAATTAAAGTATCTCCTACTATTCCTGCCCATATGTTTACGCTAAACTGTTCCTGGTGTCGAGATTCTCTGATCATGTGTGGATTTTCTAGTGCCCAAATATGAACATTGTGGTAATTCACTACTCCGTCGCGTGTAAATTGAGCCTCGTCGGTAAAAAGGATACGATATAAAAATTCAGAATCCACAGTACACTTGCGCAGTATCCATCTGGAGAACTGCAAGCGCTGTGGAAAGTCTCGAGGAAGCAAACCTTGGACGCGCTGAATATGATATGGGTATAGCATGTTTTCGTGTAAAACCCTCCAGACAGTTGAACGGGAAACATCCAAATGCCGTGCTATTTGTCGAGTACTCATACCAGGGTTTTCGTCGATAACATTTAAAATCTCTTCATCAACTGCTGGGTTGCGTGCTTGTCTTGGTCTACCAGTATCGTGCATTGGAGTCTGAAATCTGCCGTATTCCCGAAGGTGTTGATGGGAATTTATAAAAGTTCTGTAGTTGGGAAGCCGGCGATTAGGAAATCTTAGAGCGTACAACCTCTGAGCATTAAGCCCGTTACCATTAGCCAGACCATAAACGAAATGGATGTCAGCCAGATGTTCAAATGAATATGGTCCATTTTCCATTTTAATGTTAAACAAATCAAAAAATATACGATAAGTTATAAACCAACTTTTAAATAATGTCAAATGCATAAACCAACTTTTAAATAATGTCAAATGCTTCAAAATAAGCGTAAACGTCAAAATGAAAATAGCAGTCAAAGCCCACTAATTGTTTTTTTTATTGTTTCATTGAAAAATTTCAATTAAATATGGCGAATTACAAAAATTTGTTTAAATTTTTTTCTCGATAACGATCTTAGATGCATAAAAGTTATAAGAGATAAAAAAGTTTATAAACAAAACAAAGAATGTACTGCATATTTCAGAATCCGCCAGCAGCGCACTATAAAAAAGTTTATGCGGAGAAAAGGGAGCATGACCCCTGAAAAAATATCTCCCTGTAGATTCTTACAATCACTCGGTATACTAGATGATGTAAGCCCTAAAGCGTAATCTATGTTTTAAATTTTATCTTAATATCTCAAAAACTAAAAGAGCTATGAAGGAAAAAATAAAATTTTTTTGAAAATTTAACACTCTGTAGATCGGTGACGAAGCGTTTGCGGACACATGCTTATAGGAAAAAAAAGGCTTATTTTGACCTGGCAAATACGCCCCTAAAATCTTGATACTGAGTTTTGAGACACCCTGTATTGTGTCACTGTTAAAATTCGGCACATTATGCAAAAATCACATTTTACCAAGTTCAATTAGTTCAAAAGTCTAATTGTCGTCCGTCATTGCGCCAGTTGTTTTTTTTTTCGACTTTCATATGTAGGATTTTTCAAATCTGCGCCCTGATGATAGGCCCGGAGGGCCGAAATGCGTGGCTAAATTAAAAAAATAAAGAAAATTCTTATTGGGTATAGATAGGAGTATTTTTCTTCTGCACAATAAAAAATGTGCCATGTCCAGCACTCCAAAATACACAGTTGAAGTAGGCTACCCGTCATTTAAAGCGTTCGTTTTGATGACCATCATAAATTGCGCTGGTGAACGGCGGATGTATTGATTTTCATAATTTAGTATTGAATTATTTTTCTCACTGTATGTATTTCAGTTGCATATTGCTGATTGTATAAAAATACATTTTATTGTAAATTTCATATGTGAAGGTTGCAGGTGCCTAACTTAATATTTCTTAATGCCACATATAGACTTTAAAAATAGGTCAGCATGTAATTCAAACCTTTGAGTTCTGACTGCATACCATATAACAACATAAATAAAATATCTTGATATTATTCTGACGTAAATCTTGGCTTCTGAAAGAGCACTTGAGATACTTTTGAATTATGGTGAACGTCAAAAGTTTATGACTGACTTTTATTTTTGTTTGAAATTTTTAAGTAGTGTCGGGCAGAAACAGACAAAGAAAAAGAGGGGTGATGTGCTATAAAATAAACGTATAATTTTTTTTCCGCTACCTATACAGGGTGTTTCAGAATACGATGCTGATCCTTAACGGTGCCGGTGTAAATCCTTAGGTGATTTTAAGAAGAAAAGTTCATTAACATATATCCTTAACCTATCAACTTTCGAACTAGAGGGCGTTAAAGTTTTAAGAAAAAAATCGTTTTTCTATCATAACTTTAACAACTTTCTAGCTATTTTTATGAATTTTTCACACATGCATCAATAGCCATTTTTTGGTGTAGAAAAATTTTAAAAATTTTTAACCAGTGGCGTCCTGAAAGGGTTTGGACTAGACATTTTGGAAAAATATTATGTACGCCACTGCTTTTTCTCAAGATAAAAATTATTTTTAAATTACTCATTCATTTTAGGCCAAATTTAATATCTTGCCTTTTTATCGTCCGACAAACAGTTTCCGATAAAAAAAAATAAAAAGCATTAAATGCGCTAATTCTAAATTCTAAAAGGTCTGTACACAATCTGAGCACATATTCCTGAGGCCAAAATAAGGCGATTTAAAGCAACTTACCTTAGTCCGAAATTGCTCCGTCTCCGAGATACAGGATGGTAAAGTTAAAAAATAAAAATCGAATTTTTTAAAATTAATGAACATTATTTAACGTATTACTTTAAAACTTGGTAGGTACTCGGGGTTTTTTTGGGATGCGAAACCCGACACGAAATCCTTTTCACTGTGGCCATTAGAGGGCGCTTCACAATGCACTTCTTATGGTTTAGAATGGCCATACCTTTTTATCAGTGTAGTTTTTATTGAGAGTGGTAAATAGTTTACAAAACTGACACATTATATTTTAATTTATATGGTCATAGCTTTTAGTCTATCGTTCTGTTATTTAAAACTTCAGTAAACATCCGAGCCTCAATCTTTATTTACGTAAGCAAAAGTTAATATGTATGATATTATTTCTATTGATTCCTTTTTCTGCTCTCGCCGTGTATGCAGCTTTCTCAATATAATAAAAGAATAGTTATTTCTTAAAGCTTTGTGTTTTTGTTCTACCCATATCCTTTAATAGGTTATGGGCCCAGAACGTATGTTCGCGAAATAAGTGAGGAGACATTAAGTAAAAACTTTTGTGTAAATTGTGTTTTTGTTAATAAGACTTTGGTGGAAACGAACTTAAATATATTATAAAGTCGTGGTTAGTGCTTAATGCGTGAAAATGGAGAACAGTAAAAAGATACGACGCAATATTACCTCATTCAATGGAACTAATTATTCGATATGGAAATTTCGCATCAAAGCCCTAATTGCTGAAGAGGGTGCATCACTTGTACTAGCCGAAAATCCACCTGCTGCACTACCTGAAAATTGGCATCAAATGGAATTAACGGCAAAAGGATGTATTATTGAATATTTAAGTGATGTAATGATCGGCATGATTACCGAAGAAGACACTGCTCGGGAAATATTACGAAAGCTAGACACAATTTACGAACGTAAGAGCTTAGCTACGCAACTTGCAGTGCAAAAGAAATTGCTGAGTTTTAAATTTCAACAAGATACCCCTTTGATCGAGCATTTTATTTAGTTTGATGAGATGCTAATTGAGTTAACCTCAGCTGGTGCTACTTTAACTGAGATGAGTAAAGTAGCTCATTTGCTCTTAACATTGCCACCTTCATATGATGGGATAGTGACTGCAATTGAAACATTGTCAGAAGACTCTATTAACTTAGCTTTTGTGAAAACCCGGTTGTTGGATCAAGAAACAAAACTACGACAGGAAAGTGGCGACACAAGTAGCAAAGTTTTACAAGTAGAGACAACAGTGAAACCAACATTTAAAAACAAAAGGTTCCACCCTTCCAAAACAAGAAATAAATATAACAACAAACCTAATTATAAGGCAAGAAAATATTACCACAACAGAGGTAGCCATTCAAAGAACCGTTTTATTTTTATGAAATGTGACCACTGTGGTAGAACGAATCACACCAAAGCTAATTGTTTCTATTATAAAGATCGACAAGAGAACAACACTAACAACATAACTCTACACACAATCCAAACACATGAAGAGGAGCCAAGTTTTGCATTCATGATGTCGAGTGAAACATTGCATACTCAAACACGTCAAAATAACACTATCAAGTTTCTTCTGGATTCAGGAGCCACTGATCACATCATAAATCAACGCCACTATTTTACCAGTTTCATGGAATTAACCAAACCAATAGAGATATCCGTTGCAAAGAATAATACATCAATCAAAGCACACCTGAAAGGAGATATCAACATTACCACTAACATGGGCATTCAAGGGACATTGGAAAATGTGCTGTTCACCCCAGAAGTTCCCTACAATCTACTCTCGGTGCGGCGCATGCAAGAGGCTGGTATGGCTGTACTTTTCTCTGCAGATGGAGGAGTGACAATCAGTCAAGGAGGTAAAAGTATTATCACTGGTAAGGCAATAAATAAACTAATAATTATAATTGTCAAAATTAACAGAAATTTGAGCTCCACCATAAACCAAATAAATGTTTATAAAAATAGAGCGCCCTATGAAAACTATAAATTATGGCATGAGCGCTTAGGTCATATAAGCAAAAATAAATTCTTAGAAATTAAAAATCAACAATATCATGACCAATTAAATAATATAAATCCAACATCAGATTTATGTGAAGCGTGTATATACGGAAAACAAACATGTTTCCCTTTTGCTAAAAGTAAAGATAAGTCATATGTTCAAAGACCATTATTTATTATTCATTCCGATATATGTGGGCCTATATCTCCACCAACAATAGACAATAAAAATTATTTTATAACATTTATTGATGAATTCACTCATTATACTGTTACCTACTTAATGACATATAAATCGGAAACATATAAAGTTTTTCGAGACTTTGTTTTAAAATGTGAAGCTCAATTTTCGTTAAAAGTAGCATTTTTATATTGTGATAATGGTCGTGAATATTTATCCAATGAAATGAAATCATTCTGTAAAGAAAAAGGTATAACTTTTCATTTAACCGTACCATATACTCCCCAGCAAAATTCTGTTGCGGAGAGAATGAACAGAACTCTTACAGAAAAAGCGAGAGCCATGATACATGGTGCTAATTTAAATATCAGTTTTTGGGGCGAAGCAATTTTAAGCGCCACCTATATCTTAAATTTAACGCCAACAAATGCACTTAAACAAAAGGGAACACCTTATGAACTGTGGCATAATAAAAAGCCCAGATTAAACCTCTTAAAGGTTTTTGGCTCTACTGCTTTTATTCATAATAAAAATAGAAAATCAAAGTTCGAACAAAAATCAACAAAAGGTATACTGGTAGGCTATGAACCCAATGGCTATAAAATATTTGACCCTGAAACCCATCAATTTTTAACAGCTCGCGATGTCATTTTTGATGAAATCACTTTAATTACTTCAAGGCCTAAAATTGACCTTAACGAAGGGTCTCAAGTTCAAGTGCAAGGCTCCGACGGTATTAAAATATCTAAAACTGATGAAAACCCGGTACCGATTATTTTTCATAAACCATCGGAATTAAAGGCAGATAATAACAAAACTGTCATTGAAACCGAGGATAAAAATCAGTGTAAACAAAATACCGAACAAAAATCTGAGACAACCATTAAGGAACTCAGACGGAGCGAGAGACTAATAAATCTTCCTAAAATTTCATATAATGAAAATGAAATAAGCAGTTTTATGAGTGCACAATTGTCTCTCTTACCAACACCCACTTGCTTTAAAGAAATAAGCACTCGAGCTGATAAAAATGAATGGGAGAAGGCCATAAATGAAGAAATTCAATCCTTGTTAAATAACAACACGTGGACTCTAGTACCTAAGCCCGAAAACAAAAATATTGTCGACTGTAAATGGGTATTTACTATTAAAAATAATATACAGGGTAACCCGTTAAAATATAAGGCGCGGTTAGTAGCCAGAGGTTTTAGTCAACAGTATCTTTTAGACTATAATGAAATTTTTGCGCCAGTAGCCCGAATATCAACTTTCAGAATATTTTTAGCAATTGCCAATCAATTTAATTTGTATATTCACCAAATGGACGTTAAAACGGCATACCTTAATGGCATATTAAAGGAAGAAATATATATGAAAGTTCCCGAGGGAATAAAGGCTAAAAATGGATATGTATGTAAATTAAATAAATCTTTATATGGGTTAAAACAATCAGCAAGATGCTGGTACGAGCATTTTGATGACATACTAAAACAACATAACTTTAAAAATTCGAGTGTCGATCATTGTTTATACTTCTTAGATAAAGGTAATATTAGAGAAAATGTTTACGTAATACTATATGTAGACGACTTAGCGATCGCTACAGGAAATATGGATACACTGTTAAGTTTTAAATCGTATTTGAAAAATAAATTTAGCATGGTTGACCTTAATGAAATAAAGTATTTTTTAGGTATTAATATTCAAATGCAAGACACTCAAATTTCTTTAGATCAGAGTAATTATTTAAAAACTGTACTTCTTAATTTTAATATAAGTGATTGCAACCCAGTTAAAACACCTCTTCCAATAAAATTAGATTATCAAGCATTAAATTCCGATGAGCCTTATGATGCCCCATGCCGAAATTTAATAGGTTGTTTAATGTATGCTGCGTTATGCACTCGTCCAGATTTGTGTACGGCTGTTAATTTACTTAGTCGTTATCAAAATAAAAATAACAAGGAATTATGGCAATGCTTAAAGAGAGTTTTACGGTATATTAAAGGTACTTCAGATTTAAAATTAATTTACACCCGAAATAATTATACCGAACTATTAATTGGCTATGTAGATGCTGATTGGGGTAGTAATGAAATAGATCGAAAAAGCACGTATTAAAATAAATATTTTTAAGCCGATAATTTTGTATGAAGATAATAATGGTTGTATTTCAATTGCAAATAATCCAGTTGATTATAAACGATCTAAACATATAGATATCAAATACCATTTTACTAGAGAGCAAATCCAAAACAAAACAATAATAATACATTATATTCCTACAGGTCAGCAGTTAGCAGATACCTTTACGAAGCAACTGCCAGCTCCGAAGTTCCATGAAATCCTTTTTCATTTGGGACTTAAAAGAACATAACATAATTAGAATGGTTTGATTTGGTTATTTTCTTGGGGTTTTTTCCAAATCCGAGCAACAAATGTTGAACCATATGTTTTAATTTTCCCCAGAATAAGTATATAACTATTTTTTTTTAGTTTTTTATTTTTTAGATATAATTAAATATAATCGGCTCATTTTTGAGAGGGTGTATTGAGAGTGGTAAATAGTTTACAAAACTGACACATTATATTTTAATTTATATGGTCATAGCTTTTAGTCTATCGTTCTGTTATTTAAAACTTCAGTAAACATCCGAGCCTCAATCTTTATTTACGTAAGCAAAAGTTAATATGTATGATATTATTTCTATTGATTCCTTTTTCTGCTCTCGCCGTGTATGCAGCTTTCTCAATATAATAAAAGAATAGTTATTTCTTAAAGCTTTGTGTTTTTGTTCTACCCATATCCTTTAATAGTTTTGTCCGTTTTTTGTTAAGGAACTAATTTTTTGAACATTTTGAAACAAAAAAGGTACTCTTGTGAAAATTCGCTAAATTAAGCCGTTTTTGAGATATTTCGGTTTTCAGTGTTCGATGCCGCACCTTAATATTTAAATTATTCTAAATAAAAAATGTTTGCTGTTATCTTTGAGAATGAAATGTGGTCAGTGAATTAGCAGTGGAAAATGTATTTTTTTTAGATACTTTTTTGTTGTGTCACATTTAAAAATCCTCGGATTTTTTACCTGTTTGATGAACACCTTTAAGATTTTTTTTGCAACAGACTATTTAAATGTAAACATTTTTCGTATTTTAAGAATTTTCGCTATCAGTCTATGTTGTTTACAGTAAGTGTTTCAGTAAGAATTTGCCAATGCGAGAATAAATAAGGTGTTTGAAACGTGTTAGTTAAATTTTAAATTGACTGTAAAGATGGCTGAAGGATACAGTTCTACAGAAATGACGGATATGCTATTGGTTTTTGGGTATCGTGAAGGAAATGGCCGCGAAAGTGTTAGGGTAGACAGGGAAAGATATCCAAACCGGCGCATACCAAACCATCAAACATTTTCTCCTATTGAGAGACGCCTTCGCAAAACCGGTAGCTTCACTCCTTTAACTGCCAATTATAGACGGCAACGTGCAATAAGGACTCCTGAGGTTGAGGAACTGAATTTTGGAAAGAATTGCTGAAGATCCAAAATTAAGCACCAGACGCTTAGGTTTAGAGGAAGGAGTATCCAAGGATGTAGTTCATAGAACATTAAAAGAACAGCAGCTTCATTCATACCATATCCAAAAGGTACAAGACCTTTTGGCTCCGGATCTCGTTCAACGATTGGACTTCTGTCGATTCATTACCGAACAAAGACAACAGGATGTGAATTTTGCTAAGCACATTTTATTTACTGACGAAGCATGTTTTACAAGAAGTGGTGTAACCAACTTATTAACCATAATTATGGGAGTCTTTATAAACGATGATATACTCCAGACCGATTAATAATGAAGAGGAATTGTAAGGAATAATACAAAATGCAGTCAACATATTAAAGAACGATGCGGAATTGATGCAAAAAATAAATTTAAACTTTTTACGTCGTATTAATCTTTGTACTTATGTTAACAGAGGTCATTTTTAACAATTACTAGAAGTTTATGCTAATTAAATTTACTTTTAAAATAAAATTGTTCCTCATTTAATTAAAAAAAAAAAAATCCATACTCAAATTCTTCCTGCAAAACTTGCTGTAACTAACCCAAGTGAAACATTTTTTCCTGCCAAAAATTTACTAATAGCGGAATTTTTTATTCAAAATAATTTAAATATTCCGGTGCTGCATCGAACATTAAAACCGAAATATCTCAAAAACGGCTTACTTTAGCGGATTTTCACAAGAGTACCTTTTTTGTTTCAAAATGTTAAAAAAATCAGTTCCTTAACAAAAAAAGGAGAAAACTACACTGATAAAAAAGTTATGGCCATTCTAAACCATAAGAAATATATTGTGAAGCGCCCTCTAATGGTCACAGTGAAAAGGTGTATATTCGAGCTTCGCATCCCAAAAAACCCCCGGGTACCAATACGTTAAAAAATGTTCATTAATTTTAAAAAATTTGGTTTTTATTTTTTAACTTTACCACCCTGTATGTCGGAAACGGAGCAATTTCGGACTAGAGTAAGTTGCTTTAAATTGCCTTATTTTGGCCTAAGGAATATGTGCTCAGATTTTGTACAGACCTTTTAGAGACACCCTAATAAGAAATGGATTTTCACTATTTTTAATTTTGGAGGGGGGGGGGATGTATCCCGTATACCCCCCGCAACTACGCCACTGCACCTAAGTTGAAACCAGAGAAAATATATATTCTGACAGACCCGCACAATATTTATTTGAATAACTAAATCTGTTCCCTGTTAGTAACCTTCATGGTTAAACACCACTAATAAATAACTTATTTATTATGGTCGTCTATGTTATTTTAATTTTTAATATAATCATAAATGAAAATATTCAATCCAGCTGTGCAGCATTATTGAATGGGATTCATTTGTTAAGTATGCCTAAAATTATCATATGTTCCCCTATTAAAATAATGATTTGTTAAACCGAAGTCATTGTTATTCTCTGTACTACAGACAAGTGCACAATTATTATAATGATGTGAGTATAACGCTGTACGATCAATATTGCATACAGGGTGGTCAATAATGTCCAAGATACGGAGGACTACTATGGGGATCTCGTTAATGGTAAGAAATACAACTTTGGATGAAAACGGAAAAAAGTTGCACAATCAAAGGATTAAGATTGAGATTTGTGGTTGTTTATATAGATTTGAGAAAGGCTTTTGGAAAATATGGGATTTACAGGAATAATGCTCAATCTAATAAGAAGTTATCTTGAGGGTAGAAAACAGTATGTTAGAGTAAATAGTGTCAGTAGTGATATAAAATTAAATAAGTTTGGTGTTCCCCAGGGATCCATCCTTGGGCCACTATTGTACTCCTTGTACGTTCTTAATTTAAAATATGCAAGTCTTAAGGCAAGTTACTTTATATTCACAGATGAGACGGCTCTAACCTATATAGGAGATAGTGCAGACGAACTTAGTAGGGAGATCAACAGTGACCTAAAGAGATATATGTAAACTGGCTATACTCTAACAAGTTCAAGATAAACAATAATAATACAAAAAGCATGGTATTTAAACAAAAAAATAATCATGTAGAAGAAATTAATATTCAAATTAATAATATGAAATTAGAGCAAGTCTCCAAAATCAAATATTTAGGGCTAATTGTTGATGATAAATTAGATTCGGCGGATCATGTAATGTATTGTATATAGCTGATAGGATTGCTCCTATCCTATGTATTCAGCAATGTTTAAATGCAGGGACTATTTAACTCTTAAAACCAAGTCAATGGTGTACAGTGCCTTCTTTTTGTCTCACCTTCGGTATTTGTTACCCATTTGGGCTACATGTGGTAAAACAAACTTTAATAAAATTAAGGTACTACAGAAGAAAACACTTATGTTTGATAGTTTCATCTAAGGATAGCGCTATTCATCGAATAATATCTATGGAAATAATTGTCGACACAATTGAAACCATAGAAATTATTCTGAGAATAAAAATATTCGGATGTGAAAGTTCCAGGACTTAAGGTACTGTATAACTATGATGCACTAACAAATACAGATGTATTATATATAGGGTTGCCAGACGTCCGGCTAAAGCCGGACATGTCCTCCTTTTTTGGTAATTTGGTAATGTCCGGCCGGCTTTTCTTTCTGTCCGGCTTTTTCCGATTTTTATAAAAAGTGCAAAGTGCAACAACCGGTCAACCATAAAAATCCAACCGGTCCCACCCGAAATCGCCTCGCGACAAGCGACGAGCAGTGAACTAAACAAACACACAGGGATTTTTATCTCTCTCTCTCTCTCTCTCTCTCTCTCTTTCTCTCAATACTGCTTATGAGACTATCTCTCTCACTCAATATGCTATGAGAGAGGTTGAAAAGATAAATAACAAGGCCACAGAGAGAGATGGAAATCCCTAACGTATAGTCAAATTAATTATGAGAGAACGCGCTAGCTTTCCTTCCAATCAAATGTGTTTGTTTACTTCAGTCAGTGGCGACTATTTGAATTTGAGTTGTTTACGCTTTTCTCGCTCGGTTCTTCCCCCATATTGCGATATTGGATTGGATTGTGACAATTGACGTAAGTAAAACAATAACAATATTCTGTTAATTTTTTCTTGCTATTATGTACTTTTGTTTAACAGCAAAATGTCCAAAAGGAAAAGCACATTTTCGGATAAACTAGAAGGCAAATACCCATATTTTGAGAAAGGGCGAAATGAATCTGAAGCGAAATATACAATATGCGACTGTTTTGTATCGGTAGCCAATAAAGGATGCGGCGACTTGGAAAAACATTTGTTAACTGAAAAGCACAAAAAAAATAAGAACTTCGACGGCCCATAGAAAATTGGAAAGGTTTTTTGCCCCGAAAAATACAATTCGTGAATTTAAAATTAGAGCTAGTGAAGGAGCCTTAGCATATCATACAGTTGTCCATCACCAAACATACAGATCTATGGAGTGCACACCAAAACTTAATAACACGGTAATTATTATTTTTATTATTTTAATTCGCGTTTCTTAAATGTTATTGTTATAGGGTAAATTTTTGTTTTTGTAGATATTTTCAGACTCGGACGTGGCAAAAAACATTACTTGTGGTAAAACTAAAACAGAGGCCATAGTTAACAATGTCTTGGCACCCCATGCTAAACAAGCTCTGATAAACACATTAAATAACATCCCCTTTTATGGATTGGGTACTGATGCGAGTAATCACGGAGCAGTAAAAATGTTCCCGATTGTTGTTCAATATTTTGATTGGCAAAATGGTATCCAAACAAAACTTTTGTAATTAGCATCTCTTACCAGCGAAACTTCAGAGACAATAGCCGGCTATATTATATCAACTCTGAAAAAAGAAAATATATTATCGAAATGTGTTGCTTTTGCGGGAGACAATGCCAATGTAAATTTTGGGGGACTTTCAAGGAAGACAGGAAATAATGTTTTCACGAGACTTAAACAAAATTTAAAAACATGCATATTGGGAGTTGGATGTGCTGCACATATCTTGCATAATTGTTTGCAATATGGAGCTGATTCACTTCAAGTCGATATTGAATGCATCATCTTCAAAATTTTCAATTATTTTTCAATATGTACCGTGCGCACGGAAAAATTAAGAGAGTTTTGCGACTTTGTTGATATATCATTCCACCAATTGCTTTACCACAGCAAGACAAGATGGCTTTCTATGTTTCCTGCACTTGAAAGACTTTTCCAAATGTACCTAGCCAGTAAAGCTTACTTTTTGTCGTTGGATAACTGACCTGTTGTTCTAAAAAACTTTTTCGAGAACGAAATGTCTTGAGTTATATTTATGGTTTTTACATTCAATAATGCACATATTTCACATTAATGTGGCATCCATTGAGAGGGAAACTGTTTCAGTAATGGAACTAAGTACAATTTTATCAAACGTTTTAAAGTCCTTAAAGGAAAGATATAATGAACGGTTTCTGCCTTGAAAAATAAAAATGTCCTTTAAAACTTTAATAGACAATGGATACCAACGAGAAGTAGAAAATTTTAAGTCTCAAGTCCAAATTTTTTATCAAAAATGTATTTCATACTTGGAAAAATGGACAGAACCTTTAACTGACTTTGAACCCTTTAGATGGATGCTTTTTAATGATTCCAACTTTAAGTTTGATGATGTAGTATCTTGTTTAGAATACCTTAATAAACTTGGAATTTCTATTGACGACAGTCAATTGATAGATGAAATAATAAATTTAAAAGAGTTTTTAAAATTATTTCAAAATGATAACGAGTTCACAAAATTATCGTTGGATCAGAAATGGTGTCGTTTTTATAAAAGCTGCAAAAGTTTAGAAATTGTTTCACAACTTTTAATTATATGTCAATTTTATTTTGCCATTCCTGCAAATAACGCCACTGTTGAGCGAATTTTGTCTATAATTTCCTCTCAGTGGACAAAAGAACGAAATCGCCTTTCAATTGAATCAGTGAAAGGAATAATAATGCTCAAGTACAATTTTAAAAATTATACCTGTCCTGATTTTTATGCTTATTTGTCAGAAAACCAGTATCTCCTAAAAAAAATTGGATCTTCTGAAAAATATTGCCCTAATCCTAAACCACCAGAAGCTGGAAGTTCTTCGCAGTCTGATTTGCCAACCTAAATTAGATTTCTAATCTTGTACAGTGTAGAGTTTTTATATAAAGTTCATGTTTGTTGTTAATTTTGTTTGATTTTTTAATTCGTGTTACCCCAGTAGGTAAAAATTATTTTAGTGAAAAAATAATCGCTTTTTATAGTGATCGACCGATACCCATACCGATATATCGGCTATATCGGCCGAGAGCCGATTATCGGTATCGGCTAAAAAAGTCATATCGGTCGATCACTAGCTTTTTATTCGGTTAATAATAGTGACTGGGCATCTTTACAAAAAATAAAAAATACCAAAATTAGTTTAAATTTCACATCCATGTGTAAAATGCATTTGCAAAAAAATGTCCGGCTTTTTTATAAAAAATCAGGTTTTTTTTGTACATACAATTGTCCTACTTTCGTACATTGCCCATCTGGCAACCCTAATTATATAGAAAATTCAATACTCATAGAATTGATACATTATTGCAAATAGAACAGTGTAAGCTTGTGTATAGGATACTAAAAAAGCATCAAAAATGGAATTCTTATATTTTATTGGCAAATGAAGTTCATAACAGAACTAACGAGTGATTATTAATTATTTTGCTCAAGGGCGGCTGTGACCCAGTGTACATAGTGTAGCAGTAGCGCGTAGATTAAATCATAGGGTGAATTTGCAAGAAAGCAGCGTTGTCACGTTGAAAACCTAAAATAATGTTTTTTGACGGTATGTAATATAAAATCCTGAGCTATCTTAATTTGAAAGCCTACTTTATATGGCCGCCTCCTACTTCTAGACACCTTCTGATGTTTCTTCTTACCCTCAGAGACACATTAACCAATACGTTTGGAGAATTATTAATTTCGGCAATTTTTTCTGAAATCCTTTGTTTAAGATCATTTATATCCTCAATTGGTGTTCGATAAATGGAGTTTTTTATAAAAGGCCACAAGAAGAAATCGCAGGAACGAGGTGGCCATATTTGTTGCGTATTTCGGCTTATAACTCTGTTTTCAAAAAATTCACTTAAAAAATTTAAATTTTCTCTGGTTACATGAGGTGTAGCGCCATCTTGTTGGAAGTAACCTTCCCGCAATTCATCATCGTGAAGCTCATTAATAAATGTTGTCAGAATTTCGATCCGATATCTCTCAGCTGTAATTGTGCCATCAAAGTAAATTGGGCCTACTATTCTTCTAGAACTAATTGCTGCCCACACACCAACTTTTTGAGGATGAAGAGGTCTTTCTACAAAAACATGCGGATTTTGCGTATTCCACATTCGCATATTTTGTGAATTAACATAGCCTGATAAATAAAAATAAGCCTCATCGGTAAAAAATGTTTTTTTCAAAAGCACCACTATTTTCTTCTTGAAAATTGTTTAAAAACCATTCACAAAAATTAAGTCTTTGGGGAACGTCATTGGAAAGGAGTTCATGAATAGCCGTAACACGATAAGGGTATAGATGCAGATCCTTTTTCAAAAGTGTTTGACATGTACTGTAGCATAAATCCGTTTGCTGAATTTGTTGAGATAAATGCCTAATAGAAGTTGAAGGATTATTTTTCATAATTTGTCGCGCTTCTTCAATAACCTCATTCGATCGTTTCGTTGGTCTTCCAGCCCCTTTTTTATGTTGAACAGAACCAGTCTGACGAAATTTATCAATTAGGTATTGTGACCCAGTACGAAAATTATGAAAGGTCACCGCAACATCAGGAAACTCGGTTCGAAATTCATCAAAGCAGTCATGCATAGAGTAATTCCACACACCGCCTATTTTGCTTCCATTTCTAAAAAAACTTTCAACAATAATAATTTTTTGTGCTTCACTAAACATTTTTACTGTAGAACTTTCAATCCGGCAACAAAGCTTCACCAAAACTTGATACGCTGAAAAATTAAAAAAAAATAAAAAATTAAATCATATCCTGCAAATAGCACTTTATAATAGTCAAAAGACGACTCCCCGGAGAAATATTAGTTAAAGCAATAGTAACCTACCTTCAAATAACTGCAAAAATTACAAAATTTCTCCAATTTTTAAACTTTACAAATACACAAATTCAAATAAGACGTAAATGTCATAAAACAATCATGTCATCTTATCTACGCAGTACGGCCATGATGCTTTTAAAATGCATGGCCTCCCTTGAGCAAAATAATTAAAAATCACTTGTTATAATACTAAAATTATAAATGATGTATATAGAATACAAACTAGAACAAATATAGATCTGCATAAACCAATTACTAGTCTAAGGTATTCAATAAACTGCCTACCTTTATAAAGATAAAAAAAGTTGGAGTCCTTTTGTAAATAGTTTAAAAAAGCATTTTGTAATGTTTAGGGATACTTAATTTGGGCTAAACAATACTGTACACTGTATATTATAATTCATATTCTCTAGGCTAGTGCTTTCATGCACTGTTTAGAGAGTTTAATGTAAAATGACTGTAATATATGATTGTTTCAAAAAAAGAAAAAAAAGATTAGGATTAAAAAGTTTTGGTGAGTTTTTAAGTTATTTGAAGAAAATCTGAGTTTAGATTTTTAATTAAAATTTTTCCGGCGTTAATATTAAAGTTAGAGCAAACCTGGCAACTTCCTCCCAGCAATTTTTAATCAACTTAAATCTGGAAACATGGTACAATTTGAGAGTGCAAAGGATAGATAGAGGAAAGGTACCGAATATGGAGTAGGTGCCTAATATAAAATACCGAATTATTTTCGAAAGTGTTGACACAATCTATTAACTAAAAACCATCTAACGGGCATATTTCCGCTACAGCGAAGTATTGGTTGCCATTAGGTTCGATCATACACGATAAAACACGTCGTTATTTTTTGTTCTTAGCGAAACATTTTAGTTCTATTGTGTGGATGTTTATCCTCTAGTAGTGTTATGTTTTATATTTATCAAAAATATCAAATAAGTTAATTATGTATTTAATTTTTATCACGTTTTCATGTGGACTGAGCTTGATTTGAATCCGAATTGAACACATAAAAACAGGTATTTTTACCGTATTCAGTTTGTCATTGTCGACTTTTGGAATCGTACCGAAATTTTTAACCATGAAATCGCTGTAAGATCAAAATAAGATTTAAAATCAGCTGTCACTCATAACCTACAAATTATGTGCGGTTTAGACTTTAATATTTCCGTTTCAAACTGTTTATTGACGGACATTACGCGGATTTTCATGGAGCATCATATAATTTACTTATTTGATGGAAAAAATATAAAAATAAACCAAAAAAATGATTCTGAACATGACAGCTGACAAATGTCGAAAATTCAATAAAATCGATTTCAAAGCTGCAATGAAAACGCCTTGGAATCTAGACGCGTGAAAAGTATTAGTAATTGTAAAATATGTGTCTTGTAAGTTGTGCAGGTTGTGCTACTGTTAATGTAAGTTGTCTCAAATTAATTAGGACAACTTAACAGGATGAAGAATGTAAAATTGAAGACCTACGTGATCACGTTGCAGTAGTTAACACGGTTGTGGTTAGCACAGGTTGTATTCAATTTTTTTTATAACCAACTGCTCCTTTTTAAAAAGCTTTTCCTAAAAATGGAAAACCTAATTATTTTTCAAAAATATGGGGCGCATACCTCCTTATCTACATGTTAGTTAACAACACTGATAAAAAAAAACTTTCTACAATTAAATTAATATTTCTAAATTTAAAAAACGTTTATAAATAAAAACAAACATTTCTCCTCCAGTAATGTTATAACTCAATTTGTTATCTTTTGTCAGTAATGATTCTTCACTAATTAAAATTTCACATTTATAATTAAAACATCGCTTATATTTGAATCGTAATACAATTAATATGTTAATATGGCTAGTTAGTACACTAGGTCTTCAATTTTACATTCCTCACCCTGTTAAGTTGTACTCATTAATTTGAGACAACTTACATTAACAGCTTCCCCACTTACATGTAGAATACTACCAGGGTCGGATATCAATTATATTTCATACAATAATATGATACAATTGATAGGAGTTATAAATAAATACATTTTTGTGGTTCCCTTTATAACAAAATATCAGTTAGAATAAATTATTTTGTTTCCTCAAAAAATAAATTACGGTGTGCAGCAAAAATATTTAATATTTTTATGCTTTTATTTCAGAATGCCAGAATATTGTTAAAACCAACCAACCTGACATACTATTCACGGTTATCTCTAACAAGGTGTACAGAAAATACAATTTACGTACTCTATGGTTGCGATGTACTTTTTATACAGTGTAACTCAGAGAAAACGATTTAACCCTATTTTTTGTCCGAAATAAGTGAAATTTGGTATTTAAGTATAACTTCCAAACTAAAACAATATTTCTTAACAAAAATTTTTTCTAAAATGAAAAATGAAGGTACCTACTTTACTCTTAGCGAAATTTCCAATTTTTGACTCTCCCTCGTATACCATAAGACTTTTACCGAACTTGATGAGTGTTATTTTGGTTTGAGGATATGCAGAACTTTTTTGAAATTAAATAAATTTACTAAATTCATAGATAAAAAATTTCCCATATGCTGCGCACTTTCTGCCGGTAACTGCATAACATCGAAAAAATATTTGATTTAGAAAATCGGGAAAAACCTTGTTATTAATATGCAAAAAAAATTAGGCATGAGGTATCGAAGAAGTTTAAAAGTAGGTGTTGTAAAACAGAAACACTATTCTTGATGTTACTCCATGTATCTGCTTGCTTTTCAAAAGTTATGGGCGCAAGTGTAAATTTTACTAGTTTTTCAATTATGTCAAATCGTTACGTGTATTACCCGCTTTATACTACCCCCGTTTAAAACTTCCGTGCTTTCGAAGCTTGACATTCAACTTGAGGCAATTTTAGAAGCGGTCTTGGTATCAAAGTCTGTAACATATGGCTGGTCCAAATTCAATTTGGCAGATCAAATGTCACTTTTTATGTGGTGGAACGGCACTTTAGAAGATCCATGGATTTGACTGGATTAGCTTTTTATTGTAATTTTGTTGTAGAGTCGATTGTTTGTGAAAGAATAACGAGAACACGATAATTACGAAATAACGCTTTTAATTGTGCCAAACATATTTATCAAAGTGAGGTCTATCGATATGTTTAAATGTGGGAATATGTACTATACAAAAAATTGGAGTTAATCGTACAAAAATGCCGGTTGAAAAAATATTTAAATTTTAATATCCCTATAGAATTCAGTAAACACAGTATATTCTTGCAGCAAAAGACTATTAATATCTATAGAAAATTTAAAACAAACTTCGAAAATGCAATTAAAAGTATATAAACAAAGCATTCACTACTACTACTAATTTTTTTAGCTATTAAAATGAAAAATAATACCTTGATGTAACTTTTAACGAGTTTCAGTAAATTACCTAAAATATGTGCTCTCAAAATAATTTTAGAGATAATATGAAAACAGGATTTGTTCACTTTAGGTCAGGCTAGCAGGAATAAAAAGCAAACTTTCTCAGAAATGACTTTGTTTAGTTATTAACTTTAAATTATCAAAACAGAAAAACTTAAAAGCATCCTATTAAGCTTAATTAGACTAATTCCTATTTGGTAAATTAAATGCAAAATAAAGAAGGTCTCGTTCAAGAGGTCACAAACTCTGACATAGTATATTTTTCTTTACAGGGCCAAGCTGTTGTTCAGCTTGCAAAAACCATTCCAGATGTCACTATCGTCGGACTGTGCTCAAAAGGAAAACATGAGATTCTTAAGGAAGCACTTTCTCCAGTCGACCACTTACTAGAAAAAGGAACTGATTACGTCAGTGAAGTTAAAAAGGTAAGAGAATCGACTAAAAAACAATAATTTTCTACTACATTTCAATTTTACTATTCCTTACTGCTTGCCATCGAAGCTAAAATAAACTCCAAAAGCGTTTAACTGTGGGGTTTTAAATCAGTATTTTTTATCTGCAGATATCCCCAGAAGGAGTTGATATTGTTCTTGATTGCCTATGCGGGGAAGAATGTAACAAGGGCTACAACCTACTTAAACCCATGGGAAGATACGTTCTCTATGGAACATCAAATGTAGTTACAGGAGAGACAAAGGCATTCTTTAGCGCCGCCAGATTTGTGAGTATATTCTATTTGAAACTGAATTGAGAAGGGGTTAGTTATAATCACAACGCTACAACATACAGTTGGTTAAGCAATGTATAGCATTTATTAGTACAATTTTTTTTCACAGCTTTTCATTTTTTTTCTAGAAATATTTACGTAACTCACTGGGCACGTTGTTTGCGGTTAAGTTTCGATTAAGCAAGCGCAGTCACTTAATTAGAAACATCTTAGCTTCACTTAACGGGCATTAAAATAATTACAAGGAATCATATTAAAAAAAAATAAATTAGTTTAATCAACCTAATCAATTACAAACCGCAACAATCTAACATATCTTTAGAATTCATTGTCTCAAGCTTCAAGTTCATAAAGATGCGAATCAGGAATTGCGAACTAGGAATTTCGCATCCGAAAAATTACCTCTCTTGTCCTATACCTGTATCATATATACTTAATGCAAAACAAAAAGCGATGCACGTCATACCCTTCGAGTGACGTCAGATATCGACAGTGTTGCCAGCTTGTAACCAAAATATCCGAGTAAGTGGATTACAGTTTTTTTTTCATAAAAACAAGATAAATATACAAAAATTTCCTATGGTTTATATATTTGTTTACTGCATAATACCTTTTACCATCAACTTTAGTACATCTAACACTTCTTTTATTTTCGTCTTACCAAGATCGACCAATGGTACCATTCTGAAAAATCCATGCTTCATCCAAGAAAACGAACTGGTACAAGGATGCTTCTTTTTCTTTAATATATTCTTTCAAAAATACCAATCGTTTGAAAGCTACATGGGAGTGTTCCATAAGCCCTCGCCTCGGTTCATATTTTTTTTATCCGGAGCCTATTTCCTAAAGACTCAAACAGTTGTCCGTCTTTTGATTTGTTACTTAAAGTTATCAAAGTTACATGATGTTCTAAAAAAAGTTACAGCTTAAGCATAACCACATTCCATAAATAGTGTCACGAATAGAACTTATATCCAATCTTGACACATTTACAACTCTCTTTAAATAAGAACGTTTCCTTTTAGGTGACTCCAATAATTTATTATGCTTAACTGTTGTTGAAACTGCGCTTACGGTAGACATATTCAAATTTAGGGCAGCTACTACACGCTAAAAATTAGTAAAGTAGATATAAAATGGATAGACCTTATCACACTCTTTAAATTCTCTAACTGCTGTCAACGGTAACAATGGGCCATTGTTGTTAAGTTCTTCCTGAAAATAGTTTATTAAAGAAGCTATATGCTCTTTGCACCGGCTATTTAAATGCTTCGGCATTTTTCACAAATAGTAAGCAACGTAATCGACAGAGATATATGTATGTGCACTTTTGTTGTTCTTAAAGGAACAGTTTTTTAATGCTATTTATGAAAAGATCTGGAGTTTTTGTTAAAAAATAGACGGCACAGCAACACAGAAGCACAAAGCAATTAAAGTTAGTTTTCCATGAAACGTCAAACAAAGCCAACGAACGAGCTGGCGCCACCGCACCGTTTACAGTTGTGTTGCTAACTATCGGCCAATCAAATTCAAATTATATTAATTTTTACAAGCTTAAATACACAAAATATTTGCTATAAGTGGGTTCGTATCAAAGAAGAATACTTTAAGTTTGTAGTAAATTTAATATCGCATAAAGTTTTAATACTTTTTGCCCAACTTTAATTTCCTCGTGTTTTCTCACGGACTTAACAATTATCAGCTGATTGATGACGTGCATCGGTTTTTGTTTTGCATCAACTGTAGATGCGAATTTCGTTGATGTTTTAAGGATATTTTAGTGTTTTTAGTTTTAAACGGTTGGCAAAACATTGGCCGAACGAAACTACATAACCTTAATAGTTCCGGGACCTCAAGCCTCAACTTTTAGTTCGTGTTACCTTTATTTATTTATTTCTCATGTGATTTATACGTTGTTATTGTGATTAAATTCACAAATCTATAAAAAATATCACAGAACTTAAAAAAATGCTTGACACTTAAACTTAAAAATAAGGTTATAGGAATAAAACTTCGTTCCGACATTTTTATTGCCAAATAAACATTTGAAATTGGCCACTCGGAGTATTATTCTCCATTACTTCCACGTGACTAAAACTAGAATTCATATTTGGTGGGCTGTGCATCTAAGATACTTCAGGCGTGTGCTGATTGTTCGTCATTAGCGTAGCATTGTAAATGCGATTTTTAAGATGAATGTACACGCAATACACGTTGTAATTCCTTTTATGTTAATAAATTTAACAAAGTAAATAAATAACACTTACGATTATAATTTTCCTCGTAATTTCCACAATAATATAATTTATTTTTAAATTGCCATAACAATTGTTTTAACACATTGTGTCTTCTTCAGTTGCCTGGATTCGGTGTTTTTGACGTTTTTAGGTTAGTTTCTGTTGTGTTGTGCTGCATATGTTTGATTTTTTACTAAAAAAGGCCAAAAATATTACTGACATACAACTATTCATGCTGCAAAGAAACGATAATAGAAATGGTGAAGATAGTCTTATTCAGATTAAACATACTCAGGGGCCTTCAGTTACTTACGTGGGCTGTTCAAATAAATAGTAGTTTAGAAATAAGTACATATTTACATGGACAACCAGTAAATGCACAAATTAATAAAGACAAAACGCCCATCTTGTCAAGTAGTCTGGACGAATTGCAAAATTTACTGGATGTCATTGACTGTTCGATGAGTATTCTTCCTTTCCGATCCAGAGAATACCTCTGCGAATATTTCCAATCCTGATCATGATCCCGAATATTACAACAGAAGCAATAGCACTGATATGTCAATAATTAATTAAATTAAATTAATAAAAGTTTGTGCTAGATTTGTTAAAAAACTTAAAAAACACGTTTTTAATGTTATTATTCTCTTTAGGTTAACCTCACTTCAACAATCACGTTGCAGTAGTTAACACGGTCGTGGTTATCACGGGTTATATTTGATTTTTTTTTATAACCACCTACCCCCTTTTTTAAAAAACTATCTAAAAATGAAAAAAACTTTATTCTTTTTCAAAAATATGTAGCCCCAATAGCCCCATATCTACATGTTAGTTAATAACACTAACATAAAAAAATTTTTAAACACTAATTTTTTTTAATCTTCATTCAACACCTCAATAGAGAATGTGCAGTCATATAAATATCTGGGAGCCTGGATAGAACAATCGGGTGACCAAACAAGAGAGATAAGAGCGAGAATAGAGACAGCCAGATCAACATTTACGAAAATGAAAAAGTTGTTCACCAGTCGAGATATCAAGATTGGACTTAGGGTAGGAATGCTGCGATGTTACGTGTTTTCTGTGCTTTTGTATGGAGCGGAGGCATGGACTCTTAAGAAGAATCACATGGACAAACTACAAGCCTTCGAAATGTAGTGCTACCGTAGAATGTGGCGTATCCCCTGGACAGATAAGATCTCTAATGTGGAAGTTCTAAATCGGATGAATAAAGAATGTGAAGTCATTAACACCATAAAAGAGAGAAATCTTCAATATCTAGGTCATATACTGAGAGGACCCAAATACACACTTCTCCAGCTGATAGTTCAGGGGAGATTGGTGGAAGGAGGAATATTGGAAGACGCCGTGTGTCTTGGCTTAAAAACCTAAGGGACTGGTTTAACTGTAGCAATGTTGAGCTCTTCCGAGCTGCAGTCAATAAGGTCCGGATAGCTGTGATGATAGCAAACCTCCGATAGGAGAAGCACTATAAGAAGAAGAAACCTTTATAAATGAGTCTTCAACAAAATGAAATCACTCTTAAATTCTAACAAAATCTCTCTTCCTTGCCTTTAAACAAATATCACGATATGAATTGAAATGTCCCACAATTCCATTTATATAAGCTTAAAGCTTTCATGGAAAGAACATCATCTTTTTTATAACCTACTAAATTTTGACAAACCTTTCATAGTTATTTACGTTTAATTAAAATTTTGATTTAAGATTTCAGTATGCTGATTACGTTCACTGCCTAATATATTTTCAAATTTCAAATCTTAAAGCTCCATCAACGTCACCTTCCACCAATAACTTCTCTTTATTGCTAATACCAACAGCAACACTATTTTTGTCTCCTGATAATGATGCACTACCTTCGAAACATGTAGACGTTTTTTTATTATAAAATTAAGCCTTTGGCTCTCTATTAAATCAGTGGAGAAATACTTTTTAACTTTCTTTTCTCTCCCTATATTTCAACTCCACTTTGAGAATGGACTATTTCTTCAAATTAATTATGGAAAAGCTATGTCAAATTTTTCACCAAACAAGCAACTTAATATGGTGTACCCACATCCTGTCGATGCTAATAGACCTTTATTTTACTTATTTGATTTTGTCCTCATTTAGGTTTTTTGCCATTTTAACGCACTATTTGCTTAAATAAAGTTTTAGTACTTAAATAACAATGGTTTAATGCCCGTATTCTCCGTATTGTTTTAAGCTGGCTTAAAAAGAAAGCCGCTTTAAGATGCCGTTTTCTTAAGCACCGTTAACCTTAAGAACCGTAAGCTTACTTAATTTTAAGCTCACAATATTGGAGGCTTAATATCGGGCTTAAGGTTTGCATCTGCGCATTTTTAAAATTAAAAAAACAAACAGTAAAATCCAAAACTTTTAACAATTATTTTCAAACACAGCACAAACTGTAATAATAGACCTTTGCTTTTGTAGGCTTTAATTAGCAGAACTTGGCTAAAACTATACTGACATGACAGTGACTTATAAACTAATAAATATATTACAAACAGGTTACAATATATAACACGTAAATAAGGTATCAGGTAATATACATATCCAAGTAATGCATACAGCAATTATATTACACAAAGCGCATGAAACGAAAAATAAGGTTACAATGTTATAATTTTCTACCTCTGTACTCTACCACTCGACGGCCTCAGTCTCTGAGCAAAAAAGAAGAGAAAAATGCGACGTTGCCAAATCTTAAGGAGGCTTAATTAAACCCGACAATAATTGTTTCGGTGCTTACCTTAAATTAGTTAAGTGAGTAACGGAGAATACGGGCATTATGCTCGCTTAAAAAGAAAGCCGCTTTAAGATGACGTTTTCTTAAGCACCGTTAACCTTAAGAACCGTAAGCTTACTTAATTTTAAGCCTACAATATTGCGGCAATTAAAATTTTTTTTAAGGGCATTAGTATGTCACAGAATTTATTTATACCCATATACGGCCTCAAATCTCCAGTTAGGCTATTTAGGATTTAATAATAATTTTTTTCCGAATTATTTGGGTACATACATTTTTTTTTTCTAATTTTGTCTCGAAAAATAGATATTTCGAACGCGCTAGCGAGTTCGAAATATATCCATTTCGAACTCCGAATTTTATTTTTTAAAAGTTGGCATTGGTTATATTTAAATGTTTTATTCTGTTGACGTCTGACGTTTCCTGTTATTGTTATCCATGAGAAAAGAAAGTTTTCGGGATTTCTCTGGTAAAAGTTGATTTATCGTTTTATTAGCAATATCCCTTAACTCAGGGGGAGTTAAACTTAGATTATCATGCTCCATATTTTTTTAATTATAATTATGAACAACTCTATGAAATATTAAATCACAAATTTCGTGACAATGACACAAAGAAAATATTATTTATTGTCAAGGCTACTATGATAAAAAGAAATTTAGAGTATTACCAACATAGAATTTAGACACACAAATTTACAAAATTTGAAGGGTTGATTTTCTTTTTAAATATGTATTTTCTTATTGAAAAAAATACAAAATAGAAAAAATAGTATAAAGTACGTGTTTTATAAAGCAGTTAGAGCACTTGTCCCGTTAAAAAACTCGCCGCAAGCGGCTCGTTTTTTAACATGGACGCGTGCTATAAGATGATGCTTTATAAAACATGTACTTTAATATACTATTAAAGGCTCCAATGGCTCAACAAATCGACGGAAACCTGTTTACGGTCTAATACGTCGATTTACGCTATTTGCGGCTATTTGGGACATATTGGCTTGGTTCGGATATTGGAGGCTTAATATCGGGCTTAAGATTTGCATCTGCGCATTTATAAAATTAAAAAAACAAACAGTAAAATCTACAACTTTTAACAATTATTTTCAAACACAGCACAAACTGTAATAATAGACCTTTGCTTTTGTAGGCTTTAATTAGCAGAACTTGGCTAAAACTATACTGACATGACAGTGACTTATAAACTAATAAATAGATTACAAACAGGTTACAATATATAACACGTAAATAAGGTATCAGGTAATATACATATCCAAGTAATGCATACAGCAATTATATTACACAAAGCGCATGAAACGAAAAATAAGGTTACAATGTTATAATTTTCTACCTCTGTACTCTACCACTCGACGGCCTCAGTCTCTGAGCAAAAAAGAAGAGAAAAATGCGACGTTGCCAAATCTTAAGGAGGCTTAATTAAACCCGACAATAATTGTTTCGGTGCTTACCTTAAATTAGTTAAGTGAGTTTAAGAAATTAAGTCAACTTTAGTTAAGCCAGCTTTTCTACATAACGGAGAATACGGGCATAAAGTGCATAGGTAAATTTACAAATCACACAAAATCATAAATCTTACAATAAGCACATTACATTCGTTTATTCGTCGGCCCCCGGTGATGACGTCACAAATGAGTGCTTTGTCCTTGTACTGTAGGAGTCATTGCTCGGAGTCTTTGGCGCTTGCGAGTTGAGTTGATAGTAAGAATAGGATTGTGTTGTCTAATGATTTGGATATTGACGGATACAAATTCCGAGTAATGCGATATTTATTTATGCAGCATTATTTTTGCTAACATACCATTGCTGACAATTTCAGGGGCTTAAAAATCTAATAAAGGAAACGCCTGCCTGTTCATACGAGTATAATTAATAACTATTTTTATTTGTATGTTTTAGTGGTGGCAAGTAGACAAAATATCTCCGGTGAAACTCTTTCTCGAAAACAGAAGCTTGGCAGGATTCAACCTTCGCCATTTGATGTACCAACAAAATGGCGCTGTCCACGTCGCTGAAACCGTAAAAAAAGTATTCCAACTGTTCCAAGACGGAAAAATTAAGCCGCTTTTGGACTCAACATGGGCATTTGAAGACGTAAGTGATCTTGGCCAATAGTAATACGGACTAATTAAAATTGTAAAAATATTTATGCACTTTGAGGATAAAATTTCACTCTAGTCTCTGTACTAATGCCTAGGAAATAAAAGAAATATTAAATTAAAATGCAAAATTGATGTATCTCGCCGATTAATTTATTGGAAATAGCTAAACATACAACATTAAAAAGTAACTTAAGAGCTACTCTTAGAATCAAAACCTAATTTTTGCTATCATTATTAATATTGACATTATGCTTACTCCACTACAGTTTTAGCATGGAATTGAACTTACGCGACTTGTCTAAAAAGTTATAATTGCACCGTGTATGCAGTAATATTTTCGACTCCGCTCCAACTAACTTTATAATCTGTGAACTGTTTCTCATACATATGGATATTTTTAAGGTAGTAACTGGCCTATAGCCTCTTCGGCGGCCTTTTCAATGTCCATATTTGGAATTCTTATGATTCGATATGTTACATTTTTGACCAATGTTTTTTTTCTTAAGTGTCCTAACAACTTGCCAAAACACACCAAGATTTTGAGTGAAATGTCAATGTCAACAATATAATAACCAGTCACCAACGTTGATATTTTGTATATGGAGTGCCGTTAAGTGATATTTTACTTTTTTGTCTCGATTAATTTTCCCAAAGTTAATAAAATCGTGTAAAACCACTCGACTCTCTTCTATCCCTCAGCGCAAATCTGTTGGTACATACAGGGTGTCTGGTAAAAACATCCTATTTTCTAGAGAGAATACAAAGGAGGTCAAAATAACTCTACTTTGTCATAGAAAAAATTCCTAAGGTGCACCATAATGGAGATACAGGGCCCCAAAGGGGTACCCAGCGATTTACATTTTTGACTCTAACTTTTGAACCAACTTGTATAATTTAATGAAATTTTAATATTTTTTATCTACAAGCGTGCGGTAAGTAACTACTTACCGCACTGATTTGAATGCGGGAAGTATCACTTTACCGCACTAGTGCTGTAAGTAATTACATACTATAAAAACAAGTTTTTATATTATTCTAGTGTATTTTTTATTTTTAAAAGAAACTTTATTAAACATTATATGTATAACAAATACTTACATGTTTAAATTTCTAAACTAATCCAAACTTATAAAACTTAGAAATATTAATATTAATTGTAGAATTTGTAACATTTCCAAACGATATCGATGAAGGAAGTGTTTTACTATCCGATGAGACACAAGAATTGAAATTTACAGATTTACTAAAACATGAGGTTCTCTCTGCATATTCTTCTACACCATTTATTTGCTTTGCAATTCCTATTTTATTTTGCACCGCATTTTCAATATAGCCCTCCGCAACACTGGAGGACTTTCATCCACCATGTATTTTTGAACTCGTGATATCCCCGCCAGCATCTACTAATAATGTAGCTGACGTCCTTCGATAACATTGTCCCTTATATTCTTTGGGACTGGACAACTTTAAATATGATGCAATTTCAGAAGGTATTTTTCCAAAAGTATTTATACCCAGTGGTTGGATAGTGCATCTTCCTTTTTTATATGCAATAAATAACCGTGTATGGGCAGTATGATCGGGTCTAAGGGCTCTATACTTCTTGAAAATTGAAATATTTTTAATTTCTGATGAAAATCCTTCCACGTAAACCACGAACTGTCGATCTACATGTGTCTTTGTATCCGGGACAGTTACAACAAGGTGGGTTTCAAATTCCTTAATATCTACAATTTTCATTTTACATAACTCCACTCGGCGACATGCCCGGCCCCAGCGATGCCCACAACGAGTACCACCTGAAACAAGCAAATAAGTTGTTATTTAAAGTAGATTAAAAAAAAAATCGCAATTAAGTACCTTCATTAATAAAAACTCCTCATCTGGTACCGTAACAAGGAATTTTACAACCTCATTCTTGGAGAATGCCTTTGATTTCTTAGCTTTGTATCCCACAGACTTCCTTTTTAAATATGCCATCAGTTTTGCATACCTGCTTATGTTGACATTACTTTTGATACTTATAGTAGATCTGAGCATTGAGTAATAACTCCATAAAGAGGATGATTTACTGTTCTTAAATTTATCCACAAAATAGGCAAGCATCACATCTTCACTAATTGCTTTAACTTTCTTTGATGAACACCAGTCCATGAAGAGCCCATATTCCTTCTCATATCTATGCCGTGATTTATCCGGCAATAAATTAAGGGTAGCTGCTTTAGCAATGTCCAGAACTTCCTTCGGAATTTCATCATCACTGCTGCTACTGACTTCCATTTAAAGGACGTAAAACACTCACGAAATTGTTACAAAAATAATTATCGTTTATTCCGTTGTCAAGTTTTACATCTGTCATATAAAAGCCAACTATTAAATTTCTATAATTTATTTCGCTAGCAACCTGATGTTAATGCATTGTTGATAACGACTTACGAGGCACCTACGGGGTAAATTAAAACAGTGCTCTTTTAGAGTTTTTAATATTGGTGCCCTAAAACATGCTGGTAGATAAAATATCGTACAATACACTTACGGTAGGTGTCTTTACCGCACTTGCGTGATTTACCAAACTCGCCTTCGGCTCGTTTTGTTAGTACCTACCGTACCTGTATTGTAATATACTAATAGAGGCCATAAATAGTCATTAAACCATACTCCAGTAGGTGCTTCACATCGTCAGGGAAGTCAGAAACGGACTTGCCACCACACTCGTTTGGTCCAAAATTTTGACCAGTGCCATTTGACAGAGCTGAACACTGATTTTTTAAATACTCTGGTCATTCCTCTTCAAATTTTCCTAATTTATTTCGATGAAACTGGCGGTTTTTATGACGTACTATACGGTTATAATGAGATGGGATACCATCATGCATGTATACTTTTTCCAATATCAGTTTGAAGACAAAAAAGCTTCGACCGGGCTTCAAAGGGACCGGCATCATATTCGGGGTTGTCAGATCTTTTTTAAAAATTCTTTAAGTTTTTATTATTAAAAGTGTTCTTTTATACCAGTATTTAATTCATAGTCAGTAACTCTCTTTGAAAGCTAGTTTGCAAAAAATGTACTTTGAACCAAGAAATTCATGAATATTATAATAATTTTTTTTTACTGGACAAATATTATTTATACAAAAATAATTTAAATCAAACTAAAAAGGAATTTCACTGTTGTTAAACAAAAAAATAAACAATTAACAAAGCCCTATATTTCTCCTACACTTATGAAAACTTTGTAGAACTGGCAACACCCTGGCAATAGACCGTCGAGGTCCACTGGCAATTTAAAGTGCGAACTATTTTTGCCGAGTGTGAAGATTAATAGAGCAGCATGTAAATACAAATTTATATGCTGTAGACAAGAACAGCAAATAGTTAAAAGTTCTCTGTCAATTGGGTGATCCCTTATCAGCTTTAAAATCAGTGTTTGTTTGAGGTATGCTATATTGGGAATCGGACAGCGGCGCGGCGTGACTGGTTGAAACGATTTACTGTAATTTACATATTTCATTTTCTGCTATGTAGTTTCAGACAAGTAAGTTTTTACTTGGTACCTTTTTTTTATTATATCAGTAGGTATGGCTTTTTGGCGACAATTTAAAACAGAAGGTCAAGGTGAATTATCGCAGGAATATAATGAGTCGGTGCCAGAGTCGGCCATCGAAAGCGAAATAAGTCTGGAATTAAGAAACAAAGATTTACATATTCAACGTCAACGCATTATTTTAAATATGTACGCGTGTTTAAAAAAAGAAAATCCGGGAAAAACTGAGAATTTGCTTTGTACAAGAATGTACTTGTAATGAATTAACACAACTTTGGTTTTATAAGAATGTAATTAATTTGGGGACTGTAACCGGTCATTCAATAAAGCGCAAACCAATAAGTCAAAAATTCCGTGCTGACAACACTACAAGGGATTTTATTCTATTTACAACTTTTACGAGGATAATATAGTGTCAACTTTAGAACTGGTTCGTGATAAATTGCGAGGTTACCCTAATTATAAGTAACAATCTTTAGAAACATTGCGTGGTGTTTTGTTAAAATGTGACTTTAAACATAAAAAATTAGATAATCCAATTGTTATAATGGAATCCCCGCGTATCATTGAACTACGACAGGACTATTTGCGCAAAATAAAGGAAGAACCTTGAATCCGATAAAAGTATAATTTATTTAGACGAAACTTGGTTAGATACTCATAATGTTGTTAAGTATGGTTGGGTAGACAGCAGTGGCGTAGCTAGCATTTTGGGGCGGGAGGGGCGAACTATTGTAGGGGCGCAGACCGCGGAGCTAAAGCGCCGCAGGGGAAAAATTTTTGGGATCACGCCCAAATTTTGTAGGAATTCACCTTCTTCATGCTCCCTAGGAAACAGGGGTCTGGCCCCCAAATGAAGTTAAAATCCGCTATATAAAAAGAAATAAATTAAATATGATGGAACGCTCTCAAAACCGGTTTTATTAAGTTTATTCCGATCGCTCTTCTTTACTAAAAATAAGATAACACCGATATTGTTTTTTAAGAATTATTTTTTAAGTAGTACAGGGGCGCCAGGCCAAGAGAGGCGGGGGGGGGGGCGATCGCTCCCCTACGCCCCCCTGTGGCTACGCCACTGGTAGACAGTACAGATTGTACTTTTGGTACACCGTGTTCGAGAGGAAAATGCGTTATGCCGGGAGAATAGATGGCTTTGTACCTAATGTGTTGCTCTTGTCAGCAAAGAATATCACTAATAATCAATCTCCAACTTTAAGCGCAGTTGTCCTTGATAATATTTGGCAGGTAATAACGAAATGAGTAGCGATGTATGGAAAAACTGCGTAGCTCATGTTATAAAAACAGAAAATGGATATTCTGTTTCACCGCCTATACCGCCAGTAGTAATCCAACCTGGAAACGATTCCACTTCTGAAGGTTCTGACGATTCCAGTCATTAAATTGTTTATTAAATTTAAATTAATTATGTTCCCTTAATACGTATCTTAAAAATTTGTTATATTACAGAACGTTTACTGTGATTCTGCTAATGCGATCAATTTGTTGTTAAATAATTAATTGTAAATTCTAACTACTAACTGTATATTCCAACTAACATAGTACCTGCCCGTATCCTTTCTTGGCAAGGAAAAATCATACCTCCTGGCGGTCCTGGCTGGACAAAGACATTTTTTTAAATTGTTTTCGGCAAAATGAGTATTTTTCTTTACAGAAAGACCATTTTAAAAATATTCTCTGCGGGCGAAGTCACGGGTACAAACCTTTTATCGATATAAACTATAATGAACAAGCTGTAATATATACTATTTAATCATATTAAAATTTTACAACAATCCGCATTTTAATTATTTGGTAGAAGCGACCGACGCCTAAGCTTGGAACAACTATACCACATTTGCTTCTTCTATCGAGAGACACGTATTTCAATAAATTATTCAAGTTTTGCTGCAAAAATTGTAAATAAACCTCACCTTTGAGTCTTTCTTCCAAAACAAATGGACCTATAAAGTTGTTTCCGATATTGCCAGCCCACACATTTACCATAAGCCTTTGTTGGTGTTTATTTTGAATTATGGCGTGCGGATTTTCATTAGCCCAAAAATGTAAAATATGTAAGTTTATTATGCCATCTCTTGTAAAACCGGCTTCATCGGTGAACAATATAAAATTAGAAAAATTTAGATTTACGTTATGTTGCTGGTAATCATTTGGACACACTGTACTTTTTAAACATGGTATGGGTGAAATACCTGTTTTTTTTTTAGAGTTTCAAGTACAACCCATTTTTTAACATTGTTTTGTGTCGCGATCTTTCTTATGCTGTTTGAAGGGTTATCAGCAAAATCTTGCAAAATTTGTTCCTCTACGTGAGGGTCTCGTGCTCTCCTGGGAGGTGCCTCACCGCAACGTCGCGGCAAAAATCACCCTGAATAAAAAATTTCAAAAATTAATTCGTTAACTCTAATCATTTTTTACCTGTTTCCCTTGGGCTCCGATCTTTGAAAGGTTTTTTGACTTGGCAATGTTCGAGCTGGAAATCTTTCAGAATGAAGTCTTTGTGCCTTCGAAGAGTTTTACAGCGCTTCACCATAAATTGAATGCATATTAGCATATTCTGCGCAGGGTTGATAAAAATCATGATTTTTTTGATTTTTTAAAAAAATTTACTAGCTTTTATAAATATTATTATTTTTAAATATTTCTAACTGCTTATATTTTGTTTTGTTAAGTAAACAAATATTTTTAGGCAGGAATAGTACAGAGATACGAAGCAAAACTGGAGAAGTTTTAACATGCAAATTTCGTTCGCGTAGTTTTTGCAAGTTTGCGCCTTTGTCGAAACTTGTATTAACGTGAAAATTTCGTCCGCGCAGTATTGCAAGTTTGCCGCTTTGTCGAAACTTGTAATAACTGGCAGAAAACGCCCGGCTATATAAACGATACGCACTTATTTTAGTTATCAGTAATATTTTTGCTTTAGGGGTTAATCTGTCAAAACATTTGAACTCATGACAAGCCGGGGCAGAAAGGAATTTGGTGTTTGGCAGCATTTTATAAAAAAGAAAGTGGTGGGCAAACTAGGTTGTAGAGCAGTATGTAAAAAGTGTGGTAAAGAATTGCAAGGTCTAGTGGACAGACTAAAAAGTCTGGGAAACCTGCAAAAGTGAAACTAGTGATATCAGCAGTGGTCTTGAAACTCTGCATGGTGATTGTCAGTCACAGCCTGGAACTAGCCAGAGTGAAATTATCCAGTTGGCAAAGAAACAGAAAAGCGATAACTGTGAAAAGGGAAGTGTAGGTGGATGTGAAAATAGTGGAAGTAGCGGTCATTTGGATTATTTTGTTGTACGAACTGGACAAGATAAGAAAAAAAGAATTGGATAGACAAATAGCCAAAGCCGTTTACGCAACAAATTGCAGTTTTAGAGCTATAGAAAATAAAGAGGTTCGAAAGGCCATAGAAATGCTAAGAACTGGTTACCTTCCACCATCTAGATTTCAGTTATCATCAACGCTCTTGAATGAAACATTTGAAGAAGAAAAATCTAATTGTTTTAACAAGTTATCTGGACAATCTGTATGCATGTCCTTAGATGGATGGTCCAATATACATAATGAGCCGATAATCTGTGTCGTTTTGACTGCAGAGGATGGAAAGCATAGATACATCTGGTCATCCCCATACAGCTGACTATCTTGCCGAATTGGCTATTAACTCAATAAATAAGTGCAAAAATGAATATAACTGTAAAGTTACCAGTATTGTTACAGATAATGCGAGCAACATGGTCAGTATGAAGAAAAAAATTACCGAGTCGTCTAATTACCCTATAATTACATATGGTTGTTCGGCACACTTACTTAGTTTGCTCTCCAAAGATTTAGAAGCATCGCAGATAAAAGAACATATAGCACATATTGTGAAATACTTCAGAAATACCCATTTGCCAAATGCTTGGTATAAAGAAAAAGGGGGCAAGAAATTGGTCTTACCTCAGGATGTTCGATGGAATACACTTTCAGATTGTCTTGAGATTTATGTAAATGAGTGGCCAAAATTGTTATTAATATGTGAAGAGCATAAAGATCAAATTGATCCAGTGATTTTTAAAAAAGTTTCAGATATCTGTATTAAAAGGATGGCTGAAGATTTTCTACAGTTTGTTGCTAAAACCAATTTCTATAGCACTGGATGCAATGCGACCAAAAGGTGCATTTTTATCTCAAGCAGTTTACATATGGAAAAGTTACTGGCTATTTTTGACAGTTTTGAATTTGAAGAAGAAAGAAGCTTGCGTCAATATTAATTATTTAGGAACAGATATGTTCAAGCTTTAACCCCCTTTCACTTTTTGGCGTATATTTTGGATCCTACAATAAACAAAGAAGAATATCCATTACTAGCTGAAGAAACATTGTTTCCAAATATTTTGCAGACACAGGATTATTACCATTACTAATTAAGTTGAAAGCTAAGTCGGACCCTATAGTAATTTCTGTTTTGTGTGCCTGTGCATCGCCTGCTGATATCGAAAGGATGTTTTCTACTTATGGATTCGTACATTCAGATATAAGAAACAGACTTGGCAGTGACAAAGCAGCTAAACTAGTATTTATATTTAAGCATTATAACACTTAGGTTTTTTTATATTTTTTTTTGTTTAAATTAAATATTTTTTTTGTATTACAAAGGGTTTTTTAGTTTTAATTTTTAAAGTTTTATTTTTGTAATAATCAGCTGTTCTCTTCGATTATTGTAATAAAATAATAAATAACACGATATAAAAATGCGTCTGGGTTTTATTTTTTGTATGAACAAATACATTTTAAGTCTTGAAATTTTAAAACTCTTTTTTAAATTAATCATGATTAAAAAAAAAATCATACTGATTATAATCATGATTTTAATCGTGATTTTAATCAATTGATTTTAATCATCTCAACCCTGATTCTGCGTAAGAATATTCTTCCATTTTTCTTAATTATTTTCACTTGAAGGCGGTTTTGACAAGTTCCGTCAATAGTAATTCATTATGTAGGTATTAACAATAACAACCTGATTTTTACCTGTTTGTGTTTAGCATTAGTAACTTTTGAATGTTTCGCATAAAAGCCGATTTATCTCAACAACCGACAGTTTTATCGAAGTAAATTAAGAGTACCTTTTTTAAAGAGGAATGGCCAGAGTATTTAAAAAATCAGTTTTCAGCTCTGTAAAATGACACCGGTCAAAGTTTTGGAACAACGAGTGTGGTGGCAAGTCTGTTCCTGGCTTCCCTGACGGTGACAAATAGCATCTACTGTAGTATGGTTTAATGACCTTTTATGACCTATTTTTCTACGACTTAATACACTGCGTCCATTAATTATGGAATAGGTAAAAAAGTACTCAAATTTTAAACATCCATATCTCCATCAAAATTATATCAATCCACCCAATTTTTGATTTATTAGGTAGGCCGTCCCTTGGACTACTTAGCACAAAGTATTTCACCTTACTTTGTCTTTTTTATAGAGGATGATGGCTAAGATACCAAGCCATGTAAAATGTGCTGATTTTAAAATTAATGTTTGGAAAATACGAAGCAATGGAAATTGAATTTTATTAGTGTACTGGTTACAACTTTATGTTAGGTACTTACTGTACAAATTACAGCGCAGTGCCGTTCGTGTCAATTAAAAAAAAAATAAAAAAATAAAAAATGGAATAGGTAAAAAAGTACTCGAATTTTAAAATCAATATCTTCATCAATCCATTCAATTTTCAGTTTATTAGGTAGGCTGTCCCTTGAACTACTTATAACAATGTGTTTGACCTCACTTTATGTCTTTTATACAGGATCATGGATAAGATACCAAGCCGTGTAAAATGTGCTGATTTTAAAATTAATGTTTGGAAAATACGAAGCAATGAAAATGGAATTTTATTAGTGTACTGGTTATAACTTTATGTTAGGTACTTACTGTACAAATTACAGTGCAGTGCCGTTCGTTTAAATTAAAAAATCTGTATATTGCAAATTTTATTGACTGAAAACGTTTTACTTCTATTTGGATTTACGTTGCTAGTCAACCAATTGCCCTTGTCAATTTATCAAGATTATAAATTTGTTGGCAGTTCTTGACAAGGCCTTTTGTTTAGTTTCTTTTTTTAAATGAATGCCAATATCCGATTAATATCTCCAGAAGAATGTTCCTATGCAAGAGGACTGTTTGAGCAGGGCCGGTCTCAGTCTGATATTGCCAGAATCATGAATAAAACGCAAGGGGCTATATCAAAAATTTTAAAACGGTATCGAGAATATGGATCGAATCAAAGAAGAGCAGGGCAAGGCCGACCAAGGAAAACAACTGCTAATCAGGATCGGTTTTTAACAATGCAATGTGTTCGGGAGCGATTTACAAGTACCAAGCTAGAAGCACGGTTGTCAAACGTTCACAATGTTCGACTATGTAAGCAAACAATACTTAACGCTTAAAAGAGGTCCAACTGAAACCGTACGAAGCAGCGATAGGACCAAAGCTGGAACCGCACCATAGACGTGAACGATTGCAGTTTGCTCAAGAGCATTTGTCATGGGGTGAAGATGAATGGGCTAATGTTTTATTTAGTGACGAATCCCGTTTTTGTCTATACGGCAATGATAGACGTTTAAAAGTGTTTCGAAGACCTGGTGATCGCTATGCTCAGTGTAATTTTAAAGATCGGGTTATTTATGGCGGTGGATCAATTATGGTTTGGGGAAGTATATCTCTAGAGGCAAAAATGGAATTGGTATTTGTAGAGCGATTAACTAGTGACAGGTACATTACGGAAATTCTTCAGGAGCATGTTGTGCCTTTTGCTCCCTTTAGTGGAGAAAACTTCATTTTTATGCAAGATAACGCACGTCCACATACGGCGAGAATAGTAACGGAATATCTAGCAGAAACGGGAATTACCGTAATGAATTGGAAAGCTCGAAGCCCAGATCTTAACCCTATAGAGCATTTATGGGATCGAATGGGTAGAGGTTCGTGCAGAAGCTAACCCACCAGAAACTTTGGCTCAGCTGAGATTGACGCTACAAAGAATATGGGAAAATATGGATCAGGTTTTTATAAGAAATCTGATTCTCAGTATGCCAAATCGTTGTCAAGCTGTCATTAATGCCCGTGGAGGAAATACGCGTTATTAATTTTTATTCTTATAATTAAGTTTTTTCTTTAAATTGTTATTACTATTGTTAAGTTAGTGTTATATCACGATTTTTTAATTTTTTTTAATTAACACGAACGGCACTGCGCTGTAATTTGTACAGTAAGTACCTAACATAAAGCTGTAACCAGTACACTAATAAAATTCCATTTTCATTGCTTTGTATTTTCCAAACATTAATTTTAAAATCAGCACATTTTACATGGCTTGGTATCTTGCCATCATCCTGTATAAAAAAGACATAAAGTAAGGTGAAATACTTTGTGCTAAGTAGTCCAAGGGACGGCCTACCTAATAAATCAAAAATTGAGTGGATTGATATAATTTTGATGGAGATATGGATGTTTAAAATTTGAGTACGTTTTTACCTATTCCATAATTAATGGCCGCAGTGTATATTATGTTAATTTAAATAAAACTTCGACTAGTTTCTATATGTAGTTTAAAACCGGCAAGGCTAACAGAGAAAATCACTTCTTTCAATTCCTTTTTTACAAATATTCTTCTCCTAAAAGGCCGCAAAAACGATCTAGAAGATTCAACAACTTGTCTATTTATAAATTAGTATTTTTTATTGTACCGTAAAACGGGGTTACATTGAACGTTTTATATTTATTTTGGTTAAAACAAGTCGTATTTTCTATCGAATTGAAGTAAAAAAATTACCGTAGATAAGTGACCATATAGAGATACTTGTAAATATACCAAACTGGAAATAAAGTATCAGAGCAGGTTGGCATTAAAAAAAAAGTGAGTGTTCAAAATTACCCCATGGTTGGGGCAACATTGAACACCCGCAGTTATTATCGTTTAGTACAATTCAGATCAGCATTTTGTTCGATGTAACCCCGCCATGAAAACAAGCGTTAAAAAATATATAAGTGGATGTATTTTTTTTTAGTTTGTGCTTTTATTGGTAAATAAAATAGAAAAAAAAAATGTTTAAAACAATTTATTGACACTATATTTGTTACAAAGCCGGTAATAAACTTATTCAATAGCAAACCAATATTCTGTTTTGAGGAAATACATATAGATAGGTTAGGTTGGTATAAAAATAAAAAAAAAATATAAAATTTTAATATCTTAGCCTAGTGTGTATCCATCAAATTTTATTGGAAACTGCAATTTTCCGCGACGGTCCACTATTGGGGATGGCAGAACTCTTTCCAAATCATTGAAGTTTACAAGTGATATATCGTCTTGCTGAAAGAAAAAACATTGCTAAAGTTTAGGGGGTGGTATCATATGACAAGCTTACCTCTGGCCAGTGGAAGACTTATTTTCTTTCTTGCCTTAAGAACTTTATGATGTAGTCTCCATCAACTGTTTTGTCTTGTATCAGGCCAACAAAAAACTTTAAAGTTTTTTTTGTAGCGAATCTAACAAGCGCATAATCGTTAACGTTTACAGTGCTGGTTACCATCTCTGTTTCCTCCAAGTTCTCCTCTTCACGCAGTTCTGCAAAAAATGTTTCTTGGTCACAGTCGGACTCGGCTTGAAGCACAATATCTGCATCAGAATCGCTATCAGACAATATATCAGGAGAGTTTCTTCTTTGTTTAGTTGAGGCCCCAGAACTTTCCCCTAATTCAAAGTCTTCTCGTCCTATGCTCTTACCCGGTTTTACATTTATTTTCTTTTTTCTGGGCGCCCTATTTGACTCTTTTTTATGGCGTATACTTTTTAAAAAATCCAGAACACTATCATTTAACCCGTTTTCAAATTCTTCAGTTTCTTCGGTCTCTCTGGGTAATTTCTTCAATATTTCGTTTCGATCTAAGGGGTATATGCCTGTTGCCTGAAAGCCGCTTATAAGGTTTTGTTCGCCAGTTTCAGAAAATTTAATCATTAGTTTAGCTAATAATTTTGGGAATGTTTCTTTTGGAAGTCCTGTTGAACCCGTTGTTAATTTGTAATCGGAAAGTATTGCACGCCACTGTTTCTTCAACGGCCCGAAAACAGAGACATCGAGTGGTTGTGCAATATGCGTAGTATTTGGAGGTAAACATATAAAACGCACATTGTTTTCTGCTGCTAGTCGGATAACTTCTGGACAAAAATGGCTTGCCAAATTGTCACCAATTAGCACTTTAGGTCCTTCGTAATGTTTCGTGTAGAGGAGAAATACAGATCTAAACCAATCTGCAAACGTAACAGAGTCGAACCAACCATGACTTGTTCGATTGTATCTTGTTCTATCTGGACCTCCTTCGGTCCATGTCGTCCATAAATTTTCTGCCTTATAGACAACATACAATGGCAGCAAGTTCCCTGAAGCACTTCCACAAAACATAATTGAAATGTTGGATTTGGAATGGGAGAGCAAACGCTCGGGATATTTTACCCCTCTTTTAAAAAAACATTTAACAGAGCCTGGGTCGTCCGACAAATTGGTCTCGTCAAAATTAAATATCAGATTTGAGGGTACACCTGCTACAGATTCTTCGAGATTATCAAAATAATTCATAAAAGTTTCCCTCGTAGCAGCCGCTCTGCTTGGATTAATATTTTGTGCCTTTCTTGTACTAACTTCTCTATTTCGCTTCAAAAAACTTTTAATCCAATCAATACCAGGTATATTATTATTAAATTGTATCACTTTTCGGCCTAGACTATCTAAATGGCTCTTCACTAAATGACGCAAATCATCATGGGTCAAAGGGAGCCCCATTCAGCAGTTCTTAATAGGACATTTACCAGTAACCTTTCTTCCTCTTGACTTAAAGCAGGCGGCCTTCCAACAGATTTAAGCCGTTTTTTATCAATCTTGCAGCTTAATGTTCCCTTTGGAATCTTGTATTTCTTAGAAGCCTTGCTAAGTGATATCTTCTTTTCATTAATTTCATGAACTGCTTTTTCCAGAGTCTCGGTAGTATAGTTCTTGTAAGTCCTGCTTCCCAACTTTTTTACGTAAATACACATTTTAAATTATAACCTCAATATCAAAAATACGTCCCTTCTAGACAAGCAAACAATTATAACTGGCGTTCGCATACAAAACATGCATTACACACGTTGATTCTTGTTGTTCAATGTTACCCCACGAGGTTAATTATTGTTCAATGTTGCCCCAGTGGCATCATGAAAAGCGCACGATTTTTTACTTTAAAGAATATTATTTTTATAAGTAAAAAAATAACCGTTTTTTTATTTGAAATCACGTTACTAATAATAATACAATATTCTATATTTACAGCTTTTCGTTTATAGTGTACGGTAAATCTGATGCAGACAAAAGTTTTTAGTACATTTTTTTCATCATTTTTTTTTCTAAACAAATATAATTTTTTTTTGTTTCGCTAAGTCCGTTTAAACATGAACTGCGTAGAAAAATATAAAGTCCATGGGGTTTCTTCATTGTACAAAATTTATATCACTGTTAAAAATACTAGGGTAAAAAGTTATAAACAAAAATAAAGTTAATGGTCAAATTGTTCAATGTTAGCCTGTGGTTCAATGTAACCCCGTTTTACGGTAGCCCAAAAATAAGTAACAACATGCAAATTAGATTCTTAACAGATACGAACCGCGGTAACAGAAACTAGTATATTTGTAATAATTTCTGATTGGTAATGTATAAATCATGGCAGACGTTGTCATAGCAACGTATTACACGAGGTTTCTTCCAGCAGAACCAAATCACCGTCCCCGAACGATCATTTCCAGCCTGTCAATTAAATTTTGAATTAGGCATTTGATTGTTGCAGTGGTAAATTAGTTAAGCGACCGTTCGGCGACGGTCCTAGTATGGCTCTTTCTGCCAGTTTACGGCGATTTTCGTATTCTAACACAAGGATGTGAACGAACCGAAGAAAAACTGAACCGAAGATATTTGATGTGCAGTGTGGTCTCAGGTTCAAAGTTTTGTATAGTAAAGTTTACATTATATCGTTGACCTTTACTGCAATAAGTCAGCTACCTGATTAAACATATTGTGTAGGTCCCAACATCTTCAAACCCCAATAAATGGGTGCAGAGTCGGCTTGAAAATTGAAAAGAAATTGAATACTATACAAGTGTCGTTAATAGGTGTTTATTTTTTGGTAACAGGAATTTTAATTGAGCCTGCGCAAATATTAACGAACCAGTCTTATACTATGGTGAATAGTAAGTAATGACGGCTGGCTAGAAAATCTTGTCCATTCATTTTGGCCCTGGGGGAGGTTGCTTATTCTCCGATCCCGAGCGTTATTCGCTTTTAAAGCAAGTAATCCTAACAGGTATTGTTGCCAGGCCGCCTTTGCGCAGGCGCTTCTCCGTCAATTCTTCCATATCGACTGAGAGCACTCGCTAAAAGATTTTAGAGGAACAAATTTGCAAATTGAACGGGAAACTCCGAGCCGGAGCTGTGAATAATTTTCATACAACTGAATGGGCAAAATGATATACTAAATTCAGTAAGATAACTCCCTTGATACATAAATAACTATTACAGGTTGGAGAAGCTATGCAGAAAATGCACGAGCACAAAAACGTAGGAAAAATGATCTTGGACCCAAGCCTGGAACCCAAACCCAAACCAGCCACCCCCGCCAAGGGTAAGGACAAGAAGAAGCAGTCTTCCGAGGAAAAGAAGGACAGCGAGGAGAAGAAAGAGGACAAAAAGGAGGAGAAGAAGGAAAAGGAGGACGATAAGAAAGAAAAAGAGGAGAAGAAAGAGGAAGCTGTCACTAACGGAACTGGTGAACCTGCTGATGACACTGGTAAGGCAGACAAAAAGTAAATTTACAAGAATAGGTTTGTTGACAATGATTTTAATATTACAAATATCAAGATAATCAACTTCATGTGAATACACAAAGATGTACCAGACACTCATTAATTATTGTAAATTCCCCCCAAAATATCTATTTAGTAATAGGTCTTTGTGTATTTTATTTTACCGAAAAAAAAAATTATTTTATCGAATTTATTTTTTTACGTTATAAAATTGTTTAGGTAGATTAGCAATCATTGAAGATGTCAAGAAATAGACACTGGGATTTTTATCAATTTATTAACTTGTCCTTATAGAGTTTAATTATCCAATCTATGTTGTATATTGGTCTAGAAAACATTAAGAGACAGATAGATCGTTTAAGGCATATAACCAATTCTCTATCTTTTATCGTTTTCGATATCCCATATTAAAGGTTTTAACTTTCGGTAGAGCCTTCAACTATAATCTGGACTAAATACAAAAAAAGTCGCCAAATTTACTCAGGTTTTCTCTGATTTTCGCTCAGTTTTGTCCATTTGCTGGCATCTTTTATTTGGAACTTCGCAGGGATCTCAAAAGTTTTGAAAAACTGACCATACTTGCTGTGTTATAATTTTAAATATCAAAAAACCTAAAAGTCTGTGCCGTTAAGACCAAATCGGTAGGATTTAACCCAAGTTTCCATTTATTTTTATAATATTACGTTAGAATGTATTACTGTAGTTTGTTTAAGTGTATAAGTTTGTATTATTAATTTTTGGACAATTTTTAATGTTTAGTTTAGTGATAAATTTTATCTATGTTTTTATGTGCTATGAAAAGGAAAATAATCAAAATTAATGGAATTTTTTTTAAACGTAAATTCCTAAGGGAAACAATACACTTTCTCTTTGACAAATCTAAGTAAAAGCTCACTCAATTCAATACACTTTGCAATAAAGCCATTCATAAGGAAGATTCATGAATCAATTAATTATTTATTTAAAATACCTTTTCTTTTATACGCACAGCTCAATATACAGGTAGCCTAAAATATTTGTCAAGTAGAAACTGGTGTTTGCTTCATCATTATAATTTATATACAGTGTGATTTAATCTTCACCGCTGCTTGCTATAAACTTTTCTTAAAATCGTCCAATAATTGCCATCTTTATTCCTGGATTAATCATAAAGCTCTTAGTCTGAATCCACATGTAAAATAATCATCAAGGTAATAAAATTTTATTAAAAAACAACAAAAATATTTTTCAACAACAAATAACACATTTTACATTGCATTTTTAATTAATATTAATGACAATGTTTTCGATGAGTGCAATAATAATTTCGTGCCGAAACGACTCATTTTGATTTTAATTTAGAATAAATCGAGCAAAATTGATAAATGACCCTGTCATTAGTGACAAGCGAGTCAATACAAACAAAAGCACCTAATGCGAATTGGAAACAAAGCCAATGCTCCTTTTTATTTTCTGAATTGGGGACAATTTGATATTTTGACACGATTTTAATGTTAAAGTGTAAATTTTTAAAATTAAAATTATCGCAAAAAAACAATACAAATCGATGTTTTATGGAAGTTTTCAAGTATCATATTTCTACAAGGAAATATTTTGGTTGATATTTTTCCTGAAATATGCTTTGTATCGTAAAAAAAGTTACATGCGGTCTTGTCGAGTTAGAGAAAGGTCTTACGTTACCAGGATGGTTGCTATGCAAATAACAGTTGTGATTGGTTTAAAAAAAATCGAAACAAAAAATATAATACTTACCTTTCTTAATGAATTGAACGTACTTCAATCAGACCCTTTTCGATTTATGCCGCTTTTCGTGAAATAAATCGGGGAAATATTAATTTCGGGCGAAACTTTTTTAAATGTGACCGTTTTCTAGATAAGCGTCAATACAATTCGATCTCTAGACACAATGACACATACAACTTGTCATTGTTTCTTACCTTTAGCGCCAAAACGTGACTCTTGGAATTATGTCACTTTTCTGGAAGACCATCGAATGTCCGTTTTGCGTGCAGAGTCAATTGTTTGGTATTTCAGGTGAGTTTATGCAACAACTTCGACTTTACAAATCGAGTTTCAAAACTCGTTATTTACGTCCGTATCGCGCGTCTCCGTTCGGATGATGCCAATTTCACCTATCCGTAATACGCGTACGTACGCATGTGGATTCAGACTTAAAACAACTTGAAATTATAAGGAGATGCAAGGGATGTCTCCCGGATCACACTGTATAGAGTGGGCCTTTAAAAATCTTTCATTTCATCTGCAAAATTATACAACAATGCTTTACTAGTGTTTTCTGTGGGGTTTTAAAGGAAACATGAACCTTAAAAAAAACTATATTTGGAGCCACATATCTGTATTATCGAATTCAGACCAACAAGTAGTTAGCATTTGATAAAAAGTATTTTTCCATGCTTAGTGAAACCAAGAACGAATCTTAAAGTTTGTACTACGTAGTAAGTACTCGCGAGTATATTTTTGCTAAAATCGCCATTTTGAAGCCATATCACACAAAGTTTTTATTACACTTTACGAATTTTTATACGTTTTAGAACTTTAGTGACCAACGTCTTGTAAGGATAAACATATTTTTTGCGCTTTTTGTATTCTCTACTGCTCACGTGTAAACTTACTATAACATAATGTATTTACGAGTAACTAACTGTGCAAAATATATTTTCTTAATGGTGCGTATCGAATGGATTTTATTTAGGAAAAAACAAGCTATGTTCTGTTTAAAAATTATAGATATTGGATTAAGCTAAAGTATGTTAAATATTGCTTAAAAATTATATGTAAATGTAAGACTGATGTGTTAAGCTACTGCATATTATTGTTTGGATGCCTGTATAATAAAAATTGTATGATTACCATATTTCGAATGTTTTATTGGGTTCTGTTAAATCTTTACAAAATGTTTGGGATCCGTTTGCAGAACAGCCCGCCTAGCTTTTCTCAAAGTAGGAATTAAGAAAAATCCCAAGAAGAAAACTAACGTCAATACTTCTATTACCCTTGTAAGTTAATATAGCGTCAAATGATAGACTAGATGCCGTTACTTTTGGCTCTGATTAACTCATTTAATAAACGATTAAAATAATCACGGTTTCTAATGTGCCAAAGCCTTCAAATTTATATTGACATTGGCACATTTAAAATCCTAATTATTTTAATCGTCTATCAAATGAGTTAATCAGTGCCAAAAGTACTGGCACTAGGACTCGACAGATACATATTTATTTATCACCCACATATCAACCCAAAAGCTTTACAGTAGTAGTTACCTAGTTCCGTATACTGCGACACAACCAACATCACTTGAAAAACACGAACTTAGAGTTGTCCCTTATCCTTTCCGTCAGACCCAATCCTTGGACGCGTTTCGCCGTTTACGGCTCCTCAGCAAGGCTCCGGGTCTGACGGAAAGGTAAGGGACCTCAAAGTGCTTTAACACAGAAATGCAAGTTTACGAATGAGAGTTGCAGCACGTGGCTACATCTCGTGGCAACATCACGTCCGAAGACTGAAGAGAACCAAGCGGTTTGATCTTGTGTAGTGTGTAAAGCTGTAAATAAAGAGCACAAAGCGCGAGTGAATGTGTATCATCTATCTTGAGCAATCTAAAGAACCTCATCGGATGGAGTTTAGGTGAAAAATAAACAAATAGGTTAGTCCAGGTTAGGTAAAACGTGATGGTTGGGTATGTTGTGTTTTTGAGCAAAACAAGTATTAAAACGTCATTTTTGAAACTTAACTTTATTAAATAAATTTACAAAATCGAGGCAACATAATACCACAAAAATACCTTTTCATCAGCAACGAGTGTTCCCACCTCTTGTTGCCTGACAACGTCGTGGCATGCTTAAAATTAGCCACTTAATCTCTTGTTGATCAATTTTGACACCAAATTCCATTGAGCCTTTCTGTCATGTCTTAGGTATGCGGGTTGAGATTACCGGGCTCTCATTCTTCTACCCATTATGGTCCATAAATAATGTTCAATCAGGTTGAGGTCCGGGCTGCATGGCGGCAAATTCATTGTCTCAATACTGACTTCTTGAAGATGGTCTGACACGATCCTAGCTATATATGGCAGTGTATTATTTTATTTATTTATTTACGGTATACGCCATTTACAAAAGGAAATAACAATGTAACTTATATATTATTATACAATAAAGTTGAATCTAATGACACAATAGATTAAAGATAAATATTTCATATTTCATAAAACACAGAGAGTTGATCAGTATCAGTCAGTCAAAGAGGCAATACATTACTACGAATTTTTCTCTTAAGATCTAATTTAAACTTAGAATGAGTGGCATGAATATCAAAGTCATGCCTATCGAAGTTACGCTGCAGCCTGGTCAAAGGACGAAACATGCCATAATTGGTAGAATGAAAAGGTAAACAGAAGAGACTTCTGCTGCGAGTATTGTGTCTGGTATTAAAATATAATTCAGATAAAAGATAGTCACAATCTATGTCACCCGTAATAAGCTTAAATAAAAAACACATATCCAAGTGGAAACGTCTTATCTTGTAGAGAACACAGATTAATACTGTTGAATGAGTTGATAATCTATATGAAAATTATGAAAACGAATTTGTAATTTGTGTGCACAAACACGCAGAAATCTCTTCTGCACACCCTCAATCGCCTGCACATGCACCTGATAGTTAGGTGACCACAACACACTGGCAACTCCAGGCCGGGTCTTACCATGGAGCAATACAATAATTTAAATGTTTGACATGAAAATTCTATACTGTTTCTAGATACAAATCCAAGGTTTCTATAGCCCGTACATGTAATAGAATTAATATGGTTAACAAATGTGAGAGATCTATCCAGTATAACTCCAAGGTCACGAATATCCCCCACTTTATCCAAGACAACACCAGCTATATTATAATTACATATATATATAAGCATAAATTATTTTTTCCGCACAAATAACGCAGGACAAAAGTTCTGAATTAACTTAATTAATTAAGTTTTTATGATCCAGTTGTATAATTTTAGGTTTGGTTTATGGGTGGTTAGGATCAGGGAGCAAATAAAACCTTATAGTTTTAATTAGCCGACATTGTAACACAATGAGTGCTAATGATGTTTATGAATATTTTAAAAAGCTTAATTTTCATTTTCTTCTTTAATCTAATAAATTTTCTTGTGTAAACTTGGGATAATTCCAAGAGACATTTTACACACATATATAGGAATGTCACGTTGATATTTAAGGGAGTGATAGTGCTCGTCAAAATAGAAAAAAAAAACCATAAACATGCGGTCAAAATGGCTTCATTTTTGATATACAGGGTTTCAAAACTTTAATTTTTTTCGTTTTTCTCCCATATTTTCCGAGATAATTATTTTAAATTTGGTACACTTATTAGCTTTTACTTTTAAAATCAATAAAATGTCTAAATTGTCAGAGGCGGTATACAGCATCTGTCATCGTTTTCTATGTTATTGGCGGAAATAGCCGTCGATGCAAACCAAGTGTTATCCAAGTAACAAAATTTAAAAAAAAGTAGTTGGCTGCTACAGCTCATTTTATTTTCCGTTGGTTAACTTTTTTGACTAATTTTGTTAGTTGATGTCTCTTCTTAAATCCATTTATTTTCATAATCTAGTTTATCTACATATGCGCTTAAACTACGGTTTGGCCTAGGTAGTGGCGCATATTTAAAATTAATATAGGTAGCGAACAAGTTTCCGGTAGTGACCTTACAGCATATTATGGAAGTATATATTGCCCTGGCTCAAAGATATTTCCCGCATTAACGATAATCCACTGGAATACGGCTTCGCATTTGGGGAAAAATCTTCCAAAAAAAAACCATTTACTTTCTTCAGTCAAACATGTCCGCCATAGCAGACAACTTCAATGCAGTGGGCCAAATCTCCAATCAACCAGCACGGAGTGCCGGCGGAAGAAGGCCATTACAATAAGGGCGTAGATTTTCCGTTTTGTGGGTGAGTCTTTGTTGGAGGCGTCGCCAGTAGTCCCCCCCACTGGCCAACGGCATGTGTATCGACCGTGTGGGTGTTGATGTGTAAGAAAAAAAGTATTTATTATTTGGCGTGTTAGTGTGGTGATGTTTTTGGAATTTAATTCTATGTATTTTATTGAATTGTGTTCGTGTTCATTAGTCGATACCCATACCTAAGGCAGCGGGAGGTGATACAAGGGTAGTTTTGCGTATATTGGTTTGTGTTTGATTGGATTGTTTGTCATGTCTATTTAGTTAGGTTTGTTGTCAATGGTGAGTTGTTTATTTTGTTTGTATAGAAGTCGGTTGATATGTCTCTAATATAGTCTAGTATGTTCGGTATGTCGGCCATGCTATGCAGTTCTGCGATGCTTACGTACCTGTCGGATGACGTAACACATCGCAGAATTTGTTAGTTGATGTTTCCAAAGCTAGTTAAAGTCCGACACAAGATAAATGGTCATGATTTTACCTGCTTTATAACGATCGAATGACTTTAACCCCCATAAAGCAATTAAGGGCTGGTTTGCAAGCGTTTCTTAGTAACAGGTATTTTATTTTTATTTTGATAATGTACGTATTTTAGGTATAATTAATTATACCTGTCGACACATTGGAAATTTTCAAATTATTAGTAAATCATTTGAACTGTGCCATTAGCGGTGTTCAGTGGTGTTATTACATGTTCAGACTGTGGGTTGAAAACTGTGAATCCGACGACGGAATTGAAGGGAAAAACGAGCAAAAAACATAGTAAGAGCGTGCCTTAATTATGTACTTGAAGTCAAAAATAATTATAAAAAATTTTGGGAAAACATAAACCTTTAATTATATCAGTGAATGATAGTGATAATACAGATCCAAACTATCGAGATGAATCATTTTACTCATAGGGTTTTATACAGGGTCTTCCACGTAGAAGTTCCGCATTTTCAACCCGGAAATTGCACAGATGTCCAAAAAGCCTTTGCCATTCGTTTTCAAACAAAGATAAATTTATTCCGATATGTCAAAAATTAAAGAAAATAAAGGGGGGTGGAACTTCTACGTATAACACCCTGTATAATAAAAATTATATATTACGGCTTACTACTTTTACTTTATTTTTGTACAGATATAAACATTATTTCAATCTTGCAACTACCACCCTGGACCGAAATGATTTATTGGCCAAAAGCAGTGTAATAATGAAAAAAATAAAAAATTAAAAATTAAAAAAATTTGATGGAACTTGTTGATTTGTTTTTTCTTTTGTTATTTTATTGATAATTAAATAGTACTTAATTATTTTAAATGTTTATCTATTTTATGAGTAATAAATAAAGAATGATAATTATTGATTTTGTTGATGATCATATCCTTAGAGTTTTTTTCATTACACAATTAAGAGAACCACGGCTTCCCAGTTTTGTCTTTTCGGCTCTTAGAGCAGGGTCGTAGTTTGCATAAAGAAAGGTAGTTAAAATTGAATTTCCAGAGTTAAAATTGGGCGCCAACCAGCCTTAAGTGACTGATAGAAAATGAAAAGATAGGTAAAGCTAGAAATGCTATAAAAGATTGCCAGCTTAGTTGATTAGCAAGACTGATTAAGAAATTAACTTAAGATCGATAAGGTCCCTAACTATCTGAAAGAAAAAGTAGACTTAATGAAGCACAGAATTAATAAAAACTTATGTTTATTAACAAGTGTAAATAATCTGTTTGTTAACAAGTTTAAATAGTTTTTTTATTCAACAATTTAACGTTATAACGCAAGTCTACCAATCAACAAATTTATAACTTAGGAAAATAGAAGTAGCTTATCTATTAAGAAGACACAGATATAAAAAAGGAAAACAGATAGCTATTGCAATTTCAGTAGAAAACAAATTGGTACAAAATATCACTTGATCGTGATTTCACACTAAATGTAAAAATAAAATCCTTTAAAATTTTACAAAATTCTACGTAGAACAAGCTCAACAGCTTTCAGTATTGGGGAGGTAATGTAAAACACACAAAATATTGACAGTCACTAAATATCCTCACAAAATTCATTGACGGGCACTGATTATTAAAAATTTACACGGACATCAAATGCTTTAGGCAGCTGAATTAAGGTTAGTAAAATTTAGTCCTATTAAGACAATTTACAGGCAATGGCGATCTCTCGATTCTATATTGCACTGTTTCATTAAAAATTAATATTTAAGCTGATTGACCTATGGGTCGCTATTAAGTTGAGGCTAGAAGCTAAACAAAAAAATTAACCGGGCAAATGATAAACAAAAAAATGTTCGCAGCACAATCGATTCAAGTATCAATCAAATTGAGCATGGGCTCTTTTTAATTAATAAATTCAAGTATGTTAAATCAAATCTTATCGAGGTGATTTATAGTTCTATTCACTATTATAATTTACAGGCAACGGTGCTTCCTCAAGTCTTTGTTGGCCTGTTTCAAAAGAATATAATTATTAAGCTGATTGACGTATGGGCCGGGTAAAAAGTTGGGGCTAGAAGCTAAACAAAAAATTAACCGGGCAAATGATAAACAAAAAAATGTTCGCAGCACAATCGATTCAAGTATTAATCAAATTGAGCATGGGCTCTTTTTAATTAATAAATTCATTTAGATAAGTTTAACCTATCTGGGTGATTCACAGTTCTAAACAATAGCACATCAAGGGTTATGATAAAATTATAGTCAAAAGTAATCACTCATCTTAGGCATTCGTTCCTGTCCGGGACTCCCCCATGTAGCAGCCAATCCAACGGTTCGCTCTCGGTCCACCATTCAGCAAAAAAGAGGCACGAATAAATAACAGTAATGGACTCGGTGACTTCACACCACGGATCTACAGCTTCCTAATAATCGGCCACAAGCCTGGAAAAACCGCAAACCACTAGTTGTCCTACCATTAATCCGCCGGCGAGCCACTTCCACGGTCAGGCATCCAAGGGATATAAACGATGTCCAAGCAAGGGCAATAATATGGAGCCAAATCAACAAGCTTAACTCCACATAGACAAGGATAAGAATTAAAATGGGCAATATATAGAATAAAAGGCACGGAATAGAGAAATTGACAGTTTTGGACTCGACGACTTCACGCCACAGGATCCACAGATTCCAAATCCAAATCGGCTGTTAACCTGGAAAATCTGCCAATCACTAATAATAGTCCATACCATCAAACATTAGGTTACCACTTACACTGTGGGGCACCCAGGGGAAATAAACAAGGGTAAAATAAAATGGACAGAGTAAATAGTAAAATGGAGCAGAGAGTAAGATGGTTCTTGATGTGAATTGGATTTGTTTAATTATGTAAAAAGAGTAATTCAACGTGAATTCTCCCTTAGAAAATTAGAATGGACTGAATTAATCAATAATCATAATATGTTAGCACTGATTCTTAAATTCCAATCTGGACATAGCCTAATTGTTTGGTTAGGATTTGATCATAAATTGAATATGGTCTGAGTATAAATTATAAATTGAACAGCAAATCGAAGAATAAATTGAATTGTACATTGAGTTGTTGCATAGTTGATTGAAATGTAAGTTGAACGTAAATTAGAACTGCGAATTTAAAACTGAAAATTAAAACCCTAAAACAAAATGGTCGGCGTCAGTAGGTACCTCGTTTTCATGCGAATTATTCAAACAAATTTACCTGTTGTTCTGGGTTTTTTCCTATGGTATTTCATGTGAATTTTGATCTCCCATCGGGTTATATGTGATACTAATTACTAATTTCTAATCCAGAACGAGTCTGCAGCACTTTAGTGCCTTATTTCTTAGCTTCAGCTTTCACATTACTTCACATGTGCCTCTTAAGGATTTTCACGGGATAAAGGGGAGATTTTACGGTGCATTTCGGTTTTATTTGCTTAAAATTGACCTTTGGAACCTGTACGAAATTTGCATGTCTCCACGCTGCGCCGGTCAGCTGACATCGAAATATCCATCGATCGAGGCCTGACAGGACCGTAGTAGTTAGATTTACTGATTACTTCAATTAATAAAATTTAAGATTAATGCTTTTGGCTATTAGGTTGTTACAATCGCAAAAAGATTGTTACAGCAGGTGTATAAAGGCGTTAGTTAGTCATGCCTATTTATCGCGTGTCGTACTATACAGTCGAAACGGTCGTTCTTTGCCGGTGCGTCATGGATAAACAATCAAGAGACAACGTGATTTAAAGCACCCCATCTTCATTTTTTATGGCCTGAAAAGTGAATAAAAACATAATAGAGCGTCTCCGGGGTTGCGCAATACGTCTCGAATTCAAAGCAACGTGCTAGACAGAGAGACAAAAAATATTTGGAGAGTTGTTAATTGATGTCAAAGTCATCGTTTCGATATGTCAACTTTTATTTGTTTTTTAACGTTTTTGTCCCTTGAAATTCAATTTAGTCTTATACAGTGACCGTCAAAAAGTTCGCAACATATGGGAAAAAATTTTATTAGCGGAATATCGAAAAATCTTTTCTGGGGGATCGGATGTGCATGTCCCATAACCTTAAAATCGATTTTGGCATACGTCACGTGACCACTGGTATGGCGGGAAAGTTGAAGAAACGAATATGAAATCATCGGAAATCAGATTAGTTGATGATTATATGATAGAGCTATTTAATAATGGTTGATGTCACAAACCAAGAATATGCCGATATGCATTTTAACTATGGTCTTGCCAATGGTAATTTCCTTTACAGCTAAATGACTCTATCGGCAGAATTATCCAAATCGAAGACATTTGGCAAGTTACCGCAATATTTCTTGTACCGGGCGAGTCAATAAGAAAGGCGGCCGGCTGTATCTCGGAAGCCGTTAGTCGCACAGCTTGCGGAATTTTTTTTTATGATAAAATCGCCGATGAGAAATCGGCTGGAAATTATTTTTAAGTTCCTACGACGGCCGCTAGGGGGCGTAACACCCATGGCCAATTAAAAAAGATCATTTATTTCCGGAATTTGACCAATAAAGATGTATTGAAAATATTTTTATCTTAATACTTGGAAAATTTGCAATACATTTTTTTCGGGCAATTTTTTTTGTATCCTTAAATAAAGTGGTGAGGGAACGTCAATTGTTTTTTGTTATTTTGATTGATAACTTCGGTTTGGCTTAACCGAATTTGACAAACTTAATCTCGTTGAAAAGAGCTTTCTTTGTTTTATCGTTTGCATTATAAACTATATCTTAATTATGTTTACGTGGCCGCTAGAGGGCACTGTTTGACAACTTGATAGTATTTACGACTTTTATTGGAAATTTTAAATGGTATGGTATGTTTCTTTTTACAGAGTTAAATAGAGGCTAAAAATCCTAGATAACCAGTGAAAACCTCGTTTCCCTAACTCTTTTGTAGATGGAGATATGGCCAATCAAATTTTAATTGCAACATTTCATCTGTGCTAGTTTGGAAAATTTTGATTGATAATTTTATGTATCCTTACCATATCCATAATTATGTTTTGTTTAAAATTTGAGGGTAGTGCTGCAGCTCTGCAGCTCTTAATAAAAAGCCGCGACTGACGTCAACTTAAAATGCTAACTGCAACACTAAGCGCTGAAAATGTGTGTTATTTGAGTAGAGCGAAATTACTGGTGTCCCTTAACCATAGACCTGTCTTGCGATATTCAGTGGCATAGCCAAGTTTAGGGGCGCGATACACTTAGCTAAGTTTAGATTAGGGACATGTGAAGCGGCAGCTTCTCAGTAGTAGGCGGCTACGCTTGGTCCTAACCTAGCTTTTGGTTCTAACAAGTTCCACAGCATGAGAATAAATAAAAACCGGTTTATTTTACTTACAATTTGATCTTAAAATTTTAATCATATATGTTCTAAAATTTAATTAAAAGTAGTGAAAGCAGGTCATTCAGCTGGTATACTTGCTTTACTTCCTATTGCCTTTTCACTTGATCTCTTTTCGGACTTTAAAGAACTTTTACGTCCAATGTCAGCCTTTGAGGAATCTTTTCTATGAAATTCTTCTAAAATAAAAATAATGTATCCGTTAGTTGCGGCCTCACGTTTAACAGGAAATTATTGTGGAACGACAACGTGACAGAGAGACTTGCAAAGGCACAAGGCCAATTAAGTGCAGTCTATTCATTATTGAACACAAGAAGCAAAATAAGCGTCAAGACGAAAACGTTGATCTACAAGACAATAATAAAACCTGTACTTACATACTGAAAAAATTACAAATATTACAAAATAGAGGTTTACGCATAATAACGGACGCTCAAAGACATGTACTGACAGACATACTACACAGGGACTTACGAATGGACAAATTAAATACTTTTTATGACAAAATTATTAAAAAATACCATACGCAAGCAAGTACATCCACGAATCTGCTAATTTTAGACACACTCATTACCAAACTCAAAACACAAATTCCCTAAAGATTGGCTCCCCTCCTGATAAATAATACAGATATGTATTAAAGAGAATAAGAAAAGCACGTTAGACTAAAATAGAAGATGAGAAGAAATCAAATACAAAATTCAAAATCAAAACCTTTCAAGATTGTTATCGACAAGATATCTACAACAAAAAACAAGAGCAGAAGACTGATGTCTGCATGGCTCAAGAAAATTGATTATAAGAAGAGACGGCGAGTTATTTTTTTTTAATAAATCGACTTCTTTAAAAGTAAATATTTTATGTATTAAACATTTTCGGATACCTTGTGAAACACCCTGTATAACTCCTGATAATAAACTTTTTTTATTAATAATGTCTCAGAAAAGTATACAAGAAATTTGGAAACTGAAAAAAGTATACAAGAAAATTTAGAGCTGTATGCATCATCCCAAAATTAGAAAAAATACCATAATAATATGAATATGTTGTTAAAAACAATAAATAAAATGTTTTTCATGAAAAACATGGTACGCCACTTTTTTTTTCAAAGTACCTATTTTTTTCTTAATCGGCAGTAATTTCGTTGTCAAGTAATAATTTGAATACTTTTCCTTTACTAGCGCTTTAAATTAATTGTTGACGCTTGTAAATAAGTGTTTTAATAATTATTAGTTAAAAATGGTTTGTCCTACTAGAAAAACTCGAGAGACTTTTTCTTTTAAGAAATGACTACCGATTCACAAACAGATATTTATTTTAAAAAGAAAACATTGGCGTACCTCTTATTTCATCAAAATAATTGTATTACAATTTTTTTTAACAAACTATATCGGAAAGAAAACATGTTCATATGATATTTTTTTGTTATTTTGGGACGCCCCTAGATTTTCTTGATGCTATTTTTGAATATCCTGTATTTTGGATAAAGTTAAACTTAAGGGTCCCATTCACTATCACTGTATCTAAAATCCACAAAAGCTGACTCATTTAATACCAATCACCAAATGTAGGAAGCGGCAGAATAAAACTATTATACAAGCAAATGTTTTTTTATCCATATAAGATCGTTGCCGCTTCAAAATCAGCGAACTTAAGAGGCGACGTTGTCATACAAGCCGAAATCAGCTAAATGCATTTAAGATAGCATGGCGATTCCAATGCTGGGATTCTGACCGCGGAGAAAATAAATGCTGCAACACACAGAGCCGGAATTTACAACTTGAAAGATGTGAGGCAGGGTTTTCGCACTGCTTGATTAATTTGTTTAATGTTATTGATCATTTATCCATAGATTTTGTGAGTTTTTTCAGTTTTCGTAGTGTATGGGTCGTTCACATAAATATTGTTTTGTATGAATATAATATAGTTATTAAACTTTATTTAGTGTTGTTAACTGCTTATTTTAATTGAGTAAATTATGGATATTAACGAACTTTCAACTAGTTGTACACCTGCAAAAAAAAGTTTTAATTAGCATCAAAAGAACGAATAATAGTTAAAAGCGTAGGTATATTACCATGGAATTCGGAAACGAAATCCTGAACTAACCACATTGGATGCTGCAGAAATATGTGGCACTTTAAAGAACTGCACTCGCGCACTGGGTTCAGGGTTTTGAAAGGCCATCATTAAGAAAATGACGAAAAAGAAATTAGTCGAGGAGCCGAGACAAGAGGACGGAAAAAAAAAATTCTGGATGAAGTATCGACAATAAAAAAAATGGCTGAAATTAAGGACACATCTTTACTTAAAATAGCATTAAGAGTTTTCAAACGAACTTTTTAAAAGAAATTAATTTTGGCTATATTAAACGAGATCGAAAATTTAAAGAAATGAAACTATTGTATGGCGGCGAAAATATTTTGAAAAAATACGGGAGTTTCGGGAAACACGGAAAAAATTGTATCCCACCGACAAAACATGGCTTAATGAAGGGCACACAGTTAAGAAGGTATTGCAAGATCTAAATATTAAGTTCAAGGCAGGCATTTAGGGATAGATTTTCGCAAGGACTAAGAAATCGTAGTGGAAAAGGTCGTCGTCTTATAGAATCAGGTTTAAAGGGTCAATGAAATAGATTTAATTTATAAAAATTTGTATGACGTTCCAACGAAATTTCATCATCTATTTCTTGAAATGCACACGCCACTGGAATTCATTCCCCTAACGTCAATGAGTCACTGACAAAAATTTTGGACTTTGAGAATAGTGAAGAGACCAAGAGTTAAAAAAAAGGATATAATATCTACCAAGGCAAAAACTATAATAGTAAAGAAAAGAAATACCAAAGTTTACAGGTTTTTACTGATTCATCAGAATCTTGGCAAGAACACGATATCGGAAAAATAAGCAACTTATGCTTTTATTTGAAATGGAACGCCCTGTATATTTTTTATAAAAATATAGATCTTTTTTCTGATCCCATATATGGTTTGTCTAAATGAGCTGAAACCGTTTTTTAAGATATCTTAAGATTTCTAGGATCTAACAAAACTCGTGTAAATTTTAATTTTTCTCTCCTATAGTTTTCGGTCTGGATAGGGGCCACAATATAAACGAAAACCCTGTACGAGCGGGATGAAGATTTGTGAAAGGAGCCCAAGAGTAAATAAGAACTTTAGGGTTTTAATTTATATAAAATATAGGCTTGGTTTCAACTAAAAGGTTAATTTACGTTACGTTTCTTCTTTTTCCGGTTTGTGTCGAGTTAAGCCTAGGCAAAACCCCAGAAAAGGAAGAAGAAACCCAACTTTAGTCTCAGCATAAAGAGTAAAAAGGTATACGAGTGTGCCGACAGCATCCTAAGCAAGCGATTCGCCATTTTTTCCATATGCAGACCGTCAGTCTCGCTGAACGGATTGTTGCGCGAACATCGTTTATACAGAGCAGGAATTGGGTAAATTCTTAACTTTGTGTTTTTAATTTTTTTATTGAAAATGAATACTGAAGTTCGTGGAATAAGTGGCTGTGCTGCCAAAAAGTGTGTACAAACAATTAAAAAAACTGCGATTAGTAATCTGCAAAAACCAGTAAAAACTTACTAAATACAGGATGTCTTAATACGGCCCATCTATTTTAAATTAAAATAAATCCGTTTATTGCAATTATAATTTACTGTTAGCTTTAAAAAAAAACTTTACTTTTAAAAAATGCCATTTTTAAGTGACGATAATTCCGTTCGCGCCACTCAAAATTTTCACGTCATATCAAAAGTTATCTTTATTTTTTTTCTCTTTATATCGGCCAGGTCTCGTGGATTATTCTAGTGGTGGGTCGTTCGCGACTGATCCTGTTCAGGGATCCGGATCCTTACTGGGACCCAGACGACCCGGTTCTTTTCTCCGATCTTAACCGGCTCACAGATCCAGTGGATACGACCTGACGTTTGGGTCAGGTGAGCTTAGCTTTTTCCGATCATATCTCGATCTCAGTCCATCGCGTTGAGTGAAGAGCAACTTTAACAGCCGGACTGCCGCGAGCCGCGACGCTCACCGCCCAAATCGCTTGCAGGTTACAGGCTAACAGTAGTAATACTATAATGTAATGTATTACCGTGATATTTCCCCGTAGTACGAGAAATCCCAGTAATTCCTCGAGAAATAAACAAAGCGTTATCCTTTTCTATTAGGTACACCTTAACAACGGTTCTACATGCATTGCGGCTTGTTGCTCACTCCATTTTCAAATTCAATATCGCATTAAGTTTTGATACTTTTTGCCCAAATTTAATTTCCTCGTGTTTTATTACGGATTTACAATAATCAGCTGATTGATGACGTGCATCGGTTTTTGTTTTGCATCACCTTACTACCGTTTTCAAATGTCCCCAAACGAAAAAGTCTGTCGGATTTAGATCCGGCCCCCTAGGCGGCCATTCCAGAAAAAAATATAATTGCAAATTCACGATTCGTAGACGTGTTATAGCTAAGCCCCTCTTTTTCTCTAGGCCATGGACCTCGAAATGCAACTGAGAGCAGCAGTTCCTGTTGCGTACCCTACGTTCGATAGATTTCGCCAGACCTGGCAACGGCGCGGGCCACATGGTTCAATTTATTAAATTCATTCGCGAGCGGAATCCGGCTCTAAGCGAACAAATCGACGGCGACCCACCCGATTGGAAACGAAACGTGCGAATCGGACGAACTTTTAATAAGTTGCAGATTCGTGACCCGGTTCAGAGATCCGGATCTTTGTACTGATCTGGATCTGGAGATCCGGATCCCAAAAAAGACCCGGATTGCCCACCACTAGATTATTCTAGCAGACAATTATGGACTTTCGTTCGTATACAGAGTTGTCCCTTATCCTTCCATCAGACCCAATCGTTGGGACGCGTTTCGCCGTCTACGGCTCATCGGCAAGGCTCCGGGTCTGACGAAAAGGTAAGGGACCTCAAAGTAGTTTTTACACAGAAATGCAATTAAACAGAAGAGAGTTGCAGCACGTGGCCACATCTCGTGGCAACCACACGCATCAACCCAACCAGGACAGCGAGAATCCATATAGGTTCAAACGCTGGCAAGGCGGCTCATCGATTGCTAAACTGACACATTGGCTTCCAGCGCCACCCAACGTCGATGGGCCGCCTTGCCAGCGTTCTCGCTGTCCTGGTTGGGTTGATGCGTGTGGTTGCCATAAGATGTAGCTACGTGCTGCAACTCTCACCTGTTTAACTTCTTGTAAAGGTTTTTAGAAGATGCCGTGAAAACTTTGATAAGTGCCGCGAACTTGCCGTCATTTTCAAGAAGTGTAGTTGGTATACATCATACGTTAAAATATTGTATTTACGTGTTTTTTTGGATTTGAATTTATTTATAACAAGTAATATTAGTAACATATATAGTTTTTATGCCCAGTGCGCCTTTAAGGCATGTAGGCTTAATTAATTCGATTAGGGATGTAGATTTTTTTTCTAACCATGTATTTCCCTTGTCTATGTATTTACATACTCCAGACCCTAAATTAAAGCTACTATTCTGTATGTTGTACTTGACAATAGAATGGCCATTATCTGCTTAAATGGTTTCATAGAATTTTAATATGTAATAATGTAATCTCCCAAAAAAGCCTTGGCTTGCCAGCTCCTGCTGTTTCGTTTGCAATATCGGTGCGTATGCACCAGAAGTATAGTCGGAAGTGGATGAATTCGGACGAAACCTTACTTATTCAAAGAATTTTTTATCGAGACCGCCTGCTGGTCTCTTTATGCTGTTCTTTAGTTTATACCAAACCTATAATACCTGCTATTAATTGTAAAACTTGTTTAGAATTAAATCAGAAACTTTTACTAAGATTACCACTTTATGAAAAATTAGTAATAAAACAGTTTGGGTTTACTCCTAGAAACAGTTGTTCATAACGCAGCATGGAGTACCTAGCTCCTAGAGAATGCTACGTTTTAACAACGTTAATGTTCGTTGGTTTTAAGCTCGGTTCATATCTACCAACACGTAGCGTGTTCAGAACGTAACGTAGCAGACCCAAAAAAAAATAATTGCAAACATTTTCGTAGGCACAAACAATATACTTTTTCATGTCAATATCTTCATAACCTATTAACATATTAGACGTTTATTCAAATTTTAGGACAATAGCATTACCTTTACTTTCTCGTATTTTTATTATTGATTTTTTGGGTGCAGCATCAATCTCTGGAGCATCCTTATATGGCATATCACGTTCTAAAAAAACAAATAGATTAATAATGTAAATATGTCTGTAAATAAGTCTGCAATGTGGCCCACGTAATGATTACCCTCAGTAGGTACCAACCCATGGACGTCTGCAGAACACTTAGTTGCTTGCTACGGCTTGTTGGATTAGCTATGATCACATAGAGTTAGTCCGCTTAATAGATTATACCGGGATTACAAAAGAGTTCGCATCTAAAAAAGCTATGAAGAAAGTATAATTTTTAAGTTTTTAGGAAAGCGAAAAATGTTCTATCTACAGCAATTCCTATAATTGTCATCGCCTTCTTGATATTTTTATACTGGGAAAATACGAGAGTTTAAAACCTGATTTGCAACTGTTACTGCAGACTGCAGAGCAAAGTTTTGAACTAGTTTATCTTTAGTTAACACAGGAAGACGATCTTGTACTGAATTCATGTCTTAAACTGTAGACGTACCTCTATATTGACTAGTGGTGAAACGATTACGATTAAGATTAACCGCCGATTATTAACATTTTCCGATTAATCGTAATCGCCGATTATTTATACGAATATTAAACGATTATCGTATTATGTGTAATTTGAGAACCACTGCACTAATAAAAATGGTATTCTAAGGGCAAAAGAATCCAAAACAGATTTTTTATAGCCCCCTTAGTTTTTTAGATACGGGGTAATTTTGAAAATTTTGCATTTTGGGACCCCCCCCCCCCGTATCTCGGTTACGCTGCAACTTAACAAAAAGGTAAGAAATGAACTTATTAGTTTTTTTCACGTAGAATCCAGTGGCTTGGTCAGATTTTTTCTATGTTTAACTGTTTTCGAGAAAAAGAGCAAACTTGCATTTTTTCAAATGGGACACCCTATATATTTTTAGCTATTATGATTCAGTTTATCACAAGCTTTTTAAAAATATATAATACTTTATAGCTGTTTTCAATGTCAAGCTCAAAATTTACATTTTTTAACAAATTTACATTTTTTTAAACGGCACACCGTATAAATTTTAGGATTAAACAATTGTCACAAGCTTCTCACAAATATAAAACTAATTTTAAAAATATATACCTAGGACAATAACCTTTATAAATATAAATAACAATTAACTCAGTTGTGTTATAGGTACGTTCAAAAATTAAAAGCTACAATTATTTGATGATTTAGGAAACTGTCTCATAAATATTGCTCAAACTGTTCTCCATTATGTTTCACACATTGTTTTGATTCGCCTCAGTGCATTTAAAATAATAAAAGGCCGTCCCTGTAACTCCCTTAAGGCTCTTTCAGTGGCTTCTCTTAAATCTGCCATCATTTGGTACTGGACGGTATAAATTTTATTTTTTAGGTAGCCCCACAAAAAAAACCCAAAACCGTTAAATCGGGTGACCCGGGTGGCCATCTTACAGGTCCATGTGTTCCAATCCAGCGGCCAGGAAAATTATTGTTAAGATATGCTCTTACAATTTGAGCAGTGTGAGCGGGAGCTCCATCCTGTTGCAAATATAAGCTATTAAGATGCGCTAGGGGCACATTCTCTACTATTTCGGGCACATTGTTTTCCAAAATTTCTAAATATTTATTTGCAGTAAGACCGCCTTCAAATATATTATATACAATTTTACTTCCCAGTATGAAGCATGAAACGCTAAACCCAAATCTGCCTTGCCGTTCCTGTGGAAATATAACATGTTGATTTTCCTGGCACCAAAACCTAGAGTATTTTGCCGATTAAATATACCGGCACTGTTAAAATGACTCTCATCAGACCAAATAATCGTTCTTTCAAAATGATTTTCTCTATTTACATTTTGTAAATAATAATTACAAAACTCTACGCGGTGCTCTGCGTCACCGAGATGTAAGTTTTGTACGACATGAAATTTGTATGGATTAAACTTTTTTTATTTATTTATTGTTAAAATAAACTTCTAATGCTTCATCCGAATTTTCGTTACGCTGAATATAACAAACGAACATATCGTCCTTTTCATAATTCAATTTTGCATTCGCAGCCATAATTAAGAAAAAACTGCTATTTATTGAAACTGAATAGAAATAAAAAACAGAAAATGGATAACCTATTCTGACAGCAAATAAAGATTTTTTCAGATAACAAGCCTGTCATCTTTTGTTTTCCTAAATACCCGTCATGGCCTACTAATAAAAAATTTAAATTGGTTGAAAAATGTAAATTTTGAGCTTCACATTGAAAACAGCTATAAAGTATTTTATATTTTTGAAAGGCTTGTGATAAACTGAATCATAATAGCTAAAAATATATAGGGTGTCCCATTTAAAAAAATGCAAGTTTGCTCTTTTTCTCGAAAACAATTAAACATAGAAAAAATCTGACTAAGCCACTGAATTCTACATGAAAAAAACTAACAAGTTCATTTTTTACCTTTTTGTTAAGTTGCAGCGTAACCAAGATACCCAAAATGCAAACTTTTCAAAATCACCCCCCGTATCTAAAAAAACTAAGGGGGCTATGAAAATTCTGTTGATGGCATCGTTTGTTTCACAAAAAAGTAACACATTGCCGCGAAAACCGCAACCTTCTATCTTTACTAATAACGCAGATAACCCGTAAAACATACGAAAACTGGACACCCTGTACACTGACAAACATGGATTATTTTAGGCAAACGAATCCATTCATTTGGAAATTATTCTTTTAGTTTAAAGAAAGATAGTTTGTTGCAAATTCTTTGGCATTCGACTAAAATAGCTGATGCATTTGGCAAACTCTCGATTCCTTTGGCTAAATCCTTCTTCATAACTTTATTTCAAAGTACAAAGTATTTTGTCAATATCTTTTAAGACTTTGACACAAAAGCATCATAATGTGCAATTGAGCCAAAACCTACATGTCAACAAGTCATATCCGCACAATCCTCCTTATTTCTTGACAGATATGAGCAGGAAGCGTTAAAGTGAGACCGCGTACATTTTGTTTTGATGTCATTTCGCTGTTTTGAATTTTGGGTATGTGATTTGTTGGCCTAGCGTGTATAGCTTCGGGTGGATTATCGGAGGTGCAATAAAGTTTGAACCCCGCTGTGTTTCTACCTTTTTTTTTAGTCTCACTTTACCGCTACCTATATCAGCACCACGGTGCAGTTAGGTTTAACCTAAAAACTAATAGGAATACACGATTTTTAAAATTCCTAATTCCTAGTAAAATCCCTATTATTTAATTTTGTTAACAGAACAAAAAATTGATGATCCCGAAATCCTTAAATTGTTAACTTCCGAACAGATTGACTTTCTAGCTGATAATATTGGGGACAAGTTAAGACTTGTAAGGGGAATTAAAACACTTGAAGAAAACCATAACTTAGGAAATAATAATGTAAGTAATTGATATGTGATGGGCTACATGCTTGGTGAAATGACTAGGTATTCCATAGTAGAGGAAATTAAAGTAGTACCTCCTTGTTATATTTCACAATTTATTTCAGTTTCCTGACACGTGTTTCAACCCTTGCGGGTCATTATCAAAGGCATTATGAGACAATAATAAATTCTACATGTCATTAAAATAAAAATTGACAGATGATAGGTTATTTTGGGTCCTTAATTTACAGGTATTGGTCAAAGGTACAACTAAATTACAGGTGTGATTAAAGAGGTATTTACATCTAAGTAATAAAATTAAGAAAATGATATTGTGTATAATAAGTATGGGTTTTTCCAGTGTTCAGTGTTTATTGCATATTTATCTTAAGTTATTAGGCTACGAAGTATTAGATTGGCACCTAAAGGTATTTCAATTTGATTGTTAACAACATTACATCGATATTTTAAGGCTTTTTTAATTGCTAATGTTTCTGTTTTCTACTCTTGTGTTGAATATATATGATCACTGTATAATAAATAACCACTCAATCAATATCCAACAAAATAAAACCGATACCTATATATTCAACACAAGGGTAGAAAACTCAACCTATCAGAAACATTAGCAATAAAAAAAAGCCTTAAAAAATCTATGTAATGTTGTTAACAATCAAATTGAAATACCTTCACGTGCCAATCTAATACTTAATAGCCTAATAACTTTAGATAAATATGCAATAAACACTGTCAATAATTACCAACGAAAAAACCCATAATTATTATACACAATATCATTGTTTCCATCCCAGTTTGCCAAATATGCTCAAATATGAAATTGTGACTTCTAAGCTTTATTTATACTGTACAGTATATGAGTCTTCAGTTTTTTGTTTTTTATCAATAAATAATACAGTGTGTCTACTTAAGTTCGCACCATATGGAAAACTTTTTTATTATTAATTTTACGAAAAAAAGTTATTCTTCATAAAAAGTTCTGCTTAGTCCAAAACCTAAAATGCAACCATCAGATATCAAATTTTTTCAGTCGTATACGAGGTATATTAGAAAATAGTAAATTTATTTTTGAAAATATGGAAAAATTTAATCAGTTATCTCTTTATTCGTTAAACATTTGATAACCTTTATGTCTCTTAACCTCTATATTGCATTATTTTGATGATGCATTAAAAAATTGATAAATAACAAAATTATTTATTTTACAATAAATATCAACTACATGAATACAATGCTAATATTGTTAATTGCGTAACAAGCGTGTAATAATTTATCATCAATTCACTATTGCTTCAACGTATCCGCCTTCTCTTACAATACAGGTTTCCGTTCTAGAAGAAAATTTCCTCAATACATTTCTAATTATATTCGGAGTTATACCCTGAATTATTTCCGTAATAATTGTTTCCAAATGTTCTACGTTCGTGAATGGCTTGTGTTGATATACTTTTTCTTTTAAGTAACCCCATAAGAAAAAATCTAATGGGGTTAAATCTGGCGACCTAGCTGGCCGAAAAATATCGGAATATCTATGAATTAACCTTCCATTAAAGATATTTTCAAGGTATTGCCTTACTTCCATCGTACTATGACATGTTGCGCCATCCTGCTGGTACCATACTTGTTGCCCTTCATGTCTTGGAAGGTCACGAAGAAAATCATGCAACTGATTTTGTAAAAAATTTAGATAGCGTTGAGAAGTCATAGATTGTCGAAAAAAAAAGGGCCAATGATTTTATCCTTGTAAATGCCGCACCAAACGTTAGTTTTAAAATAATATTGATCGCGAGTTTTAATCGTAAAGTGACGATTGGAGTCAGTCCACCATCGACAATTTTGCGAAGACACTGTTCCATTAGACGTAAATGTAGCTTCGTCAGAGAAAATTATTTTCCTAGCCAAAAAAGGATCGTCTTCTAGCTTTCCTTGAATAAGAAAACAAAATTCTAGTCGTCTGTCGTAGTCTCCAGGTTTTAAAGTATGGATAAATTTTGGTTTATATGGATGAAACTTGTTCTCTTTAAAGATTTTTGATAGTGTGCCTTTACCAATTTTATCTGGAAGCGAAGATGCCCTTTTTCGCAGGGACAATTTAGGATTTTCCACTGCAGATAGCATTACATTTAACTTCATCTCTTCACTTGCAACGATTTTTTGACGCATGTTTGTGAATTTATTATTAACGTCTCGACATGATTTGAATTTTTCATAATTCTCATTACATGTCTGTTGTTAAATATTTCAGCTGCTTCACGATAAGTTTTATAATTATCACCAACGATTAACACAATTTCTATTTTTTCTTCCACACTAAATATCACCAGCATCTTAACAAATTTTACTTGACGTTCACTGTCAAACAATTCTTGCTATGAAGAAATCATTTGTTTATCAGTGCATCCTAGATTTCACGTCGCTACAGTTAAATTTGCATTGTTATTGTAGTTAAAAAAGAAAAAAAGATTTTTTCCATATAATTGGATGTAAATTGCATATTTGAACGTAGTTTTTAGTTCTGATAGACTTTTCTTAATAACAATTTTCGATATTATCAAAAATGAAGGTACTTTATTCTTGAGCAAAATTTATATTTTCTGATATATCTCGTATACGACTGAAAAAATTATATATTATATCTGATGATTGCATTTTAGGTTTTGGGCTAAGCAGAACTTTTTATGAAGAATAACTTTTTTTCGTAAAATTAATAATAAAAAAGTTTTCCATATGGTGCGAACTTAAGTAGACACACTGTATATGTTTTTTAGTAACAATTGTAGTTTTAATTTACGTGGATAATTTTTCCCAAATCAAAGAATTTCAACTTGAGAAATTCGGGTTTTGACTCAAATACCCATAGATTTAGAACAAGAAATCCGAGTTTTGCTACAAATAACAAAATTCTTTCAACCAAATACTAATGGATTTAAAATAAGAAACCCGGGTTTTGTTTCAAAAAATAAAATCATTTAAATGAAATGTCAATAGATTTAATATAAGAAATCCCGGTTTCGTTCCAAACATCTAAATTCTTTCATAGAAATTCCAATAGATTTAGAATAAAAGAACTTACTCTTTGGGTTAAATTCCTAAGTTGTTGAGACAAGAACCTAAGATTTTGCTTTAAACCCGCTTTTCTTCATTGTAAATTACTTTGATCCAAGTCAGTACTGAGTTATTCGTAAAAGCACGGCATTTGAGGTTGAGAACATATAATGAAGATCTTCTAAATTCATGTTTCTTTGTAACAAAGACAGACAATGAAATGATCTCAAAGAAAGGACGAACTTGCTTCAAACCCTTCATTCATTTGGACCTATCCAAAGTACCCATTTCTTTGGGAATGGCAGACTTCCTTGGGACAAAGGTTCCTTATTTAGTGTGGAAATCCGCTAGGGCTTTGACCTCTATGATGCAAGAAACGCGAAAATCGATTAGTATGAGAGTATGTTTTCTTAATAAAAGTTTAATATCTCTGAATTTCCAATAATAAATGCCAAAAACAGGTCTGGCTTTTAATTTGCTTTTTTATTTTAGATTTTATTTTAAATGTTTTCGTTGTGATTTACTATTTTGTTCAGAGTTTGTATTTATTTTCCTTGAAGTTTCTTTTAAAAATTAATAAAATTATATGAAGTAGATATTAATTCTTACGTCTTTTATTTGATAATTGTAATCGTAATCGTACGATTATTTCATTTCAAATCGTAATCGCAATCGTATAACAGCAATCGTTGCATCACTAGTATTGACTACCGTATATTTAAAACTGCGGGACTTAAAATATTTCCCCAAATTTGATTTGTTGCGGTAAAATGCTCTGACTATTTTAAAAAATCAAATTCGGGAGTAAAAAATTTGGGGGGCAGGGGCCTGAGAAAGCGGAGCCCGAAAATTCTAGCGGCAGCCCTGGGGCTACTGTGATAGCCTTTTGTACAGGGTGGCCAACTAACCGAGGTAAGCGGCTGTATCTCGGAAACTGTTCACCATGCAGCGTCGGAAAAAAATATTGCCAGAGAAATTGCTGGAAATTATTTTCAAATTCGTTAAATGGCCATTAGAAGACTGATCACTAAATGTCGAAAGGGGGTTTCTTAACAGTTTGCCAAATACATTTCTAATTTATTCTGGACAATTTCTCTAGAAGACTTTTTTCTCTAACTCTTCAGATAAAGTGGTGGGGGTAAGGCCAGCATTAATTAGGAAAAAAATACAATATCTGAACGGTTTCCGATATTGGTCACCATAGTTGGCCAGCCTGTATATAAGAGGAACCCTGTTGTTACAAATTCAGTTATAATTTGTCTTACAACCATATTTTTTCGGAAATAAGGTTTAGGGTAACCTTACATCGGCCACCCTGTTGATACATTTAACATTAACACAGGGTCATGTTTAATTAAGATGTTTCAAAATGACAGTGTCTAACAAAAATTTCCAGTTTTATCAGAAAGTTAACTAATTGAAGCAAGTTAGTTTTACCTAATATAACGGATGCTTCAGGTAAAATGGAAACGGACTTAGTTCCAAGATTCGAAGTTGACCCCGTCGGCCGTTGAATACTCTTTTTACTTGTACGAGTTAGCGACGATCTTGATTGAACTGTATTAGCGTTCTGGGGTTCTGGTGAAATTTCCAAGTCATGAACTTGAATTAATTTTTCTTCAGTATCTGTAAAGAGCACGTTAATAATCTATAATTTCTACATAAGTACACAACTATCTAACTAACAATTAACAGGCATATAAATATGACTCGCATGGAGAGCAAGGATAATCTAGCGTTTATGTCTCACTATTAAACAGACCATTGCTCTAAAATGCCTTTGGTTAAATCTGGCACATCTTTATGATTAGTAGCAACACCTCATCCGAACATTCATTTATGGATTTCTTTCTCTGGCACATTTACACTTTTATAACTCGCTCCTGTAGATTGTCAACCAGTGCGCCTATAAATCGATCCTGTTCTGATAAGACGGATCCATATTCCATCGTTAATAAACAGTTATTTTGTAATAAACAAAGACCTGGAGTCTTGGAAGTAAGAGAGTGAAAGTGAAATATTTAATGTTAGAAACCCCAGGCGGTAGTTAAAAAAAAAAACCTTGGTTTCATCAATTAACTTATTGGGCGTCGATTTAGATCAGTGATTCCCAACCTGGGAAAAATTACTCCCTAAGGGGTAAAATGAGATTTTCTGAGAGGTTAAGACAGGGATATTTTTTTACCTAAAATAAGGTATCGCCGACACCGCTCGGATTCGAAGCGAACCCAGTTCTAACTGGTTAGTGGCTAGCACAAGCACTTATCTGCGACTTTTCGCTTAACGAGGGGCAGCCGAATACTTTTCTGTTTGAGTGGTAGCTTATGATGAAAATAATTATTTAGAGCGCTCGCTCACTCACTGTTTAAAATTCTATTGACTGAAGAATTTTTATTGAATACCTATCGAACAATACTACACGTGGCGAAGATGTCTATTGAACCGTAAAAACGTTGATAGAGAAAAAAAAGCTGTAGTGGCCGAAGTTGGTGGGTGTCTGTACAGATGAAGCATTATCGATGTTGAGCGCTCGTTCGGGATTCCAAGCATTTGTACGCAACGTTAAGCCACTGCATTATACATCGTTATGATTTGACAGTGAAAACTCTTCCATCTAATTTGCTAGATGCATTTGACCAGGTAGTGAAAATTGGTAATTGCACCTTAAATTTCGCTTCCATGTTTTAAACAAAACTGAGAAATAATTATTAGAAATTAGAACTTCAAAAGTTTCAACTGACGTCAGTAAACATAACGCATTTCCATGGAAACGCATATTAATTCCTAAATAAGGAAACTTGATTTATTGGTAAAATTTATGCAATCAAATTTTGGTTAATCATAATTCCGCAACCAGGGGAGCAAGTCAACAACAAAAAATCATTATCTTATATAGAATGTAAAAAATATTATTATATATATACACTCATGGACAAAATTATCGAATATTTTTAATTTTTCATAATTTCTTTTTGAAAAAATAAATTCTGATGAATCAAATCATTTCAATACTATCATTTACGAGAAACTGTTTATTTTAAAATATTTTAGTGAACAATCTTAAGTTTTTATCAGAAGAAAATCGTGAAAAAAAAATTAATGCTAAATGTTATGAAAATTAAGGATATTTACATCATATTTAAATACTAATTGGAGGACAATTACAAGTCTTTTGATTAAAATTAGAGCACAGTTAGTAACGAGTATTTCCCCCTCGAGCTCTAATTACTGCTTCCAATCTTCTCGGCATGATGCTAATAAGGAGGTTCTGGATATATTCTTGAGGAATTGCATTCCACTCTTCTTGTGCAGCAATCCGAAGCTGGTCTATTGTAATTGAAACGGGATTTCTTCGTCGTATGCGGCGTTTAAGATAGTCCCATGTATGTTCTATTGGATTTAAGTCGGGGCTATAGGCCAATCTAATCTTTAAATTTGGACCGCATCAAGGTAATTAGTCACTATGTTAGCTGGTCGAGCATTATCGTGCATTAATATGAATCCTTCATATCCAATATGGCCGACATAAGTCAAAACATGATCTTGCAGTATGTTTTCAATATACAAGTCACTTGTCATTCGTCCAATCACTTCCACGAGTTCGGTGCGTCCCTTCCAAGCAGCATACCGTTCTCCAACTGTTCTGTAGGCGTGGTTTCGTCCATCTGGCTTCCATAACTGAATTCTAGTCTCATCCGTAAAGAGAACATTTTTCCAATTCTCGATATCCCACTGAATATGCCTTCTAGAAATTCTAATCGTCGGGCTTTGTGATTTTGGAGAAGACGTGGAACTTTGGCGGGCCGTCTTGGCTTTAAACCTGCTTCTTTTAATCTTCGCCTAACTATTTTTGAACTTACATTAATTTGTCTTACATTTAGTAAGTCATTTCTGAGATGCGTCGATGTCAATGTGCGATTTCATGTAGAATTAAGTATCAAAAATCGATCATCAATAATTGCTGTTGTACACCTCTTGCGCCCTTGACCAGGTCTACGTACGAAATTTCCAGTCTCTTCATACCTTTTTAAAGTATTCGATACTGTAGATTGACCTTTTCTGAGACGTCGTGCGATATCCTTTTGTTTATATCCTTCGTTATATAGAGTTACAATTTGCACCGCTTCAACTTCATTGCAGTGTCTAACTGGTGGCATACTGATGTTTTCAATAGCAACAAACACAAACACTATTTGCTATTACTTAGTTAATTACACTACAGTAACATAATTCCAAGCTTAATTCACTATAATTCATAAAATATGTAATTAATTGTTTTTGATAAAATGCACAAGAGACAGTAATATGCGCCATTAATGTTAATTAAACGTCAAAATATGTTAAAACAAGTGAGTAATCAGCCTACTAAATAACTAATATCAGCACATGTAAGTTTACGGCGATTATTTAAATTGATTTTGAAATAATAATGATTACAAAAAATATGCGATAATTTTGTCCATGAGTATATATATATATTATTATATGTCCCCCCATATCCCTATATTACCTTACCAAAGTTTCATGAAAATATTTAAAATCTCGAGATATTGCCTTAATTGTAACACTAAAAAACTCACCCTGTATATTAAGTTAGTTGATTTTTAGTCTATACGTCACAGGTAGCTAACCGCCATTATGATTTTTTATGTGACGCCACTATTATACTAAACAAAGGACAGTTCTCGTGTCTAACATACAGTCGAAACGGTGGATCTTTGCCGGTACTTCATGGATCGATCAAGAGACAGCGTGGTTTACAATTCCCCATCTTTATTTATTATAGCCTCAAAAGTAAATAAACACAAAAAATTACAACTTTTCAGTGTGTATCAGCCAAATGGAATGAATTCGATAATAAATACATGGGGGCGTGTTCAAAAAAACGCTCGGACACGTCGATTGGTATTTCTAGTTGCGCATTTTTTTCAAAATAAAAACTTTTTATAAAGGGTGTGTCATGTAACAGTGGCCAATACTAACTTTCTTATTATAAATGCAACATCCTGTATATTATTCAATTTTTAGATTCATTAGAAAATTTTAGACATATTTCGTGTACAATATCCTATGTCCTATACCTATCTTCAACTGTTTCGGAAATATTACGTGTCTTCAGATTTATTGCAAAAATTAACAAACACACCAAAAAAACTAAGAAGCAATACTGTTCATTTCTTGATGATGTAAAAAACAAAAAAAAAACATTAATGTAGGAGATGTTGAAAATTGATATTAAAATATTTTTACTGATATGAAATAAAAAAAAAGCTGCCAATGCAATAAGTGATGATACCAAATTAGATATTATGCTTGAGTTTCAGGAAAACCCACGTACTTCTGGTCGAAAAACAGCCCCAATATTCGATGTTTGCCATTAATCGATTATTCGAACATTACAAGAAAATAAAATGTATCCCTATGAAATGATGCCTACTCATGAGCTCATGGAAGACGATTTTGATAGGAGAACGTATTTTTGTGAACAAATGATGGCAATGTTGGATAACAATGTGATCCAATTAGAACATGCTTTGTTTTCTGATTAGTGCACCTTTACACTTCACAGTCATGCTAATCGTCAGAATTGTCGCTATTGGTCTAGGGAAAATCCTCACTGGATAAGAGAAGAACATCAATATCCTGAAAAGGTTAATATTTGGGCAGGAATTGTTGAAGATCATATCATAGGTCCCTTTTCATTGATGGCAATTTAAATGGCGATAATTATATAGCACTGCTCCAAAATAATGTCTTGCCCACTTTGACAAACTTATATCGTGATCCAGCAAACCCACAACTTCCAGCGAATATGATATGGTTTCAGCAAGATAAAGCACCGCCCCATTACCAAATCAATGTCCGGCAGTACCTCAACCGAGTATTTCCAAATCGGTGGATAGGGAGGCGTGGATCGATGGAATGGCCAGCACGATCCCCTGATCTGACGCCTTTAGACTTCTTCTTATGGGGTTATGTCAAAGATATTGTATACAAAACTAAACCCCTCGACTTAGCTGACTTAAGAAGACGAATAACGCTTGCGATTAGATCGGTCACGTCTGAGATGTTCAGAACGTTAGAAGAAATTTCTATTTAAGATTAGGATGTTGCGAAGACGTTCGCGGCGAGCATTTTCAACATCTCCTACATTAATGTTTTTTTTTTGTTTTTACATTATCAAGAAATAAACAGTATTACTTATTAGTTCTTTAGTGGGTTGTTAATATTTGCAATAAATCTGAAAACACTTAATATTTCCGAAACAGTTGAAGATAGGTATAGGATATTATACATGAAATGTCTAAAATTTTCTGAAGAATCCAAAAATTGAATAATATACAGGGTGTTGTATTTAAAATAAGAAAGTTAGTATTGGCCACTGTTACATGACACACGCTGTATAAAAAGTTCTTATTGTAAAAAATGCGCAACTAGAAATACCAATCGACGTGTCCGAGCGTTATTTCAGACACGCCCCCATGTATTTATTATCGGGGGTAATACCATGAGTGCTTAAAAATTACCGATAATTTTCATGAAAGCTTGTTATTTATAATTCCACGAGTTCGAAGAACAAGCTTGAATGAAAATTATCTGGTTAATTTTTATGCACGAGCGGTATTTAGGGAGAATATTTCTAGAATGAAATATATATAAAAATTTTTTTTTGTCATACAATTTTCAATTTCATATAACATAATTAAAACTGTAACTGAAATCCAATAACAATTTTTTTTTTATTTTATAAAAAAACTTAACAAATAGCAACAAACAATTGAAAAATATTAACTAATTATTGATTGAATAATAAGAGGGTTTGTTTTTCAAAAGCAATGAATTTCCCGAAGGGAACTCATAACAATAACGATCACGTTCGCAGTAAAAAAGGTAAAAAAAAAACTGTCTCGTCAAATAGGTTCGATTGTTGTGTGTTAGATATACAACGTTGTCTAGGCAACGTTGTATATCAGCTGATATTTTTTTATTTTTAACGTTTCTTATGGGAAAATTTATACATGAGTGAAATATTCGAATTTATTCCATTTGGCTGATACTACACACTGTATAATAGAGCGTCTCCAGGTTTACGAAATACGTCTCGAATTGAAAGTAACGTGCTAGACAGAGACAATAAATATTTGGAGATCCATTGATTTCAAAGTCATCGTGTTGATCTGTAACTTGAATTTGTTTTTAAACGTTTTTGTGCCATGAAATTCGATTTAATTTTATAAACTGTTCTTTTCAGAGCCAGTTTTATCGTACTTTCGTGTCGGCGGCAAGTAATTATGGATATTTGTTATTATTATTGAGTCTGGCGACGCTAGCCACGAAAATTTTGACGTTTATCAACGTAGACTTTGTTTTGACTTCTTGAACCTCGTAATTTTGATTCATATGGTTTTAGTCACGTGGAAGTAATGACGCACCAGCCAAGAACCACCGTTTCGAGTGTAGCCTCTGAATGACGAACTGACACATGATAAAGCATATCTGCATGTGTTTGTTTACGAAAATGGTGGGCAGTGACATCACATCCAGACAAGGATGGTGGCTAGCGTTTTCGCGCGTAATTTAAAAATTGCTTTGCATTTAAAAAAAAATCGTGTGGACCATGTAAGTCATTTAAGACACTGCTAGGCTTTTATTTCGCCACAGATTAATTATTGAATTATCAATAAAACAAAAGAATTTAATTATAATATGAACAAAAAAAAGAGAAGAATTTAATTACAAAAAAAGAAGAAATTGATAACAACGAAGTTCAGCTGAGGGTGAGAGGCCGTGAGAGAGCGAGCAAATGCCCTAGCTCAAAGTGCCAGAGAGAAGGGAGGGTTAACAAAAGGGCGCCACCGTTTTGCGGCCAGGCCAAAACGGAAGCCTCCGCGATGAATCTGGGATCTCACTCTCAACTGAGCTCAAAATTTAGGTGTACAAAAAAAAGATAAAGGGCGACATATTAATAAACTTTAAATACATTTTTGGCTTGTTTCAATTCACCTCATATTAACGGTTTTTCAGAGAGCAAATGGTACTACATTAATGATTTCTCACACCTTAACAAAAATAGGCTTTAACCTCTAGTACTAACATATATGTATTAGTACTATATGGCTATTACCCTGAAAATCTTGAAGCAACAACAGAGATAGCAGATCCAGGGTCATTTCGACTTGTGCGCATGCGCCGTAAGGGTATTGCCAAATATGCTTTTATTTCTTTAGAATAGGGCAGAAGAGTGAGTCTTAGAAAATTAGAGCAATGATAAAATTACCAAAAATCTTGCTAAAGAATTGCAAAATAAGCATTAAATCCGTACTTCCAAGTGTTTTCAAATTATTTGTTTCCATTTCTAAACTAAAACGCGTCAAATAACAATTTCATATGAGTAGAGGGTGACAACGTGACAACGTCCCATTTTTGCTCGACATAACCTCGAAATCTTTAGCAAATGTTAATTTGGTTGACAGCTCGCTTCAGCGAGTAGATTTGTTATTATTAAAGGCTTTTGTGTACTGTTTATCTTTACTTTTCTGCAAATTTTAATTGTGTGTGTGAACTGTGACCAATTTGTGACGATGCCGAGGCAAAACGGAATATTTTAGATTTATCGTTCTACAGGTATGTACCCAGATCGAATGTTTCTTTCTATTAACTTACTTACGTTAATTTCGTGAGGGAACAATAACTAGGTAGTCCATTTCCTAAAGATTATAATTTCCTTTGCTGCTGTTGATATAATTAGGTACCTACCTATTTTTACCGAAAATTGCATGTACTCCAAAAAATCCTATTAAACCCTATTATTTTACCTGTTGAACTCTAAAAATGAATGTAAAATATCTAATAAAAGTTTTATTGATATATTTACCTGGGTTTTTTTTCTTTTCTCAGTCGAAATATTATACAAAATCCTAAACAAATCAAGAACTTTAATGTTTGTTTACACATTTCTGGCCAGTTGTCAAAGTCAAATGTGATAACCTCATTTTTTTCCCGTTAAAACAAACGTCATCTCGCGCATGCGCACTGGGCGAAATGACCCTGGCGGGACAAGGAACCTCGGCTTCACTTCGTTTACATTGGTTAAATCGGCAAGGCGCCATATAGTACTAATACATATATGAGTACTAAAAATAAAGCGTTACAACACTTTCCGAGAAACAGTAAAATACCCTATTGGTATTGCATGCTTGATTCCACCCAGAGCGGTACGTAGTAGAAATACACGACGAACCACTGCAACCCATCCATACGTGGTTCGTTCCTCGTTTTTTTTGGGTATCTTGTGTTAAACAGTTGTCAACATAACACCTTGTGTTGAAATAGTGAATGCTGTCATGTCATCAAAGCCAAAATTGTTAAAAATCGATCAAAACTCAGTTAATTTTCCTACGCAGTGTTTAAAACTATTAAACATTATATTATTATAGTAGCTAGAAACGGAGAGAGCTGGACCAGTGGTGCTGGTGGTTCGTTTTATGATCTAACCCAGGTGGTGCAGGTGGTGCTGTTTATGACCTAACCCGAGTGGTTCGGTGGTGCTGTTTATGACCTAACCCGAGTGATTCGGTGGTGCTGTTTACAACCTAACCCGAGATTAAACCTGACTTTTTATGACCTAACCCGAGTGGTTCGGTGGTGCTGTTTATGACCTAACCCGAGTGATTCGGTGGTGCTGTTTACAACCTAACCCGAGATTAAACCCGACTTTTTACGATCTAACCCGTCCTTTTGGGTGGTGCTGTTTATGACCTAACCCGAGTGATTCGGTGGTGCTGTTTACAACCTAACCCGAGATTAAACCCGACTTTTTACGATCTAACCCGTCCTTTTGGGTGATGCGTTTTATAACCTAACTTCATTTCTTGTGGATTACACTATCTTTTAAAAATTGTTTTTACACGTTTTAACCTAAGCCAACAATAAACCTAACTTTTCACTATCTAACCTTAGTGGAAACGCCGCTGTTAAAGCGGCATAGTAAAATCATGATTTATATTAGTGAAACACCGCTGGTGGATGATAAAGCGAAATAAAACCCCAATTTATATGATCTAACAACATAAGTATAATAAGGCGGCACATTTGTCACCCGCAATAATTATTTATACCTAAATAACCCTCTCAAACCCTCTGCCGACTCGATTTAAAAAGAAAGGCACATAAAACTTTATTTATTCCGAAGAACCCTTATTAAAATTCAGAAGCATATCTAATAATTGTTTTCAATTTGGTACCACTTATAAAAAAATGCAATAAAATAATTACCATCTAGAACCATTTACCTAAATTATCTTAAAGTTCGAACTAAATTGACTGATAGAAGTGATAAAAAGATACACATTTTGTTTTAATTTTTATGCTACGATACCGATATCTTAGAACGGATAAATTCAAAGTTAAAGCTACCATTAAAGGATTCCTTTCTGCTAATCCTACCTAAGTTTTCTATAGCGCGTTTTAGCTATTTTAAACAGCAAAATAATGAAATAATGTTTATACCTTTGTAATTTTTAGTTGGGAAGCTCATATAAGTCCCACATTCTATAAGCTATATTTACTTGGGCATTATTGCCACCTTTATTTATACGAGAAAGCAGTTTAAGCTTTTGTCGATCCTTAGGAACAATATGACGATCTTTCCATTCAATTTTGCTTACATTAATAGTTTCTTCTACTTCGCCAACGTAGCAGTTAACATATGATCTAGATAAAACCATTATTAATTCTTGCTTTACGTTAAGAACTCCTTTTAAATAATCCTCAGCAAAACCCAATAGATATTTTAATGATAATTTTCCGCTAAATATATGGCTTGTTTTGTCCAAAATAGCCTGTTATTCCTCATTTAAACCCCATCCTGTGGTAAGTAAGTTTTTACTATGCAGTGGATTAAATGATATCAATGTCTTTAATGCTGTGGTGATTCCAGGTTTTCTGACTATAGATACTTGTTCTCCACCCATTTCATATCTAATTTCATCAAATAAAAAGGCTAAACAATTATTTGATAAATAACATTTCTTTGTAGCATCACTGGAATTAAATGTACCCTCAATATATATGTAACTATCCGCAATATCGAGTATTAGATCTTGAAAATGAATTGGTATACGGATTTCATCAGAATTGCTATATGCTGGTGTTCCATAAGGTTTATACAGGGTGTTACAAATTCGAGGCCCACCATTGGGATCTCGGAAATGGTAACAGATACGTGAACGTTTAAATTAGGGCAAAGTTGCGCAATTCAATGCCGATCAATATGCCGTCAAGAAAATTCATGTATTCCGATTGCTTCCGAAGATATTCGAAAAAAAACGAATTTGGCGTTTTTAATTTATATGATTTCCTGCCTTTATTTGAATAGATAATTGAAAACAAACTTAATATTCTCATTGCCACTTTGTCTCTTCTATTAGACTGTGGCATCAGATTTCAAATCCGACGTTTCGTCTTTGGGCCCCATCATTAATTTATTTTTTTTAAATACGGACCTGGATTTTTTATTTCATTTTTGGAATTGCCAAGGCTGACTGCATTATATAGTTGCATTACTTTGATTAGGATTCAACATTTTAAGCTAATAAAAACATCTTACAATAATGTTTTTGTTTATTTTTTACTTAATTTATTTCTAAAACCATCCTAACATAATCTGAAAATCTGTTTTAACAATTTTAATCCTTAACGTACAAATACACATAAGCTATAAAAAAAAATGGTGTTATGGGGTGATGATGGGCCCCATCATTATTAATGAAAACATTTTTACTTTGATGTCTTATCCCAGGACGCTTAAATAAAATTAACTTCTACATCGTAGTTTACTATGGAAAAAAATATGGCGAATTTTCATAACTGACAGTCCGAAATTATTTATTTCAAGATTTTTGTAAGGTGTTATAAGTTGTTCTTTTAAAAATCTAAAATGAGATATTCTACTGAGGAAAAAAGCGATATGATAAAGATTTATTACAGCTGTAACAGAAACTCAGTAACAGCTGCGCAAAGATATTTTGAGGATTACCCCGAAAGACAGCAGCCCAACAGAAGGATCTTTCAAAACTTGGATAAAAACTTACGTGAACACGGTAGATTTGAAAAACCCAGAAAAAAATATGGTAACCGTGTAACAGAAGCAGAATCGCAAAATGTTTTACGCCAGGTCTGTACTTAAAAGTTTGACTAGCTTTCTTTTAAAACCATGTAAACTTTATTTTTAATTCATTCTTTTCTATAAGGTAGGCGCTATTTTATTTAGGGTATGGTATTATTTTAGGTAAACAACAACCCTTCCACATCAACAAGGCAAATTTCCACAGAATCTAACTTGCCAACATTAAATCATGTCAAGGCTTGGAGAGTTTTAAAAAATAATGGTTAAAAACCCTACAAATTTCATATTTCAAAAATTCACGATCTTCGATGCTTATATCACTTCCTTTCAGATCAACGTTTCTTTTTAGAATGCGTGTTATAGTTTTAGGTTTACTGCTTTTAATATCTTTCATTATCTTAAACGATTTTTGATATTTATAAATCTGAGAATTATATTGAAATCCCATTATGTAATTTTCTTTAATTCTAGTTTAATGATAATTTTCTCTCCTTGAAAATTAACCAAGTCTCCTTGATCGTCTAAGATTCTCAACGTAATGTTATCTATAAACTGACGACCTAAAGGTTGTATAGGCATATATATTATATTATGCGGTTCCTTAGAAAGTTTATAGCCTGGTTCAACATCAATATCAAATTCGAATAAAGTATGAGATTTGGTAGAATTTAAGTATGCTCCAGATATAATATTACAGTCAATACGTATCATCCGTACTTTCATTATATCCACTGGCAGAGTGGATTCATGAAGACTATTAGCTTTATACACTTTCTCTTCAAATCCAAGCGTTCTCCCTAAAGAGGATTTTATTGAAAAGTCCAAATCCACCGTAGATTTAAGCTGACACTTTAGAGTGTTGTTATTAGCCTCCAAACTAAATATTTTATTCATATCATCAACTTCATTGTTATTTTCTAAATATTTCTTTTGCTTGATTTCTTTCTGAATTTCTTTATGGATTTCATCAATTTCATATGCTCCTGGTTTAATTCTAAAGTATGAAAACTTTTTCTGATTAGACTCCCCAAATCCAAGTAAATTATTATTTTCATCTATGTTAAAAATTGAATTATAAGTGTAAAATCCCAACAATCCTAAGCCACATATTGAATTCTTCTCAAGCTCAAGCAAGGGAAAAAAATTAGCGCTCAACACGCTGCTATGATCTGATAGGGTAAACGTATACGACATGACTACAAAAAAAATTCTGAATACTTTAATATTTATTGTAATATACAACGTTTATCTGATGGGAAAACTTCAATTTTATTTTCTGTTGCTATATTTATATCCTTCATTTTACAATAACAACAGAATAATTTTCGCTTCAGAGGACCATCATTTACATCTCCATCCTCGCTCTGTTGATGCTCAGTACAAAAAAAGTAATTTAAAATGTCACAATCTTCTTGTAAATGTTTAGGCAGCTTAGACCAAATAAACGGGATTTCTCGAAATGCACAATTTATAATAACTTCTTTGGGCATATAAACTAACTCCTCCTTTGTCATATTTAATAAGCTTCCCGTTTTGAAAAACACATGCATAGAATGAGACATCTTTTTTTTTATAGCTTCATTCTCCATTTCTTAACTTTTTTTTAGCAAGAAACTTTAAGCATAAATGTCCACACCAGACTGTATCCAAATCTTGCTCGCGAATGTAGTTATAGAAGATCTTTTCTGTTTTATATCGGCCAGTATACAAATAACTAACTAACTCACTTGGTGGAGGTAAATCGCCGAAGCTATCGTAATGATATGTTTTGTCATTTTTCTTCTTATACGCAACCCAATGCGTCCCTACCCCCTTCACACCATCCAAATTAACAATTCCACTTTCAAACTTGTTGGGGCCTGTTTTCGGCATAGCATCTCTCATATAACACCTCTAAAATATGGAATATTTAGCTGTAATGCATACTTAGACCAGTCGAAATTTGTAAGCGCTTTTGGAGGTAGGGATTTTATTAGTTTTTTGAACTTTTATATGGTTTTAGATAAAGTCCCAAACCACTGCGTTATGATAAAAATATAGATGAAGGAAAAAAGGGTAATGGATTATATCTTAAACCATATCGCAGTGGTTGGTCATATTGTTCCTGAGGATCGACAAAAGCTTAAACTGCTTTCTCGTATAAATAAAGGTGGCAATAATGCCCAAGTAAATATAGCTTATAGAATGTGGGACTTATATGAGCTTCCCAACTAAAAATTACAAAGGTATAAACATTATTTCATTATTTTGCTGTTTAAAATAGCTAAAACGCGCTATAGAAAACTTAGGTAGGATTAGCAGAAAGGAATCCTTTAATGGTAGCTTTAACTTTGAATTTATCCGTTCTAAGATATCGGTATCGTAGCATAAAAATTAAAACAAAATGTGTATCTTTTTATCACTTCTATCAGTCAATTTAGTTCGAACTTTAAGATAATTTAGGTAAATGGTTCTAGATGGTAATTATTTTATTGCATTTTTTTATAAGTGGTACCAAATTGAAAACAATTATTAGATATGCTTCTGAATTTTAATAAGGGTTCTTCGGAATAAATAAAGTTTTATGTGCCTTTCTTTTTAAATCGAGTCGGCAGAGGGTTTGAGAGGGTTATTTAGGTATAAATAATTATTGCGGGTGACAAATGTGCCGCCTTATTATACTTATGTTGTTAGATCATATAAATTGGGGTTTTATTTCGCTTTATCATCCACCAGCGGCGTTTCACTAATATAAATCATGATTTTACTATGCCGCTTTAACAGCGGCGTTTCCACTAAGGTTAGATAGTGAAAAGTTAGGTTTATTGTTGGCTTAGGTTAAAACGTGTAAAAACAATTTTTAAAAGATAGTGCAATCCACAAGAAATGAAGTTAGGTTATAAAACGCATCACCCAAAAGGACGGGTTAGATCGTAAAAAGTCGGGTTTAATCTCGGGTTAGGTTGTAAACAGCACCACCGAATCACTCGGGTTAGGTCATAAACAGCACCACCCAAAAGGACGGGTTAGATCGTAAAAAGTCGGGTTTAATCTCGGGTTAGGTTGTAAACAGCACCACCGAATCACTCGGGTTAGGTCATAAACAGCACCACCGAACCACTCGGGTTAGGTCATAAAAAGTCAGGTTTAATCTCGGGTTAGGTTGTAAACAGCACCACCGAATCACTCGGGTTAGGTCATAAACAGCACCACCGAACCACTCGGGTTAGGTCATAAACAGCACCACCTGCACCACCTGGGTTAGATCATAAAACGAACCACCAGCACCACTGGTCCAGCTCTCTCCGTTTCTAGCTACTTATTATAACAATAGTATTTATGTTACCCTTATATTTTCCTTTTGCTCTTTTTTTGCCGGCTTTAGCTTTCTTGGGTTTAGCAGGTGGCAGCTGTGTTTCGGGGTAAAATGACATGTAATCCTTTACTAAATCGGAACATTCAATTAATTTCTTTTTGTTGATGAACGAATTCATTAGTCCTTGGACTAGATCAGTGTCTAGCTTCTTAATTTTCTGCCTTTTTAGTTCTTTTTTAAAGTTCTCCGGTGTTATAGGACTCTCAGGCAATTGTAGAATAAAATGTCTAAAAATATCCAAGAAGTACAGAGGAAGATCACAATAGCTATTTATACAACAAGTTACGAAATAAGGGTCTTTTAGGCACGTGAAAATTGTCCTTCGAGGCGAAGCCGAGTTAGACAACACGTCAGAGGGACTAAAAGACATTGTTTCGTAACGAATGGTATACAATATTTTTTCTACGGGCGTTTTATATTAATAGTACATTATGATATTAGGAAAATAAGAGATACTTTATGTGCTGAGTATGGAAAGTTTGTCTGACAAACGTAGTGAGTCAGACAATCCATGCGAAGCACATAAAGTATCTCATTCTCCGAATATCATATACTATTTTTTCTTCAAACGTGCATCATATTATTCGAGATAAAACAATAAAAGAAAACGAATTTTTTAATGAAGATAACAAGATTGAATTTTTAACTTGTTTCACTGTATATTCCCTTTTTGGTATCGTTATCATGGATACGTACTTGTTTGGCATCTATCAAAACAAATATTTTAAATTCGGTGTCGCGTCAGTTGAGACCGAATAGCTGGATTTATAAACTCGAAAAGTTGGTGAGGTTGAAGTTATGATCAAGTTTGTGAGGTTAGATATTCCGAACTCCGAGCATAAAAATTGGTTATTTTGAACTACCCGGGAAGTTCGAGATAACCAATTTTTAAAAAAGCAAGGAGAAGGTTATAAGCCAAAGAAATCGAGAGTCTTGTCAAGGGAACAGTTCAGCAAATTTTTGTCTGACGCCCCAGATGAAAAGTATTTGGCGATGAAGGTAATAAAATTACATTTTGTTTGTTTCACATTGTGCTAACCAACCCTTAATTTTTTAGGTAGTTTTGATATTTGGAATATCTGGGGCATGTCGTTGCGACGAATTTAAGCTGGATTTATAAACTCGAAAAGTTGGTGAGGTTGAAGTTATGATCAAGTTTGTGAGGTTAGATATTCCGAACTCCGAGCATAAAAATTGGTTATCTCGAACTACCCGGGAAGTTTTCGAACCTTACATGAGCTTTACATCAACAACATGAACGAGTGTATAAATGGAACTGAGTGTTCTCGTTAGTTTAAATTGAAACTCTTATTTCCAACGCCAACTGAACCTCAACCTCGCCAACTTTCGAGTTTATAAATCCAGCTTACGTGAATAAGACAGTTGATGATCTTATACAGGGTGTAATTTAATTGAGTGCCGATACTTAAGGGTGATAATCTATGAATGATTCTAAGATAAAAAGTTCATATGGACATATGTCCTAAACCTCTTCATTTTTGAGCTACAGGGTGTTAACATTTTAAGAAAAATATAACTTTTTTATCATAATTATTATATCACTCTTAGATATTTTTATGAAATTTTGTATACATCTTTTATTCATTAAGGAGCACTTTTTGACTTAAAAGATTTTTTAAAATTATTACCAGTGACGTCCGTACGAGGTTTGAACTGAATATTTTTTAAGAAAAAAATGGTACGCCACTGATTTGTATAAAAACCAAACTTATATTTAAAATCCTCATTTATTTTTGAGCAAATTTGGTCCATAGACTTACTTTCGTACGAGGCACCGTTCTGGCATAAAAAAATAAAAACCAAAAAAAGTGTTACCACTTATGGTGGCTGTTTACCAAATTTCAACAAAATATCGAAAGAAAGTCTCAATGAACCGAAGGAAAAAAAGTTTTTTTGTTTTTATGCGAAAACGGTGCATCGTACGAAAGTAAGTCTATGGACCAAATTTGCTCAAAAATAAATGAGGATTTTAAATATAAGTTTGGTTTTTATACAAATCAGTGGCGTACCATTTTTTTCTTAAAAAATATTCAGTTCAAACCTCGTACGGACGTCACTGGTAATAATTTTAAAAAATCTTTTAAGTCAAAAAGTGCTCCTTAATGAATAAAAGATGTATACAAAATTTCATAAAAATATCTAAGAGTGATATAATAATTATGATAAAAAAGTTATATTTTTTTAAAAATTTTAACATCCTGTAGCTCAAAAATGAAGAGGTTTAGGACATGTGTTAATATTAACTTTTCTTCTTAAAATCACCCAAGGATTCACATCCTTAAGTATCGGCACTCAATTAAAAAACACCCTGTATATGGGTTCTTTGCTGCTAATAAAAATTCCTAACACTGCGCCAGAAAATCGTTATGCACGATGGAATTTACATTTACATGTTACATTTATTACTTTTACACAATCTTATACTAAAATGCAGCACTTCGCGCTGATCGTAGTATGTATTCCTAGAAGAGGCATTTGACCGCACTTCGTCTTATCCTATTTCAAACTTTTAGAGAAAGATCAGCTTTTTTGCACTAGATCTTGCTGTGACGCACTTAAATTATTAAAAAACCAATAAATAAACAAAAAACCTTTACTAAGAAAAGTATCCCAGAAATTATTTTCAGAATTACCCAAAATCTTTTCTGGCTTTGGCTTTCTTTGGTTTGTTTAGAATGTATCTGCATCTTTCATATATTAGTTTTCGAGGATTTGGCCCGCGTATTTCATAATCACTTAAAATCCCCCCTATATTTACAGTTCTTTCCAAAGCCTTGATTTTCTTTAGTACCTGAAATTAGTAAATAAAAAACTATAATATTTACCGGGTCTGCATAGAATTTGCACGGAGTTATATTACTTATTTATGATATAAATGTTAATAGTATATTTTTAATTGCTTCGCTTATTCTGCAAAATGCGTGCCTTAAAATAACTTTAAACAGCAAAACAGTAATAAAAAGCAAAAACAAATTAAATTTTTAGAATGTTTAATAAATTGGCAGCAGATAGTTTTAAATCATTCACATTATCACATTGTTATGTAAAACAGGTTCCCCATATTTCGGTAAATCTGATAATATAGATACGCTCACCACGCCAAAATTGACGATTTTTCAGGAATGATGATTAGGAAGGAATAAATGTCTCAAAAACTAAGCGCTTCCGGTGAAAATTGTTTTTGGATTCGTAATCTACGCCCCAATATATTCATCACTCCTGAAAAATCATCCATTTTAGCGTGTTGAGCGTATACGCCGGACTATACTATACGGTATGACATACCTAACTGATATTTACCGTTTTTTTTTATTATTTTAAACCAAGACCTAAACGAAAATAATGCATGGTACTTATTTAATTAATAATTAATTTTAATTCGAGGTGCTGTTTTAACTTTTAACTGTGTGCACAGAACACTAAAACCCATTGATTTTTGCAATGGCAAGACGTACTTCATGATTGTGTTGGTAGTAAAAGACATTATTACTTTATACTCGGTATCAATCTTGGTATACCATATTTTAAGGATCGATTCTGAGGATTTAATAACCGTATTATGAGGATTTTATTAGGTGCAAGATAAAACCAGCGAGTAAGATTTTTTTTTACATTATATTACCTACTTAACATTTTTGAATTAAGATTAAAATACTAATAAGATGTGTTTACTGTTCAAGTAATTATTTCAAACTATGCCATTAAAAAAACTATAGCCACTCAAAGAGTAGACCTTCAATTTATATATTTCCTTTTTTGCGTGTGTATAACAAATCGGGTACTAGCTACTTAGTTTTGATGCATTCATTTTTTTAAAATAAATATTTCATTATTTTTTCGTTTAACAAATTTAATCGGCCGAATACCCGTCTGTAAGCACAATTACCTAGTTTCGGTCTTTAAAACTTTTCATTTAGAAATTATTAAAAACAAACAAAATATACTTATGGTCAATTTTGACGAAGTTTAATTTTTTGCTAGTATTAATAATTTATAAACTCAAAGTTTTAAACAGCAAACTGATCGTAATTGTTTTACACAGACCAATATTTGGCCGACTGTTGGATAAAATAAAGTAATGATTTTAAAAAAAATTGTATACGGCTAAGGTGTCACTAGCCTTTCGTAAAGCGGCTCGTATATCACCCAAAATACCTATATACCTCTATAGAACTTAGATAAAATAACGTAAATGTTACAGAACTATATTTACTAATCAAAACTTTCAAAACCACCTATTACTATCTAAAGCTCCGTAACATCTTCTTTTTTACGTTAACTACATAACGAAAATGGTACGTTAGGTACGAGAAATGCATGTCTAAACAAATAATTCATTTTTTTGAGGAGAATAATCTTTTTAATGAGAATCAGTTTGGTTTCAGGAAAAATAGAAACACAGTGCTGGGAATCCTGAACCTCATGTCCGACATTATGGACGCTTTTGATGGGCAGTGCTATGATACAGTTTTGTTTTGTGACCTCAGCAAGGCTTTCGATTGTGTTGGCCATGGGATACACCTGCGGAAGCTGGTAGCATATAAATTCACAGATGACAGCTTGCAACTATTGCGGTCATATCTTGCGGGAAGATGTCAGGCAGTGCAGTATGGTGGTGTGACATCGGCGGAGCAAGAGGTTACGATCCATTTTGGGCCCAATATTTTTCCTTATATATGTCAACGATTTGCCCTTGATAGATCAAAAATCTAATTATACTCTCTTTGCCGATGACACAACCATTTCTGTTGTGGCAGAGACTCTTGAGGCTTCATTGTTGGGTTCCTTGGGCGCACAGGAGTTAGCCGAGAGGTGGTTCCACTCAAATAGACTTCTTTTGAATAGAAGCAAGACAGAAAAAATGGTCTTCACAATGAGAGAGATGGGGGCTATAAATGACCATGTTTCTCATAGTAGGTTTCTTGGGGTCATTATCGACCAGAAGGCACAGTGGGACATGCACATTGACGCTGTGGCTTCAAAGTTAAGCAAAAATCTCTATCTGCTTCGTCGTCTTGCAGACAATGTATCCCGCACTGCACTAAGAACAGCTTACTTTGCCACTTTTCATGCACAGCTTTCATATGCTGTGCTCATATGGGGTCATGCCACGGGTGCTCGGCGTCTGTTCGGGTTGCAGCGGAAGGCAGTCAGGGTGGTGAGTGGTTTAGGTTACATGACTGTAGGGCAGGTTTTGAACAGCTGGGAATACTTACCCTGCCATCCCAGTACATTCTGGAGAATCTGCTCTATATAATAAACAACATGCATCTGTTTGCTACTCACGAAGACATGCATGATTATTCAACCAGAAATAAAGGTAATTTAATACCTGCGTATCGGCGATTGAAGAGGTGTCAAAATGGCCCTGGTTATTGGGCAGTAATAGTATATTATTAACCAAGGTTTAGACAGCCATCATTATTGCCCGAGCGGCGAGTTTAAATCACGAGGAGCGAAGCGACGAGGGATTTAAGACGCGAGGGCTATAATAAGCTGTCTAAACCGTGGTTAATATATTATTTTTTCCACTACCACAAACTTTTATATGAGATTTATCTTTATAGTATTAATAATTATAAAAAATTATAGGTAGGTATAAGTATATTTTTTAATCTAGTTACCTGCGCTTTGGAATTGGCAAAATATTTTGTTGTTTTGTCAGGTGGCTTTGTCAATGTCAATTTGTGTTCATTTGTGTCATTAGATTTCACGAGTTTTGCGTTTTTTTAAAAAATGAGCGAAGAAAATGTTAGTGATAATATTATGTGTACACCTCCCGAATTAAGGATGGAAGCAGAAAAAATGTTGATTGTATCGATATTTTACAATATCAAGTAATCTAATATGTATTGATAATTATCTGGTTGCCTAACCACAATGAATTGATGTTGTAGAATTAAAAAATCAAGTTACCTGCGTTCAAACAAAATTCGGTTAAGGTCAAAGATCGGTCAATAATGGATTTCAATGGCTTATTATTGACCATGGTCAATAATGACTTATAAGGTAGAGAAAAACGATTTCTAGCGTTAATAATCGGTCAATAATGGCGATGTTATAGGTTAGTAGTGGAAAAAATATTTTAATGTATTGCCTATAGAAATTAAGGAGCTACCAACAAATACTTTTAAGAAAAGAATGAAACAGATTTTAACTGTGAATGTATTTTACTCAAATGACGAATATTTTAGATATTTCTATAGTGCTCATTGTGTTTTTATTGTAAAACAGTGCCTATAAGTTTTGACATATATGTTTACTTGGGTGTTACTTTTAAACTTGTATTTCTGTATTTTTTATTTTTTTTGTGACGTGTGTACAGGGTCTTCCAACGAGGACTGAACAGGGGCTCATTTTCGGGCTTCCTTGTATTTAAAGAAAAATCCAAAATAGCCAATCGATGTACTTTTTCCTGCAGAATTCAAAAATGAAACCAAAAATTTATTTGAACCAGAAACAAAAGAGTTACGCTATGAATAAGGTGTTTTTTAAATGGAACATAGCTTTTTTTATACGATTTTTGGAACGAGTGATTTTTTTTTTGTCCGTTCTGATTAAAATATTTAATATTGTGACAGCTACTTTTAATAAATTTTAATGTTTTATCCAGTATAATTTAACTTTAACCTGTTTGAAACATACACTAGGTAATAAAGGTATAATCACCTTTGAATCCTTCAAAGTCAAAATATTGCCGAAATGAAATATTCATTAGATGAGAGATTGCAGATTGTTATCTTGTTCTACAAATGCCAAGAAAATGCAAGAGAAACAAGGAGAAGATTTATTGCAAATTTTCACAGAAATATATCCGTCAATACTATTCTAAGGATAAAGAACCTATTTGAGGAAAATAAAACATTACATGACAGAAAAAGCAATCCAACTCTATACTAATTTAAAAAAAAAAACATTAATAATTTAATTGTTCAATGTGACCTCCGTTGTTCTCGAAACATGTGCGATAACCTCTTTGTAGCCTTTCCAAACTTGCTGTTATACTGTGATTTTCCTGGTTAAGGCGATTTATTTCATTCACAATTTTCTGCATGATCTCTTCAATATCGTGGTTTCGCTGCTTGTATACCACGTTCTTTAAATGGCCCCAAAGAAATGTGTCTAATATTGACAAATCGGGACTATTGGGTGGCCAAGCATAGGTTCCATTTCTACCAATCCATTCTTCATGGCGTCCGTTTAAATATTGAGTAACCTCACGCACGGCATGCGGAGGGGCCCATCATGTTGCCAAATTAAATTTTGATATTCTTCCAATGGTAAATCTTCCAAAAAGTTCTCAATTTCGTTTTCTAAGAACTCGTAGTATCTCTGTCCATTTAAAGTCCCGTTAAAAAATATTGGTCCCAAAATTCTATTATTTTTTATGCCACACCAAACATGGATTGAAGTCCTTCCTTGAAATTTAATTGTCTGAAATTTTCTTGGATTTCCAACGGCCCAGTGATGATTATTATGTCTATTGAAAACCCCCGATGTTGTGAATGTGGCTTCGTCGGTCCATAAGATATTTCTGAATAAATTAGGGTCTTCGTTTTCTTTCCGAATCACAATTTGGGAAACAAATTAGAAGCGAAGTTCTTTTTGTGCCGGTGTTAGATGTTGAAGTGGAAGGATATGATAAGACTTAAATTTATGATTTCTTAAAGTCCTGTGAACAGTTCCTTGGGTAACTCTTCTGCGTCTTACACCGCCGCCGTATTGAACGTCCCGAACTGCGTCCGAAATTGATTTGGTTGGATTCAGTCGAAAATAATTCACAATGGCACGGTCTCGATTTCTATTCCTTTCTGGATTTCTTTTTCTGTCATGTAATGTTTTATTTTCCTCAAATAGGTTCTTTATCCTTAGAATAGTATTGATGGATATATTTCTGTGGAAATTTGCAATAAATCTTCTCCTTGCTTCTCTTGCATTTTCTTGGCATTTGTAGAACAAGATAACAATCTGCAATCTCTCATCTAATGAATATTTCATTTCGGCAATATTATAGTAAATTTGTCAAATTTTTTGGCTTTGAAGGATTCAAAGGTGATTATACCTTTATTACCTAGTGTATGTTACAAACAGGTTAAAGTTAAATTATACTGGATAAAACATTAAAATTTAATAAAAATAGCTGTCACAATATTAAATATTTTAATCAGAACGGACAAAAAAAAAATCACTCGTTCCAAAAATCGTATAAAAAAAGCTATGCTCCATTTAAAAAACACCTTATCCATAGCGTAACTCTTTTGTTTCTGGTTCAAATAAATTTTTGGTTTCATTTTTGAATTCTGCAGGAAAAAGTACATCGATTGGCTATTTTGGATTTTTCTTTAAATACAAGGAAGCTCAAAAATGAGCCCCTGTTCAGTCCTCGTTGGAAGACCCTGTACACTGCTATATTGGGATTTTTAACGCGAATAAATAATTTGAATTTGAATTAATTTGAATTTGAATTTAAAAATATAACTAATGCAAGATACGTAAGAGAGCTGTTTAAATTACATGACCAAAATGTCATTTTTTTAACGTAACAGCGATTTTGTTGAGTTGAAGGGCATATAACGGGTATAAGAATTAAAAGGCGCTGTTATTGACACAAAATAAATAACGTAACAATGAAACGAGAAAACATAAATGTACCATATTTAAGATGTTTTTTTGCTTAGTGGGAAATTACATCGTATATAAAATTATCGGAGTTGACATTTGTCAATAACACCTAACAACCATTGTTGACTTAGTATGTTTTTTGACGTTTACTTTCTAAATTTGACATTTCACTTTAACAGTATTGTCCTAAAATACTCTTTCTACAAACGTGTTAAAAACGCAATTTTTAACACCTCCCAGTAGCCTTAAAAATGTTACTCTACTGCACTAATGTTAAAAGTGAAATGTCAAATTTTGAAAGTAAACGCCAAAAAACATACTAAGCTAATTATGGTTGTTTGTAAGGTTTTATTGATAAATGTCAACTTCGATCATTTTATATACGATACTATTTAAGACCATCTGCTTCCAATTTTATTAAATATTCTAAAAAGCTAATTTGTAACTGTGCATGTTATTGCTTTTTATTGCCGTTTGTAGAAAAGATATTCTAAGTGTGATATTTGAGTTAAAAGTATTGTTGTGGAAACGTGTATCAACACGTCAAAGAGAATAGGTTGGTAAATGCTGGGTGCGTGCGATTTCAATCGCTGCTACTTGTGCTTGTAAATTACATAAGGGTTATAATTTCTTCACGCAGTTATTTGCATTCAGTCACGTAGCTAGTCAATAGCGCGTCGTGACGGTAGGACGCCAGCTCCCTATTGGGCGAAAGATAGGTTGGGTCGTGTCGCGCGCCGGTGGAGAGAGAGACAAGAAGCACGGCGCAACGCATAAGAGAAGAGAGATTGCAAGATAGCTCCGTGAAGCAAGTGCTCTAACGTACGTTTCACGATTTTAAGGTCTTTTTTGGGAATTAATGGTTTCTTTTTAAGTAGAACTAAGCAGCTAGCGATTCGGCGTTATCTGACATACGAAATTGAACTACGATACCGGGGCATTTTTTGTGATGTACTTTCAAGTGACAGTTAGGGAAAAAATGTAAAAAAGTAGTTAGTAATGTGAACGCTAAGAAGTATCCACCAGTGTGTTTGTCGTGAATCCTTGTAATATGCTACCATAACCTGCATTAAGGAATAAAAACACAAGTGTTTAAGTAAGCAATTATTTTAAGCAAAGGTAGCAGAACATTAACGAACCAGTGAGCAACCCTAAGGCCACGCAGTAAAATAATGTAACCACTAGGGAATTAAGCAAGTGCGTCAAGTATTTTTAAAGCACTCATTGGAATTGCAGAATTCGCCTAGGGGTAAACTTTTAAATGCGTGCCATAAAAATGTACTTTTAACACTTATATTATAAATAGCTATTAAGGCACTGGTGCCTTAAAGCAAAGAAAATTATAGCTACGCAATAGAAGTCCGATGTAATGTAAATAATTCGACCTCTCGATGGATCCTGGTTTTCAAAGCCGGGATCCTGTTTCCTTAAACGGCTGGGCTTTGCCGAATGCACGTCCACTGTCGTCGTCTTTTCGGCTGCGAAGCAACGGTTATCATTATATTATTATAGCCTTCAGCATTATTAATTGAATTTTGGTATTTTTGATATACCTACTATCAATACTTTGTAAAATTAATTACTTATTAATTTAGTTCAATGACGGAAAGCTAAAATAAAAATTCTAGAAGAACTGTATCACCAACATAAAAAGGAATATAAAATGTACGTTTATCGGCATAAATATAAGGTGGCTCAAAAAAATATCTTGTTGCATATCTAAGAAACTTTACAATTTTTGGTATCTGCCAAATATATTTTATTTTACGACAGCTAGACGTGAGTAATAAACGTTTTTAGTTATAGGTCTAAAACGACAAGACCAAAAAAAAATTGAAATTTTACATGTTGCCACAAAATTACCTAACATTCTCAAAAAGTTTGTTAAAAGTTTTAATTAGAGTTCCATTTATTTTTAATAGGATAGTACGAGTTCTTAGCATTCTTGATATAGAATAATAGAATTACCTATTTTGCGAAGCCAAGGATAAAAAATTTCAAAATTTATAAGATTTAAATAACAACATGATTCATAAAAAATTAAGGAATTTAAAAGATATCCCTTGTTTTAAAAGCAACTATGGTTCAGCCTTTAATACTTATTTTATTATTACTGTGTATCCGTAGGCTGAGTAGCTGGCTCTTGGGTAGATCTGTCGATTTAATAAAACACTGTATTTAATTCCAACAGCATTTTATTCGTAAGGTAGCACTAACGTTTTATTTACAATATTCACTTAATAACTTCCCACTATCTGAGAATACACTACATCAAATTACTAGTTACACTTCAAATTGCATTCACACATACGTTTCCATAATACTCAATACTTTCACATTGTATTAACTTGTTGAACTTTGTTTTTGTCAACTTTAACTACATAGTACAAGAAATGTGGACAATTTCCACTCGGTGACGTGCTTTACTTTTTAAAAGCAGTCGTGCTACATGCACCGCCGAACTTTCGGGGAACAGTCCCCTTGATAAACTTATATTTTATGCGTTTAGCCAAACTCTGCTTGGCGACCGTCTGGAGGCTGCGTTGCCTCATCCCTTCTCGCGTCTGTCTCTCTTCCTCACGCAGCTTGGTAGGTGATTATTTTTGGTGAAGCGCCTGATTACATATGACAACAATGCCGCGCTGTTACTATGTGGGTTTTATGATGAATCTTGGATATTTACGTATACGTGAGGAAAAGAGATGAACTAATAAAAACGCAGACAACACAGCGTTTGTTATTGCATCGTGCGATAGCTACATAAGCGTTATATATACACTATATACATCAATTAGACTTCCAAGAATGCCATCAGTGGCGTACTTTGCTTTAACACTCAGCGTGTTCTCAACATCCCTCATCAGTTGAAAAATACATGGTGTTCCATCAGTGGCGTATCTAGAATTGTAACACGGGGGAGGATCCAATTTTTTTTTCTTTTAAAAAATGCGCCGCATGCCGCATTGCATGCATGCCTGCAAACCCGACCCGAAAAAAACGTAGAAATAAAGAGGTTTTTAAATATAAACGCCAATATTTCTATTTTAAATATTAGTTTTTTGAAGGTATGTGAGACGTATATTATTTTGCCCCCTTAATTAGAAAACCCGGAACAAACAGTAAAATTCAACAATTGCAACAACTGTGGGAATCCCCAAACATCTTATATACGCCACAGTCCAGGATCAGTACTTCAACAATGTCATCTTTTTTGGGTTTATGATGAATTGAAATGAAATCGATCTGGAAAACTTGAAATAATGTTTCATGTTGTTTATTGCAAATGAATGAATGTGATTTTGAGCTTTCTCTACTATCGCTCGATAGTAGAGAAAGCTCAAGAGGGGGGAGGGTCCAGACCCGCCCTAAATTCGTCACTGTCTTCCATTTGAAAAAAGTGAAATAACACATAATATGTAAATGTGTTCAAGTGACCTTGAACTTTCAAAGTCAAGAACAAGGTCATGTTCAATGTCAAAACCAAGTTCAAAGTAACTTTATTAAAATTTGGACTTGACCTTGGAAGTGACCTCGAACGTTCAAGGTCACGGACAAGGTCATGTTCAATGTCAAAACCAAGTACGTCGTAACTTTACACTAAAATTTGGACTTGACCTAAAGTGAACTTGAACTTTCAAGGTCACGGACAAGGTCATGTTCAATGTCAAGACCAAGTTCAAAGTAACTTGACTAAAATTGGACCTGACCTTGGAAGTGACCTTGAACTTTCAAGGTCACGGACAAGATCATGTTCAATTTCAAAACCAAGTTCGAGGTAAATTCACTAAAATTTGGATTTGAACTTGGAAGTGACCTTGAACTTTCAAGGTCACGAACAAGGTCATGTTCCATTTCAAAACCAAGTTCGAGGTAACTCTACTAAAATTTGGACTTGACCTTGGAAGTGACCTTAAACTTTCAAGGTCACGGACAAGGTCATGTTCAATGTCAAAGCCAAGTTTGAGATAACTTTACCAAAATTTGGACTTGACCTTGGCAGTGACCTTGAACTGTTAAGGTCACGGACAAGGTCATGTTCAATGTCAAAACCAAGTACGACGTAACTTTACACTAAAATTTGGACTTGACCTAAAGTGAACTTGAACTTTCAAGGTCACGGACAAGGTCATGTTCAAAGTCACTTGACTGAAACTTGGATTTTACCTTGAACTTTCAAGGACACGAAAAAGGTCATGTTCAATGTCGAAACCAAGTTCGAGGTCACTTGACTAAAATTTTGGCTTGACCTTGGAAGTGACCTTGAACTTTCAAGGTCACGGATAAGGTCATGTTTAATGTCAAACCCACGTTCAAAGTCACTTGACTAAAAATTGGATTTGACCTTGGAAATGACCTTGAAATTTCAATGTCGGGTTAGGTTAATTTCAAGGTTAAACTAAATTTTCAAGATCAAACACAGGTACACAATTTTAACGGAAAATATAATAGGAAAGATGTGCAATATGTTCAAAGTCTCAAAAGAAAAATTCAAAGTCAAGGTCAAATTCAAGGTTATGGTCACTTGACTAAAAATTTTACATATATGCATCAAAGCTCAGATTTATTCCTAGATTTGAAACATACTTTTTGCTTTCGAATCCACTTTTCAATATGCTTGTAATATAAAGTATTTTTGCCAAGTTAAATATGCTTTTTTGTTCACTTTCATAAGTGTTCCTAGGAAGAGCTCTTTTTGTGATTGTGAAGTAGATTTTTAAAAATGACTTCGTGGTCGTAGGAAAACTATAGTATTTTACTCGCAAGTAATAATAATAATATATCTACTATTAATTCTTAAATCCACCAATATTATAATAGAAATAAATTAACAAATAATTCAAAGCAATAAAAAATAATAAAAAAAAACAATGCTGGACCGTAGAGATGAACTCGCGGCTTCTAGAACGAAATTTATCTGAAAGATGCCGCTCTAATCAATGTGCCACAAGCAGATACTAAGAACGTGAATGTATGTTAGGGTTTCTTTTCGCCCCCTGCTCCGGGTAAGAGAATTTAGGACGAGGTTCTATGTGGTTCCATTAAGTATCTTATATCATTGACTTTAGCCAATTTTAATATTAAGATTAACATAATAAAATATGTAATATCTTTTAATTTGAACCTTTTTATATTCAATGTTTTAGCTTAAGAAAGTAAACAACTGTTGGCAACGCTGCTCTTCATCAAGCTGCACAAGGAACGCGCGAATTCAAATTTGCTGCAAAATCGTGTGTTTATTAACTTGGTACAGCGCCTCTCGCGGTTCTAAGCCACTCATAAGGATTATACTTCTATTGCGTAGCTATAATTTTCTTTGCTTAAAGTAACATTTTTAAGGCTACTGGGGGTGTTAAAAATTGCATTTTTGACACGTTCGTAAAAAAAAGACTTTGTTTAAAACGTTCTTATACAGGGTGTCCCACCGAGAACTCCATCGATTGATTATAAAATATATAGAATTATGAAATGGGTTGTTTTCATTTGACTTTTGACAGTTTATTCCATTTCATTTTTACTCTTTTCTTTTTGAACAACCTGTAATAATAATTATGAAAATATTATACGAAGTCTGCTTATGAACGTCCCTTTCTACAAAGAAACCAACCCAAATTAAATAATAAAGTCTTCCGTACAGGAAAAATTATTGATAATAATTTTTCGGTCTGCAAACGTCATTTTAGATATAAAATTTTAAATATGTCAAAAACGTTTAGACTAGGTATAGAACATCATTCATAAAATCTTACGTAGAATCTAAGAATAAAATAATATACAGAGTGGCAGAAAAATCGCGCATTACAGAGTGGCAGAAAAATCGCGCATAATGCCTATAACTTTTGAATTACCTCTTATACGAAAAAGTGACCTTTATGAAAGTTGTTTAGTACATCATTTCCCACATTTCTACCTGCATGAATTTTTTCTGTCATTTCTGGTTTGGTTGCCATAGAGACTAACTTACTTCTTTTGAATGGAACACCCTGCATAATCAAATCAAATCAAATCAAATCAAAAAATCCTTTATTGTCCAAAGAATATCTATCTTGTTGACAAAGGTATAATGTACAAGGGTAGCTAGGTGATAACAAACAGAACACAAGATTAAAACAACATTAAATGAAATGTTTGCATATTTGGATTCTACTGGGAAAACTATGAATTTTTTGTATTTCAAATTTTCACCTATCTGCAAGCGTTTCCGAGATAATGACAGCTCAAAAACGAAAAGCTTCCTAATTATAATTATTCCTACCTAATACCCACCAGTTGAGTCGAGGTGTTTTCGTGTGACAGCGACCTAAGAGTTGTCAATTTTGAGTTCCTGTTTAATTTTCTGTTGTCTGATTTCTAATTTGATTACACTATGGTTCATCTAAATGAGAAACGAGTTCAAATTTTAATAATGAGCGGTTTCGGAAATATGAAGAGATCGCAAGATCAGGTTTGTCAGGTTTTCAATGAATTATATCCAAATAGGCCTCCAATAAATTAGTCAACGGTGTGTCGAGTGGTAAAGAAATTTCGAGACATAGGCAGTGTTAGGGAAGCCGCTAGATCAGGTCGATCTAAAACAGCAACCGGGGAAGACAAAGCTTTGGATATCATGCTCTCAATACATGAAAATCCAACACAATCATTCAGCATCCAGGCCAATGGCAATGGGTTTTAATGTGTCTCATCAGTCAGTAAAAAATTTGTTTAAGCAGGAGAACTTGCATCCCTACAAGATAAAGTTGGTGCACGAGCTAAGCGAGGACGATTTTGATAGAAGAGCTAAATTTTGTGAGCTGATGATCGAAAGATGCAATAACGATAGTAACTTCGCAACAAATATCATTTTATCGGATGAAGCTATACTTTCCATTTAAGTGGCATTGTTAATAGACACAATTATCGTTATTGGTCTGCTGAGAATACTCACTGGTTCCAGGAAGGTCATACTCAGAGGCCCAAAAAAGTTAATTTTTGGGCGGGCATAGTTGGTAGACATACTGTGGGACCTTTTTTCATAGATGGTAATTTGTATGGCGAAAAATATCTGAACCTCCTCAGGAATCACATAATTCCTTCTTGCAGAATGGTTTTACCGGGTGTAAATAATGGCATAAACGAACAGGTATGGTTCCAGCAAGATGGAGCACCTGTGCATTATGCGGCAAATGTTAGACAATACATAAGCGAACAATTGTTAGGACGTTGGATGGGCAGAAGAGGTACTATTGACTGGCCAGCGCGATCCCCGGACTACACCCCGCTCGACTTCTTTTTGTGGGGACACTTAAAGAACACGTTAACCATCCAAATGACTTAAAATCTTTAAAAGTCAGAATTAGTGCTGAAATTCGGGTCATTCCAGAGGACTTCTTTTTAAACGATGTGGACGGGTTCAGGGATCGACTGGCGCTCTGCTTAGCAGAAAATGGTGGTAATTTTAAACACCTGATCCACTGAAAAGGTTTCACTTGTTTATTATTCCGATGTTAAGTTGTTCAGTTTTTGTAGGCTGTTTATTTTGTTATTATAAAGTTTGTTACAATTTTAGATAAATAAAAATTTGAAATACAAAAAATTCAGAGTTTTCGCAGTAGAATCCAAATATGCAATCATATGCAGGGTGTTCCATTTAAAAAAAGTAAGTTGGTCTCCATGGCAACCAAACCAGAAATGACAGAAAAAATTCCTGCAGGTAGAAATGTGGGGAATCATTTAATGAACAAGTTTCATAACGGTCACTTTTTTGTATACGAGGTAACTTGCCAGATTATTGAAAATATTTTAGACAAATAGTTTATTGTATAAACAGTTTACAAACCTGAACTAACTTCTGGCTACAATTTCGCAAATTATGACCCGATATAAGAGGTAATTTCTTTAGTTTTTTTTATGTAGTGTTTTTTTTTCAAGTTAAACGATCCTATCAGTATTCAACCTGTAAAAACTGAAAAATATGAATATAGACTCCTGGATAAAATGTATGCTTATGTAAAAACTTGCTACTCTTAATTATTGTAGTATCTCCCCTGGGAATTGATATTAAATTCTAAATTAAAACCTAGACTGTTGGGAAAAGATAAGCAGCTAATTCCCTCCACTGGGTGTTTTTAATTTTCATGACAATAATTCAAATTTTTAGATCGTCTTGCATATTAACAAGATATTAACCTTTTTAATTAGTCTCTTTAAGCGACCAGGAAACATCGTCGGAAACTTTTGAACAACTTTACAACATCTCTGGTAGAGGTGTAAGTACTATGGGTGTACTAGACCGAACGATAATCACTGCTACACACCAACAAGCGATATGTTTCCTCGAGGGAAATTTTAGTATTATCTCTTTTTTAATTGATAAAAAAATTTTATATCCATTTTCAGGCTAGCTCAAGTTTTTACATTCGAATTTTTTTTTTGTGTGCGTTATTTTATCCAGGAGTTTATTATTTACTTAAAAATGTACTTAACTACTTTTGATTCTTTTTTAATGTACATATTTTCCATATCTAAGTGATGTAAAGGATCTTTAGGTTTTCCGGCTAAAACAGTCAAAAGGAAGTGGGCATCTTCTGTCGAGTATATATTATTTCCCATTTTAACAACCTGCAGCGAGTGATTTTTGTTTATTGCTGTTCTGATTGCTCTAAGGGGTTTTCCAGCTATACTGGAAAGATAAATATACAGTAGAGGGCACTGGCTTTATTAAGATAATCTCTTGATTTTATTAATTTTGTCAGTTCGCATTTGAAATCGTAAAATTTTCGTCATTAGATGAACAAATGAAATTAAAAAACAATGGTCGGCCGACCCCTAAAATGTTGAATTTAATTAACACAGGAGAGAGCTAAGGGGAGTAATAGGTCATTTTCAGAAATATGGTATCAAAATAATGCATGGTTTACGGGTAGTGAATGTATATAGTAGGTATGTAGCTATTAGATCTTTGGTGAAACCAAAATTAAACTGTTTTGTGGGCCAATCATTTCATCAGAAAAGGGGAAAAATCAAAATCCGTAGCGCGAACTGTTTCGGGCTCTCCAAAAGCATGATATTGCCAAGGAGCATATACCTCAAAAAGACATTTTTAATCTAAAAAAAATTATAACTCTATTTTTATTTTATTAGTAGCCTGCACTCAGAGAATTTTCTAATAACCACTAATAGAAATTGTATAGCCTTTATTCAGATTTCTGCATGAAATAGGCTCCAATACAAGTGTCTAATAGTGGCTATAAGTTCTGTCTAATAGAATTTTTTATATTGTTTTTTTATTAACCAGAATACATTTATCTAATAAAGGCTATTAGATTTCCGCATAGTGTATTAAGTTAATACACTAACTATTAAGAATAACAAATAGCTATTATAAAACTTGAAAAAGTAGTCAATACTTGCAGTGGAGTGTAGGTAATAAATTAAAACAACACTTCTGTCTTCCTCCACAAATATAATATATTTTGAAAATTTTTAACGATTGTCCCTACATGTTTCGACTATATATACAGTCATCCTCAGGGGAACTATATCAAGTGTAAATTGGGTTCTAATAGTAGTCTCAAATTAATGAGTACAACATTTAAGATGATCATAGCAAGTGAAATTTGTTTAGTTGAAGACTAACTTGAGGAAATAAATACCTTGTGTATAACCAAAATATAAATATTAATTAAAGAAAGAAAACAAGGTCTGTCTATACCACCAAAATAAATTATATTTGTCCTTTTAGGGTGAAATAAGGGTTAAAGAGTGTACATAAATTTAATTTGACATTAGCTTGTACTAGTTTCGACTTTAGTCAAAGTCATCTTCAGCAACCAAGTAATTAAGAATTATGTTTTTTAGGATTTACCTAAATAAACAAATTAAAACAAATTATAAGAGGGGACGAAGTGGTTCAACAAAACATGGTCATAACGTGTACCTTGTGCAGCCAATGGATTCGACAGAAGATAATCACGAACATGATGCTACTTTAAGCAATGAAGGAGATTCGATGTAAAATTGTAATAGAGGTCAAAATTCTTAATGGAATCATTTATAGTTATGATATGATGTATAGATGTCAATAACGAAAATTCAATAAAATCATCATTTCATGAATCAACTCAGTGAGGGGACATGATTTATATTTTGGTGGGTCAGAATTTTAATAAGAAAAAGTAAAAAGAGGGGGGGGGGGGAGAAGGAAATTAAAATGAGTTAAAAACCATATACGTCATTGAGTAAAATTGGGGTCATCAAATTGTCAATATTCAAAGCTTAATTTCTCGTTGGAATTTATTTTAGAGTTATATAAATTTAATGAAGCCTATACTGCGAATTTTCTTTTTTTCTTTTGGCAAATGAAGCACAAATTAGGAACATGACTCAAGATTGATGCTGTTCAAAGCAAATATTGAAATAAAATTATTATTATTATTATATAATTATCTTCAGATTGGAAAATCCCTGAAACAAGTGCCGGACTGGACCTTAAACCTATGAGTCTACGAGATTTCATGACCGGACGTTTTTAATTTTTTGATAACGCCGAAAACATAGAAATATGCTTATAAAATAATAATTTGGGAAAAATATGCATTTCATTATAAAATTGAGAAAATATGCAAAAAGTGCATATATATGCACTTTGCATTATATTCCGCCCTTTAATAATAACGTCCCGGTCTCGTCCATTCCATGACGTTCTTTTCGTCATAGTCACGTCATTTCTTTGTAGCCTTGGTATATTTAGGCGGAACAATCCTGAATAATTATAAACACTTACCGATTGCTGCTTAAGTCTAATACCTCCAAATTTGTAGCTTTCGTCATGTACCGAGTTAAAGGTCTTACGGCCTGTGGAATTCCTAAGCCGTTCCATGCCAAATTCAAAATTTTAATTCGGTCACTATGCAAAAATCCATAAAACAATTTCTTATTACCTAAAAAGTGAATTTAATAATCTAACTTTAGCCAGTACAACGCAGAAGATTGGCACCTTCAACAGTATTAAATCCATTCCAGGACAAATCCAAGTCTTCAAGGCATTTATTTTCCATTAAAATGGTTGCCATAGCATCTGCACAATCTTCAGTAAGGTTATTGTGACTTACATTTAATGTTTTAAGGGAGATGTTGTTACTGAGGCCGTCTCGAAGAGCTAGGAGACCAATATCCCCCAAATCGTTGAAACTCAAATCTAATGATTTCAATGTTTGAAGACTGGATAGAACTTCTCCTAGTTTCTGGGCTCCTAGAAAGTAGTATCGATATTGATTTTTTTTTTAAATACACCAAGTTCGCTTTGACTGCTGGGAAGTGTCTATAAAAAAAAAACGAATAACGTCAAAATGTGAGGATACCTATATAAAACTAAATTGCCGTGTCCGAGCATTCTCCCCAAAAGTTACAGGTTACGGCTATATTAATTTTATTCCGGACTTCTGGGCAGCCCTGTATATTATATGTAGGGCATTCCACACAAAATTTGCAACTCAAATTTTTTTTCCCACGAACAGTTTTTTTTACGGTTCAGCAGTCAAAAATATAAATAAACAAAAAATTAATATTTTCATTCGAGGCACATAAGAGTTGTGAACTTTTAAACGTAAGCAAAGGATCACAGACCGCCCCATCATCTACTTAAATATTTTAGGGAAATTCCAATTTTTCATCTTAGAAAGTAGTCAAATAAAATTTTGTTTAAAAAGGTTCGTTTGTTTCAAATTTATTTAAAGAAGTCAATAAAGAAATTAAAACTTTAAACTTTGGTTTTGCTGTGTACAGTGTACAAGTGTTTGTGACAGAATATAGCGGAAAAAAAATATACTGTTTTTTGTGTCGATTATTTTAAAAACACCTAATTTGCTACCAAAATCTATTATTTTACCGTCTTCGCCTATCCTACATTCCTTTAAAGACAGGTGATTTAAAGAAGTATTTTCAACAACCATGTCGCTAACCATCTGGGTCATTTCTAAATTCAACCAGTTATCTTGAAGGGTAAGAGTTTGCACTCTAGCATTTGCTTTCAGTGCCTCTGTTAGTGCTTTTATTTGGTTACTTGTCAGTCCATAATACTAAAATTAAAATGAGCGTTTTTCAGAATATGTTAATACAAACTACAATCAATCGGCAATCTCAAACCCAAATGTTTTGCAATAGTATATTTGACCGAGCGCTGAACGGTTAGAGTGGATTTACATAGGGCCGCAACCCAACCCGAAAACCGGCGACACGCCGAGGAACACGCGAGCGATCGCAAGGAGATTATAGTTTTCTGGCCGTCGACAATTTCGTACTAACATTTTTCTCTTTTAAACTTACTTGAAGCGAGTACGTTTGTTTCTGTCTTTATTTATTGCATTTAATATAGTTTTCTACTAACTGCCAAGGGCGGTTTTAGCTTTGCAACATGGGGGGGAGGGGTATTCTCAAATCCCAATTTTTTTAAAAAATGGTATCAATTACCTATGCATTTATATAAGTACATTTAGAAACATAGAAAAGCTCTTACTAACCTGAACTAACCAGAAAATAAGCTTGGGGGGGGGGGGGTTAGGAAAAGAATAGCGCCGCAGACGAAAAATTTTTGGGTGGCACGCCCCTTTTTCAACAATGATGCTTGGTTTTCAAGTAAGAAAATTAAAAAACAAGCGGGCAGCGGATGAAAAAAGAAGAAAATGCAATGCTTGGTTGCCACGATATCCGCGAAGGCGAGATAGTTATAATTAGCCGCGTAACCTCGTAAGGGTAAATCGCGCGTATTCACCTGAGTATGAACGGTAACAAGGCAATATGCGAAGCCAAACGGGCGTCGCGTCGTGTCATTGAGGCGCTGCAAGCAGCATTTTGTTGCACCTTGTACCTATAGTTTTTCTGCTTTTTTAATATTTTTGCTTTTTGCTTCTTCTAAATTCATGGGTGGGTAATTACCCTATTACCCCCCCCCCCCCGTAAACCGCCCTGGTCTACTGCCATTATGAGGTAAATTTAAAGTACAGCTGAGCCCGGAGTATGAGCACAAGTGCACAAGAATAATAATTAATTATTGGTGCTTCATTTAGCATTTTTATTGGGGGTAGTTTTTGTATGAAAATGCCCTTTTTTAGGATAAATATTTTTGGGTTTAAACAAATTAATAGGATTAGAAATTAATAGTTCTTTTCCCATTCTTCAGCAAATTTTCATATTTTTTTAAAGAACACGACTTTTTAACCGTATTAAATTTAAGGAGTATAAGGATTTATAATTTGAGAAATAACTAAATATTTTGCAACCGAATTTTGAAAAAGTGGTATGTATTTCCAAAAATATACTGTTACTCATCGAGCAGCGTTAGTGTTTTATTTAAATAGAAAAATGTTTATCAAATTATCTTAGCATATTAATTTGTCTCCACTATATAAAATGCTCCTTAACTAACAAATCCCGAATCTAGGAAGAAGAACCCTTGTAGCAGCTACTGAGATAGAAACCTACAAAAGTAAGTAGAAGGGGGTTTATTGGTGGCGCCAAACCTTAACGGGCGAAACATATGTAGTCGCACTATTCTTTATTTACTAAAGATTTGAGACTAGAATTTGTGTTATTAAAACGAAGTGCAATATCTACTCAAACAATGGCTATGCTGTTTATACCTTCAGATCTAAATCACTCGTTTCTAAAGAATTTATTATTCGTGAAATCGGTACAATTCCCAACTCTTTGCATATTTTTCTGTACTTTTCTACACCCACATCGTCATTTTCAGGTGGTGGCTCTAAAATGCAAGATGTAGGTAAGAATACTTACTAATTAGACTTTTACAAGGTGTTACTTAATGATAGGCCGTAATTTAAAGGGTATATTTCTGAACCAAATTCAAGTAGAAAGGTTCATATAAACATGTGTCCTAAAAAGTCTGGATTTCAAGATACAGGGTGTCAAAATTTAAAGAAAAAACAGGTTTTTCATAATATATGAACGGTCCTTTTCCCGATTTTGGTGAAATTTGGCAGTGTTGTTCGTTGTGATAAGATGCTAAGTAAGCACTAACTAGCTGATAATTATAAGTTCCAGTGGCGTCCCGCGGGGCTGTCTCAGGAATAATATTGACAAAAAAAATGAACGCCACTGACTTGCTTAAAAATTTCATATTGTTTTCGGATTAAGCAGCTAAAAATACATCTTTTTTGCCTCTTGATATTTTTTCGTATCGTACTTCAATTAAAATTCAAGAAATACGATTTATTTTGTTCATTGATGTACTAAAACATTGCGGTTATCATTTTGGAAATTTGAAGTTGTTTGAACCATGATCGCAGCATCCATGACCGTTATTAAAAATCAGAGTATCCATGACTGTTATTAAAATAATAAACAATGTTATTTTTGATGTTTTGTACGCTTTGTGACAGCTAATCCGTACAATGGCAGTCTTAAGAGAAGAGGATCGAATTATTATCAAATGTTTTCGACAAAAACATAATTACGGTGCAAGAAAAATTGTAAAGGAGTTTTCTGAAAAAAATTGTTATGTTGGAAAGTTTTTAAGACATCTTAGAGAAAATAATGGATCCATAAAAATAAAAGTTGGAAGGGGAAGGAAGAAAACTTCAAGAACTCAAGGAAATATATGGTAAGAAATATTATAATAAATGTACGACCTGAAGAATCTGTAGGTACCAAAAAAATAGCGGAAAGAACAAGAATTCACCGTTCTACAGTTCAAAGAATTATAAAAAATGATTGCCAACTTAAAGTCTTTAAAAAAGTTTACTGTCGAAAACCTAATGCCAATGTGAAGGAGAAACGATTAGAAAGATGTAATATATTACTACGAAGATTCGGTTCTCGGGAAAATATCGCAAATATATGGTTCTCAGATGAGAAGATATTTTACTTGAGGCCGCCAAAGAATACACAAAATAATCGGGTTTACGCAAATGTGCGAGTAAAGAGGAAAATCCCTTTGGAAAATGTTTTAATTGAGAGAAGTCACTTTTCACCTGGCGTAATGGTCTCTGTGGCAGTTTCCGAATTGGGGAAGTCAAGTCTCATTGTTGTAGATGCCGGAGTAAAACTCAACTCGGACGCGTATCAACAACAAATTATACATCACTTGCTTCCTGAAATTGAAGCAATCTGCGACGATTACGTGTTCCAACAAGACGGTGCTCCTTCTCATACCTCTCGGAGTACAAGAATGTTTTTGTTTGAGCAATGCCCCGATTACATCGAACCGGAGATGTTGCCACCCAATAGTCCAGACTTAAACCCTGTTGACTATTCCATATGGGGAATTTTAGAGGCAAATGTTTACAATGGTCAAAGGTTTAACACCATCGAAGAGGTAAAGGAAAGGTTACAGTTCTGTTGGAATAATTTTAACCAGGACATAATCAATGCAGCTATTGACCTATGGCGAAGGCGACTGCAATCGGTGATAGAAAATCATGGTGGTCATATACATAATGTTATCCTGTAAATATTTAGATTACTTTCGATTTTAAGTAATAGTTAGTCTTGATATCATCAATTATTAAATTTGTTAATTAAGATTGAACAAAATAAATTGTATTTCTTGAATTTTTCTGAAATCTTTCACAATGGGACCTATATACTGGAGAAATTTTTGATAGTTAAGCTACCAAAAAAACGTATCATCTGAAATTTAAATAAATCAGTTTCCATTTGCAACGAACATAAGCGCACGTTAGTTGAAAAAAACCTGTCAATCCGGCCCTGTTCAAAATATTTTGATAAAAATTACACATTTTACTGAGACGATTTTAGTTCATCATCACTCCAAAAATAAATTAAATCAGTGCCAAATGAAAAAAAAAAATATTCACAATTAAAAAGTGTACTGCTTTAATTTGAGCCACAGTATATTATGTAAAAAGCAATAATTTTAGGTTCCCGCACCCCGCACTATACCTTCAAAATTAAACGCTGCATTTATTCCAGGGTCCTCTAAAGGAGGAAATAAAAACAACCTGTTCTTCATCAAGGAACTGTTTGATAACATCAGCTGTGCTAGGCATCTAAACGACTCTGTGTTTTTGATCAGCAAATGAGCGCTGTCGCACAAAGCCTCGAATTCAGAATCATTTGCTGATCCTTTGCTCAGCGACCTGAATAACATGTCCGCTTCGCTAACATATCTTCTGAATTTGTCTTCAAGTTTCATTGCACTTTTAAAGTGGGTACCGCTGCTACTTTTACTTAGATTTGCCACCGATGAAGTACTTGGAAGTTTGGAAGGGTTAGTGCTGGACACATGTATGTCGACTGATCTTACAGATGATTGAAAATTTAAAAATTCAGGTTGCTGGTCACTCATGATTGATTATATTAGTAATACTTATATATTCATATATATAAAGAACAAAAAAATTAAACAGGACAAAAATATTATGTTACTGTCAAAGCAAATTGGTAAGATGATTGATGTCAAATAATTTCCTGTTTACAGGTAATTGAAAAGCAGTGGCACGATCAGGGCGGGGGCGGGTAATGGGGACGCAGCTTCCCCCTTCACGCATGAAAATATCTTCAATAAATCTCCATAGCAACCAAACAAAATTTAAATAATTGATAAAATAAAATAATAAAGAAATGAAAATATGAAAGTACTGAAATAAGCAGAAAAGACAATTTTAGTGTTAAAAAAATGAAAAATAAAATATAATAAATTAACAGTATGCTATTAATTTGATGAGCATGTACACCGAGAGAATTTTTTTAGAACCATACCCAAGATTCTTACTAATCCTAATCAAGATGCCTGCTTAAAATAGGGGACAGCTTGAGCTATGCATCTTTACTACCATAACCAGAGACACGCCCGTCCATATGGACAAGGTCGTGCTGCGCACGACGGCGCCAAGACCTTAAAGGCGCCAGGCCTTCAACACAAATTAACATAAAACTAAAAAAAAAATTATCTATGAATACCGGTGGTGCCAAAGACCACACAAGACACTATTTCTGATAACAGTGATTTCCTACATTCAACAAAATCAAACTTGTCATCAGAATTAGAAAAGCAAGCTAATGAGGATGAAGATCCGAAAGAATTAGATCCTGTTACGTCTCAGTCAGTGTCGGTACCATCATATTCGAGTAAGCAAAACGAATTATCCGAAGACGCGCCCCTTTCTAACGATCCAGGTCTTTGGCCAAGTGTATTGTCTCCAATTCATTTGGGGCCAGACCCCTGTTTCCTAGGGAGCATGAAGAAGGGGAATTCCTACGAAATTTGGGCGTGGTCCCAAAAATTTTTTACCTGCGGCGCTTTAGCTACGTAGTCTGCGCCCCTACGATGGTTCGCCCCTCCCGCCCCAAAATGCTGGCTACGCCACTGGATATTGGGTTACGGGGATCGAAGGCGAACACAGCAGGAGGTTGCTGAGATTTTTAATGATAAAAGTATCTCAACCGAAATCCAATAGCACGGTCCACAGTAAGCAAAATTTCAAAGAATTATAACGAAACTGGCCATGTAAAAGACATTTCAAAATCTGGGCGTTCAAAAACTGCCACAAGCGGCGATAAAGCTTTAGATATTTTGCTTAGCATAGAGGAAAATCCAGTAAATCCACACCTCTCTACTCGAATTATTGGCCTCGATTACAACACATCACACATGTCGGTAGATCGCGTATTAAAGTGTGAGAGTTCCACCCATACAAAATTCACCTGGTTCAAGAACTCTCTGAGGATGACTTTGACAGGCGTTTAGAATTCAGTGAGCAAATGATGGACTTGTGTAATGCTAATCCAAATTTTATTAATAAAATAATGTTTTCCGATGAGTCGGCGTTCTGTCTTAATGGAAATGTTAACCGGCATAATATTCGTTATTGGTCCAAAGAAAATCCTCATTGGATTCGAGAACAGCACACCCAATTTCCACAAAAAATTAATGTTTGGGCAGGCATTATAGGACAAAGGATAATTGGTCCATTGTTTATAAATAATTGAAATGGCGATAGATACTAACCTATAACATCGCCATTATTGACCGATTATTAACGTTAGAAATCGTTTTTCTCTACCTTATAAGTTATTATTGACCATGGTCAATAATAAGGCATTGAAATCCAATATTGACCGATCTTCAAGAATCTATTTGAACGCAAGTAACTTGATTTTTTGATTCTACAACATGAATTCATCAACATGAATAGCCTGAAAGGTGATTTCTTGTGGTTAGGCAACCAGATAATTATCAATACATATTAGATTATTAGAGATGCTTGATATTGTAAAATATCGATACAATTATTAATACTATAAAGATAAATGTCTTATAAAAGTTTGTAGTAGTGGAAAAAATATTATATTAACCACGGTTTAGACAGCTTCCCAGACGACACACAACATCCCTTAGATATCTAATGGATAGCCCTATATCCACTGAATGTCCACATCCATGGCATATATCCATTAGATGTACATTGAATATCTTTAACGGATATTAAATAAACAAAATATGGTTCGAAATTTTATACATAGACTAAAAAAACAAAACTTATAAAATATCCTGTAACTTTGTATTGAAGATAAGCACTAAAATGAAATTTAAAACCTTAATGTCTAATGGATATCTCATAGATGTTATGTATGGATATCCTATATAAACGGAATATCGGTGACATAGGAGAACATCCACTAGAGATCCATTGTATATCTATTATGTGTTGAGGGGATGTTAAAAGTTTAAAAAAGTCCTTTAAAGAAAAGTATAGAAACCACGAAAATACGTATATCAAAATGTGTATGAATTTTATTACTACCTATTACTTTTTATAAATAATTTTGAAAATAAAAAAATTATACATTTTCCCCAATTTTTAAATTAAAATTTTTATTTGCATATTTTCAATAAAATAATAAATAATGTAACGAAGCAGACCCAGGTGTCTATATTTTAAATTATTTTTGCTCTTATATTAATTGTATCTTTAAATAATTCTTGACCTACCCGGCACTGTAGCATCCTAATATTAATTTATTTCAGCCTTATTTGACTGTGTTGTGTTTTAGTCATGTTGTGGTTTTAATTTACCTTGATATATTATTGGGGAAAAAACCTGGTAAGTATATATTAGTATAATTATTAATTGTGCCATTAAAATACCATATTTTTATAAGTTAAGTTAATTAAAAGAGATTCAGTAATTAGTCTACCTTTTGTTTGATTTCATTTTTTTAAGATTGCGCGTGACCTTTGGACTCTCGAGTCTGCCCGGGGAGCGATGCAGCGCCTTGCATGTTTTTTTACGCCGTTTCATCGACAGGGTAGTTGGCGCAGATTGTTAAAAAGTGGAAGGACGAAATTGGTGGGAGAATATCGCCTTGCTGGTCTAGTGAGAACATCAAAAGAATCACTTATTAACTTCTATCAGGTACGATAAGCATCGAAATTCAAGAGCCATCATGACTTCACATTTCCATTAGATTTTCTTGAAAAGTACTTTTTCTCTAATAGCAAATAATAATAGTGGGATCAAAGGTTGTGAGTGAAATAAATTTGGGTTTCTTTTGGCTTTATTTGGAGAAAGTAAATTGCTTAAATAATAAAAAAATTTAATTTATTTAAAAAAAGGTGTTATCTTGCAATTTACAAACGTAAAACGGGGTTTTCTAAAACATTTACATTTTATAAGTCTGAATATTAAAGGGTTTGTTATTTTCGATACAGGGGAAGTCAAAAGTTCGAACCTAGTGTTGTTTTGTGATGGTTGTTGAATTTTCGAGTACTAAATTAAATTCTGGTTTTATTCTTTTAAATCTTTAACAAGGGCAATTTTTGATTAAGGGTTTTTGTTGGTTGTTTGTATTTTTAAATGTTTTCAGGGGTTTTGAAGATCATGTTTTTTTAAATAATTTATTATTAATATTTCGCTAAGTCAGATTAGTGTGGGATTTCTTATTTTGTCATATCTTTTAACAGGGAAAATGTTGAGCTCTTATGTTAGTTAAAAAGATATTCAGGGTGTGTTTTTTTGGGAAATCATTTACAATATTTTACTGCTTACTTTTCTTATTTCTGACAGACGAAAGGTAGTCCCGTTTGTGGACTTGACCTGGTCTGTTTACTTTTCTTATTTCTGACAGACGAAAGGTAGTCCCGTTTGTGGACTTGACCTGGTCTGTTTACTTTTCTTATTTCTGACAGACGAAAGGTAGTCCCGTTTGTGGACTTGACCTGGTCTGTTTACTTTTCTTACTTCTGACAGACGAAAGGTAGTCCCGTTTGTGGACTTGACCTGGTCTGTTTACTTTTCTTACTTCTGACAGACGAAAGGTAGTCCCGTTTGTGGACTTGACCTGGTCTGTTTACTTTTCTTATTTCTGACAGACGAAAGGTAGTCCCGTTTGTGGACTTGACCTGGTCTGTTTACTTTTCTTATTTCTGACAGACGAAAGGTAGTCCCGTTTGTGGACTTGACCTGGTCTGTTTACTTTTCTTATTTCTGACAGACGAAAGGTAGTCCCGTTTGTGGACTTGACCTGGTCTGTTTACTTTTCTTATTTCTGACAGACGAAAGGTAGTCCCGTTTGTGGACTTGACCTGGTCTGTTTACTTTTCTTACTTCTGACAGACGAAAGGTAGTCCCGTTTGTGGACTTGACCTGGTCTGTTTACTTTTCTTATTTCTGACAGACGAAAGGTAGTCCCGTTTGTGGACTTGACCTGGTCTGTTTACTTTTCTTACTTCTGACAGACGAAAGGTAGTCCCGTTTGTGGACTTGACCTGGTCTGTTTACTTTTCTTACTTCTGACAGACGAAAGGTAGTCCCGTTTGTGGACTTGACCTGGTCTGTTTACTTTTCTTACTTCTGACAGACGAAAGGTAGTCCCGTTTGTGGACTTGACCTGGTCTGTTTACTTTTCTTACTTCTGGCAGACGAAAGGTAGTCCCGTTTGTGGACTTGACCTGGTCTGTTTACTTTTCTTATTTCTGACAGACGAAAGGTAGTCCCGTTTGTGGACTTGACCTGGTCTGTTTACTTTTCTTACTTCTGACAGACGAAAGGTAGTCCCGTTTGTGGACTTGACCTGGTCTGTTTACTTTTCTTACTTCTGACCACTTTTATTCTCTGGGGATTTTCAAAGTAATAAGGATTACCTTCTACAAACATTAAAACTAAAGTCAAAGTTATCATGTTTGTAATTTATGACCAAAATGTCGGAATTATGCATATCATAAATACTTAATCAATATAACAAAAATTAAATTGAATACCGTAACATGTGAAACTACAACCAACTATCAGTTTTTTGCAGATGTCAAATCATTTATATTTTGCTATCAGTTTTCAGTGGGAAACAAGTTAAAAAAAAATGCAGACGCCTGAAAACATTGACTTAGAAACTATTAGTTTCACTAATGTTTCAGGTTAGTAATTTTTCATGTGTTTTGTTGAATCAAGCTTTCTCCATTATTTAGTTTTTTTTCTACTCCAAGTTGTTATGGCGTTAATACCGTTTTACTTTCCAAATAGTATCTGTTGCTGACGTCTAGCCAAAATTTAACTTAAATAATAAACTATAAATCACTGCTAGGAGAATTCAATTATTTTCCCTATATGATTTAAGTTCGGGGTTATCCTATATCCATGCTCCTCCATCGCGCTGCTATGGGGCGACAGCCCACGCTGGACGTAGCATCGAGGTAAAACTCGTGAGGAAGAGGGGATTTTTATCAGGCAGGGAAAAGAAAGAATTTCTCATTTTCTATGTTCTATACTAGGCCAAACCACAGTTAAAACCATTCGGTGGTAGTTTTATAAAATATAATAAGAAATTATTTTCTAAAGGTAATATTTATTGGGACTTGCTCAAGGAATAGTGAAGGTTCCGTTCTTTTGATCCAGACCATTAACAGGGTTACAGTGTTTCCTTCGACGTGGGACGGCGGCCGACAGACCGGTGCGACAGCACATTCCAGCAACCGATAGTAGAGGATACCCTACAGGGATAGGCGACAGCCTAGGGCGACAGCCCCTCCGTCCCGTCCGGTGCACAGGGTAGGGGATTCCTTTGGAAACGTGGTCGAGAGGGCGTTGCTAGAGCTTTCTCTGAACCAATTTCCATGTTGCATTTTTTTTATCTAACTGCATAAGTCTAAGTTCTGCCATCTGATGAGTTTCTCAATCTCATTAAAAAGAAGTGTTTTTACACAATCCATAAAACGCCCATAATAAACTTTGAGTTAATTTTTCTGCACTCTGTATAATACTCCAATTAGTATTTTTCAGCGAACCTGACGAACACAACGTAGGGTCGGCCTTAGATTCTGCCCGAATCTAAACGGTCACATCAGAGCCTGTTCCTTTATTGTATGTGAGGCATACTAATGCATTATTTTATGTATTTGAATGTCACGCGGGAAATTCTGGAATAGGTGAATAATGACTCAATTCCATGAGTCGTGCGATAACACTTTTGTGTTAAATCAGACCTTCCAGGGCACAAATTTTTTGTTGAAAACAATACTAATAATAATTTTATTTTTCAGCTTTGCAATTAAATATCTTAATTATTTAATTAACCCATTTTAATAACCCTCTAATTAAAATTTCTTTCAGCTTTTTACTCCGGTCGTATGAGCCGGGGGCCGTAAGGTTACAGTGGTGCCGTGACCAGGATTGGAGTTAGTTTTAAAGAATTATACTGAGAGAGAAGCGGTTATATTTAGTAGGTTTCGTGTTGATGGCATGCGTTTCAATGGCAGCGATGGACAGGTCAGACTAAAGGATAACCGGGTTTTGGTTATTCTCCCTCAGTTTCACTAATGTTTCAGGGGATCCAAGCACTCCAGAGGAACCCAATCCCGATGCCGACTCTGGAAAGGTTACCCGTGCCGAGTTGCAGGAAATGTTTTCGCAGCAAAATGCCGCCGTCAAGTCACAATTTGCAGCGCTTGGAAAGGGAATCCTTACCATGCATAAGGAAGTGCTTACCAAAGTCAAACAGGTGAACACTCAAGTTGAAAAATTGCCTTTTAATGTGTCAAGAGATTGCGGTGTCCCGAGAACCTCGACGCCAGTCTCGCCGAATAAGGAGATGACCCCTGTCTATATCACCCAAGCGCCACAGATTCCCAAATTTTATGGTCTCGATAGTAGTCGTAAGCATCCCATGAAATTTTTGGAAGAGCTGGAAGTCTATTTTCGTAAAGTTCAAATTGATGGAAAAAAACGATTGGAAGTCCTCGCCGAATGTTTTGAAGAGAGTGCGGAAGATTGGTATGCTATTTATCGCATTTCCTGGAGCGTTTCTTCACTGTTTTTGGTCTGATGTGGAACAGTCCAAACTTCGCGAAAAATTAACGAACAGTATCTGGAAGGAGGAAGAGATGTCAATGGTAGCACATTTTTCCAAATGTGTGGGGTTCGCTGCTCTTTTAACCAATCCCCCAGCGGAAGAAATGCTGATGGCACAATTGATTAAACATTTCCAGTGCACATCCAGTCTCTTTGGCTGCTCTATAATCAGAAGACAGTTACCGGGACCGTCGACTTTCTAAAACAACCGGAATCCATAGGACCAGTCAGAACTACTGTGGTACCGAGCGTACGAAAAAATTTTGCCCCATATCAAAATTTTCGCAAGGGTTTCACCAAATCTGAACAGGCCGTGAATAAAGAACAATCGACTTCTGCCCCTAATACTACAGATAAAAAAACTCTGGGAAACTACAAGCCGTCGAGCCACTAGTGTCGCCGTGTTCGACAGCGAGAAGACCTGGGCGACCTTTTAAAGATAGTTGTTATAATTTTTGTTCAGTTGATTGGAAAATGATGTTAAAAATGGGTTGGAAAAGAGGTAAAGGATTAGGGAAAAACTTACAAGGAATTTTAGAACCAATAGCAGCCAAAGAACAGTCATCTTCTATAGCGAAGACTCAGGCTGGCCTCCGCCAGAAGTTTCGTCTGTGAGAAGGAAGGGAAGCTCTTTGGGATTGCCGGAAATTCGCATCAAACTCAATGGCCTAGAAACAAACGCATTACTAGATACTGGCAGTGAGGTAACTGGAATTTGTGAAGAGTTATGGAAAAAAATTTATTCGAATAATCAGAGTATCCCATCATTACCACACAAAGCTATCCACATTCAGGGAGCATTTGGAAAGAAAAGTAAACGCATAACCAAACAAGTTTTCCTTACCGCTGCGATGGTGAATCAAGAAGTTCCAATGTGTTGCTTGATTCTTCCAGACTTGGTTCGACCCTGCATTATAGGATTTGATTGGCTGGAAGAACAACAGTCTGTCATCGATCTAGTAGGAAGGACTCTGCAGATACAATTAGATGGCGAAACACCTATACGGATGGAATTTATCATGTCAAATATGTCATCGGAAGAAATGGAAATATATTCGGATGAACCGGTCGATGTGTTGCTTATGAAACTCATGGAAGTAAAGGAGGGATCCAATCACCTTTTTCAAAAAAGTCTCAGAAGCAGCTGTTTTCAGAAAGAAGTCTGCATCAACTTTTAGACCTCCCTCGGCACGGAGTTGTTTTTATGCGTTTGTAATTCATACCAATTTGTGTGTGTATGAATTTGGGTTCGTTATTTTTTTTTTTTCTTCTAGTTTTCAACAGGAAAAGTTTTTTTTCCTATATTACTATTATTTTTCGCTCATACCCTGTTTTTCGTTCAAAATAATAGGGGGCGACTGTAACGAAGCAGACCCAGGTGTCTATATTTTAAATTATTTTTGCTCTTATATTAATTGTATCTTTAAATAATTCTTGACCTACCCGGCACTGTAGCATCCTAATATTAATTTATTTCAGCCTTATTTGACTGTGTTGTGTTTTAGTCATGTTGTGGTTTTAATTTACCTTGATATATTATTGGGGAAAAAACCTGGTAAGTATATATTAGTATAATTATTAATTGTGCCATTAAAATACCATATTTTTATAAGTTAAGTTAATTAAAAGAGATTCAGTAATTAGTCTACCTTTTGTTTGATTTCATTTTTTTAAGATTGCGCGTGACCTTTGGACTCTCGAGTCTGCCCGGGGAGCGATGCAGCGCCTTGCATGTTTTTTTACGCCGTTTCATCGACAGGGTAGTTGGCGCAGATTGTTAAAAAGTGGAAGGACGAAATTGGTGGGAGAATATCGCCTTGCTGGTCTAGTGAGAACATCAAAAGAATCACTTATTAACTTCTATCAGGTACGATAAGCATCGAAATTCAAGAGCCATCATGACTTCACATTTCCATTAGATTTTCTTGAAAAGTACTTTTTCTCTAATAGCAAATAATAATAGTGGGATCAAAGGTTGTGAGTGAAATAAATTTGGGTTTCTTTTGGCTTTATTTGGAGAAAGTAAATTGCTTAAATAATAAAAAAATTTAATTTATTTAAAAAAAGGTGTTATCTTGCAATTTACAAACGTAAAACGGGGTTTTCTAAAACATTTACATTTTATAAGTCTGAATATTAAAGGGTTTGTTATTTTCGATACAGGGGAAGTCAAAAGTTCGAACCTAGTGTTGTTTTGTGATGGTTGTTGAATTTTCGAGTACTAAATTAAATTCTGGTTTTATTCTTTTAAATCTTTAACAAGGGCAATTTTTGATTAAGGGTTTTTGTTGGTTGTTTGTATTTTTAAATGTTTTCAGGGGTTTTGAAGATCATGTTTTTTTAAATAATTTATTATTAATATTTCGCTAAGTCAGATTAGTGTGGGATTTCTTATTTTGTCATATCTTTTAACAGGGAAAATGTTGAGCTCTTATGTTAGTTAAAAAGATATTCAGGGTGTGTTTTTTTGGGAAATCATTTACAATATTTTACTGCTTACTTTTCTTATTTCTGACAGACGAAAGGTAGTCCCGTTTGTGGACTTGACCTGGTCTGTTTACTTTTCTTATTTCTGACAGACGAAAGGTAGTCCCGTTTGTGGACTTGACCTGGTCTGTTTACTTTTCTTATTTCTGACAGACGAAAGGTAGTCCCGTTTGTGGACTTGACCTGGTCTGTTTACTTTTCTTACTTCTGACAGACGAAAGGTAGTCCCGTTTGTGGACTTGACCTGGTCTGTTTACTTTTCTTACTTCTGACAGACGAAAGGTAGTCCCGTTTGTGGACTTGACCTGGTCTGTTTACTTTTCTTATTTCTGACAGACGAAAGGTAGTCCCGTTTGTGGACTTGACCTGGTCTGTTTACTTTTCTTATTTCTGACAGACGAAAGGTAGTCCCGTTTGTGGACTTGACCTGGTCTGTTTACTTTTCTTATTTCTGACAGACGAAAGGTAGTCCCGTTTGTGGACTTGACCTGGTCTGTTTACTTTTCTTATTTCTGACAGACGAAAGGTAGTCCCGTTTGTGGACTTGACCTGGTCTGTTTACTTCTCTTACTTCTGACAGACGAAAGGTAGTCCCGTTTGTGGACTTGACCTGGTCTGTTTACTTTTCTTATTTCTGACAGACGAAAGGTAGTCCCGTTTGTGGACTTGACCTGGTCTGTTTACTTTTCTTACTTCTGACAGACGAAAGGTAGTCCCGTTTGTGGACTTGACCTGGTCTGTTTACTTTTCTTACTTCTGACAGACGAAAGGTAGTCCCGTTTGTGGACTTGACCTGGTCTGTTTACTTTTCTTACTTCTGACAGACGAAAGGTAGTCCCGTTTGTGGACTTGACCTGGTCTGTTTACTTTTCTTACTTCTGGCAGACGAAAGGTAGTCCCGTTTGTGGACTTGACCTGGTCTGTTTACTTTTCTTATTTCTGACAGACGAAAGGTAGTCCCGTTTGTGGACTTGACCTGGTCTGTTTACTTTTCTTACTTCTGACAGACGAAAGGTAGTCCCGTTTGTGGACTTGACCTGGTCTGTTTACTTTTCTTACTTCTGACCACTTTTATTCTCTGGGGATTTTCAAAGTAATAAGGATTACCTTCTACAAACATTAAAACTAAAGTCAAAGTTATCATGTTTGTAATTTATGACCAAAATGTCGGAATTATGCATATCATAAATACTTAATCAATATAACAAAAATTAAATTGAATACCGTAACATGTGAAACTACAACCAACTATCAGTTTTTTGCAGATGTCAAATCATTTATATTTTGCTATCAGTTTTCAGTGGGAAACAAGTTAAAAAAAAATGCAGACGCCTGAAAACATTGACTTAGAAACTATTAGTTTCACTAATGTTTCAGGTTAGTAATTTTTCATGTGTTTTGTTGAATCAAGCTTTCTCCATTATTTAGTTTTTTTTCTACTCCAAGTTGTTATGGCGTTAATACCGTTTTACTTTCCAAATAGTATCTGTTGCTGACGTCTAGCCAAAATTTAACTTAAATAATAAACTATAAATCACTGCTAGGAGAATTCAATTATTTTCCCTATATGATTTAAGTTCGGGGTTATCCTATATCCATGCTCCTCCATCGCGCTGCTATGGGGCGACAGCCCACGCTGGACGTAGCATCGAGGTAAAACTCGTGAGGAAGAGGGGATTTTTATCAGGCAGGGAAAAGAAAGAATTTCTCATTTTCTATGTTCTATACTAGGCCAAACCACAGTTAAAACCATTCGGTGGTAGTTTTATAAAATATAATAAGAAATTATTTTCTAAAGGTAATATTTATTGGGACTTGCTCAAGGAATAGTGAAGGTTCCGTTCTTTTGATCCAGACCATTAACAGGGTTACAGTGTTTCCTTCGACGTGGGACGGCGGCCGACAGACCGGTGCGACAGCACATTCCAGCAACCGATAGTAGAGGATACCCTACAGGGATAGGCGACAGCCTAGGGCGACAGCCCCTCCGTCCCGTCCGGTGCACAGGGTAGGGGATTCCTTTGGAAACGTGGTCGAGAGGGCGTTGCTAGAGCTTTCTCTGAACCAATTTCCATGTTGCATTTTTTTTATCTAACTGCATAAGTCTAAGTTCTGCCATCTGATGAGTTTCTCAATCTCATTAAAAAGAAGTGTTTTTACACAATCCATAAAACGCCCATAATAAACTTTGAGTTAATTTTTCTGCACTCTGTATAATACTCCAATTAGTATTTTTCAGCGAACCTGACGAACACAACGTAGGGTCGGCCTTAGATTCTGCCCGAATCTAAACGGTCACATCAGAGCCTGTTCCTTTATTGTATGTGAGGCATACTAATGCATTATTTTATGTATTTGAATGTCACGCGGGAAATTCTGGAATAGGTGAATAATGACTCAATTCCATGAGTCGTGCGATAACACTTTTGTGTTAAATCAGACCTTCCAGGGCACAAATTTTTTGTTGAAAACAATACTAATAATAATTTTATTTTTCAGCTTTGCAATTAAATATCTTAATTATTTAATTAACCCATTTTAATAACCCTCTAATTAAAATTTCTTTCAGCTTTTTACTCCGGTCGTATGAGCCGGGGGCCGTAAGGTTACAATAATAATAATTATTATAAATTTACTGTTTATAAACAATATTGTACTATGAAAAATTCGCTTAATAAATTGTTTTTATAGTTTGTATATACCTACTTGGAGAATATTCTGCTGTTATAATTCTGATATAAATTGTGTCCACCTTAATGTTTATTATACAGGGTCCTTGGTATACCTACATGGAAACGGTCGATTATTTCTTAAAGTAAAACAGCTAGCAAAAAATATTCAAGACAAAAGTTTTAGGGTTCCTTAAAATCTATCAGAATTTTAAAAAAACAAGTATACAGGATGAGTCAGAAAGCCGTAGGAAAACAAAGTTCCGTTTTTTGAATGGAACACCCTCTGTATTGGGTAATTCTACAGAAGTAGGCAAAGGCAGGTTATCGTAGGTTAGAAACCAACAAAATAGAATAACTACATATTTTTATAGTGCATAATACTTCAAAAGTGTCTTTACTATTATAACCCACATTTTTTTTTTAATATATTTGTTCTTAAGTAAATATTCTTAACAAATATACCCCAAAAATCATTACCATGGACCGTCATACTACACGTTATGCAACATAAAATATTATTTTCCATTAGAAATACTTTAAATATGATATTTTATTTTTTACAACACTTTAAGATAATAATCAATAATCCAAAATAAACCATTAATTATTGTTTTGTCCTATTGTGATAATTCTGAAATATGAAGTCAAAACTGAGTCACACCACTGATCATCATTTCCATGGACATTAATGTTTTTACGTCTAAAAAGAAAAGTTAGTAACGTAGCTTGTTTTCATTCTGAGGAAGGGGAGAAGTTGGGGAGAACGTTCAGCCGTTCAGTGTTCAGTCAGTTGTCGGTGGAAAGCAGTGCAAGGAAGGTGTGTCTCCTGATATTTCAGTCTAAAGGGCCACGAGCTAATATTTCAGGTGCGTATTTATTTAATTCATCATCTTCATGGACACAGAAACATCAATATTGTTTAATATATATTTTAATTTTTTCATTATAATTTGCTCAAGTTGCGGTACTAGAACGTGTTATACTAATAAAAGTTCATTGCTTAAACTGTATTTAAAAAGTAGCAAAATGTAACATTTCGTCATGACCATGGGCACGATGTGTCAATGGTAATGATGGATGTCCATGGAGTTTGATTTGTTTCTTGTTGTTTTTAATTATATGCGTTCTATTTTCACAAATTAAACTGCGTTGTTATATTTTAGTTGAAACGATGGCAAAAACTTCGCAGATTGATAAAAGGCGTCAACAAAAACGAGAATGTGAGCGCAGGAGACGAGAAAAAATAAAAGACAATCCGGAATTGTATGAGTTGTCCAAAAGTAGGGAAAGAGAGCGGTACCAAAAACGCAAGTTGGGAAAAAAGCTTAAATCTGTTCACGAGCAGACCAGAAGAACAGCGAAATCTATAAGAAAATCTTGGAAAAAAGCCTCTTAGCGATATAGGGACCAACAAAAAGCCAAGAAAGATAGAGAAGTTCTCTTAGAGAATGCCCAACCCATGGGGCAACCTAATGGTTTCCAGACTATGGCTACGACATCAAGAAAAGAATGTGGAAGAAAGCAAATACTGAGAAGAAGGTCAAAGACCGTAAGGGAATTGAATAAGGTAAAACTAAAGTTAAAAAATGCTACAAAAGAAAAAGTAAGGTACAAGCAAAGATATTGCAGAATGAAGGAAAAATATAAACTGGAAAAAAAGAAACCAAATAGCCCGCAATTGAATGTTGAACGGGAAATTAAAGGTCTTGATGTAACGCCGACCATCAAAAGAAAGTTAGTTATCGCGGAAGCACTTAAACTCCAAAGAGAAAAAAACTTTGAAATTAGAAGAGGTACTTATAAAAGAAAAACAAGAATTTGTAAAATGCATTTCAAGGAAAATTGTTAAAAAATATAAGTGCTTTAAATTTGTGAAGATGGGTTCCTACCAAAGACATTAGAACTATAATGTCTTTGGTTCCTACAATCTACATTTAAAAAAAAACGTGTTTTTAAGAAAAAAGATGATGACTAGACAGATTGAGGAAGCAATTCTGAATTCTTATGAACAAGATGAGAATAGCCGGATGACACCTGGAAAAAAAGACTCTATAACCTTCAAAAAATGTAAAAAACAGAAACGGTTTCTAAACGACTCATTAAAAAACTTATACTTAAAATTATGCTCCAAGGAAAAAAAATTCAAAGTTTCCTATGCATATTTTTGCCGTTTTAAGGCCGTTTTGGGTCCTAATTCCAACAGTGGCCTCTCAAGAAACGTGTCTTTGTTCTACACACGAAAACATGAGGCTGCTTGTTTCTAAATTGAATGTTTTGAACATAATTGCGGAATGCTCCCCAGATAATCTAATAAAAACCATATGCTGTGAACCATTGACAGAAGACTGTTTGCAAAGATTTTGCCAGCAATGCAGTACCAAGGAGTTGATGTTAAATGCATATGAGAAGAATGAAAATACTTCCTATAAAAAATGGATAACTCAGAGAGAAACTTGTGTAATAAAAGGCAAGGAAAAAGTAATTACTAAGAGCAAAAAAGTGGATATTTCTTGCACAAAACTTGATTTGGCTAATGAGCTGAAAACAAACATAAAAAAGTATATGTATCATACAGCCAATATGCGACATCAACATGAATCAATAACTTACTTGAAAATGAATCTACAAGAAGGTGACATTTTAATTATTTTTTTTATTTATTTATTTATATTTATACTTCAATTGGACACGTCCTCCTAGATCACCCTGTAGTAATACCTTTATCGCTGTAGTGCGCGCAACTTTAAAGAAACTGATTGATCATCACCTTTAGCCCGATTCCCATATATGAGTCATTATACTTTTTGCGCTGTGTGCAGCCAGTTCTTAATTAGCCGCAAATATAAAAAACAGAAAAAATGCCAAAGGGAAAAGAAAGAAAAAGAAAGGGAAAAGTAGTGTCCAAATTAAGGAAAAAAATGAGAAAATTGGAAAAAAAAATTGGAGAAATATGAATCAAGTAAGTACGGACATATCATATTACCTCTTTGTTTTAGATACAGACATAAATTCTCATCACATACTTGGAGCCCAGTTGGTTTGAGCTAGTCTACTTACTTTGTAGACATATGTAACTTCATAATTATGGCTCAAAATGTTACAATTCCTTAATATAAAGCCAACAAAAATATCCTTTTTTCAATGCCAGCCGCAATTCCAGTTAGCCAAACGCGGCAAATGTTTTGTTTATGCGACGTTGATAAGTCACCTTATTACGAAGTCGAGCATGCCGGAAAAATAAACAAATTCTTTGCACAGTCAGTATGTTATGATTTTCAATAAATAATTCCCTGTGAAATATACAGGGCAGTCTCATACACATTGTGCAAAAACGAGCCTGTGAAATATACAGTGTCTCTTAAGCCATTAGCCTCTGTGAAATATACAGGGTGCCATATATATCCAGATCATGTGAAATATACATGATCAGCCATATCCAAAAATATTCCTGGCCTTCCCATCCAAGCAAGGGGTTCTTATAAAGTCAAAAATAACATTATCTTTTGTCTTCCTAGGCTCAGACACTGACACCTCCTCTGAAAGCGGCAGACCGACCAGCTCGGAAGAATCTGAGAACGCCACCTCCAACAGCGATATTGTTGAGAGAAAGAACATACTGGGTGAAGATCCTACGCGTGAAACCATCCACGGACCGGAAATATCGCAAGATTTAGCCACCAGATGGAGGTGTTACCTCCAGCAAGGGTTAGATAAGGAGGCAAAAGAAGCACTATTTAATGCTCGCTATGTGCCAAGCAATTGCCTTTTTCTCGAAGCCCCAACTATAAATCCTGAAGTTCAAGTACTCCTGTCTCAAAATGAAAATAAAAAAGATCTTTTTTTGCTTGAGCTCCAAAATCACCTCGGAAAAGGGATTTCCGCTGTTGGGTGTGTATTGTCAAAGATGCTGGATCCTCTTGAAGCAAATGATAATTCTGAATCTAACTTGGCAGGCCTCGTTAAGGCAGGGAAAATGCTGTGCGAGGTACACCATGCCATTTCCAATCACAGGAAATTTCTTTTGTACCCAAAGTTCAATAACAAGACCCTTAAAATTGCAACATCTCAACTAAGAGATTCTCTGTTGTTTGGGGACGATTTCGGGGACAAATGTAAGTCTGCAAAAACGGTGGAATTAACAGCAACTGAGCTAAAAGCATCCACTTCTTATTCGTTAAAAAACTCCAAAGGCCTGGCCTACAAAAAACGCTGGAAACAGCCAGAAAGAAGGGAGAGGGGGAGCAATTATACCAAGAAGCCGACATACAAGACATCCTACCGTCAGAACCGTTACGGGAGGAACCCGAAAAATCAAAACCAAGACTGGAGGAGACCTCGTTAGGGGTAAGGTCTAAAGGCAAAATTGCTGGAAGAATAAAGCTTTTTTACGAAGAGTGGGAGAAAATAACTACAAATAGGTTAGTTCTTAACTGGGTCAAAGGCTATAAAATACCCTTTCTAAGCTTGCCCCGTCAGCACAAACCTCCCACCCCTCCAAACCTAAGCACAACCGCAGAAAAGCTTTATTTAACCAGTATCAACCATCTTCTGAAAATTGGGGCTATCAAGGCAGTAAAGAATTGCACAAACCAATTTTTATCGAGTTATTTTTTAAGGAAAAAACGGAATGGCAGTTACAGGTTTATTTTAAATCTTAAAAACTTAAATAAATTTCTCACGCCACCCCATTTTAAGTTAGAAGATGTACGAACAGCAAAAACCCTAATATCAGAAAACTGCTGGCTAGCCTCTTTAGATTTAAAGGATGCCTACTTTTTGGTACCCATATCTCCAAAATTTAAAAAATATCTGAGATTTAAATTCAAGACTACACTTTTTGAATTTCAGTGCCTACCCTTTGGGCTGTCAACAGCTCCATACGTTTTTACTAAACTTCTAAAACCTATAATTACGCATCTACGAGGGAAAAACTTAACATCGGTTTTTTACTTAGATGACGCGCTTCTTATAGGCCATAACAAGGGCGAATGTTATAAAAATATAAAAGACACTAAAGACCTTTCGAAAAATTGGGATTTATTATAAATACAGAAAAAAGTTGTTTAAGGCCAGTCCAGGAAATCAAGTTTTTGGGGTTTATTTTTAATTCAAAAAGTATGACTATGCGCCCTACCACTGAGAAAAAGATACAAATCAGGGAATTAACAAGTAAAATGCTAATCACGAAAACAATCAAAATAAGATTATTTTCAAAATTTATTGGACATTTAGTTTCAATATGCCCAGCCACTCAATACGGAAGCTTTACACAAAACAGCTTGAGAGGGAGAAATATTTGATTTTAAAATTAAAAGATGGCGACTATGACTTGAGCATGAAAATACCGAATACTCTAAAATCCGATTTACTTTGGTGGTTAAAAACTATAGACAAATCCGAAAATAGCATTAAAAGCCCCAATTATGTCTGTCATATATTCACGGATGCGTCCACCTCGGGGTGGGGCGCATTCTGTAATGGTAAAGAAGCAAAAGGGTTTTGGGGGTTACAAGATACAACAAAACATATAAATTATTTGGAATTAAAGGCCATATTATACGGTTTAAAGTCTTTTGCGAAAGACCATTGTCACTGCCATATTCTCTTACGGGTAGACAACATGACAGCAGTGTCATATATCAATAGAATGGGAGGCGTAAAATATTTAAACCTTAACACAATAACGAAACACATATGGCAATGGTGTGAAAGGAGAAATATCATTCTTTTTGCGTCCTATATTAATACAAAATCCAACATAAAAGCGGACAAAGCCTCAAGATCCAAGGATATTGAAACGGAATACTCATCATTGCACCCTAGAGCCTATAAAACAATAATTCAAAAATTTGGAATTCCGGAAATTGATTTGTTTGCAAGTTATCAAAACGCTAAATGTAAAAAATTTGTCTCCTGGCACCACGACCCAGAGAGTTTGGCTATAGACGCGTTCACGTTGTCATGGAAAAACCTTAAAGCGTACATTTTCCCTCCCTTCTTGCTCATACCCAAAATTTTGAACAAGATAAATTCGGAAGGGGCGGAATGTATATTAATCTTTCCTATGTGGACGTCACAGCCTTGGTTTCCAAAATTACAAAAAATGCTACTTTCTGATATATACATTCTCTACCCACAGTCTGACTTACTGTTATCCCCTTTCAGAGAACCGCACCCTCTATGGCGCACGCTTACCCTGGGAGCCGCAATATTATCAGGGAAATGTACAGCAGAAAAAATATCACCGAACAGGCAGCGGACCTTCTGCTCGCGGCCTTAAGTCCAAACACATTAAAACAATACAATTCAACCTACTCCAAATGGTGGATCTTTTGTCAAGGATGCAGGGAAAAAATATATCAACCGACCACGCAAAACATTTTGGATTTTTTAACTAAGGAATTTTACAAAGGAGCAAAATACTCCACAGTTAATACACATAGATCAGCCCTTAACTTCCTCTCGGAGGCAGGGAAAGACCCCTTGGTGAAAGGGTTTTTTAAAACACGGCCGTCCTTTCCAAGGTATGACGAAATCTGGGATCCTCATTCTGTCTTACTTATGTTAGAGAATCTATATCCATTAGAAACCCTTGACTTAGGAAACCTAACAGTTAAACTAATCCTATTGTTAGCATTATGTACGGCACAGAGGGTACAAACTCTATCGAAAATAAGGTTAAGTAATATAAGACATGGTGAAGAAGAAATGGAAATAAAGATCACTGACATATTAAAAACATCTGCACCTAAGAAAGTCCAGCCTCAGCTAAAGTTCATGGTTTTTAAAGAAAAACCAGAACTTTGTATTGTCACCACCATTATTCACTACATAGAACGCACGAAACCGTTAAGGGGCCAAGAGGATGTTCTTATCTTAACAATTAAGAAGCCCCACCGCCCAGCTAGGACACAAACTTTAAGCCGCTGGATAAGAAATGGGTTAAAATCAAGTGGAATAGACACTGAACAATTTAAAGGGCACAGCACTAGACATGCTGCGTCCTCTGCAGCGTTCAGAACTGGAATAAATATTGAAAATATCAGGAAGACAGCTGGATGGTCTGCAAAGTCAAACACCTTTTGTAAATTTTATAATAGGCCTGTAACTACCAAAAAACCCATATTCGGAAATTATATAATGGAATTGGCAAAAAAGACATCTCAAGCTATATAAATATTATTATATTGATTTAAAATAAGTTTTACTTTTCACTACTTTGTCAATTAGTTTAAAATATGGTTATATTTACCAATTATTATACTCAATCGTTAACTGCTGATTTTCTAGGTAGTTTACCATATATCATGTATAGGAATAGGATAGGAGTTATTTTAGGTTGTTTATGTTTTACCTATCTATTATTGATCTATAATACCTTAGAAACGGAATATGTTATGATAGCAATAATACCTGCTATCACACCTAGGGCATTATAAGCGGGCATTATGATAATGCCCGCTTATATTACCCTAATGCGCTAATATGGAAATTTTATTGCTTATCCAATTTTATTTCTCTCACAATAAAGATCAAGTTTATACAAAAAATAATTTTTTCTTTAAACAATACTAAAAATTAAACTTTATTTCCAAAATAAAAATTACAATTTTGAAATGTCCCGGAAAATGTAGCTGATCCCACTATAGAATGGTCGGTGTTTTTTGTGATGGTAGCAGCGGTGGTAGCACTAACGCTATTTTGTATAGAAGAACAGTCTATTAAAGAATTTTCAATAGTCGCTACGGAATTAACCTCGGAATTAACTGAATTGGCAATCATTTTGGCTATTTTGTTTTTGGATGAAATACTTTCTTCTATATATCCTTCAGCTACTGAAGAGCTTTTCCATTTCCCATGTTGTTTTAGCGTTTCAAACGAAGCACCTGCCTCAACAAGTAAAGTTGACGATGTGCGACGCAAACAGTGGCCGGTGTAAGCTTCTGCATTATCCAGTTTTAAAAATTTTGCGATCAATGTTGGGACGCTTCCTATGGTATTTTTTCCAATGGGTTGTACTGTACATCGACCCTTTCTATAGGTAAGAAAGAATCTTCGCTCCTTTATTCCAGCTGGTCTTAATGTTGTATACTTTTTTATTAAATTTAAAGCGCCTAAATCTTCTTCGATGATAGTAAAACTTTTTGAAGTTGAAGTTTTAGTTTCTGGTACCTTTATAACCAAGACTGTTCCTCTATCTTCAATGTCATCAATGGTCATTTTGACCAACTCATCTCGTCTTAAACCTCCAAAAACACCCATTACCAATATGACTTTGTGTACCAAGTAGATATCATCAGGAGCCTTCTTAATAAATTTTAATATTTGTTCTCCTTCCAAAACTTTAGACTTCTTCGGGACGTATCCTTTCGACTTAACTTTTAAAAAAGATATGAGACGATGGTATTGCGAAATGTCTATATTTTCATAGACCATCAACGTAGACCTTAGGGTAGAATACTTGGTCCAGAGAGAGTTCGGACTGTATTTTTCCGACTAAAAATAATAAAGTTTGTTAAACATATGTATTAAAATAAAATCAATAACTTACCAGTTCCTGGAAATATGCCATTAAAACGTTTTCGGTTATTTGAAGAATTGTGTTCGTATCTTTCCAAATACCAAATATGCCATACTCCCGATCATACTGTTGCCTTGATTTAACTGGCAAAAGATTTTCGGTCGCTTTTATGACCTTTTCTCTTATATTTTGTGGAATTTCTTCCATTTTGAGCAAATCGTTAAATAAAAAATGCCAACTGACTAACTGACAGAAACATCAAAGTCAAACTTAACACCAGTCATTATCTACTTACGTATACAGGTACAGGTGCAACTTATTTTTTATATTGCGAATAAATAATGTAATTAGTCATTGAAAAACTCTTTTTTAGGTAAAACATAAAGCATTGTATGCACCACGGGCTTTACTGGACTATAATGCCCATCAGGCAGAAACCTATCCCTCGGGCCAGAGGCCCTCGGGCTATTTCTACCTTCAGGGCATTATAGTCCCCGTAACGCCCTTGATACATAAATAGCTATATTGTTTGTTTGTTATTTCAACATAAAATATATCACACATTTCTTGTGTAAATGGCTACATAAAACATTAAATGTTAAAAAACAACCTCTAATGTCATTGTTTTGTCATGAGTATGAGATCGCCTATTTAATCTTTAAACATCTACAGGGTGATCTAGGAGGACGTGTCCAATTGAAGTATAATTAAGGATTAAACGACTTACCTGTAAGGAAGTTCAATCCTAATTATACGAGATGGGACACGTCCTCCTAGATCAAACCCACCCCTACGATACGTGGCCCGACCCAGAGGCGATCTCCTATGGCTCCAAAAGTATAATGACTCATGGGAATCGGGCTAAAGGTGATGATCAATCAGTTTCTTTAAAGTTGCGCGCACTACAGCGATAAAGGTATTACTACAGGGTGATCTAGGAGGACGTGTCCCATCTCGTATAATTAGGATTGAACTTCCTTACAGGTAAGTCGTTTGATCCTTAATTATATATTATACATTTACAGTTTAACATTAAAGTTACTAATAATTTACAGATAATGAATGATGACTGAGCACCTAGGTGCATGCACCTGTATGTATGTGCTACAATATAAAAATAACTAAAATATATCTATATAATCACAGTATGACATTTAGTGAATAAATTAATTAATTATTAAAATGTGTTCTATTTGTTACAGAATATCCCTAAATAGATCCAAATTTCCAGCGATATATTGTTTAGCTCTTGATCGAAATTTATGTACTGTGGTTATATTTGTTATGTTCCTCGGGAGCTTGTTATGAATTTTGGGAGCAACTGTGGTAACATATCGTTGGCTGGCATCACGCTGACACGTTGGTGTCATCAAGCGGTTATTTGATCTAGCTCTTGTGTTATGAGAATGTTTAGCAGTGGTTCTTAAAAGTGGCTTTCCATATATGAAAATACAACACAAGTATAAATACAGTGTTCTTATGTTCAGTATTTCACTGTTGTAAAGGAGAGCTGTCGGATAAAGTGATGGTTTTCTGAACATAGTTTTAACAATGCGATTTTGTATAACTCTAAGAGGCTGTAAGGTTGCATCATATGCACCCCCCCAAACAACTATGCCATATCGAAGGATTGACTCTATCAGTGATTTATAGATCATTATAAGTTGTTTATGGTTCATAAACTTTCTTAATTCATAAAATTTGTGTATAAATCTTCGTAATTTAGTTATAAGAGATTGTATTTGTTCATTCCATTTGAGATTTTGGTCAATTATGATTCCTAGATATTTCGTTTTTTCAGACATGTTTATTTCAAAGTTATTATTTATTTGTAAGTTAAATTTTGGTCGATTAATGTTTGTTATTGAGAATGCTATAAACGTTGTTTTGCTAATATTTAAGGAAAGTTTATGATAATCTAACCAATTTTTCACTCTACTAATGCCCTGTTGTGCTTTGATCTTTACATCTTCCCAAGTGTTGTCATTAAAAATTATAAGTGTCATCTGCGTATGAATTTACTGTTCCATCAACTTTAGTTTTTAATAATGAGTTTATATATACTAAGAACAAGATTGGTCCAAGAACAGTTCCTTGGGGGACGCCCATCTTTACTTCCTCTGGGTATTAGAGTATTTTTTATTTTAACCATTTGTTTTCTTTGAGATAGATAATTCTTTAAAAGTTTCAGCACAATACCCCTCACTCCATAATGTTCAAGGACATTTAAAAGCGTCTCATGAGGTACCGTGTCAAAAGCCTTTGCCAGATCAAGAAACACTGCTGCACATTTGTTGCCTTTATCTAAGTTGATTTTAATTTGATTTACCAGTTCAAACATTGCATCACATGTGCTCGTGTTTTGTTTAAACCCATATTGGTTTTCACTTAGTATATTATGTTTTGTGAAATAATCATTCAATCTTACTTTTAAACATTTCTCAAAGATTTTTGTTGTGGTATTTATAAGACTGATGGGTCGATAGTTCGTTATGTGGGTTTTATTACCATTTTTATATATTGGAGAAATTATTGATATTTTGAGTTGTTCTGGGATTTCTCCACTTTGAAATATTAGATTAATAATGTGAACAAGAGGTGTTAAGAAAAAGTTGTGATATTTTTTTACTAATTTCGATGTTATTTGATCAAATCCGGGAGAACTATTTTCTTTTAAAGTTTTGATAAGGGAGATAATTTCATTTTCGTCAACCGGTTTTAAAAACATAGATTGTTTTATTTGTGGGTAATTTATTTTATAGTTAGTAGGGGGTTTATCAATTTTTTCTGCTAATTTTACGCCGACTTCTGCAAAGTATTTATTACAATAATTAACCATGTCTTTAGCACAAGAGAAAGTATCATTTGTTTCATTATTCACAATATTCATTTCTTCTACTGTCTTACTAGTGTTCTCATTTGTCGCCTCTTTTAAAATTTTTTTTTATGTCTTTAGTGTTTTCTAAAATGTTTGCATAATAATTGGATTTGACAGTCGATATAAGTCTGTTAAGTTGATTTCTGTAGTTTTTATAGTTATTAAAAAGTTCTATGTTTTGTCTGTTTTTATTTACTTGTTTTTTTAATTTGTCCCTTTGTTTAATCGAAATTATTATTCCTTCGGTAATCCATGGTTTAATCTTTTTATTTTCTTTTACTTTTATACTCTTTGTGGTTGTACATTGATTTATTAGGCTAGTCAAAAGGTCTATGAATTTGTCATTAGCTAGTGATGAGTTCTTAAGCGAAAGTACTATATTCCATTGCGTTCTTGATAATAAATCGAGAAACGCTTCACTATCAAATTTTTTAATCTGTTTATAAGTTATCTTTTTTTTAGCCAAAGGGTTATATATGTTGTTTATGGACAAATACACCGGAAAGTGATCTGTTATATTTGTGTTAATTACCGAGGCATTGTATTCAACTTTGTTTGCAGTTGACTTCGACCTTACAAATATGTGATCTAGGCAGGATTGTGTATGAGATGTAATTCTAGTATAAGTATTAATATATGAAGTAAATCCGTGAGACATAAGCATACTTAAATAGTTATTACTCATTGCATCAGCGTCATCTAGTATGTCAAAGTTTAAATCTCCTATAATGATATCATAATCTTTTTTGTTTATGTTGGAAATGAAATTATCCAGATCCTCTATAAATAAATTTTCTTTTGTGGAAGGTGATCTGTAGCAAGTTAATATATTGAAAAAAGTTTTATCCTTGTTAAAGGTTAAGTTTGATAAGGTTACTTTGGTTAAGGGTAAGACTGTATGCATGATGTTAAAATTAATTTTGCTATTAATAAAAATTAGCATGCCGTCATTCTGGTTTAAATTACTGTGGTTAAAACTGGTGATAAATCCAGGAATCATAAAATCTGAGGTAGAGTGAATAAATCGCGTTTCACCAAGAGCTATTACATCAATATCATTACTTAGATTAGAGGATGTTAAAAATATCAAAAACTCATCAAAGTTCTTAAAAGCACTTCTTATATTAAGGTGTAGAATGTTAAAATGCGTGCTGCTCTTTAAGAGTTCAACTTTTTTAATAAACTGTTCTATATTTTCTGACTTAATTTTTCTATCTTCAATTATTTCATTTTCGAGTTCATTTAAAATTTTTTCTTCGTCTATATCCATTAATTATAAATTATAATTGGTTTTACCTTTAAGGACAGCAGTGTGGTAGGCCAGGGTCGGACACTCTCGACTATCACATTTATGATCAACTTCGTACTTCGTTTTGTATTTTTGGTTCGATATGATACAGTTTTTACACGTGGGAACCTGATTATTGCATTGGCCTATATGATGTTCTTCTGAGCAATTGGCACAAACGGTTTTAAATGTACAGTTGTCTTTCTTGTGGTAAAAACCTTGGCAGTTGAAACATTTTGGAACACTTAAATCTTCGTAAACCATATGTCTCTCCCAGCCGATACATAGATACTTTTTTCATAGACATTATTTTATAATATGCTTGAGGTGAACATTCACACGGAATAAAAAAATTTATAAGAATATCCAAAAATATAATAGAAGTAACTATATTTTATAGTTCTATATAGGACAGCCATATGGTATATTAAGGAAGACTATAAAATTATAGTAAAAACGAGTTAATATTTTTATTAATTACTACAAAAATATATAAGAATAAAAAAATTCGTTACAGTAAAAACTATTAAACAGGAGTGCAAATAATATAAAAATATGTTGTTGTTTTTTTCTAGCTTCTGTTGTTACGGTTGTAATAATTATTTGTAAAAACTACCAAGCAGTTCTGCACATTTTACTAATGAATATTGTAAAATTTGTAATATTTTTTCGTAAATTCTATTAATTTTAGTTGAATTTCTACCACCAACTTTTGTTATACTAATTAAATATTTTTGTAACATTTTTTATTTGCTTTTACACATGGTATAATGAAATATATTTGGTCTTTCTTTCTTGGTGGTCAAAACTAAGTCTTCCAGATTCCATTCTGCTAGTAAATCCTCCAAACTCCACATAACAGCACCATAATACCATAAACACAAAATCAGAGACAAAATTAACCAGTTTGAACTTAAAACACATAAGAGTAAGAGTTAGAGGTACGACCCCTTTGATGGCATAACTGTAAATGCGGCGGCGGCGACGGACGACGCGGCTTTGACTATTCCTGTAAATTATTTAGGGTTTTTACTATATTCATTTAGTAAAATACGAATTTTCCTACGATAATTTTATAAGCGCTTCTATATTTTTTGATATTTTGCAAATATAGTGTTATAAAAATTCAAATAGTTTATTGTTAAACAGTCTTACTATAATTACACCCTTCTAAATTCTATTAAAAATTTTAGTAAAGAAATATAGTAATTTTTACTAAGTTTCCTTTATAACCATTTTTTATGCTTGTCTCTTAATGTAATAAAAAATTATAAAAGCCACAAAAGGATTTAGTAAAATTCACAACACAGTTTCTTACTTTTAACTAAGAGAAATGGTTATTCAATGTAACCAAAATGCATTTGTAAAATGTAATATATACCTTAGTAGTGGCATAATTATACTATGTTATATAAAAAAGCTAACCATATTTTTTTATAAATTTAGTTTACAATTTTATTTTGGAAAAGACTGATATAGAGATTTATAGTTATTAAGAGGTTTTATAGAGAAATATACTAAAAAATTCTTACTAAACTAAATTTACAATACTGTTTTTTCCGTGCACATGGACTTTTCGCAAAATTACGAATGTAAATACTCTGAAGAAATCCAAAGTGCACATTTCGGTGGCTCAAAATCCCAAATATCGCTACATACAGTATAGTGTGGTATTGCCAGTTGGATAGCGAAATTAAAGCAAATTCTTTTTGTAGTCTCTCTGATAGCTTAAGACATGATACAGCCAGTATATTTTAAGATCCCTATGTAAAATAATTACTGATATATGTCCTGCTGTAAACAATGTGCATTTGGTTAGTGACGGACCTACAACACTGTTTGTGGCTGCGTAAAACGAACAGCAGGTCGAGTGATAGCCCATGGCACAGACATACCTAATCCAGACATTCTGGTTAAGGTTCTGACAGAAAATTGTCCGGGCATAAAATTATACGTTATAACCAATGAAGACATCGAAAATGTCGATGATGTAATTCCCCTGTCCATTAAAGCTTTTAAGGGAACTCTTAAAATACGACAGATTGTATGGTCATCAAAAAATCCGTACAATATCAAGTTAAGAAGACTAAAGTTGTATTCATGGCTGCGGATATGAAGATGTATGTAAACATTACCATTTGGGTGAAATACACTTTTTGCCCACAAATCAAAATCGTCTTAGATATATATTCGGATGTTTACATAGATGAAAGTTTCAGCACGGATACTCCAATTCAAAATGGTTTCCAAGTCGACGACTTTATTCTGGTAGAATATCCGTTCAGATCCAGGGTGTACTATGTTGGGCACATAAAAAATAATCGTGAAGAGGCCATCATGAAGGTTAATTTTATGAAAAGAATATTTACTTCCAAAAAAGAAAACTTTGTTTTTGTTTGGCCTGAAGAACAAGACGAAGAAGACGTGACTCACAATGATATTAGAAAGACTTTACCAATGCCAAAACTATTAAGAAGAGAGAAATATTGTTTTTCAGATAAACAATTTATGGACTTTAACAATAATAAATAACTTTTACAAGATACGACTAAGAACTTTGCGTGTTTTAAGATTTTGTAACGGATTTTTGAAAATTTGAGTTTATGCACTGTTAGAATAAGTATTTATATTCGGTTTAATTCGCATATTACTTTAGTTTGGTTCTATACTTTGGTCATTAATATTAAAATGTTTTTAATACTAAAGTTGTATTTCGATATTTTTAAGTTTCAAACTTTTCAATGATAATATTTTAAGTATATACCTATATAAGCCTCTATGACTTCTTTAAATTACAAAATACATATACTGTTTAAAAACATTGTAAAAGTGCGTTTTATTTATGTCTAATCAAGTTATATATTGTAAAAAAAACACATTTATATTTCCGTGGACATGATGTGTCATTACCATGGACTTACTTTTCTTTCTTTTCTGAATAAAAAATTTAAAAAACCATAACGATCTTGGCCCATACTAGGTTTTTGTTTTAATTTATATACATGTCAATATAACACAACAAAATATGTTGATTTCATTATAAACATGAGTTTAATTTTTTTTTTGGGATCTTGCTTACTTCTGTAGAAATACCCTATTAGAATATTTTTTGATTGAACATAAAATTACAATTATTTTTTAATGAATGCATTATAAGTCTAAACCTAATAGTTTCCGAGATATCGACTTTTGGAAAATTACATTTTTGGACTTTGACAGCTTCTAGGTTTCTAACGGTACGTCTTAGAGTAAAACGGCTTACATATCCCTATCTTAGTTTTTTATAATCTTCCTAGTGGTGTCAACTTCCGGTTAAACCGGATGTAATTCAAAAGCCGGAAATATAGTACTTCCGGTTGAAACGGAAGTTGATATTTTTTGGAAGGTAATAAAAAAGTAAGGTATGGACATGGAATCCATTTTGCTCTATTGTATACCGTTAGAAAGCTAGAAGCTGTCAAAGTTCAAAAATGTAATTTTTCAAAAGTCGATATCTCGGAAACTATTAGGTTTAGACTTATAATATACTTATTAAAAAGTAATTGTAATCTTATGTAGAATCCAAAAATATTCTAAGATATAGGGAGTTCCATTAAAAAAAAGTAACTTTGTTTCTCTACGGCTTTTTGACTCATCCTGTATACTTATTATTTTTTAATTCTAATAGACTTTAAGAACCCTAAAACTTTTGTCTTAAATATTTTTTCCTAGCTGTTTTACTTTAAGAAATAATCGACCGTTTCCATACATACCAACGACCCTGTATTTGGGAAAACATTTTATATTATTAATTTTTGAGAAAGTTTTAGTCTATAAAAGTGTTTGCTTGATAAAATAATTGTTTCACAGTTAAAAAATTCGGGGTCGAATATTATAGACAGTCACACTGTCTATAATTTAAGAAAATGTGACGTCGCAAAACAAAAAATGAAGTACCTAGGTATTAAATTTGTGAGAAAGCAAAATTAAAGAATACCAGTCCAATCCTTATATAAAGTATTCCTGTAGGTTAAAGAGATTTTGAGAAATATATATAGTTGAGAATCGTATTTTACGATTATTTTCTTTTCTGGCTTTTTCTGTTAATTTCGTAAAACCTATTCGACCCACAAAACAGTTCGTAAAGATGTTTTGCTTGTGTTTTGGTACTTAGGTACTCTTCAAATTGGCTGTCTCAGAAATTTAATATTCGCGTTTCTTTTATTTTGTGACATAATAACATTTTCCTAAATTCTGGACACCCTCTATACTTGAGCTCACGTTTATTAACTTTATACCTATTTTTTTTAACAAGCAATAACTTTTATTAAGAATAAAATTTTCTGACAAATTAAAAAAAAAACCATATTATGTAACGAATGTTATTATCTTAATGAATACCTATTAGATATCCTTTGGAAGATATATGATATATCTAATATAGATCTAACGGATGTAGGCAAGACGTCCATTAGATTTTTTTTAGGGCATCCATTAGATATCTGTATTATATATCCAATGGATAGTCTATAGGATATCTACATATATCCAGTAGATATACTGGATATCCATGACAGATATCTTTTAGACATCTAATAGATATGTGTGGGTCGTCTATAAATATAAAGGCATCTTTATTTATTTATTTATTTATTAGTTATAGCCCTCGCGTCCTAAATCCCTCGTCGCTCCGCTCCTCGATTGCCGCTCGGGCAATAATGATGGCTGTCTAAACCTTGGTTAATAATATACTAATTTTCCACTACTAACCTATAACATCGCCATTATTGACCGATTATTAACGTTAGAAATCGTTTTTCTCTACCTTATAAGTTATTATTGACCATGGTCAATAATAAGGCATTGAAATCCATTATTGACCGATCTTCAAGAATCTATTTGAAGGCAGGTAACTTGATTTTTTGATTCTACAACATGAATGTGGTTAGGCAACCAGATAATTCTCAATACATATTAGATTACTTGATATTGTAAGGTATCGATACAATCAACATTTTTTCTGCTTCCATCCTTAATTCTGGGGGTGTACACATAATAATATCAGTCATATCACTAACATTTTCTTCGCTCATTTTTTTTTTAAAAAAAACGAAAAACTCGTGAAATCTGATGACATAAATGAACAAAAATTGACATTAACAAAGCCACCTGACAAAACAACAAAATATTTTGCCAATTCCAAAGCGCAGGTAACTTGATTAAAAAATATACTTATACCTATACCTATCATTTTTTATAATTATTAATACTATAAAGATAAATGCCTTATAAAAGTTTGTAGCAGTGGAAAAAATATTATATTAACCACGGTTTAGACAGCTTATAGCCCTCGCGTCTTAAATCCCTCGTCGCTCCGCTCCTCGTGATTTAAACTTGCCGCTCGGGCAATAATGATGGCTGTCTAAACCTTGGTTAATAATATACTATTAAGTACCTTTTATAATAATAGATGATTATAATATTGTCAAGCAACAATAAGTGCATCTGTCGATTTTGATACATGATGTCAGATTTTTCCTCGGTTTCAATGTCAGCAGGAATCTACAAGCACCGACACTTTTCAACAAAACATGACCTTATTAAAAAATTTGTAAATTCAGAGGAATTGGTATACCATTTACTCTGGTTCATACTAACGCGGGTCTAATACGAATCACCCTGATGTATACCTACCCCTAAGAATACGAAAGGCGTGTGATCAATAATGTAATGAACGCGGCAGCCGTGGAAGGAATTTTCACCAAACATAAATATAAATTTTTGAGTTCTGTGATAAATATTTTCGTATAAGATAAACCTTGACGTAGGTACGCCTATCCTTTATTATATTATGTTTTCTAAAAAATGCTCACCTAGATGCGAATTTATTGTCCTTAAAATAGTCAAGTAGAGCCCTTAAGCATTCCCCAAACTGAAATCATCCTAGTTACGCCTCTGAACTTAATCAAACGGAAGCGTTCTGAGGACGGGGTGGAAATAAATTATATAATAATGCAAGGGAATTTTGTCGCCTCGTACATTTAACATACCTGCTAAACCTACGGTATACGAACCTAGACCAAGGGTTTAAATTTCATTCATAATTTAATTTTGTTTATAATTTTATACCTATTAGGTAGGTATATCTAAAACGAACAATATAAATATTTGTAGCAACGCTAGAAATTACTTATACAAAACTTATTACTTATGCCAGATGCACAAAAAAATTACTACACTTCTCTATTAGTTTTGGTTCCTAATGCTGGGATTTTCTTTACAAAAATTTGCTTACATGAGATTTATTTAATGTTTTATCCCATTAAAAACCGTTTCATTCCATTTGAGGCATTTCAGTGTCCCGCGCTTTTCACAGTTTAAGGTTAGGTTCATTTACCTTTTACACTTTACACAGTCGTTATAATTTTACTTTGCTAGTTAATAGGAAGGCTCTATTAAAAGTTTTAAACGTTAAGAACGTGTGTAAAAGTGTGTTGTTATCCCGTGTAAAAATGGAAAAATCTTTCTATTTCCTTGGTGCCAAAAAAGGTGAGAGTACAACATTGTAAATATAGGTGTTTATTTAGGTTATCGTTTGATTTTCTTTCACAGTTTGTTCGTAAAACATGGCAAGTAGTGGCAGTTACATTTTTATCCGACTAGGAATTTGTTCATTCACACCATTTCAGTTGGTTGGTTACTTGGTTGGTTTGGTTAAATTACAGAGGCCCTAAAAATGTATGTTAACTAACATCGAATAAAGGTGTCCATATACGTACGTTTCAATGGAACTTCGACTGAATTCACCTGTGGGAGGCCTGCCTGCAAAGTACGTTTGGCCATTGTGCAAAAAGAAAGGCTATGATGAGGCTAAAGAAATCATCCAAACCATAGTTTGGGGATGTAAAGACATTCCTGACCTAGAGGTGCCTTTAAAAAGGAATATTTTAAAAGACGTTGACGTTAACAGTTACGAGTCTATGAAAGCTCTCACAAAAAGATACAACAAAGCTATGAACAATGTTCTGTCACTTGAAAAAGGAACTCAAAAATTTTGTGATAGATTGAACCAAAAGGCAACACAGGATTTACTTCATCACATAATACAACAAACTTATAGTGCAGCAGTGACAAATGCAGAAGAGCTGAATAAATATCAAGCGTTTTCGCCCGATGTATATGGAGAAACTTCCTTTGATTTAATCGCCCAAATGATAACTAAAATTAATTTAACCAAAGAAGATGTGTTCGTAGATCTCGGATCAGGAGTGGGACAAGTGATTTTACAAGTTGCAGCTACGACTATGTGTAAAACTTGCATCGGTATTGAGCGGGCCGATGTTCCTGCTAAATATGCCGAGGCTATGGAAAAGAAATTTAAGTTCTGGATGCAATGGTACGGGAAAAAGTATGGAGATTTTGAACTTATTAGGGGGGACTTTTTTGACGACGTTCACCGAGATAATTTAGCTGAGGCCACCGTCATTTTCGTGAACAATTTCGCGTTTGGGCCTGCAGTGGACCATAAGTTAAAGCAACGATTTGCAGAACTTAAACATAGAACAAAAATAGTTTCTTCAAAAAGTTTTTGTCCACTAAATTTTCGTATTAGTGATAGAAATTTAACGGACATAGGCACTATAATGAACATTAGCGAAATCGCTCCCAGCACCAGTTCCGTGTCTTGGACAGATAAACCTGTCTCGTACTATCTTCATGAAATTGACAGGACTAAACTAGAAAAATACTTTCAGGTAAAGAAAAACGGTAGTTTAGTATCACTATCAACTGAAGATACTGAAACTTCATCTGATTCGTTTGAGACTGACAGTCGCGGTGATAGTGAAATTAATTTAGTAATCACCCCACCACCAAAGAAAAGGGGACGTAAGCCTAAACCTAAAGTTACGGAGAGCGTAGTACCCACCCCAGTTTTAAAGTCCACCCCGCTGCTAAAGCAAGCCTTAAATGGGCTTAAAAGTTATTCTATAAGTCACGAGAATGGACTAGCTAAAAGGAATAATATTATTAGACCAAGTAAGCTGATTTTACATAAGTCTGAAGAAGTAATTCCAGAAAAACCAAAGATTAAACGAGGTAGAAAAAGAAAAGAGGTTAGTCGATCTCATAGCCCAGATTTTGAGTCGACAAATTGGGCTACACAAGGAAATCCTCGGACTTATTCTAGAAAAAGTTCAGAAAACGGCGTTAGCCCACCATTTGGGCCATTTGTAAATCAAAGGTACGTTGCAATGCAAGGAAACTTAAAAAACATGCTAGACACTTTTAAACTTCAATATCTTCAAATGATTAATGACATGTCGGATCCTCTTTATAAAATGAACATACGGAAACACATTGAGGATGAAATTAAAAGGCATAGATACTTAAAGATAAGGATTGTAGAGCTTAATCAGGAAATAGAAAATGTTATAGTTAATATGCAAAATCACATTGTGCGAGCACCATCCAAATAATAGTAACAAATTATTAGTTAGATTTGTTAAGATTTCACTGATACCTTATAAGCGATTACAAAATATACACAAGACTGGTAAATAGGTTCGCAGGTTAGTTCATTCATAATTCAAAGATTTAGGGCCGTTGCTATAGAGTCCTTTTTGGCCTTAAATTCATATTTTAAATTTATTAAATTTTGCTGATTTGGCGTAATCATTCTAGTAGCAGTAGTCGTACTAAAAAGTTCTTATTTATTTTGTATTATCAACCTGACAAGTTTACAGTGACAGTGACAGCATCATATAATAGTATATTAAAGTATAAATTTTATAAATCATCATGCGCGTGCGTTTATGTTAGAAAACGAGCGGCATGCGTAAGGTGACCAAGTTTCCTGATAGAAAAACCAGAACAAAAAAGAAATCAACAGTTTTTTATATAAATACTCTTTAGGTTTATTCATATTTAAGACAAACATAATCTGGAAAATTTGAAAAGAATATCTTGGAGTGAATTTTTTTTTAAGTCGTTCGTTTTTTTTAAGCATGTAATGAAATTCAATGCATGTGATGAAAATTAGTTTTGACAATAATTAATATTGATTTTAGTGTCCTTTGTCCAAAAGTTGTTCATATTGGAAAAAAAGTCTCTATTTTATGTTTCAATGGCTTAATTAATATTGTAGATATAAAAACAGAACAAACCAAAATAGCCTTTAAAAATCAGAAGTTTTATTGTCTTCGATTTTCAACCAGAACTTACCTAGTTCTCAAAAACAGTATAGTTCTGGTTAATTCGGAATAGTTGGTCACCTTACGCTTGCGGGAAGTTTTCTAATGAGGCGAGTGCGCTAATAGCTTTATATAAAACATGCTTTATACTATTTTCCTATTTGCATTTTTATTTCCAAAAAATAATCCATATTTAAAAAAAATATATGCCATACAAATTTTTAAGTCAGAGGCGGCGACTTTATAATTTGCCTGGAACGGCCAAAAGTCTAGTGACGGCACTACAAACATTCATTAACATAAATGTGAATTAAGTATACTTGCTCTATAGCTGAGTTTAAAGTTATGAAATTATATTGAAGCGTATGCAACACTACTTACCAATAAAACACTATTATTTTTGTTTATCAGAGTCTTTAGGCTAACATATCCAAATAAATAATATGATACTGTAGATGAGTGAGGAATAAGCTAAGCTGACGTAAATTATTTTTAAGAGATGGTAATTATCCATTTTAAAAAAAAGTTTTTTTTTTGTTTGTGGCATGCAAATATGGATTATACAGGGCATTCGCTAACCAAAGGTACACAGAAAAACCACAGATTAATTATGGAAAAATGTTAGTATTTAACCAACCAAAATTTCCTTGGTCTATATACGAGGTTTCTTTTCAATTTTTTTTTAGATAACTACATTAAATTTAGTATTTAGGTGTTTTTTCTTAGACTGAGAATTTAAGTTTCTTAAAAATTTTAATGTAGGTGGTGGAGGCCGCTGCGCTGTCTGCGATCCTTTCTTTAAAAGGTCACAACTGTTTGGTGTCTTAGTGTATTATGTCTTGTATGAAACGATGACTTTTTTTTATCTTTAAAGGTATGATAATGGGGTCATTTGTTCAAGCCTCAGATTATACGCTTTACCTAATTTTTATGAAACATTTATAAGGTATGGTCAGCCCTGAAAATTTAAAGTCAATCCGATAAGTAGTTCTCGAAATACTCGAGATCAAAATCAAATAAAACGCTCCCCAGGCGGTGACGTCATTACCTCCCACAGTACGTCCGCTTTGAACTTGTGCATATAAAAGGGAGATGCGCTTACTGTTTCTTCGTTCAGTTAAAGCAGAAGCTTATTATTACTACTTTTGATAGTAACAAGTAGGAAATGCCATTATATTCGAGTTCTAGTCTATACTTTCTCTAACACTGTTTTAGAAACAAGAAAAAGAAATTATTAAAAATTATTTTTTCTCCCTTGTCGATGTCAAGTCCGTTGCCCAGCAACGGAGAAAGGGCGAATAATGGCCACCTGTCTTAGTCGTAAACAGTAAGTAACCGCGGCAGCAAGCGCGACCCGACTTGCTATAGGAGATAGTGACGTCACACAGCAGTTTCCGCGAGTCGATGTTCGTAAATAATTTTAAAGGCTGTAGAGGCTTCAAAAAATGTATTTAAAAAGTGCAAAATTACCCTCTTATGTACTTGCTCCGAGTAACCGTTTCCAAGATATTTGCGTTAAAATTGCTCAGTGCGCTAATTCATATTACAATTTAACGACCATAATATGGTAGGTTCGGATTTATTACAGATAATTGGGAATAATACGATTTTTAATTTACTATATAAATACTTTTAAAACGAGAAAATCTCGTTTTTTAAGAAAAGAGACGGCAGCTGTATTTACAAAAATATTTTCAAATACCGACACACATATTATTATTTCATTTCAATCACAAAGATACCAGAAACGAAATTACCTAATTAAAAAAATTCTGTTTTCGAAGATAAGTTTTCAAGTAATTTTTTTATTTTAATAAAAATATTACTTTTACAAATCACAATTTAAAAGGGCGTACTGATCAAATTAAACGAAATATCTCGAAAATAATTACTTGTTAGAGCGACATCCACAAAGTGCGCCTTATGTAATAAAGATAAAAGGTAATGTTTTCATTGAAAGCGGGATTAAACCAAGGCGCAACGAAGTTGTGACCTTTTAAACATATACATAAACAAATGGTCGACAGTGCACTCTGAAATATACATAAACTTTATTAGCAAATTAAAATTTTCCGCCTTTGAAAACCCCCAAATACCTACCAAAATTTATGTTTTATTCAAAGAATTTAAAAAAAATCGAAAAGAACTTTAAACTTTTACACCAGTGGCGGCTCTTCCGTAAAGGCTGCAGTTCTGCAACCTCCCAGCACAACGAATAAACGACGGGAAAATAAAATGTGCATCCCTATTTATAAATATATTACTTATTGTCCATATTTTGCTTTAACTCGGTTGTTTTATATTTGTAACATTCATAATTTGGAAGTCCGTCCTTGGTCCTTGGCGATCACTCTACATCGGCGATTTTCGCAACGAAATGAAGCTTATGAGGGCTCAACTTATATCAGCCACAAATTTACACGTAACAAGCGCCAGATCGTGCGGTGTTGGTCACGCTCGCTGCGATGAGGGCTGCGGAAATTTCAGCCGGCAGTCTGCTTGAAAAGATAAGGGCTGCGTGTGTCGGTCGTTTGTTTCGCGCTATCTACGTATAATAATGATAGTATAGGTTAGTAATTATGACAAATAAGAATGTTTTTACACAAAACCTTAAGTACACTGAGAAAATTATATCGTAAATTAAAAACAATTATATTTATTTCAGATATATTTTATGTGTCCATTTGGGGCAGCCATACAGTATATTTAGAATAACAATAAATATTTTAGATAAAGTATTCCTAAATTTAAGATATTCTATTTTAAAATGTTAAAATACTTTTTATTCCTAAAATCAACATAAATATTAAATCTAATAATAGGTACAGGTATTCTTGGAATAAAAATAAAATTATTTCTGAATTCAATATACTTATGTATATTTATTATAAACATATTGTATTTTAACTACGTATATATCTGGAGCTTGGTAGAAAAAAAGTCAATGTCCATTGTGACATTGGCTGTTTATGCAACATCCTAAAATTATTTTAAGGGCCAATGTCTAGACATTGGCTCTTTTTCTATTGAACTAAGATAAATAAGATCAAATAATATAATAGTTGAGGACATTGGCCTTTTTTGTGAGTAACATATGTAATCTGAGTAGTTAAGCAGAATCATTAGCTGCTAAATGAATTTTTGGCCCTTTTTCTACCAAGCTCCAGATATATAACAGTATATATTAAAATGTAGAATAAAAGATTTTTAAAGTAATTATACTGTATTCTTAATAAACATATACGGTTTATTAAAAATAAAGTTCATATTTGTAATAATTATTTACAATCACAATACTGTACAAAATTTTACTACTATGCTGGTTGATGGCGGCGGAGATATGCAGATGTTAAAGTGGCATGGGGCCTGGAAATCTGGCAGAAGGCGAGAAGTTGAGAATTGGAACAACTGCCATTAGATTACCCAGTGGCGTAACTAGCCCTCTGACCTGGGGGTGGCCTAGGGTGGGCCTGTTATTGTGACTTGTAGTGGCGGCTCGTGTAGATGCGGGCCGGTGGAGGACCTTTAACAAATTTGGTCAATAATCAACAGTAATATCACAAGACCTCGTTTTTTTATCGGTTAGATTTTTCAGCTGTCACGAAAACTTTTTTTGGAAATTTTTCGAGTTGAATTTGGACATGTTTATTCTGATTAGATTTTTGAATAAACAAGCCCAAAGTTCAACGAGTATTGCCAAAAAAGTTTGAGGCTGACAACCAAAATACATTTATTATAATTTTATTATTGTATGTTTGGTTGCCAGCCTTGATGCTATATTTGCGAGGCGAGTAGCGAGCTTACAAAGTCAGCCTTTTTCTGGGGGGGGGGCGGCCCCCTAGGCCCCCCTGTAGTTACGCGCCTGAGATTACCTAAGTAGCATGTACTTCCAGCAAGATGGATGCCCGGCCCATTTTGATAGAGAAGTAAAGGAATAGAAAGGAAATGGTCCAGTTTTATGGCTCCCAAGAAGTCCCGACCTTACGTTGGCGGATATGTATTTGTGGGGACACTTATAACAGTTAACTTATGCCAATGCACTGCCAAATGATGAGAACATTTTAAAACAAAGAATTAAGCTGGATTAATAAACTCGAAAAGTTGACGAGGTTGAAGTTATGTCCAAGTCGGTGAGGTTCGATATTCGGCAATCCAGAATATGGCATTTATAAAGTCAGTAGCGAAGTTCGAAAAGTTGTTGTTTGATTGTTTGAAATCTTTGCCCAATAGAATGAGTGTTGTAGATAAATTTATAATTTTGGATTAACTCTAGTAACAATAAGTTAGTGTCATCATTCTCTATTCTACACTGCGCCACTTATTTAACGCACAACCAAAAATTTGTCTCAACTTTGATGTTATGTATTTTCGAAATCTGTTGTTCGCTTTTATTAATTTTTTTTCTAATTGTAGGGTTTTTTCTTAAGAATATTACTGTCTATTGTTTTGGTTAAAAAAGTAATTTTGGTATTAAACCGGGTGTTATAAGAATGCTGCGATTTTTTACGAAAATTCAAAACACCCTGTGGGGTATACTATAGGCACTGCAAGATATTGAATTTCATCCAAATGAAAGTCTTATGTTTCCTTTACATTTTCTTTTTTAATTCATTTGTTTATCACTGTTACTCTATTAAATACACTGTTTTTAGTTAAACGTGTTTTTTATTAAATATACCTACATTCCTTAGCAGAAAAATATCAACACCGCAAAATGAACAAATTGCTTTTATTAACGCAATAACAATAAAAATACCATAAAAAAGGCAAAATTAAAAGTAAATAACGAATTAATATCTGGTGTTTCCACCCTTGGCCCGAATGACCTCCCGACATCTTTGATTCATACTTAAAACTAATGTTCTTATTTCGTTCTGATCGAAGCCATGCCATAATTCGATGAGTCGTTCGCCCAATTCTTGTAAGTTTTGAGGTTGTCGTTCTTGACTTTGTAACCGCCTGCCAATAAAATCCCAAATATGTTCAATAGGATTTAGGTCAGGGCTACGAGCTGGCCATTCTATGTCATTTATTCCTACTTCTGCAAGATAATTTCTTACGATAAGAGCAGTATGGAGACGCGCATTGTCGTGCATAAGCAAAAAATTGGGTCCTATATAGGGTGCATAAGGCACAACATGTTCCTCAAGAATATCTGTAATGTATCTTTCGGAATTGAAATTTCCATTTGCAATTACCAAGTCCGTTCGTCCCGTCAAAGATATTCCACCCCACACCATCACGGATCCACCTCCATATAAAGTTGTGTGTAAAAAATTGCATTGACTGTATCTCTCATTGGGTCTCCGGTAGACGCAGATACGCCTATCACAATTATACAAACAGAACCTTGACTCATCAGTCCAAAGAACATTTTCCCAATCTGCCTCCAACCAATCAACATGTTCATTGCCAAAATTTAATCTGGCCCTTCGATGATCTACTGTTAATGCTGTTAATCCTCGAGCAGCAATCATGGGTCTTAAATTTGCTTCCCTCAGTCGTCGACGTACAGTTTGAAGGCATATAACCGGACCACCTGCGCCTTGGAGTTGAGATCTTAACTTTTTGCAGTCGTAAATCGTTGTCTTACAGCACTTACTCTTAAAAAACGATCGTGAATAGGAGTCGTAATACGAGGTCTACCTTGACCGGCCCGTCTGGAATGTTCTCCTGTATCTCTGTACCTATCAATTACCCTCGCTATAGTAGTGTGATATACTCCCAACCTTACAGCTATGCGATTATAACTCCACCCTTCACCATGTTTATCACATACACAAATTATTGTTGAACTGCCAACAAAAACTGACACTTCTGTTAGATTTCACTTTATGACGTTTCTTTCATTTTCATAGCTTCTTTACCGATAAGTGAATTTTAGGTAAATAAATCACTTGATGTTTCAAAACAGTGTATTTAATAAAGTAACAGTGATAAACAAATGAATCAAAAATGAAAATGTAAAGGAAATATAAGACTTTCATTTGGGTGAAATTCAATATCTTGCAGTGCCTAGTATAGCCCACAGGGTGTTTCGAATTTTCGTAAAAAATCGCAGCATTCTTATAACACCCGGTATAATGCCAAAGTTACTTTTTTAACCAAAACAATAAGACAGTTATATTGTTAAGAAAAAACCTTACAATTAGAAAAAAAAATCAATAAAAATAATAAACAGATTTCGAGAATACATAACATCAAAGTTGAGACCAATTTTTGGTTGTGCGTTAAATAAGTGGCGCAATATATTTCTAGTTTTCCAATTTCTGGCACAAAACACAATACTAAGCTTACAACAAACAGAAAATCCAATTACAAATGACGGAAGAAAGACGTAAACAACGAAAAGACATTTGACATTTCGCAGTAACCACATGACTTTAAAATATTATTGGTCGAAACGAACCTCTCGAACTCCGATCATAAAAATTGGTTATCTCGAACTACACGGGAACTTTTCGAAACTTTCCAACTTTGCACGAACTGAGTTTATAAATTGAACTGAGTGTTCCCTTTAGTTTAAATTGAACTTTTATTTCCAACGCCAACTGAACCTCAACCTCGCCAACTTTTCGAGTTTATAAATCCAGCTTTAAGGTATATAAAATCAAAGGTACACCTACCAAACTTTTCATTGAAATACAAATTTAATGTAAAAATATTATGCTATCCAAACTTAATGAAAACCAATATCTTAGAAGATGTGATGATTTGAAACAATTCTCGTACTAGCATTTTGCTAAAAACTTTAGAATAAGGGTACCTTACTCTTGTAAAAAATTTGAATTTTTAGCTTTTTGAAGACCCTATTTACAATATTTTTTTTCTCATCAACAATTGTATTTTTTCAGCAAGCAAAATTTTTTATAAAGAATGACTTTTCCTCGAAAAATGAAATCTTTGGTCGGTTTGCCCTCTTGTCTGCCAAATCGCCTGACATACTGTATAGTATAGATAAAAACAAAACTTTTGTTTTTATCTATATTACCTACTCCACTGTAAGTATGGACTACTTCTTCAAATTTAAATCTACTGTATAGTATGTACGATACAATTTTCTCAGTGTACATTAATTATAAAAAGAAACAATCGAAATTAATACAATGCGCAAATATTACATTTTCCATTTAGTATCAAGTTAAGATATAGCTTATTACAGAAATGCCTCGCAAAAATGCTTGGATAAGTTTTAAAAAATTTAATAGGCCTGTTTTTATTGACATCCCTCCGGTAGCCCTCCTGTAGAATAGGCCATGAGCCGCCACTGTTTTACACCCTTTATTTTGGTTATTGTGAACTTTTGGACTAGGCTAAGTTTGGCAATCAGCAGAGCTGGGCAAACTACTTGAAAAAAGTAGTGGAGTATAACTACTAACTACCTATCAAGAAAGTAGTTTAACTACTTGGTAGTTAAACTACTTCTCCAAAAATGTAGTTAGATTACTAACTACCAAGTAGTTAGTAGTTAAATATTTAACTACTCTTTTAACTACAAAACGAACATGCAGCGTTGTGGCTTAAAAAATAGTGCAGTACTTAAAAAATAGATAAAAGGGACTGAAATATCCAATTAGATTTTAAAAAAATGTTTATTATTGAACACAAATTTTTAACACTGGTCCTTTTAGGCCCTATTAGCTAATAGTAATAGTAGGAAGTATTAAAAAAAAATAATATATTTACATTGTTTAAAACTTTCGAATCCTGCAAATTCTATCTTAGGTTTGCTTTTAAGAAAACTAATTGCTCGAACAAATTATCAGAAATAGCATGTCTTCTTGATGAATTAATCAAGCTTGCAAAATTGAACATCCGTTTGACTGCAGCTGATGATGGTAAGTTGGTGTTATATCTTATAAATATTTGTTTAATCAATTTATAATCATGAAGCATTTCTTTATTATTTCTTATATCTTCCAAGTACTGTAATAACTGTAATTCCAATTTGTTCTTTATTACATTTTTTTATTTATCATGATTTTGTAAATTTTGTTCTTCCTTGAAATCAAAAAAGTAATTTTCGGGTCGTGCATCACTTACGGTTAAGTTTTGATCACTACTTTCATTTAAAACATTTTCATTAAGCAAGTCACAACATTTGTTTATAATAATCATTATTTATTGAAAATAAAACGTTAAATCGTTTTAGTAATTGAATTACAATTTTTTCAACTACAAATTGAAGATTTCTTTATATTCAAATCGCTCTTTAGTTTGTCGAATTTTACTTTCAATAAAATAATGCTTGGCAGAAGATAACCATTGAAGGTATTTTGTTCTCCCTGTAAGAAATTAAGCGTTTCAGGGACGGGATTTAATATTGCTAAATATTCCTCAAGGTATATTATTTCAGTTTATTTTAATCCATATTTAATATCAAGTTTCTCGTACAACTCTTTTAATTTATCTTTCTCGTCAATAACGTGCTTATTTGAAGTGTATAACGAATTTTATCTCGTTATTGCTGGATAACTTCACGTATGTCCCAATACACTGTTAATAATTTCAGCACTCTTTGGCCTTCCTGCTTTATTCCATAATAAATTGCATTTTTGTAAAACTTTTTTATGTCTACTTTCAAATATTTTATTCGTCTTTAAAATATTATTGATATTCGTTGTTGCCAGCAAGTTAAGGGTGTGACTAAGACATCGCTTATGTTTTGGTAGTGTATGCTCGTTGCATTCAAAATGTGCATCATCATCATCGCTGTCGGCGTCCTGCTCTTCCTCTTCAATTATTGAAAATTTAAGGCCAAACTCTGCAAATGCTTTCACAAAATTGCTTCCATTATCGGTAATGATAGAAACAATTTTCGTATTATCTAAGTGAAATGACAGGTTAATATCTTCAAGAAGCTCGGCAATTCTGTCGTAAGAATGTGTGCCTGCGAACCTTTGGCAAGCCAAGGCAAAATAATGCTTTTTAAGGTGCTCATCGATGAAATGCACTGTGACGCCCATAAAGCTTCTTCTTTTTCCCGACCAAATATCAGCGGTAGAACACACAAATTTACTATCGCGCAAAACCTCTTTAATTTTAAAAAATTGGCTTCTGTATGTCTCTTCAACTTGTCGGGTTAAAGATCTTCTACTGATAACTCTAAAATCTGTACTGAAAAATAAATTTCTAAAACTGTCATTATCTGCAACGGATAATGGAACCATAGTTTCTAAAGTTGTTCTAACGTGTCTTTGACACGCTTACACCCTCACACGTAATATAGAGGAGTAGATAAATATTTTTAGAAGTAGTTAAAATATACAAAAGAAGTTAAAATAAAGAAATGTAGTTAAAATAGTTAAAGTAGTTAGCACTGAGTAGTTAACTACTTTTTAACTACTTTTGCGAATATTTCATGCAGACTTTAAAATAATCGAGTATAACTACTAAGAGAATAAAAGTAGTAAGAATACAACCACTATTATAAAAAGAGTAGTTAACTACGTAGTTAACTACTTTAGTAGTTAACTACTGCCCAGCTCTGGCAATCAGTACTAATATTTTTACATAAGGAGTATGTGGTTGTGCAGTGTACCAATAATTAGCGAAAACCCTTTATTTTAAGATACATAGTACAAGGGCCGGATTTAGAAGTCTACGACACGACGACGATACAGTTTTAGAGCTGGCGTATAGTTGAGAGTTATAATAATCAACCAAAATTTGGCTTGCCTTTCTGAAAGGTTAACAAAATTTTGGTTGGATATATCAAGGAGTAAGTTGAGCTACTCTTTGGTTAGGTATTATAGGTGCCGGTACTTTTGGCACTGATTTAAAATAATCAGGGTTCTGAATGTACCAATGTCAATATAAATGTAAAGGTTTTGGCACATTAGATTCGATGATTATTTTAATCGTGTATCAAATGAGTTAATCAGTGCCATAGGTACCGGCACTAGGTGTCTTAGGTTTGGAGTGAGCGCGTGGGACCCGGACAACCAAATTAGATCTTCTTTTCTGAATTCACAATTACGCCAGCTTTAAAATAGCATCGTCGTCGTGTCGTAGTCTTCGGAATCTCCTGGGTGCTTCATTCGAAAATGGCCACGATACATGAAGGACCCGCTCTCATTTCTATACTTAATCTTCTTGCTGATAGCGGAGTTTTCTAATGCAATAAATCCACCAGAATAAGTCGTAGGCCGTGACCGTGGCCATTTTCCAATAAAACAACGTCTGTAGCCCTAAAGACTTTATACATTAAATGAAAATTATGTTTAAGATTATTTTTATTGTAATGTTGTTAAAAAATTGTTTGTTCTTATATTAGATAAAATCAAAACTGACCCTTTTGTAGGTAGTCTTTAAATGATTTTCGCAGCTGGTTCTGCATCAAAATGTTTTTTACGTTTTTTAATGCGGGACGTCGCATGTGGTCTTTTTATTTAATGTATTTTAATTTTTAATTATTATATGTGTACATTTAAGAAATTATAAGAAAATAAATTTTGTTTGTTAATATACAACTTTGTCTTTATTTTAGGGCCTACGACACATTTCATAATATCCGGACACATTTCAATATATCCTAATAAAAATATAATTGTTAACCGTGTACGGAATCCTTTATTAGGAAACACTATTGTTTGAGGACCACTGGGTTTAAATGTCCTCATTCACAAGAGAAGCGCGCCTTTTTCTGATCATCTGTCGTTTGACGTTTTGCGCCTGCGCATACGTCCGTTTTGTTTTAAACACTTAAATGGCTAAGGCCCAGACCACTAGCGTTTTAAATATTTTCTAATAATAAAAATAATTAAATTTCTACACATCGTCTTGTATATTTTTATTTTGAATTATGTGAATTATAGCAATCAATCTCATTAATAATAGTTGATAAAAGAAAGTACCTAGAAAATTTGGTGGGTATTGGATTCCGATAGACGCGTCTTTGCGACAAAATGGTGATCTAAACCGCGCCTTGAGAACGCGGCCTAACAAATTGATTTGACACTTCCATTTCACTGCGAAGCCGAAAGCTAGTGTTGTCTTGTGTCCATAACTTTTTTTAAATTTGAAACGTTCCTCTATTGTGTTGTAAAGTGTTTTCGGGTGATATTTAATATTGAAAAATCATAGTATTATTGTGCATCAAGTTTGTGTGAACTGTTATGTAGGAAAACGCATATTACTGCTTCCTTTATTTTCCCTCCAAATACGCTTTGCTCTGAAGATCAAAAATGCCTCTCTTGAGAAAAAAGGTTTTTGAGAAGCAAACCGTACCAGAGAATCTTCGAAATGATGAAGAAGTATTTTATTGTGAAATTACCAATGAAATTTTTAGAGACTATCAGTAAGTACCTATTGCGATTTTGTATATTTTTTTACAAGTTTTCATTATTCTACATTGGGTAGCCTTGCCCATTAACAAGCAAATCTATAACGGTTCATTGTACTTACGTTTTACCACGCCATGATTTCGCTATTATTACCCTTAGATTTTTACAAATATTTATTTTTTAATGTTTTTAGGTTATATTTTTAATTACCCATATTAAAACCAAATTTTAAAATATATTTATTGTTGTCAGCACATGCTCTTGATACTCCTAAAAACACTTTATACCATGATATGATATATTTTTTCAATCAGTAAAAAAAACATTTTGAGGGGCTACCAACATTTTTTCTCTTATTTCTGTTATTACTGCCCTTGCATAAACGAAGGTATTCTACTTACTTCTAAGTTGTTTAGTTCAGATTAGTTCATTTTTACCTACTAACATATTTCTCCCATTATAGTGATTTTTCCGAAAGAATGTTCCTTTGTAACTCAATGGTCTGGACATGTTCCATGACTGGCAAATCAAATCTTACCTATCAGGAAGCAATTGAAAGTGAAGAACATGCTAGGCAATGTCTCAAAGAGTTTCCTACTGAACTGAAGCTACCTATCTTGTATATTGCTACATTAACAAAAAGAACATCTTTTGGAGATATGGCTGAAGATATATTTTGTTATGCTAAAGATCGGTATTTTGTTGGGGAGAATGTTGAAGCTTGTTTTACGTCAAATAAATGGAAAGAGTGTCACATTTTGTCTGTTATTGCTCCAGAGGAGGATCAATATAAGCATGAAATAAAAAGTAGTGGGTAAGTTTTTACAGACAGTTTGAAAAATTAGGTACTTACCTAATTCAGGTTATATTGTATTCCTCAAAACTCAAAATATTGTGAAATTCCAAAATTATCGATTAGAATTGCTTTATCCTACAAATCTGTGATTAGAAGTTAGAAGGTGAAACTGTTTAGGTAACAGTTTTGGGAAAATGAGATGATATAATCGCTATATTACAAGAAGTATGATCTTTCGGAGTCATTGACCTTCTCACAAAGATGACTTTGGGTTTGAACATAGCTGAATAACTCTAATTATTACATAAGTCAATTTTCTTCTGAAAACAATGCTCTTTATTTGATGTTATCCCATTAAAAAAAAATGTAATCACTGGAGAAAATACCTTTTTACTAACTTAGTCCTTTTTACTCTGTACCTGTAGAAATTTATTTATTGATTATAGGCACTATCCTAAGCAATAACCTAAGTGTTTCATGAGAAAATAATCATATGCCATAAAAAATCTGCTGACCAAAATCACTGGCTCACATATGGCGAGTTGTGGTAGGAAATACAGGTGCCCATATCAGGATTTTAGGAAATTACTTGTTAAACAGGAAATTTAGGGAATATAGGGATATGTTGAAAATAGGTACCTACAAAAGAATATTGGAAAAGTTGTTGACTTGCAGGTATTTTTTTGTCAAGGTGTATAATTCATGTGCTGTAAACATTGTTATATGTGAATATTGAAGGAAAGTAGGGCTATTTTTATATTAAAATTGTTAGCAACATTGAAAACTGAATTAAAAGGAACTATTTATACAGGGTGTCAGTAATGTATTCACCGTCAGTAGCGCCTAAACGGTAACAAATAGAAGGAAAAGTTTTGTTATACAGGTTATAGGGAGGGTGGTTTAGGTACCTATACACTATAAAAGCTATTTACCTAAAGTCCATCAGAACATATTTGACCTTATAACTGCAATAATAGTTTTATTATATTGTAAACACCCAAAGATACCCTGTTACCTGTTCGATTGCCAAACCTACGTTTTTAAAGAATTTCTTGGTAAAATTACCCATATAAAACTGTGGGTGAGCGTGCCAACCAACGAAGTCTACCTGGCCCCAGCTGGCATCACTGTTTATATTACTGAAATGAAATGAAATGAAATAAGGGGCACTGCTTTGCACAGGAACGGATTTTGTAGTTAAATGAAAAGCCATAATTATACCTTATAGTAGCAATGTTTATTATGTTTATTTTTACCATTCCTTGTATTATATGCATATTAATTTATTATAAGCACAAAACAAGTGTGAAAAGTTTGCATGCGGAAAAGGGCAACTTTTCGCAAGCATTTAGGTCAAAGTAATAACAATTAATTTTAATGTTAACTTGTTGCACACTGTTTCAAAGTAAAATAGATAGGTACTAATCTATTTCGAATATTATGTTTACTATTTATATAAGCTTTATAAACAGGTACCTGTAACTAAAAAGTTTTGAGAAATATCCTAATAATTAAGTTGTTTCTGGAAAACCTTAATTAGACAGTTTATTAATTTTAATAATAAGTCAAGTAATGTACGTATCTATTGTTGTTATAAACTGGCATTAAAAATAAATGTGGGTTAATACGTCTCTGCGAAAGCAAAAGCCGAGTTTATGAGGGGTTTTATTGCAGTCATTAAGCCAAACGAAATATGTTGGGAAGTACTTTAACAAGTTGGGAAAGTGAGTCTGGTCAGCAGTCGAGTGCGGAAAAATACTTTCCGCACGTGTTAGGTAGAATGTTTCCGAGCGTTTCCCTAAATCTTATAAAAAATAACATTTGAACCCAAAATAAAAGACTTATACGGAATACTTAAACAATTGGACAATGCTGTGCACTAAATTGAAAAAAAATGTCCAACGGTATATTCAAAAATAATTACTTTCCGCACTCATGTGCGTGCTGAAAGCTGCACTTTTCCGCACTAGTGCTGAAAGTTTTTTTAACACTGACGCGGGAAACAGTACATTAACAATCACGTATGTACAGGGTGTACTGAGCAGGGACTTATTTTTGACTTTCACTGTACTTTTGAATAAATCCTAAAATGCCAATAGATGTATTATTTCCGGTAGAATAAAAAAAAAACATTTGAACCAAAAACAAAAGATTTAGGATTTAGGATAGGATAGGAACATCCAGTTTATTATATGATTTTTGAATAAGTCCCTTTTCATAAGGTCTATTTATTAATTTGTCGCCATGAAAGTAGAATATTGAACTTTAATTTGGCAGCAAGCCGCGTGATGTTGAATTTTTTATCAAACGCCATAATGAATAGCTTGGAGTATTGGCACCATTTTTTAGCCACCGAGTAGCCCTGACCTGTCACTCTTAGATACTATATCAAACACCTAAATTATTAATTTGGCCGCAGTTTACAATTGATTTCAGCTCATTACTTAGATAATATGGCCTTGCCGATGAGCCGTAATACGGCGGAACGCATCCAAGGATTGGGTCTGACGAAAAAAAAGGGACAAACTTCTTTCTTTTACGTCGCGTTTTCGGTTCGCAGAAACCGAAAATTGGCTTTCAGCGCCACCTGAGCGGGTTCAATTCCAGCGTTTGGTCTCCTCTAAGTCCTCGCTGGTCTGGTTGGGTGGATAGCTCGATTGCCACGAGATGTCGCCACGTGCAACATCTCGCATACATATGTATCGTTACTTAGATGATTGAAAATCTGTTTTCTCTCTCATAAAAGACCGATAAATAGGAAATCCCTAGACCAGTCTCCCTCCGCGAAGTCGCTGACATCATTCGCTCGCGCAAATCAAAAAAGCCCCAGGCCCCGACAAGATCTCATACAGAATCGTCAAATTCTCCCCTCGCAAAGGCTTGGCAATCATGGCATTCATCGCCAATGCCGTACTCCGCCTCACCTATTTCCCCAAAAAGTGGAAAGAAGCCACTGTAATCATGATTCCCATGCCCGGAAAAGACCACACTTGTCCCCAAAACTATCGCCCCATCTCCCTCCTTAACTCCATGGCAAAAATCATGGAATTATCATTCTAGAACGCCTAAAGGAAAAACAGCCGAACTGGAAGTACTTCCAGACGAACAGTTCGGTTTTCGCAAAAATCTAAATATCGAACTCCAAACCCTTAAGGTACAAACATGGTGGAGCGACGAGGCAAGAGGCGCGCGGCGAGGGTAAGCGGGCGATTAATATAATTTAATGCATTTTTAGTGGCGATGCACATACTTAAGCGAGAAGCGACGAGTTTCATCAAAGAGGCACGCGGAGCGGGGAGACTCGATATAAAATTGAGATATATTTAGCGCGCGGCAAAGGCGGCAGTGTGTAATTTGACGTGTTTGAGGGTGGTGGTATATTTTACAATATGGAAAAGGAACAATTAATTAATTCCGTTTTCAATAGAAACCCATAATAATACTCTTATCTCCGATTCTTTTCATTTTGTTTAGAATAAAATTTACAATGTAAAAACATTTTTTTTTTAATTATGCGAGATTTTGGGAGACATTGTCCTGGAACCTAGTATAAAACCTGTATTTATTTCTAAAAAGAATTACTTACCGTAAAGTTACAACTATAATCTTTCTTGTGGATGTATGGGCTGCTTTGTATAATTTGTCCATTTTTTGGTCAGGCCGCAAGACACTTTTCCCAATATGTAATTAAACGTCGAGATATCCATACGTAAATATTCAAAAAACTTATCATGATGGTTTTTTAGAGGCAAGAAAAAAGTATGATATTGTCCGACTTTTTTCCTTGTTTTATTTATTGGATGCACATCATACTGTCTCTTTGTTGTCATTAGTACACGCAGTGCTACGTTATCAAGTAAAATGTCATCTCATAGAAAAAAGAAACATTTGTTTCTTTTTTCTATGTGTCATCTTCGCTATCTGAAAACATCTTTAACAACTGCTTGCAATTACTAAAACTGAACGTTTTAATTAACCAGCGAACAATATCTCTTGTACCTTGTCGCTTCAGTATGTTCTTACCTATCGCGTGCTACTGCTACCCTCGACGCGCTCCTCTTGCCTCGTCGCTCCACCATGTTTGTACCTTTTTAGACTCACTGAGTACATAACCAAGGGATTCAACTGGAATTAGTATGTCGGTATGATCCTCTTCGACATTGAAAAAGCCTTTGACACCGTCTGGCATGATGGGCTGATTCACAAGATGACCGCCCTTGGTTATCCCTCAATCCGGCGTCCCTTAAGGCGCAGTCCTCTCCTCACATCTCTTCAACATATACATTCATGACATCCCCAAAGCCCCCGACAACACCCTAGCCCTCTATGCTGATGATACCGCCTTCGTCGTATGGTCACTGAGTCCACGCGATAACTGCAAAATGCAGCAAACGAATTTTCCAATTACTGTGTAAACTGGAAACTTCGTCTAAACCCCGATAAAACCCAAACCATCCAGTTTGCTCGTTGGAGGTAGCCACCCTTCGATATGATCAATCTGGATGGGCGCGACGTCCCCTGGCGCGATACTGTAATACCTCGGTATCACCCTCGACAAAACCCTCCATTGGCGCCCCCATATTAAGACCACCGCCAACAAAGCCAGGTTCTTCTATAGCCAATTATACCCACCGCTCAATCGACGCAGCGCCCTCAGAAAAACAAAGTCCTCCTCATCAACTCAATCATCCGCCCCACTCTCACATACGGTTCAGCAGCTTGGGGATACGCAGCCCCAACCAACCTCAACCGTCTCCAATCCCTGGAAAATCGTTAGATTCGCACAGCCATGGACATCCCATGGTTCATCCGTAACGTAGACCTACACCGTGATATCAAACATACCCCCCTCACCCAATACTTTCGTGAAAGAGGAACTAAAATCCTCACCGCCACCCTCACTCGAAAATTATGTATGTTAGTTCTAGTTCTGTAGTTAAATTTGTCAGCATCTGGTTTAGAATATATTTTAGGCAAAAGACAAACAGTGTCCAGTGGCGGCTCGTGGAGATTAAGTATGCGGTGGTGTAGATTGTAAAGGTCAAGCGCCGCAGGCAAAAATTTCGTAGGAAATCACCTTTCTAATGCTCCCTTGGAAAGGGGGTCTGGCCCCAAACAAACTTAGTGAAAATCCACTCTATTGTCTTTCATTCAATAACGTTTCTTCATAACTTGTTCTTCAAAATCATTTATTTCATGTACTAAATTTCTGCTTACGGATATCATAGCTAGAGCATTTAATTGGTCATTTTCACAGAAATGTTTTGATACGTTTAAAACTCTTTTTTGTGTCTAGTTTAAATCTGACCAGGGCTGGTTTTCCCAATAATTTAATTTAGCAGAGAAACATTTGTCTTGCTCATTTAAATATTTAAAAATATTTTGTGCATAAGTCAAAAAAATGTGTCCCCTTCAATATGAAGATCGGTTAAAAAATTATTACAGATACACTTGATAGTTTCAGGATGGGGTAAAATAATTGGTCAGTGATTTCTTACATATCTGTAGGTATGAGAACTGATTGTATATACAGTTGAACAGAAGGCCACAGTTGTGGTGGAATATATGTATCATTCTTTTGGCAACATTCTTTATTTTATTTGTTCGGAGATAAATAATAATAATAAATAAATAAAAATAAAAAACACAAACAAATATGTCGGAAATAAGTTAGCACACTATTTCAACCGAAATATATATACTGTATTTTTACTCTAAAACAGAAACTAATTCGCACAAGAAATGCCAGCACATTACCAAAATAATAGTGTCATCTGGTGCGACGTTGTCAGTTCCTCTGCGGTACTTCACGTTTTCTAATAATTTATATGTTTTTATTTAACTTCCAAAATAGTCCAAATTAAATAATGTCGTAAAATTATATTAGACCTGTGTGAATAACTAAGTTAACGTAGTTATTAACAAATTACGTAAAGAAAACTTATTTTAAAGCTTATTTTACCTAACTAGGAATTTATGGATAATCTGACATTCCGCTTCAACAACAAGGCTCTAAAGCCGGCCATACCAAAATACGTGTTGACCGCGATCAGCACTTTGTTCTTGTATTGTAGGAGTTGTTGGTCATGCACGCATGGAAAACCAAGTTGAAACTGAGTTAAATCTTATATCTTATTCAATATATTTTAAGTTTAAAATAAGGATTTTGTCCTTGGATCAACAAATTAAATTAAAAAGCAATGGTCGACGGACCCCTAAAATGTTGAATTTAATTAACACAGGAGAAAGACATCTCCCCGTAAAAGGTCATTTTCAGAAAATTGGTATCAAAAATATGCATGGCTTATGGGAAGTGAAACCAAAATTAAAATGTTTTGTTGGCCATAATATACATTTTATTTTCAAATCAAAAAGGAAAAAATTAAAATCCGTGGTGCGGCTGTACGACAATTTAGAGGGACTCGATTTATTTGGTAAACATAACATTTTTATATGACTTAACAGTGATAATGAAGTTGTTTAGATAGAAAAAAGCACTCAGTTTTGCGCTGATATCGTATTTTAAGATTTAAGACTTTATTATGATATTCTTAACACAATTACGATGCAAATTGAACACGATTTGCTAATTTTAAAAAACTTTTTTTTTTGATATTTTCAACAAAAGCAGGTTTCAAGGGTTTTCCAAAGAATTCCAAAGTAGGTATTTGTTGGGAAATCTATTGTCAATACTATCAATCATTTTTTAACATAGAGAACCATTTAAAAGTGCAATGCTGATTCGCTAATTTTTGTAAATTGGGGAAATATATTATTTTATTTAGGTATAACGTATAACCTCGCTTATAGCATAGACCAACCTTATAGCACCACAATCTTGTGTCATGAGCGAAGCTTTTTGTGTCTCAAGTTTTAACGCATTTTAGAGCTTAAAGCGCGTTAAGCGTCTCGTAATATAATAATAATTAACCAGGAGCGAATGTCAAGTTCTTCACATTTGTTAATAAAAAAAAAACTCTAAAAAAACTATAAAAACATGAATGGTAGTTAATTTTTAGTTAGGGAGTAGTTTAATCTCAAACCTACCTTTTTGCATAGAAATAAAAAAAATGGACGTGAAATTAAATAATTTATCATACATGTGTGCAATGCAAATAGTATTAGAATAGTAGAAATATTGAGCATATCTCAAATTTTGTTTTAGTAACCATAGTCCATCAGAACGACACTTTATCCCATCAGCAAGTTTATATAAGTACGAAATTGAACATTTAGATGCAGATGATAATGATATAAGTGAGATAATGATTGTAGACAGTACTCAACTTAGGCGCAAAAAAGTACACTTTTCTAGAGACAAAAGTAAGTTATTTTTAAAACAACACGTCGAACAAGACAGCAGAGGCATTTTTGCCATAAAACCATCCGAGTTGGAGAGATTTAACATAAAAAATGTAAGATGGGAAACAATTTTTGATGGTCCTATGCCCAATTTCCAGTCATCCAAAAATTTTGAAAAGGCCGTCAATGGCAAAAAAAAACAAAAGCAAGAAACACTCTCAAGATATTTGGAAAAGAATGGCTTGGTGATGAAAAAAGAAGGACAACCAAACAAGGACAAGAAAAACAATAATTTATTGGAACAGATGAAGAAGAGAGAGGAAGAATTTAAGAAACAAAAACAGTTAAATGAAGAACAAAGAGCTTTGGAACGTCAAAGGAAAAAGGAAGAAAGTTTAAAAATGGCACAATATTTCAAAGAATGGTCTAAGCCCAAAGATGATTTAGAGCTTGAAGATCAAGTGGTAAGTTTTTAGGTCGAAACAAATTAAATATCTATTAAGTAATACCTAAATGAATGTTACAAAATCGTGTTTTAGAAACTTCCTATTCCAACCCAAATCAACTTAAAAGTTCCTGAGAGATATTTTGGTGACATGCTTTCGATATTAGAATTTGTTCACAGTTTCCCAAAAATTTTATCTACAAAAGACTTTTTTCCTGGTGGAATTAATCTCGAAATAATTGAAAGAGCTTTGACAGAGAAAGAAGTGGCAGGACCCTTAACCGACTTGATACAAATGCTCTTAGTGGCCATTTTTAATTGTCAAGAAGAAGAATCAAACAGTTATAATACCGGCGTTGAAACTCTAAAGGGTAAGTTAAATATTCTACTTTTTATCTGTCATGTATAATTGAGAATCCTGTTACCAGTATGGTGAACTGGTGGCGTGATTTATTTTAGCAAACTTAGGCCCAAATATCATTGTCACAACAGCTACATAACTTCCGTGACAATAATTGTGGTACCTTGGAAATTGTCTTATAGTTAGTGCTAACAGGGCATTGATACTTTTGACAGAACAGGGTTTTAAAAGTGCTATTTGGGTTAGATTATCTAATCAATTTACCAAAATTTTTGGAGGTGCATCTTTGATATGAGGCAATTTGTTTGCAGTGGATTTAAATAACGGACGATATTTGTATACTTTGTACTTTTAATTTCTCAGTTATGTTTCTGATTAGTTCAGGTTGTATATTTAGTTTTTAATATAAGATTTATTGGAGAAAAATTAATGGTTAGTGTCATAAATCAGTTTTAATAGGTAAAACCACATTCAGTCCTTATACTTATTCTGTAACTTATCATACCGACATCCTCCATTATTTGGAGGACCTGATTTATAAATTTTCGATTTCGGTTTACTCCCGCCCAGCTCTAAACTTTTCCCCTAATGTTACTGGATGATTGCTAGCTATGTTATGATTTAAGTTTTCAATTATTACTTACTATAAATGAACCCTGCTATTTATAATAGTACTTAAGTGATTAATTATTTTGTCACTGCAATACTACTTACTTATTGCCCAATAACCCATTACACTAAACATACCAATATAAAATTTGCTTACAACATTAGGATGAAGTCTACATACTATACAATGACTATCACTAACAGTATACAACAATGAGTTATATTAAACAATGTAGATCACAGGTTTTAAGAAACTTTAAACTTAAATTTGAATTCAAATATAAGAGGGGATAGAGCAATACATCAATGTTTCTATTGTGATTTAGAGGTATCTTAGCGATCTAACAATAGGCGAAAATAGTTAGATGAAGGCTATCGCGGAACAGTTCAGAAGATCTCAGTGCTTTAATTAAGTTTAATTGTTTTAAGAAATTGCAGAGAGTATGCAATACCATTAGCAATCTTGCCAACAAAGCGGACGCCTGAGATAATCCTTACCCCTCCAGAGTATCTAGTGACTAAGCGGTCAAGACAGTTTCACAGGTGTGAGGTATCCCTAATATGCGCAGTATCTGACGAACTTGAATCCTTTCAATTTTCTTTATGTATCATAAAAAGGACACAAAAAAACCAAAGCATACTCTAAAATAGACCTAACCAATATATCGTTTTTAAAGCTCTACAATAGGGTCATTTAGCATTTTTTTAAATTACCTTTTCTGGAAGATTTTGTAATTCTAGTGCGAGCTGCAAAAAACATTAATTTTCTGACGCCTCTAAAGCCTTTTATATAAGTTACGAACATCAACTCGCGGAAGCGGCTGTGTGACGTCACTATCTCCTATAGCAAGTCGGGTCGATGACTCAGAAAACAGGTGGTCATTTACATCGCCCTTTCTCCGTAACGGAGTTGATATTGACAGGAGAGAAGAAAATAATTTTTAATGATTTATTTTTTTTTCTAAAATAGTGTTAGAGAAAATATAGAGTCTAGAGCTCGTATGGAATGGCATTTCCTACTTGTTATGGAATATACTATTAAAAATAGTAATAGTAAGCTTCTGCTTTACCTGAACAAAGATACGTAAGTGAGCGGACGAGCTGTGGGAGGTAATGACGTCACCGTCTCGCGAGCGTTCTATATGATTTTGATCTCGTATATTTCGAAAACTACTTATCGGATTGACTTCAAATTTTCAGGGCTGGCCATACCTTATAAATGGTTCATAAAAATTAGGTAAAGAGTTTAATTTAAGGTTTGACCAAATGACCCCATTCCTCATAACAAATCCCAGCATTTTAAAAGTTTTTTCAGTAATACTATTAATATGGTTTGAAAACGTTAGAGATCTGTCATAATACATTCCCAAATCTTTGTTTACACTCGTTTACAGTCTGTCTTGATTTTGAAACAATATTTAGAGTTTCTTGTAAAAATGATTTTGTTTGAAAATAGCATCATATTTAAATTAAACACTTCCTTTCAGAAATTGAAAAAGGAAAGATGTCTACAACTCCTAGCCTGGAGGAGGGCACTCACCTTGCAACGTTAGCATCAAAATGGCCTATCAAATATCAGGGCCTTCCTCTAAGTCGTCTCCCGCTTTATTCTCTAACCGTTTCTGAGATATTGAGGCTCCATTTATTGTCATCAGGCGCTAGAATTAAAGAAGCTGGTACCAGGTGGCGTTACGGACTAAGAGGAGGTTACACCAGCGAAGATGATCCTGGCTTGTTTTTAAGATTAAACCAAGCGCATATACTCAAAGCATTAGCGATACATAATGTTGTGCAGTTATCCATTAATGACAAAATTAAAATTATATCTTGCCTGATGAACCAAATAGTGACATTTGCTGATGTTAGAGATATTATAGAGGACAAGATAGAAAAGGTTAGACAAGCGAAATTGGAGTTAAGATCGACAAGGATAATTGAGAGGAAAAGAGAAATGGAATATCTCTCGCACAAAACCAAATTGAAGAAGGAAATGAAAGACGATGTTCCAGCGTTGCAGGCGGCTCTGGATGCGTTGGAAATCGACAATGGGAAAAAGCAGGTTAATAATCAGAGGAAAATTGAAAAACTGTTGAAGACATCGACTGAAGGGCAGACGTTGTTAGGGTAAGCAAAATGGACATTATTACACGGTTATGTCGGTGAACATTTAATTTGTAACACCCTTTACAATGGGTTAAAAATTAAAAATAAGCAGCTTTTCTGTTGTTAAGGCATTGATTGCTTGATTTTCTAGGAGGGACCGAGCATATCGCAAATACCTCAGAATTGACTCTGTACCTGGTATATTTATCAATTGGGAAGACGAGCTTGCAGGCACATGTCTCGAAAAAGTAACGGTCCAGTATCCAGAAGTGGGCAGTGCTGACAGACCACAACTTATGGACCACATTAGGAAACTGCATGAAATTAATCACATAAAAATAGAAGTTTCACCAACAAAATCGCCCCCAAAGTCACCTTCGAAGTCCCCTAAAAAAGTCAATGGTGAGTAAATACTGTAATTGGGTAGTATGTTTCAGTTTATAATCACTTTCGGTCTAATATTAAAATGGGAGTCGTGGCTTTATTTACTTTTGATTTGCTTCTATACAATATAATTGAAATGGCCAAACAGTGTTGGGTAAGGTTTTCGGTTTTTAAATATAACCACAGTGATGGTATAGTTGTTCCAAGCCTAATTTGATGACCTAAAAAAGCATTAAACTTCTGACTATAGGCGTCGCTTCTACTAAATAATTAAAATGCGGATTGTTGTAAATTTTTAATATAATTAAATAGTATATGTAAATGAAACAATGCAGTCTTCCTCCACAGTTTAATGTTAAAGTAAAATTTTAAGTTCCCAACATGTTTCGAATGCTTAAGCATTCATCATCAGGGGATACTAAAAGGATAGTACAGGATTGAGAATGAACAGTGAATATAAAATAAAGTTTTAGGACTTACCTAACATCCAGTTTAAAAGCGATGTATGTTGTCTCAAATTAATGAGTACAACTTATAATGTGATACAGTAATATGTGAAAGTTGAAGACTTGGTATGAACTAGTTAGTTGTGTTGAAATTAATGTAAAGTTAAAATTTTGAGTGAAATGTGAAATTTGAATAGATGAAGAAGCATTTTAATGAGATAGTAAATTAATTTAAAGCATATGAAGGAAAAGGTTTTATTTTATATTATATTGATATTAAATTTGTTAAACTTAGGTGTGCAACCAAATTTAAGAATTAAAAATTTAGAAAATTAAAAAAGAGGAAATTTAAATCATATTAGTGTCTTAGCTGACATGATGGTATGGGGATATACCCCATATTTTAAATTGTATTTGGATTTTTAGCATTTTATTAAATTTTATTTAAAAAAAAAAAAATTTCATTAACTTCCAAATAAAATTTAATAAAATGCTAAAAATCCAAATACAATTTAAAATATGGGGTATATCCCCATACCATCATGTCAGCTAAGACACTAATATGATTTAAATTTCCTCTTTTTTAATTTTCTAAATTTTTAATTAGTAAATTTGGTTGAACACCTAAGTTTAACAAATTTAATATCAATATAAGATTAATAATGGTAATGTGATTGAGGACCCCAGTGAAATTGCTGAAATTTTCTGTACACAATTTAATTTTGTAGTACCAGACAATAATCTCCCAGACCCCACTATCCAAAGTATAATGCCAACCATATTTCTATATATTATCCTGTAGACCCTATGGAGATTCTTTCAGTCCTCTTAGGGCTTCCCAATAAATATTCCTCTGGTTTGGACGAAATTCCTGTATTTGCCTTGAGGGGCGTCGCTCCACTTGTAAGCGAGCCCCTCTCGCATATTATCAATGAGTGTTTTGTTTCAGGGGTATTTCCAGATGGGCTTAAAAAAGCTAAAATCATACTTGTCTTTAAGAAGGGTGATAGACAGATTTGTAACAATTATCGTCCCATCTCGCTCCTGTCCTCGGTGTCGAAGGTCTTTGAGAGGGCAATTTATAACAGATTAGTTCAATTCTTCACTGTGCACAAGATTTTAAATGAAAAACAGTTCGGATTTAGACAATCTAAATCAACCGAATTGGCCATTTTTCATGCACTTGCATATATATATGAAAATGTCGATAATAACTACAAGGTGGCGGGCCTATACTTTGACCTCTCAAAGGCTTTCAATACTTTGGACCATTCACTGCTTCTTCAAAAACTTCAGAGCTATGGAATTCGTGGAAGATGCGCTCATTTAATAGAATCCTATCTGGAAAATAGAACTCAAACCGTCTGTATAGCCAAAGACAATAAAAACGCCTACTCCGGCACGGTAACGATCAGACAGGGTGTGCCCCAGGGTTCAATCTTGGGTCCGCTCCTCTTCATATTGTTCGTGAATGACCTTTTTGATGGGTTCGATCAGGGGTTAGTTTGCCAGTATGCAGACGACACGTCGGTACTACGGGCGGACTCCTCTCTCTTGGGCTTGTCGGAGAGGCTGCTCGGGCGCGGCAACGGAGATGGCTCAGTGGTGTAAGGATAACTCCTTACAACTCAATGCTGACGAAACCGGTCTCTTAGTTTTTTCTAAACGGGAGGCCCAGGAATCACTATTTGCCAAACTGGGTCACAAATCTATTCCTGTCACCGACTCGGTGAAATTCCTGGGGGTTACGCTTGATTCACGCTTGGGTTGGGAAAAACATATCAACTAATTGAATTCCAAATTGAGTAGTGCCTGTGCCGTAATTCGCAGATTAAAGAGCGTCATCTCTTTGAAGTGCATGCGTATATACTATTTTGCCCATGTGCAGTCAATTTTAAGTTATGGGATTTGTTTTTGGGGGTCATCAAAGCATGCCATGAGGATCTTTATCGCGCAGAAGCGAATTATTAGGTGTCTGCTGGGTCTGCATCCTCAAACATCCTGTAGAGACTACTTTAAAGAATTGGACATAATGTCTGTTCCCTCTCTGTACTTTCTGTCACTGGTTATGTTGGTTAGATAGAATCCAGAGCGTTTTACATTGAATCGCGAATTTTACACCGCGGATATGGGCATTGTTACTAGGGGCAGGAACGAATTAAGGGTTCCAGCGCATAGTTCATCCTTTTATTATAATGGCCCTTCATACAGGGCTATCCAAGCATACCGCACACTACCAGATGCTATAAGGCAGTTGGAAAGCACTAAAACTTTTCGAAAGTGCGTTATTAGGTATGCCAAGGACATTTGATTTTATACGTTTAATTTTTAACAGAAATACTGCATAATCAGGGTATCTACTTTGTGTATTTTAAATTATTTTAATGTATTTTATATTGTTGTATTGTATTTTGGATTGCTTGATGATTTTGATTGTTTTAAATTGTTCCTAGTGATGATAATGATTTAGATATCCTTATTGCATAAGGACGCATTATTTAAGGCAATTTTTTGGCCTACACATTGTGACGTTGCTTCTTTTCATTGTAAATTTTGCTGGCAATAAAGGATTTTTAAAGTAAAAGTAAAGTATAAAATAAAATCTTTTCCTTCATATGCTTTAAATTAATTTACTTTCTCATTTAAATGCTTCTTCATCTATTCAAATTTCACATTTCACTCAAAATTTTAACTTTACATTAATTTCAACACAACTAACTAGTTCATACCAAGTCTTCAACTTTCACATATTACTGTATCACATTATAAGTTGTACTCATTAATTTGAGACAACATACATCGCTTTTAAACTGGATGTTAGTATCCCCTGATGATGAATGCTTAAGCATTCGAAACATGTTGGGAACTTAAAATTTTACTTTAACATTAAACTGTGGAGGAAGACTGCATTGTTTCATTTACATTACATTGACTCCACTGTAAGTATGGACTACTTTTTCAACTTTAAATAGTATATATTACAGCTTGTTTATTATAGTTTATATCGATAAAAGGTTTGTACCCGTAACTTCGCCTGCAGGGAATATTTTTAAAATGGTCTTTCTGTAAAAAAAATGCTAATTTTGCCAAAATCAATTTAAAATATAGTTAATATCGATAAGAGGTTTGTACCTGTGACTTCGCCTGCGAAGAGCCCATACACTTAATATTTTTAAAATGGTCTTTTGGTAAAAAGAATGCTGATTTTGCCGAAAACAATTTAAAAAAAAATGTCTTTGTCCAGCGAGGACCGCGAGGAAGTATGAGTTTTCCTTGCCAAGGAAGGATAGGGGCAGGTACTAAGTTAGTTGGAATATACAGTTAGTAGAATTCACTATATATATTTTAACAACAAATTGATCGCATCAGCAGAATCACGTAAACGTTCAAGTTTTTAAGATACGTGTTAAACGAACATAATTAATTTAAAATTCATAAACAATTTAATGACTGGAATCATCAGAACTTTGAGAAGTAGAATCGTTTCCAGCTTGGATTACTACTGGCGCTTTAGGTGGTGAGACAAAATATGCATTTTCTGTTTTTATAACATGAGCTACGCAATTTTTCCATACATGGCTACACATTTCGTTATTAACTGCCGAATATTGTCAAGGACAACTGCGCTTAAAGTTGGTGATTTATTATGGGGTGATATTCTTTGCTGACAAGAGCAACACATTAGGTACAAGGCCATCTTTACTTCCGGCATGAAGGATAATAACGCGTTTTCCTCTTGAACATGGTGTACTTAAAGTATAGTTTGTACTGTCTACCCAACCATAATTAACAACATCAGTATCAAACCAAGTTTCGTCTAAATAAATTATACTTTTATCGGATTCATGGTACTCCTTTATTTTGCGCAAATAGTCCTGTCGTAGTTCAACAATACGCCAGGATTCCATTATAACCATTAAATTATCTAATTTTTTATTTTTATAGCCACAACTTAACAAAACACCACGCAATGTTTTTAAAGATTGGTAATTTTAATCAGGGTAACCTCGCAATTTATCACGAACCAGTTCTAAAGTTGGCAATATAGTATCCTTGTAAAAGTTGTAAATAGTATTATCAGCCGTTTTGAATTTTTGATTTATTTGGTTGCACTTTATGGAATGACCGGTTACAGTCCCCAGTTTAATTTCGTTATAAATTCCTATAAAGCGCAAGTTGTGTTAATTCATTAATAATAAAATATTTTTCAGTATTCTGATTACCCTCTAGGAAAAACGATCCAATTATTCTGTCTCCAAGTTTTCTTGTTCCATAAATCCTAATTACTTTGAACATATAAGAGAAGCTAGTATAAGCATAAAAGACGAAAAATTGACAAATTTTTAAATAGATTAGTTTTAGTAAATACGAGACAATTTTTGAAATCGCAGGCTTTTTTGTCCGATTTCACTTTCCAGATACACAAATAAACGCAACAATAATTAAAAACCTAAGATCATATTTAATGTGTATAACAACTACTAGACTACCCAAGGCAGATTTTTAATAGGCGAATTTACAATACCCGCTGTAAGTCTCTTCCCTGATGACTAAAAGCAACTGCTTCCCCCCTACCACATCTGCCACCAAAGAAGCCCCCTTCCGAACCAAGTTTCAAAAGGATGATTGCTTAACAGCGCCACAATCCATAGGAGCAAAAGACAGATATTTGGCTTAAAAAGGAGCACATGATCCAAGAATTTTATAAGGTTACACCTTATCCTTCACTGATGGAGGGTTGGAAGGTTCAGTCTCTAAATCCTTAGTTCATAAGCCAAGGCCCCAATTGCAAGTGTTAGTTTGGTCATTATTTGCTGGATTCTCTAGTGCTTCGATATATTTGGCATAGTATGGGTTCCATATACTTAACAGGTTGAGGTTCATCTTGGTGGTAAGGGTTTTAAAGGATGTTTTTTTTTTTAAATTTTAATTCGTGTCTGAAGTTTTGCTCTACTTTTTAAATACATCAATTTGTGGTGTAACATTTTATGTCTTTGTCGGTACTATTTTGTATTTTTTACGATATTTCACCTGGTTTGCAAAAAATCGACTTTTAATGCAGTTTTGCTTTAACTACTTGTGTCAAATTAAGCTGAATACGAGTTTATGCCATTTTTTTGTGTCATCACGACAGTTCTAATGTAATAAGAATTTTTTATCGTTTAGCGTCGAGAAGGGTCTGGTATTGTCCGATACAGATCTATTTGAGTTGTTGGAGGCTGTTCGAGAGATCAAATGCAGGAATGCAAGTACATCTTGTTTGGAAAATATATCAATAAAAATCATAGAAAATCTGCCACACAATGCATTGTTTAATACATAAATGAAAGCTTTCAAACAGGATGTTACCCAGACTGTTTGAAGACTGCATTGGTGATTCCAATACATAAGGGTGGCAACGCGGATTGTTTCTCAGACTTCCGCCCTATCTCTTTACTGCCCATTGTATCTAAAGTCATTGAAAGGATTGTTAAAAAGCGTATAGTTGCAAATTTGAATGCACACAAACTATTGAGCTCCTGTCAATTTGGTTTTCAGGAGTCGAGGGGCACGGGGGATCCAATGTTTTCATTCTTTGGTAGCATTTATTTTAGCTTGAATGACTGTGGTGGTCGCCTTGTTCTGCGACTTCTCAAAGGCATTTGACTATGTAAACCACGATATCCTTTTAAAGAAGTTGCAGTGCTGTAACTGGATATCTTCATAATTAGTGACTATATGGCTAGTGCTCACTCTATAATTTCGTATAGCATCATGTTTTGGTAATAGAATGCACATGTAAATGGAGTGTTTGTAGCTGAAAAGCGAGTAGTTAAGATAATGCTTGGAAGGCATTACAGGGAAAAGTTCAAACACTTTAATATTATGAATGTGCCAGCACTATTTATAAGTTATGTTTGTGCTGGATGTGTGAGATACAACTTTGATATGTTTGCTAGAAGCGTCTCTAATGGCGTTGTTACTAGGGGTAGAAGTAACTTAAGATATGATTTTATATACACTCCTCGACAAAAAAAAACGGGCAAATACAAGTTTGTGTTCAAAGTAAATCCTTTTCGAGAACTTTTTAAGTTTTACATTGATTTTAATAATTTTGTGCTCAAGTTGTAGCCAGCCGCTTTTATCTGGATCATTATCTGATATTAATTTTGCAAAATTTTTTAATGGATTTGGTGTTGTACAGTGTAGAACCATAAGTTGCATTTTGCCCTGACTTTCTCAACACTCTGGAAGTATTTAACGACACAATAATGTCTCTTTGTATGAGATGTTTAGGCTTCGTCATTTCTTAAAATTTCTTTTTTTTATTCAGATCAATATCTTTATTCTAAAAAGAAACACGAATTTTTAAAGGAAAGTATGCATTTTTAACAGTTGCAAGAATTAAAAACATATCAGATCACTTAAACACAAATATATCATGTAATTGCCTCCTCGTGTTTTAATATCTGCTGCCAAGCGACGTAGTAAGGATTGAACACAATTGGCGATTGCCCTTTGAGTAATGCTTTCCCACTCTTAAGAAGAGCGATTCAAAGATCCGGAATGGTTTCTAGTTGTCGGTTGCGCAAATAAACTTCCCTAACATGTCCCACGCATGCTCAATCGGGTTTAGATCAGGGCTATATGGAGGCCAATCTAATCGTTGAACGCCAAGCAAAAATTTTGACCAACAAATAGAGCAAAAGAAATGATGTGGTCCGCTAAACATTCCTTGATTTAACAGTTAGCAGTTAAAGCGCCATTTTTAATTGAAACGTATTATACAGTGTGTCCACGGATAGAGTTCGGAAGAAGAAAAACTTTTTTATTTGTGGGTTTAGAAGAAAAAGTCACTGTTTATAAAAACGTCTGCTTGTGTTGAAACTACAATTTCGAATACCAAATTTACGATTACTATACAGGGTTAGCCAGAAACAACATTTTTAGTTTTTTGGATTTTGTTTAAAATAAATTTACGTAAACTATTGTTGCTTTCCTACTTAGATTATAATTTTATATCTGGCCGAATAACGATTTTGTTGTAAGAAAACTATTTCTTATTTGTATTTTTATTATTACATGTCATAGGTATTTCTTCATTTTATTTAATCATAAATTATAAAATATTAAAATAAATAACGTTCTATTCGAACGTGGTACCACCGAGTTCAGCGCATAGTTCAACTCGATATCTGAATTCCCGATAACAATTCCTAATTTGCTGTATTGGGATATTTGCAATGACTTCTCTTATTTTTTCTTTCAAGAGATCTAGGTTATTATTGAAATTGGTTTTATACACATGTTGCTTCAGATATCCCCACAAATGAATGTCCATAATTGTGAGATCGTGACTCCTAGGTGGCCACTCATTTGGACCATACCTTCCAAACTATCTGTTCCCAAACTGATAATTTAGCCAATCACGAACAATTATCGTGGAATGAGCGGGACAGCCGTCTTGTTGGAAATGTAATTTTATTCGATCAGCTATAGGTATATCTTGCAAATGATCATAAAAAAAAGTGTTCAGAAGATGCAAATAAGTGTGTTGATTTAAATTGTTTTCAATAAAATATGGTCCAATGATTCCATTGTAAGTAATAGCACACCACACGTTAACTTTTTGTGAATACTGTCTTCTAGAGCGGATACGAAAATTAGGATTGTCGCGGCTCCAATAGCGACAGTTTTGCGAACTAACTACCCCGTTTGTGGTAAACCTCGTCCGAGAAAATAATATTATTAACAAAACTTCTTTGTCTAAGGATATGTTCCCCTATCAACAAACAAAAATCCAAACGCTTCATGTCGTCATTTTCTTCCAGAAAATGATTAAATTTAGGTTTGTACGGACGAATTTTATTGAATTTTAATATTTTTTCTACTAGAGATTTACTCACATTACCAATTTGAGAAGATCTTTTTCTTCAAGACAGTTTGGGAAAATTTCTAACTGAATCCATTGTCATTACAGTTACAGCATCATCTTCATCATACTTTTTTTTCTCCCTTTTTTTATTTAAAACACCACTAGTTCTCATGAATTTTATTACAATTTTTTTTAAACCCTTGTCCGTGAGAGAAACAGCAGGCCATATCTCATGGAATTCTCGGAGAACTGCCATATAGCTTTTTTCATGTCCTAAACCATAACTTCGCACAATATAAATTCTTTGTTCTAACGTTAGCATTTTCTAATTTCACTATTATGCAGATTTATGAGAAAATTATGACACAAATATCAACAATTTGAAAGTTACAAAGTAACTAAAACATTTCATTTATTTAGAACAGGCTACTTGATATTTTATTATTTTAATAGTAGCTGTGAAATTAACCTCTTTGAGAAAAATGTTTATTAGACTTTTTTGCACAATTGGTGTAATAAATCACGGTTTTGAAAATATTTTCATATAATTTCAAAAAAAAATCGAAATCAAAATAATTAAAAATGTTATTTTTGATGTACCCTGTATACTAATCGTAAATTTGGTATTCAAAATTGGAGTTTCAACACAAGCAGACGTTTTTATAAAGAATAACTTTTTCTTCTAAACCCACAAATAAAAAAGTTTTTCCTCTTCCGAACTCTATCCGTGGACACACTGTATGTTTTTATTTTTATTAGGAAATCTATTGTCAGTAATGTTTGTTGTGTATGTTTCTTTCTTTAGACTGACTATTGATAGATAGTACTGTGCTTACTGATTTTCCCGTTTGTTTGTATACAAATTTAACGTTCTGGAAGTTCAATTATTGATTTTTAAATGGCAATAAAGTAATATTATTATTATTATAGATACGGATCCGAATTCTGAATCAATTTGAATTGCAAAACATTCCACAGAAAACCTGTAAGGTAATTACTTGTTTTAGGTATAAGAAAATCATTATCAGGATCCGACTTGGAAACATACACCGAGTTACTCATGTGCACAGCCAATCAAACCAACTGTCCAGTTCACAGGGAAACGTCAAACAGACACAGGTGGTCGTTTTTCCATGAGAAAGAACAATTGGAAGGTCTCATTAAAGCCCTCAATAAAAGAGGATATAGGGAGGGTGAACTTAAAGAGTTCCTCAAGTGTGAGGAAGACATGTTAGCTAGTATGATTGCTAAAACTCCGGTCAGCTTGCTAAATCCTGATATAGACGTAAAGCCAGATGTGACGGATGAAAGGCCTGTCAGGGCTAATGGCGGTGCAAAGAAAAAAGACAGGTAATTTATAGTACAAATATTACTTTGACCTTTAATGAAAATTGTACATGATAGTCATATAATATAATAATGGCCCCACCATTTAACTTTGTTGATATAGTGATATTGGCTGGCTTGCTATGGACTGATACATTAACATTCATTGTTTTGTAAAAATATCAGATGTATTTGAGTGTTTGGTGGTGGCTGACAGTGAGTTGGTGTGATAATATTGTTTTCTGACACGTCTGCCCCTTTGTAGTAGTCCACTATAAGTTTATTTATGTGTTCTGTTATTGTTGGCATTTGTAAATCCTTGTGTAGTACGTGTAAACCTAAAGTTTTTGTAGCGCGTCTTGTTGATTGTGCAGCATGTCTGTATGCTGTATGTCAGGATTGTCTTGTATAAATTGGTCTTTGTCTGTATGTTCTACTGTGTGTATATACAAGCTAGTATATGGCGCCTAGCTGTCGGTTCCCCTTTTTTAAGCGTTGACCTAGATTATTATTCCAGACCAGCTTCCTGTCGAACGAACATCCCAGATATTTGATCTCATCTATCCAGTTTATTCTGCTGTTATTTACTATCACTTTGAAAGTGGAAAACTTGACTCTCGACTTTGAGAAAAAGATTGCTTGTATTTTAGCATTATTTAAACGGATTTTCCAGCTGTTTAGAGGTAGTAGTTATCGCCGTGTCGCCGGCAAACAGTTTTGTATGTGTATTTACATATAAAGGGACGCTTGGTGAGAGCAATGTTTGTTTTTGTGTTTTAAACGTTCTTCTGCGGAAAATTTGGATATTTTTGGTAACAAACATTATTATATTTAAACCCACAATGTTTGTTTCACAAGTAAGTGGCGATATAATTAATTTTATAGAATTCATAGGTAATTGCGTATAAAATAACACAAGATGCATAAAAAATTATACGATGCTTAATAAATATTTCCGAAAGTTTAGAGGATAGTGGTTGTATTGTATTGTATTGTATTGTATTGTATTGTATTGTATTGTATTGTATATAATGGGGTCAGTCGATCTTTTAGCCCTTTGCCACTTAAACCTAAAAAAATTTTTTGCGAATACCCCGCATTAGCTGTAAATTTTCCAGCGGAATGAGTTTTACCTTGAGGTGTTAATAATTTTCATATATTTTTTTCCTGACCGTTAGTTCTACAATTTGATTTTAATTTCATGGGTTTTTGGTCAATTTCGGAATAGAAAAACAATATTTTTTTCTGTGACGTTTCGGTTTATTTTAATTTGAACTATCATCAGACTACAAGAGAGCTATTTTTAATTGTGGTAGTATTATTTTACATTAAATTTTTTTTATTATTTATTGTCTAAACATACCTTGAGTTTCAATTAATGCACACTTGGTTTACACTGTTAAACATTTTTGTCGAGTTGTTATTCCACCCGTATTTAAATTAAAACTAATTTTATTTTACTATTTTTGTGTTATCTTAGGTCTATGGTTATATTTATGTGTGTGTATATAGTGTTTATAACCATAGACCTAAGATAACACAAAAATAGTAAAATAAAATTAGTTTTAATCGAAACACGGGTGGAATAACAACTCCACAAAAATGTTTAACAGTGTAAACCAAGTGTGCAATAATTGAAACTCAAGGTATGTTCAGACAATAGTTAATAAAAAAATTTTAATGTAAAATAATAATACCACAATTAAGAATAGCTCTCTTGTAGTCTGATGATGGTTTAAATTAAAATAAACCGAAACAGAAAACAAATATTGTTTTTCTATTCCGAAATAGGTATTAATAATATTATATACCACCTTTGCATCATTGCAGAATCTGCAAGTTTTGTCTTCAGCCGTTCCCATTTTTTGCCTGTTTTCTCATGGCTTAGCAATAGGTCGTAACTTAAAAAAAAAAATACTGGAGACAAAAAACCTTATTGTGAAGGAACAAATAATATTAATATTTTTTACTATTTATAATAAGAATGTTATTAAACCATAACTTAAACACAATTTTTAAATAATTTTAGGTAATATTATTGTTTTGTGTCATACAACATACAACTTATTGCAGTTGTTTGCTGCCATGTTGGTTACGACTTTTTTGTATAAGGTCGTCACTATTTAAAATTAGTACAATGTATTAAGCATTTATAAGGAAAACTACTTACTTTTATTTTAAAGCGGCACAAATTTAATAAAACTGACACTTCGTTATGTTTTGGAGACCACAATAACGTAAGTACGGCGGGTAGGCTTGCGATCTATTGCATGAGATAAAATTTATCTGACTTAGGACTTATTGCACTTTGGTTTGAACTCACTCGGTATACGACCTATTAAAATACTACAAAAGAAAATATTTTTGGTATATTGTGGCTTATGCTTCTTTTAATTAAATTTGAAAATTTTATGGCTTAAGACCTATTGCGCCTAAGCTCTCGATATGTTGAATTCATCTTTAAGGTGACCTCTTGTTATGCAATATGCAATAGAACGGTTCAGGTCCATGCGTGTCTGTACAGTTACACCCTCTTTTTTTAGCACTTCAAGGAAACCTTGTCGGTTAAGAGATTGTCGGCATTCCAAGGTCCGTTGATATTGTAGGAAGCTAGAGCTTTTAAAGCTGCCAAATTTAGTAGCGCATAATGTCTATTGCATATATTTCTGCTTGGAAAATAGATGGCCTAACTCCAGTGGAGGGTCCTGTGGTGACTCATTCCATTTTTGATCCGTCTGTCAACCAGACAAGTGATTTTTCTTATGGTTCGGTGCCTGTGTAGAGTCAAGTTGTGAGAACCATTTCTTACAAAATGTATTTTACACGCTTCATCGGTTTCAGTCAAGTTTAAGCCGTAATAATAAATGCAATGTGTTCTTATCCGATTATCTTGCACTATATTATTATTTCAACTGAAGGGCTTATTAAGTTACTAATATAGTGTTTGCATAATGGTGACTTTCTTGATAACACTGTGTATTTTATAATTCTAGGTATGAAGATGCTAACCTAGGTTACCCGCCGGAAATGAAATCTGAAGAAGTTTTGGAAAACGCCCTTATAGAAAACATACTAGAAATGGAAGAAAAAATAACGGCTGGAGCATTAGGAACGTTAAAAGTAAAAGATAGAGATAAGTGGAGAAACTGTCTCCAAAATAGAGAATTCAGTGAACTTAAAAAGCTTAATAAAACTACCAACAGCAAGGATAATAAGCACCTAAAAGTTAAAAAGTCAGAAAAAGGTAATAATATAGTTATTTCCTAATATACACAATCTTTACAATTACAAATATTGACAGGTCAGTGAAAAATGATTATTCTTCATTCTGTTTGATGGTAACCGCCTCGGTGGCCGAAGTGGGTAAAGCGCCGGAAACGGCGTGAGCCTGCTTTCGCGCTGCTCGAGTCGAGCGGGTTCGAATCCCGCTACAGTACGCTCAAATAAAAAAAGTACTGGGTTTGGTTGTTGTATGTGTGAGTGCAGGTACTTCTGACTAACGATTTATCGGAATCGAAACCGCAGGATCATGCTCCTATAGCAGCGGATCTTTAACCCGAGACTTGCCTCGGTTACGGGCTGTGTGGGCAGGCTGCTGTAGGAGTGTGATTCTGTGGGGGGATCAGGATGATGGTTGGTTGGAAAGCGACTGCGCGTGGTTCGGATCCCACGATAAACAGTAGGTCCCGTCTGGCTGACATTACCCAGACGTAAAGTTACCGTGGGCGGGCTAGTAACGAATGACTAGGGGATACAATAAGTCTGTAAAAGGCTGCGGTGTCAGGACGTAAGTGGCGACCTAGTTATTTAAGAGTAATCAATCAATCAAAAATGTGTTTGATGGTAACTATTGATTGATTGTTTTTAGTAATTAAGGATACCTCTATCTTAACAGAAGTTTGATATTACAATACCTATTATTTTCTCATGAAGCAGAAGGCAAAACCTTGTGATGCCCGATTTTGATTTTTAAATTTCTTAATATTTTCCTTACATTTTATACATATTTTCATGATTTTGTTACATTTTAAGAAAGGAGTAGATCGAATACACCAGAAATATCAGAAAAAGACAAAAAAGAGGAAAAAGAATACGAAGACCCAGGAAGATTCTTGGGCGCTACAGTCGCTATCGAATCTGAAGATTCAGATGATGATTTTAAAGACATTGTTTTATTACAAGCAGAGGACACCAAAACTGCCATTCAATGTCTGGCCATGGCTCTTTGCCATATAGCTGGGGCTGTTGATGCGAAATATTTAAAAAGACCTCTGGGTGAGTAAAGTCTTAACAACGTGAAATAATTTAAGCAAAGCTTGTTTTATACCGTTTTCTTTTTCGATAATGATAATCCTTTAGCAACCCTAACATATCACAGTTTACATTAGACATTAGACATTAGCTCCATTATTCGTTAACATTCTCATTTTTTCTCAATTCATTATCTCTAATATTACAGGAAATACACTGTTTTATAGCTTAATAATTTATAATTTAACTTTATTATCGCATAAATAGGCTGTAGCTGTTCCGTTGATGGAATAGCCACCTCTAAGCCCTAATTTAAATCCCATGGAGCCTCTATGGGATGCTCTTAAAAGAATGGTTTGTCGTACACCCGCAACTGTTAACCACAATTAATTGGAAGTAGAGGGGGTATAAATAATAAAACCTCAGTTCCTTAAGTATAACAAAAGGTTTCTGTTAAAGATTCTCAGGTGCTCTCTTAATATTATCGGGCAGATCGTTAAAATAGCGAATCCAATCGTAAAAAAGAGTTTTTTTGTAAAGAGGTTGTCTTTACCCTGGATATAGTATATTGTTTATTTGACCTAATGTTGCATTCATAATGATTTGATCCCTTTTCCAGGTCCGATTGCAAATAATCGGACTGTAATTTATGCTCAATCTTATAAATTAATATTATTCAGTGACCGCAACATATCATTAATTGGGGTATATTTATCACATTTTAGTAGGATGCGCATTGCCTTATTTTTTAGTACCTGCAGTCTTTGAATTTCCTCCTTAGTGCAAAAGAACATGCATATGAAAAGTGTGGCAATATAATGGTATTATACACCAACATCTTAGTCCACTGGGACAAACAGGTCGATACCCGATTAAAAAACCCTATTATAGTACCCACATAATTACTGAAGCACAGTTGTGGCTCCAATATAACCCCCAAATACTTAAAATCAATTACAACACCATTTATGTTTAAAAAAAGGCCTAAATTTTTAAATCTTTGACAGTCCATCCTAGATCCAACAACCATGCATTTTGTTTAAAAAATTATTTAATCATCTACATCAATAATCTTCCAATCAGTGATCCGGTGGCTGGCTTTACTCGATTCGCGGGCGATACATCTGTGTCCTGTAGCGGGGTTTCACTGGATTTGACTATGGAAATGTTACGTGTGGCGCGGTCAAGAACGGAGGAATGGTTTAAGGCTAGTAGACTCTTATTAAATGCGAATAAAACCCACGAAATGATTTTCGCCTTGAAGGACTTGACTGGTGTGCTTGAGAGTCATGAGAGTGTAAAATTTCTTGGCATTCACATTGATGACAAACTAAAGTTTGATCACCATGTGAATGCTGTCTGCAATAGACTCAGAAGTGGCGCCTATGCTCTGAAACAGCTTAGTGCCTGTGTTTCTACAAATACGCTTAAAACCGCATATTATGCGCTGGTGCGCTTCATTCTTTCATATGCAGTTGTTGTGTGGGGACACTCGTGTCATGTGGGTAGAGTCTTTCGGCTACAGAGGAGAGCAATGAGAACGGTCGCTGGTCTTTCTTTTAGGGAGAATTGCAGAGATGTTTTTTGCACATATGGTGTGTGTGTGTATGTACGTTTTTGGCACTGGTTTAAACCAAATGGCCAGCTTTATCTTTCCTATGATGGAGTTACAGTTATTTGGACTTTTCTTCAATACTTAACCCAAAACAATTCCGATAAATTATTCACCCATTGATCTACCGTTAATACTACTCTCTAACTAATTCTAACCTCTAATTATTATTAATATTTCTTTTTTTTTTCTTTTTTTTTCTTTCTTTTCTTCTTTTCTTTTTTTTTTCTTTTCTTTTTCTTTTTTTTTTCCTTTTTTTTTCTTATTATACTTAGATACTTATATTTTTTTTTTCTCTCTTTTTTTTTTTTTAACAAATAATGACTAGATACTATGTTATGATTACAATAATAAAAATCAAAGCTTCAAATTAATTTTATTTATATGATCATATAATATCTTATAAATAGCGATATTCTCGGAAGCCAGAAGGTTTGATAAGTTTGTCGGGAGTGGGCTAAATTCCTTAAGTTTACTAAATAGTTCAGTATTTTGTTGTTGAAACATCTCACATTCAAGTATACAATGTTGTGGACTCCCCATCTCTCCACACTCACAGTTACTATTGATCTTTTTTCCTATTTTACATAAGTAGGAAGGAACCCAAACATGTGATGTTCTGAGTCTACAAATAGTTCGCACGAAATTTCTATTAGATACTGAGTGAAACCACGTCTTCCGTTTACTTTCCTCCTATTGTAGTGACATGTAATATTTACCGGTTTGAGATATTTGTTGCAAAATAAACCAATCTGAGAATAATTTGTTTTTAATCAATGGTAATAGATCGGTGTACGGAAGATAAATATTTTTAATGAGGCCATCGTCGACCGCCTGTTTTGCCAGTTTGTCGACTATTTCATTTGCGTTTATGCCTATATGGGCTTTTACCCAAACTAAATGAATATACTTTTGGCGGTCTTTAAGTAGTTTATTTAAATGAATAATGTCGCAGATAATGTGATTTGTGTTATTTTTAAAATTGCTATACTTAATTTTTTCTAAAGCGCTTTTACAATCGGAGAAAATTACAAATTTATAGTTTGTCTCGAAATACAGACAGTAACTCATGGCTTCCCTAATAGCCAATAGTTCTGCTGAGTATATTGAAGTATATTTTGGTAGTTTAAATTTTTGTTGAACACTAACATTTGAATGAAAGTATGCGCATCCCGTTTTTTTGTTGATTAAGGATTCATCCGTATAAATATGCTCATATCCTTGCCATTTTGTATTTAACTTTTCTAAAAATCTGTATTTAACTTCTTCGGGCGACTCCAGATTGATATCATTTGATATTTGAACGTCAATTTCAATATCGTAATCTTCATAATCAAGTGCAAAGCAAGGAAGAATTTGGGATTGATGGATTATATCTTTGACATTGGTTAGCCACATGTAGCTTTGGACCAAATGTGGAATTTTACTTTTATGAATATGGCATACTCACATTTCCTTCAATCTATATACTGGAAACCCTTCTTTATGTAAAAAATAATGAAGACAAGTATCTAACACACTGTGAGTTGCATGACTACAATACTCGTAACAAAAATAATTTGGCTGTAGTGTACAGACGGCTGAAAAGATGCCAGAATGGGCCGGACTTCATGAGGATCAAGCTCTACAACAGGCTTCCCACTGAAGTTAAACTGCTTTCTTTTATTAAATTTAAAAACAGGGTTAAGATGTTTCTTGTGAAGAATGCCTTTTTGCGTGGATGACTTTTTTATTTGTAATGTTTGGAATTTTTAGTCAACCTTGTTGTAATTTTAATTTTTTTTTATACTATTTTAATCTGTTGTACCTATGTCTAGATTATATTTTATATTAATTGCTTAACATATTTAAGTGTAACTATATCTTGACGTATGTAAGTACTATTGTACACTAACATTAATAAAGTATCTATCTATCTATCTATTAATTTTAACTTATTTTGACACAACCATTCGTATAATATTCCTAATTCATTATTCATTATTGTAGCTAGCTGATTAAAATCTTTACCAGAGACAGAAATTAGGGTGTCATCCGCAAATAAATTTTAATAAATGAGTTCCTTAGTCCCTCCTGCAGATCGTTAACATAGACAATAAACAGTGGCCCCAAAACGCTCCCCTGCGGTACACCCCCAACTCCTGTCTCTCCTTGTAGACATTTGATTATCAACTTTGTTTTGATGATACCTATCTGATAGAAAGTCCTTGATCCAGTTCAACGCAGTCTTTCAACCCGTACAAGGTCAACTTGTTTATTAAAATATCTCTGTCGATAGTTTCAAAGGCGCGTTTCAAATCGACAAAAACACTTAAGGTAATCTTTGATTCATTTATATTTTATCTCAATACCGCACACACATATTGCAGTGCAGACTCGCAGGAGTATTTTTTCCTAAACCCAGACTGTCCCTTGTATAATAGTCCATTTTTTTTCAAGATAATCTCGTCGCACACTACGATTTCAAGCACTTTGTCAATAAACTGGTAGAAGATTTGTCGGGCGAAAATCACTCATGCTATTTGGTTTTGACACCTTTGATATCGGAATTATTACACTTGTTTTTAATTTATTAGGGAACTTGCCGGTACTTGAGGATGTATTAATCAAATATAGTAGAGGGTAACCCACAACACAGAAGAGGTATTTTAGAAGTTTAATGTTTAGTAAACTATCACCTGTGCTTTTATTTTTCAAGCCATGCACCACTTTTTTACGCTCCGATATACTTAATGTTTTAAAATAGGCCAGACTACAGCCTTTGCCTCACACCAACATTCCACTGTCTTTTAGTTATTCTATCTGATAAACTATCAGCATAAAAGTTGTTCATGTTTTCCTCTACACCCTGATCACATTGTCCAAAATCGATATTTGTGAAGTGTGCTGTTTGTTTCTGTTTACCAACAAGTTGTTTTAACGTCTTCCACGTTTTTTTTCCATCTCCCTTGCAGTTATCAATATTTTTATCATATTATTTTTCCTTTCCGCTCCTAATCCGCGGGATCTCGGCTCAATTATTTCGATCTTATCTCTCAAATCGGAAACAATACGTGTTTGGAGCGACAGCGGATGGTCAAAGCTTTAAATCAAAACAGCAAGTCGTTAAGAGGGGAGTTCCTCAGGGCTCCATACTTGGCCCACTCTTATACATAATTTATACGAACGAGCTCTCCGAGGTCGTGGGAAACGCTGTTCGATTTGCGGACGACACTTCAGTAGTATTGACAGAAGAGAGGGATGGAGATACATCAAACAACATTTTTGATAACCTATCCGTACTTGAAAACTGGTTCACATCACACAACTTACTGCTAAATGTTGACAAGACAAAGCTTATTAAATTTCAGTATCACAGAGCGCAGGAGTCCCATGTTTTCTACGGTGGCGCTAATGTCATTACATCTGTAAAATCGGCGTGTTTCTTAGGGGTTGAGATAGACCACCGATTAGATTGGAACCAGCACATAGAAACTCTAGCGGGCAAGATATCATCTTATTGCTACGCTCTAAAAGTTATTGCCATCAATATTGACATTAATGCGGCAAAAATTGTCTATCATGCATATGTGCACTCTCGGTTGAGGTACGGTATTATTTTCTTGGGGGTAGCTCGGAGATTGCTAGAATATCTGTCCTTCAAAAACGGTGTATCAGGAATATTTTTAACATGAATATAATTGAAACATGTAAAACTAAATTCATAGAGAATCGCATAATGACAGTGGTGTCAACATATATTTATGAATGCTTAATTTTTGTAAAGGGGAATCCAGATCTTTTCTCTGAACATATCAGGGAACACCCACACAACACAAGAAATAAAACAGACTTAAAGAATACAAAATGTAACTTTAGCTATATTCAAAAAAACGTACAATTCAATTTAATAAAAATTTACAATAAAGTTCCTCAGGAAATGAGAGAATTAAATAATACATTATTCAAAAATAAAATAAAATCGGTACTTATTAGAAATGCCTATTACACTATGAGTGAATATATTAACGATAGTATGGCGTGGCAGTAAGCTGCTTCCTCTACCACTTAACGCATATTGCTGCTTACTGGTACTAGGGATAAATACAATTCTCGCCTTAATTTTATTTTGTCTGTTCTTATTTTTTTTTTACTTTTCTTCATGTATTTGATTGTCAATTTTAAAACCAGTTAGTCTTACTTAAGTGTAAAGTGTTTTTTTTTTTCTTTCTTTGTAATTTTCTTGGCATATCCTACGCCTATGGGCTTTCAGGGCATAAATCTGTGTACTGAACTTAAGGATTAATAAAGATTTTTTTACTTTTACTTTACTTTACTAATTGTTGAGATCGCTTTATTTCTTTTAATCTTGTAGTCATTTCAGTCATGCTCGTTTTTTGTAAAGCTAAATTTTTTGTATGCACCCTGTCTTTCATGCTGTGCCTGCTTAAATTTTTGTGTAATCCAAGGATGTTTATGGGGGTGAGTTTTTTTCAGTGGAGCTATCTCATCGACGGTCCTCTGCAGAATGTCTACAAAATCAGAATATACAACATTTACATTGGTTGACATATAATTTCAGTTTTGCCCAGTTAAAGCCACTACAATATTTTTTATATTTTGTTGGTTAAGGTTCCTGGTACAAGTCTCATCATTAATTGGTTCGCCCAAGATAGCCCCAAATTTATACCGATAATGTTGTGATCACTAATCATAGGAAATACTCTAGGCACCTCCACTGCATTAAAGTCATAAACGATATGAACATCATATTAAAACCATCAATTTTATTGTTTTCGATTTTTTTTTTGTTTTCTCGCTTCACTCGTTTCCAATAAAAAAAGTTTTTGTTTTATAAACTTACATGTAATTTTAATATTGTAATTAAAGCAAGCCTAGTTAAATAAAAAGACTCGTTAATTTTCTTTTCATTTATCAAACAAAATAAGCGGAAATTATACAGAGTTATAAATATGTATCAATACTATCAATGAATTACCCCAAAAATGAGAATGTTAAGTTAGCAATTTTCTGTTCTAGGTCATGCCGATGTAAGACCAAGCAACAAAAACAAAGACGAATACGACGTTCTAGACCGATGGGAACAATCTCTGTTAGCATCTACCAGTTTTAGCCAAGTATTTCTACACTATGGTACGTTGGATTCGTGCGTGATGTGGTCGAGGTCGGCTTTGTTAGCGCGATGTCAAATCTGCAGGAGACAAAAGGATTCGGAGAATATGTTGTTGTGCGATTGTTGTAATTTAGGACATCATATGTATTGTCTGAAGCCGAAGCTTACAGTAAGTATTTATTTATTACCTTGCTAACAGTTATGTAAAAAGTAATGGAGGCCTAGAATGGATCATAGGTTAGCTCAGGTGAATTAAATTTGTATTAACTATGAAATGAAGTGACTCCGCTGCCGGCACTCATGTTGATGCCGGAACCCATACTAAATGCAACGATAGAAAGATGGGACAAAATAAGAAACCATCTGAATTAAAGTTAAACTTTTATAATAAATAATCTCCTTTATTTCAAATATTCCACAAAGAAAAAGTGAACTGACGTCAAAGTATAAAGTTTTACAACGTTTCTTGCAATCCACACAATTTTTACATTATTGTTGATGAAAGCACAGATGCTTGTGGCAAATATATCGCACATCTTATGATTGGAACACTTCAAGAAGATAAAGCAACAAACCCATATTTAATAGCTTCTAAGCAGCTAGACAAAACTAATAATGTGACCGTAACCCGATTTATTCAGCAGTCCCTATCCAGCTTTTTCTTACCAAATCCAGTCTCAGATAAGAAGTTTTTAGTGCTTTTGTCTGATGCAGCACCGTATATGGTAAAAGTAGGCCAAAACTTAAGAATCTTTTACCCCAATATGGTACATGTGACTTGTCTTTTACATGGAATATACCGAGTCGCAGAGACCGTCAGAACTGAATATCCGTTAGTAAATGAATTAATTTTAAATGTAAAAAGTGTTTCTAAAAGCACCTCTAAGAGTGGAGATGTATAAGGAGAGATTACCAGGAGTTAGTTTATCTCCAGAACCTGTAATTACCCGGAGGCGGGAAACATGGATTAAAACCGCAATATTCTAGGCAGAACATTTCGAAGCCATTAAAGAACTAATTTTGGATTTGGATGACGATTCGCAGTGTGCTGTGCAAAGTAAAGAGTTGCTAAAAAGTGCAAGTGTAGTTAAAGATCTTGTTTTTATTAAGGTTAATTTCAGTTTTATACCGACATAATATCCTCGTTAGAGAGTAGAAATTTAAGTTTAGGAGACTCAATTAGTATTGTTGAAATTTTATCCGCTAGATGTAACGCCATTCCCGGTAAAGTAGGAAGTCAAGTAAGGAACAAATTAGATGTAACTGTAAAAAAGAATGAAGTGTTTAAATACTTAACTGCCGTAAAAAGCATTTATGAATGTAAACCGTCCAACGAGGTTGTATCTTGGCCTTATAATTTACTACCTAAGTTGCAGTATTGTCCGATTACATCAGTAGATGTTGGAAGAAGCTTCTCTTTGTATAAACATATTTTTACTGATAAAAGACCATCCTTTTTAGTTGAAAATTTTGAAAAATACTTAGTAATAAATATGCCTTTGATATAATTTCAGGTTAAAAAATTGTTTACTTTTATTTTTCTTTGGGTTTTTTGCATTTTTTTTAAATAAACTTCTGTTTTAGAACCCAGTGTGTTTCTTTACCCTATTTTACTATAATAAATTAAGAAATATTATAGTTCAGGTTACTTGTTATCTTGATCTCTTCTGTATGCTCCCAAGGAATTAGGAGGTACTTATCGGACACCCTGTATAATTGATCTAAACTAAAACTTTTATGTGAACCAGTTTTTAAGCTTTTTGAGTCTTAACTTTCAAATTGTTGGGTCAATTTTACCTTTGTTTTAGCAAGGGAACTAAAGTAAGATTTTGAGGCAGTGTGGTTACGATCCGCTCTAATTTTCTGAATTATAACTTATAAAAAATACTTGCAGGACAGTCTTGCTTATAAATTCAGCGTTTTTTTTTCATTTCTTGTCTTAAAGGGCCCGCCTCCCTTAATACAATACAATACTGCGACTACCTAAATTCTACACGATGGTATAGGTTTTTTTGAACTGAATTAACTGGTACGAAAGTTTTGATGGAATGGTGGAACAGTGCCTGTACTCATTTCATTCTTAAACTGTTAATTTTACTGTCTATTTTTTTTTCACTCATTTGATTTTTACTTTGTTAAGGTTACTTACTGTTTATTTGATTTTATTTTAAGTGAAATTAAATATGTATTTAAAAAATTAAAAATAACTTTTAAATTGTGATAAATACTGATATTTACTGATCTCTTCATTAATATTTTCGACAGTGTTTGGGTTTCGACGTCCTTGATTATTCTTATCACGCAACTAAAGTTCATTGTTTGTGTTTATTTTATAAACAGTCAAAGCACCCTGAAACACCTTATAGGAATTACATTTATTACCCACCTGCATTTTAAGTCTTTGTATCCACAATACAGAATAAAAGCCCAAGAACCTGTTCTGTTCTTGCCAGATCAACAGCATAATAATACCTGAGTGAAGTGAGGTTAGATTTGCCGGCATCTCGGGTAATCCAAAGAGTTTAAGGCTGTTTTCACACACACACCGGTAAAACCGCAGCCGGTGTCGGCGTCTGCAACGTGCCGTTCAGTTGCGTCATTTCACACACTCCGGCATTGGCGATTGGTGTATTGCAGTTTTGACTGTACTGTTGTTGTACCTTAAAAGGAAATATTACGAAGACAATTTTGGGTACATCTGTTGGTGACCTCTCAGATACTTGGAAGGCAGTTTTTACACCCTTTTTGAAAACTCACAGGATAACAACAAACTCTTTAATTGCTAGCGGCTTCGGGTTTACCGGTGTGTGTAAAAACACCGCTCGCAGCGGAGTCACTTCCAATAAAAAACAATAGCTACAAAGCTTATGGGCAGTTAAGTTTAATAAATACGTCCTATTTTTATTAGGTTGTACCTAAAGGCGATTGGTTCTGTATTAAATGTATAAGAGAAAAGGAAAAACAAGAAAAACTGCTCAGTCCGGAACCTGTTAAGAAAAGACGAAGAATATTCGTCGAGGAAGAAGTAGATGAAGAGGAAGAACAGGACTCTGGAAACGAAGAGGGAGGCGACGAGGAAGAAAGTAGTGAGGCGGAGGAGACGAGTGAGGATAATGATGACGATGGGGAAGACAGGTAAGTTTGATTGAAATCGCAGTTTACATGATTTTGGAATAAAATATATTGATTCATTATCATTACATAGCATTATTAGTCATAACAGTAGTGGCACAAGATACAAATTTTGACAGAACAAAGATATTGATCAAACATGACACTGGTACCCAGTGTTTTACAGTTTTACGTAGGTAGCGCCAGGGGTACTAAAACTGAATAGTACTGATGATCTGGGGGCAAATACTGATATACTGTTAATATACAGAAATTATCCTCTGAATATATTGGCTAGTACCAAAATACTGATAATATATTGACTTATTGGCGTTTGCGGGCTGTACTGTCAATAGTGGCACGTGTATTCAGTATAGTAAAGTTTACATTATATCGTTAATCTTTATTGCAATAAATCAACTACCTGAAAAAACCCCATCGTGAAGGTCCCAACATCTTCAAACCGCAATAAATGGGTGCAGGGTTGGCTTGAAAATATAGCTATGTACACATATTGATTTATTTTTATTTTGAAATAAAGAGACGTTTTAAACCAAATGAAAGTAAAGATATAAATAATTTTTCTGCACCCAACTGATGTACAAGAATTAAAATCAGTCTTTTCTGCTATAAAAAACAGGAATGCATTAGGATGGGATGACATGTCAGTTAAGATTTTTTGTGAGTTATCTGACATTGCTCTTTTGTCCTTGGCTGACGCAATTAATCACTCCTTTGTAAATGGATGCTTTCCGGGTTTTCTGAAAAAAGCAATTTTAATTCCGTTACATAAGGGAGGGAAGGATAACACTCTTTTCAATTTTAGACCAATATCTCTTTTACCTACATTATCCAAAATAATTGAAAAACTGGTTAAAGGTAGAATCATGTCCATTTCTGTTGAGGTATAATATACTTAATGTTGGACCAGTTCGGCTTTCAGAACAAGAAGTGTACAAACGATGCCATTTTTGCATTCTTGGAGCGCTTGTATATCAATTTAAATGACAATGCTATCGCTGGCGCGGTGTTCTCTGACCTGACAAAGGCATTTGATTGCGTCAGTCACAGTATACTGCTACAGAAACTTGAGTTGTATGGTTTTAGGGGTGTATGCTTAAGGTGGTTTGAGTCCTATCTTTCAGCAAGGACTCAGGTGGTTTCTCTTGTGGGCCAGAGGTCTGATATCGGTGGTGTGGTATGTGGAGTGCCCCAGGGGTCAGTTCTTGGACCAATTTTGTTCCTTTTATTTATTAATGACTTACCTACCCTGGATATTAGGGGCAAATTTACACTCTTTGCTGACGACATCACCATTCTTTGGCACGGGACTGATTCAGAATCTCTAAATCAGCTGATTACTGCAGATTTAATAAAGATTAAGGACTGGTTTGATAGTAATTTGTTGACCTTCAATATTAAGAAAACAAATATTTTGACATTTAAATGTACCTTAAATGACATCCAGCTTGGGACATTAAATATTAACAACCTAGATAGTGTTAGACTCCTGGGTGTTCATGTTGATAGGGCACTAACTTTTGCAACACACATTAAAAAGCTTACTACAAAATGAAAAGGAAAGGATGGGTGCAAACCTCAAATTATTACTTTAATCCTGTTCTTGTCCAAACAAAATCGGGATCAAATCATCATTTACTGTCAGTTTGATGTCCAAAATTAAACGTCAATAATTATTATGGCACCTGTTCATCAGCAGACCACCTGGATTTACGGTTTGACTTCCTTCAAAATACTTAAATCATAAGTACTTACACCTTCCTGGATATCCTCTTTTTTGTATAATGAGTCTTTATGAAATGTATATCGAAGAACCCGATTATTGATTGTTAGTGGTGAATTCCATAGGATTGCTGCAATATCCGGCACGAAGCGACCAATGTTTGGCCTGGGCTTTTGCAGATCAATGGCTTTGAGGGATTGATGAATCGAGTACAAATGTACACAAAGTAATGTTAATAATTTTTATTTAGGAACATTAAAATGAGAACTGTAAGTATAACATGACACACAAGTTAAAAAAATCAAAAAATACAATTTTTTCACGACTCTCACTGTCAGTCGTGTTTCCCCGGCGACGGATATTGTTGCAAAATATCAGATAGTTACAGTGAAAAATAAAAGTCTAAACAAGCAGTGATGGTCGAATTTGAGCTTAATAAAACCTTAAATCGTAGTTGAAAGCTGAGAAGGTGGTGACAAAATTTCTTATATTTTTTTCTCTTGTGGGCCAGAGGTCTGATATCGGTGGTGTGGTATGTGGAGTGCCCCAGGGGTCAGTTCTTGGACCAATTTTGTTCCTTTTATTTATTAATGACTTACCTACCCTGGATATTAGGGGCAAATTTACACTCTTTGCTGACGACATCACCATTCTTTGGCACGGGACTGATTCAGAATCTCTAAATCAGCTGATTACTGCAGATTTAATAAAGATTAAGGACTGGTTTGATAGTAATTTGTTGACCTTCAATATTAAGAAAACAAATATTTTGACATTTAAATGTACCTTAAATGACATCCAGCTTGGGACATTAAATATTAACAACCTAGATAGTGTTAGACTCCTGGGTGTTCATGTTGATAGGGCACTAACTTTTGCAACACACATTAAAAAGCTTACTACAAAATTGTCCTCTGGTTGTTTTGCCTTAAGATCTGTGGCAAAGGAACTAGACTCATCTGCTAGTAAAATGGTCTATTTTGCTCTCATTGAGTCTCACCTAAGGTATGGGGTTCCTTTTTGGGGCAGCTGCAGTGAGTATTTGTTTAACTCGGTGTTTGTCTTGCAAAAGAGATGCGTTTTATGTTTGGAATGCGAGGAAGAGATTCTTGTAGGCCCTTTTTTATAAGAGAGGGTATAATGACCCTTCCATGTCTATATATAGCAGAAAGTGCATACCTGATCTTTAAGAAGTATAAACACACCATTACTGAGGGTCCATATAATACTCGACAAATTTACAACATCCCTCTACCGAAAAAGATCATTTATTTATAATGCCAAGAGAATGTTCAATCATCTTCCGGTGAATATCAGATGTATTCAGAATATATCTGAATTTGGGAGGGAGACCAACAGATTGCTTGTACGGAAGGCCTATTATACTGTTACTGAGTATTTTGAGGATCAGTTGTGACATTAAGTGAGTTAGTTAAAATTTTTTACATCTAAATGTTATTAATTTTTTTTTCTATTTTTTATTTTTTTTATTGACTAGGATATGTATTGTGATGACATTTGTTTCGGTGATTCATTTCATTTTGGGAGTTGTTATATTATTTTTTCTACGAGTGACCGCAAAGAAGCTACTTTGCGCACACTTTTGCATACGCAAAGTAGCACTTTCCCGCACACTGTGCGGGAAATTTTTTTTCCCGCACACTTATTTTAAAGCAAAATTACCATATTATAGACGCGTTTTTTTCTTATATTTTATAATTTTTTTAGATATTTATACAAAAATATTGTAACAAGACAAAGTTGACAGGTGGTTTATGTGTTGCCTTATAAACTATACCGAAGTATTGTGCCGTGCGGCTCAAAATTTTTTTGAAATTTGCATTATTATATTTTCCTCTAATTTTGTTCAAGTTAAAAAAAATCAAGTATTTTTGTGTCAAATGCGGTTTGTTCCCTTAGCAACCAAAATACATTGTCATACAACGCTTTCATGTCAGTTTAGAGGTCTTCTTCAAAATTTTCACTAGCATTTTCACCTATTTAAAATAAAAAAAACTGTTTTAAAAATGGATATCACTGAAGAAGAACTTCCAGAAGATGTCCTAGAAGCCGCCAACATGGCTAGTTTGCAATTGCTGCCTGCCAAATCGCGAGAAAAATACGAGAAACAGTACGAGTTGTTTTCCAAATGGTGCGAACAAAGGGGGATAAAAACGTTAAAGGAAGAGGTACTTTTAGCCTACTTTCTTAAGTTAAGCAAAGAATTTAAACCTAACACAATGTGGTCAAAATATTCAATGCTCAAAAATGTAATAAAAATAAAAAGAGACATCGATATTGGTGAATTTTATAAGCTCACTGCATTTCTGAAAAAGCAGAATATTGGGTTTAAACCAAAAAAAGCAAAAATATTTACGAAGGAAGAAATATTCAGTTTTATTAATTCGGCACCAGATGAAATTTACCTTTTAATTAAAGTTGCCACTATTTTTGGACTTGCCGGCGCATGCCGAAGGGAAGAGCTAGCAAATTTAACCACTGCCGATATTGAAGATAAAGAAAACCTCATAATTGTCAAAATTAGGAATTCAAAAAATCATACAGCAAGAAACTTTATAATATCGGAAGAAATTCATAACGGAGCCTACCTGCAACTGTACAGAAAATACAAAAGCTTACGCCCGATAACGTCAAACAACCGTTTTTTCTTAGTCTACAAAAAAGATAAATGCGTTTCACAATGTGTTGGAGTAAATAGTTTCGGAAAGATGCCTTCTGAAATAGCTGCCTTTTTGAAACTGCCAAATCCGGAACTCTATACAGGGCACAGTTTCAGAAGGTCATCAGCAACGTTACTGGCCAATTCTGGAGAAGGAATCACTGACATAAAACGTTTGGGGGGTTGGAAATCTACTGCGGTAGCTGAGGGATACATCGATGAGTCCACAACTTATAAAAAAGGGCTAAGCAACAAAATTTTAAGCTGCAGCCCTAAAAAATGTGAAGCAGTTCCAAGTACTTCAAAGAATGGATCCATTTATTCCTTTTGCAACACGACAGTACTGATGAACCAGGAAATGACATCTACTACAACATTTTCACCTCTAGTTGCTAGATCTGCAATAAATGTAGAAAAAGCGACCAACTGCACATTCCATATTAATGTAATTAATAATAATAAATAGGCAATTTAGGTATAAGTAGTTATAAGTTGTTTTTGATGTCAATAAAAATTTAAAATTAAAAAAATAGTTGTTTTTGATGTCAATAAAAATTTAAAATTAAAAAAATATATAGTTATTTCACTCGTAGAAAAAATATTGTTCCTAACACGTGCGCAAAGTAGTTTTCCCGCACTTAAAGCTTATCCGAACTCCGCTTCGCGTCGTTCGTCTAACTGCTTTCGCGTGCGGGAAAACATAACTTTGCGCACTGAATAGGAAAACTACTATTTTTTTACATAATATCTCCATTCTCAAAAAATATGGCCTGCAATTACTTTTTGAACAGAGATATTAAGTCATTAAAAAGTGTAAAGGAATATCACAAATTTATTTCTTCGTTTAGTTTAATTAGATATGTGCAAAAAAAAGAATTAGGTATTAACTTTTACAATTCAGATATTGGGATGAATCAAGAAAAAAATTGAGAATAGATATGTAACAGACTGCAAGAGAACATTATCAAGTTCCCCAATGCTACAGGGTGTTTCATAGATCTTTTTTTCTTTCCCTTTTAGCGATATTAAACTAGATCTTTGCAAGACTTGTGGGTCGGGTGGTGAGACAGTTGCATGCGAGAAATGTCTCGCGAGCTTCCATAAGGAATGTATCACGCCTCCTTTAAGACGGTTACCAAGAAGCCCTTGGACGTGTCCTTCTTGCTCAAATAAAGGTAGAAACGACAGCAGAACTCGAGAAAGAATTAAAGAAAATGGATATGATTCTGGTAAGTACTTGTTAGTCATTTAAATGTATCGTTAATAGGTCACCTTATATTTAACATCTTGGGAAGGGTCAAGATGGTGAAAAAAAGTAGGGAAAACAGTCCTGTTTAAAATGTCATATCACTTGCCCCGCTTTTTATTTTAAAATGGCGTCTAGTAAGCCAACAATTTTTTTACTTAACATAAATTTTTTTACGTACCAAGTTAGACTGCGTGCATATATACAAAGTGGAACCGAGTGGAGTGGATAATGCGGGAAAAACGAGCTTCTACATAATATGAACTTGTGCTCTCTGTTTCGCCGGTTTCCGCCGTGTATGTGTACGCGACATTAGCAGTAAGAAAACGTCCATTTAGCACTGTGTAAGATTGTAGGACTTTTTGCAGACTATGGCTGCGGCGCAGTTAAGTTCGCTGGAGTCACCTACAGCCAAAGACGCTGCGCTGCGAAAGCCAACCGTCGGATACATATATTTGCGAAGGCTCTGCGGGTTTCTAATTCCAATGCGAACAGTAGTGATGACGACGACGGTGGGTTAATAATTATTAACCTTACACCCTAACGTTTATGTGCTTTGTTTGCTTTACCCTTTTGGCTTAGCATGCTTTTTTAAATATCATTTTAATCCATGGGTGATACGAATGAGTTTTTTTAAACAAATGAACTTGGGGCCTAGGTTATAAAATCTTTTAAATTTTCTTCACTCATTTGAATTTTAAATTTTAATTAAACTAACCAGACAAAATAATTCAATTAATTGTATATTATTAACCAAGGTTTAAACAGACCCCTTTATGGCCCAAGCGTCTCTCTGGACGAGCTTCCGGATATCTTTATTTTTCTCCACAATTAGCAGCTTTAGCCACCTTCACGTGCGGTGGGGATGGGTCTTTTAAAACGGCAGCTGTTGCGTCTAGTCGTTTGGACCTTGGGTGTCTCTAAAAGGTGCGGAAAAAATGCTACCACAAAATTCCTGACACTTAAATATAACGATCTAACCCAACTTACCTCAGTCCAAAAGTGGATGATTTCGGAGATAAGTGCCAAAAGTTCAATTTGGTTTTAGTTTTTTATAAATATTTTTTTAATAATTGGTGTATTGTTACAATATTCGGCTAGGGGGGGGGGGGTTTTGTGGGGTGAAAAATTAAAACCTGCTCTCATTTTTATTGTAAAATTTAGAGGGCGCCACCTTGCACACATTTAAAACGCAATAACTTTTTTGAGCCACCCTGTATTTAACTTTTAAATAAAAATTCTTATTATCCAACGTCTTTTCCCTAAAAAAGGTATACGTGGTAAGAGTTGATTTTAGCAGCCGTTTTTGAGATATCTGGATTTAAAAAATTCACTTCGTGTATGGCCAGGTCTAAATTATTGTAATAATTAGTGCTGGCAACTGAAACCGATTTTTCGGTTAACCGCAATTTTTACCCAAACCGAAAATCGGTTAATCGATTTTTGGTTAACCGGTTTTTGTTTAATCGGCTTTTCGGTTAACCGGTTTTCGGTTAACTGGTTTTCGGTTAACCGAAAACCGGATACTTACCAGAAGCTGACTGAAGTCGGGAATTAAATGTATTAAAACAAAACTCCATAAATTAATAAGAAAACTATAAAACAAATACTATTATTTTTATTAAAACAAAATTAAACTCGACATAAAATGTAGTACAATAGAAACTTAAATAAGATTTAAAATAAAACTTAAACTCAACTCAAGCTAGCTGTAAGCAAGTGTTTTGTTTATTAATTATTTTATATTTTATTAATATTTAAATAATATTTATACCTATAGAAATATCCGTAGTCCAATAGACAGTAAAATAGTAACCTAAACCTTAAACCTTAAACCACTTGATCAATCTACTAGAAAGAGTTCGGGTAACCAAAAGCCGATTAATCGAAAATAGATTAACCGAATAATCGGTTTTTGGCGTGTCTAAACCGCGGTTAACCGATAACCGGTTTTCGGTTTAAGCCAAAAACGCGGTTAACCGATTTTCGAGTAATCGCTTTTTGATTAACCGGTTAACCGGTTTTAAAATAGAGTTTTCGGCTAGTCGATTTTAACCAAAACCGGTTTTTTTAGAAACCGATTTTTCGGTTTTGATTTTTTCCGGTTTTTGCCAGCACTAGTAATAATTGAACACAATTTGAAGCGAAGCCGTTAAATTACAACAACTGTCACTGAAAACTGACTGGTGTCAAATCGAATCTATAAAATAATTCAAGCATACATTTGAATTGTCAAGCAATTTTCAAATTTCTTTTCGTCATGGCCGTACAGTATACCAATGAAGAAATGACCTATTTGTTATTGGTTTTTAGATATTGCCAAGGAAATCGTTTAGAATCTTGCAGTATACAGTGAAAGATTTCTGAGTCGTCGCTTACCAAACCATAAAACCTTCGCGGCAGTTGAAAAACGTCCTCGTGAAACGGGTAGGTTTGCGCCTATTTCTAATAATTATGGTTGTGCACGTACGGTAAGAACTCCAGAGGTTGAGGAAGATATTCCAAATCGGATTAAAGGAAATCCTAAACTCAGCAGCAGACGGTTGGGCTTAGAGCTAGGAGTATGCAAATATACTGTTAATAGGGTGGCCGGAGAACAACTACTGCACCCATTTTATATTCAACGGGTACAAGATCTTTTATCCCATGATTTTCCACCACGCCTAGCTTTCTGTCGGTTTATCCAAGAACATAGAAATCAAGATAGGAACTTTACACGAAGAATTTTATTCACAGATGAAGCCTGTTTCACGCGGAGTGACTTAACTAATTTGCACAATAAACATGTCTATGCTGGAGAAAATCCTCATGCGACTAAAGTAACTAAGTTATTAGATCCCCGGCCCTTGGAACTTCGAAGAGGAATGTGGTTTCTGCATAACGGTGTTCCTCCACATTTTTTGTTAAACGTACGTAATTATTTGAACGAATAGTATCCAAATAGATGATAGGTAGGGGCAATGATGCACCCGCAAATTGGCCAGCTCGATCCCCTAATATGACACCCATGGATTAATTTTTATGGGGAACTTTGAAGACCCTTGTGTATTCTAGGCCAGTAGATACACAAGATGAATTAAGGCCACGTATTCAAACTGGAATTGACGTTTTGAGAAATGATGACGAAATGCTCCAAATTTAATTTTTTAAAACGTATTAATCTTCGTACACACGGAAATAGAGGTCATTTTGAACATTTGTTAAAAGCATTTTCTTAAAATTAAATTAAATTAAACTTTTGTTGTTGATAAATCTCTTATTGACTGTTTTTACTAGAGAATAAAATTAACAACACATTTATATAATTGTTTTTTTTTAGTTTTGAGTGACAATTATTTTAATTTAACGCCTTCGCTTGAAATTGTGTTCAATTATTACAATAATTTAGACCTATCTTTACTCGAAGTGAATTTTTTAAATCTAGATATCTCAAAAACGGCTGCTTAAATCAACTTTAACCACGTATCCTTTTTTAGGTAAAAGACGTTGGAGAATAAGAATTTTAATTTAAATTTTAAATCCAGGGTGGCTCAAAAAAGTTATTTCGTTTTAAATGTGTGCAAGGTACCGCAGGTGGCGCCCTCTAAATTATACAATAAAAATTAGAGCAGATTTTAATTTTTCACCCCACAAAACCCCCCCTAGTCGAATATTGTGACAACACACCAGTTATTAAAAAAATCATTTATGAAAAGCTAAAACCAAATTAAACTTTTGACACTTTGTATCTCCGAAATCATCCACTTTTGGACTGAGCTAAGTTGAGTTAAATCGTCATATTTTAGTCTCATGAATTTGTGATAGCATTTTTTATACACCTTTTAGAGTATATAAACAATTATTTTTTATTTTTTTACAGCAGAATACATTTGTCTTTTGATAAGAAAACATTTTCGCTGCAAAAATCTTACTTTTACTTAAAACCAAACATTTTTTCAACCTAAGCCCAAAAGTATATAAAATCAACAGTTGGTGAGGTCAAATAACAAATCAAATGACGGTGTTAACTTTTTTTTAGTCCCTGAATTTTTAGCTTTAATATTCTTCTTGATCAGTAATCTCGCTGGCCATTGTAATATTCAATTTCATTCAATTCAGTCCTGGACTGTCTTCTTTTTTATAAAAGCTATCTGTGCGACACGAGACGTGCAGTAAAGGTATGGAAATAGTTAATTTGTGTCGTCATTTAAAATATCCAGAAATTCAGCACTGTATGTTTTGGAAGGTTTCCATAATCCCTGCACTTCTCTTCCTGAATATTTTGTTTTTGTATTGTTATAGTTGCATCAACCTTATCTATAGTAATTTATTTTAAATGCTTGTTACTTAGTTGTCGTTATTGAAAACTTGCATCAACATTTTTGTTATTTTTCTGTATACTTTAGCATTTTAAGGAAACATTGTGATCAGCAAATAATATCATCATCGTTTACAAATTCAATGAATCGCTGGTTCAGGTCATCTTAGGATTCCTAATAACTAGTCTATCAATATCTTCAATTCATTGACAACAAATTTGATATTATTCGGTTATTATTGGCTTTTAGATGATTCCGATAATGAGGTGGTAGCTCACAAAAGGTCTTTAAGGCGGGACGAAAACCGAGAGGACCTCCCTTTGCATAACGCTGCCCTTCAAGAACTTTTATCTGATGTTATGAAACACGATGCCGCGTGGCCCTTCTTGAGACCGGTTCAAATTAAAGAGGTAAATCCGACTACCAATACCTTCTTGAAATGACATTTCAGGCAGAAAATTTGAACTTTTAACTATTTTGGTAATTTAATAAAACAAAATTATGTTACGCATTTAGGTACCTGATTATCATCAAATCATTACCGAACCAATGGACTTTGGAACTATTAAATACAAGCTAAATATGGGAAAATACAGCACAGATTCTCAGCTCATGAGAGACGTGGTCCTTGTTTTTGATAACTGCAATACCTACAACTCTAATACAGATGAGGTTTACAAGTAAGTTACTGAACTAATAGGTCTCGGTAATTTTGAAATAACCTATTTTATTTATTATCGTATCCAGTTCAAAGTTCAACTAGCGTCTTTGACGGAAAGCCTACAGCGGGACTCTGTGCGCTATAGAATTCTATCGATTGACCGGTTTCTATACGACTGCTACTCTGTGTTCACGTCAAATCGCTTAGTTGCAACAAAACCTGGCTATACCGGGCATATCGTCGAAATTATCAGTAATAGATATTTATTTACAAGTGTAACATGGACATATGTTTGCCTGTGACTACTAACAGTTTACAAATACAAAAATATACAATTGTAATTATCCTATAAATAGTAGTAAGTAATATATGAGTCATTGTATTATGCAGAACTCTGTATTTGCAGGATAAGTGATTTTGAGAAAAACATAAAAAGGCGCTCAAGAATTTATTAAAAAAAAGATAATGGCAAAACTTGCATTATTTCTTTGATTGTGATAGTGTCCGAGAAAAGCAAACAACGAGAAGCGACAATTGGCGAAATCATTGGAGTGGGAGGTAACCCGGCCAACTGTCATAAGTTTAAGCCGGCCGTGTTTAAGCCGTAGTCGATGAGTTATCGTTATCGAGTTTAGTGGTCGTTTTTGTTGAAAAAAGTGTATTGCTTAACTGTTTGTTTTTGTGAGTGCTGTGCTATTGTAAAACTATGCCTGGTGATACCTGTGCGTTTCGAGGGTGTCACTCAAAAACAGGTCAAGGAATAAGCATGTTTGCATTTCCAAAGGATCCTGAACAGTAAGTACATTTGCACTTTAGGATTGTTGATTAAGAATGTAAGGAAAGGTAACAAAACTGCTGTTAGAAAAGAAATAAAGGGATATTGTTAAAAGCCAAGCTGAGAGCAGTTACGTAATATTATAATGTCTGTATTTAAGGCTTACACACACCGACGCGGCCGCGGCAGCGATCATATTAGCGGTCGGGCGTATTCACACCAAAGCGGTGAGTGGGGAGCTGTAAGGTAGTTGCCGTTTACAGATTTTTTGTATACGAAAATATATTTTTAAACATTCAGGTTTCATTTTTATTTCTATTATTTGTTATTATGATAAAGACGATGTGGCAGAAGAGACTTTGTTACAATTAGCTTTTTTTCCCACACCTTGTTTCTAGCCCGTATATTGTTATAATTTAGATGGTTTAAATCAAAAAGTATGGTATATAATTTAACATTTTTTATTAATAATTCTATTATATTATTTGCCATTACTACTGTCACTTCCCGCAGTCAAAGTTGCCACGTTGTATTTGACCGTCACCGCATATCAGAACGCTGCCCTAGGCCGCTTGATCTAGACCTGCCCGCGCTGCTATGATTTCATTCATTTATTTCCATGTGTTTAGACTGGCCGCGTCGGTGTGTGAAAGCCTTAATAAGGGAAATTTTCGCTAACGCTCGTCACGTAATTTTCGAAATCGTGTGTAATAGGCTTCTTACCACTCTTGGTATGTAATATACTATTTCATTTCCTTCCTAAAATGTACTATTACTTAACGCACATTCAATAAAACATTTTAAAAATATTTTTGTTTTATTTAATTTTTTTATGATTTTACGAAATTGCGGGAAAACCAAAAAGGTTTGCATCATTGTCATTCAATCGTCTCCCAAGATTACACTTTACCATCGGAGGTAGACCAGCATATACTGTAGGGCCGCGCCGGGGCTCTAACCAGCGGCTAATACTGGTGTCTAAAGGGTGGTAGGACCGGTGGGAACTTTAGGAAGGTAGGTGACACGCAGAGCACCCTTGTAATAAGAGCCAAATGCGAGTACCTGGACTGAGGGAGGTTTGGGAGACAGGCGGCACGCAGCACCCTTGCAATAAGAGCCAAATGCGAGTACCTATAGGTGGGGAGGAGATGCCCAGGCTTTGAACTCCGGCACCTGGCTTGGTTTTGACCCGCGTATTTATAGTAAAAACGCGCTGAGGATTGCTTGCGCCACTGTAATCATGATCCCCAAGCCCGGAAGAGACCACACTTTTCCCCAAGATTATCGCCCCATCTCCCTCCTTAACTCCATGGCCAATATTATGGAAATTATCATTCTAGAACGCCTAAAGGAAAAAACAGCCGAACTGGAAGTACTTCCAGATGAACAGTTCGGCTTTCGCGAAAATCTAAATTCCGAATTCCAAGCGCTTAGACTCACTGAGTACATAACCAAGGGATTCAACTGGAATCAGTACGTCGGTATGATCCTTTTTGGACATTGAGAAGGCCTTTGACACCGTCTGGCGGTCTGGCACGATTGGCTGATTTACAAGATAACATCCCGTGATTATCCCCCCAATCTCATCCGTCTAATACAATCCTACTTAGGCCGGCGCAAAATTCGCGCCGCATAGGCCACTCCCTCTCAACCCCCCGAACTTTAGAATCTGGCGTCCCCCAAGGCGCAGTCCTCTCCCCACATCTTTTCAACATTTACATCCACGACATCCCTATTAAAAAATACCCGTATTCGTTAGAAAAACACCCTCTTCGTTTAAAAGCTGCTTTAATTATTGAAACACTCACATAAAAATAACTACTCCTAAAATATATCGCACCGAAAATAATCTCTAAAAACTAATTGTCATTAAAAACGTTATTATTCAAAAACTGTCAAAAAATCATATCCATAGCAACTACAACAATATTGAAACTTGTCGTATTGTCGAAACCGGGAACAAAGACCAGCGCCGCCGACCAAATACTTCGACGGTAAATAAGCCTCCATATTTAGGCTCAATTTTCAACAATCCCTAAAGCCCCCGACAACACTCTAGCCCTCTATGCTGATGATACCGCCTTCGTCGTAAGGTCACGGAGTCGACGCATAGTCACGCAAAAACTGCAAGAAGCAGCAAACGAATTTTTCAGTTACTGTATAAACTGGAAACTTCGTTTAAACCCCGATAAAACCCAAACCATCCAGTGTGCTTGTAAAAGGCAGCCACCCTGCGACGTGATCAACCTGAATGGACGCGACGCGCGACGTCCGCTAGCGCGACACAGTGAAATACCTCGGTCTCGACAAAACCCTCCATTGGCGCCCCCATATTCAGAATAACGCCAACAAAGCCAAGCTCTTCTATAGCTCATTATACCCACTGCTCATTCGACGCAGCGCCCTCAGTCATAAAAACTATTTCCTCCTCATCAACTCAATCATCCGCACCGGCAATGGATAACAGGTGATTGCCACGTGATGCGTATAATAGCGAAGTGGTTGGTCGACGGCAATTTTTGATTTGTTTTACGGAGCATACATCGACTTATGCATCTTCTTATTGATACATGCCTTGAACAGTGTATTAGTAAACTTGAATATTATAAAATATCGATTTTTTAAAAATGAAGTCATATATTTTTTTATATTTACTGACAGTACTGATTTACGTCTAGCAATGTTGCCCAGATATAGAATGAGAATTTCATCTTATTGATCGACTGGAGGGGAAGGTAATTCAAAACCATCTTTCAGTCTGTCTTCTGTGCTATCACATAATGGAATGTGCTACATCGTCATCCTTAAGCCGCCTCATTTTGAGGCCATTATCGGGCATAAGCACTAAGTGCGTTTGTCGTGATCCTATTCACATCGTCGGTCCATCTGGTTGGTGGTGTTTCAAGACTTATTTTTATCAGGCCTAGGTCTCCCTTGATTTTTTTAGTTCATCTTGCACCTTTTTTCTCAATTTCTTTGAGTTTTGAAAAGACACAGAAATGTTGGCCTTCAGTTTCTATGCATCTCGACACAATTTCTAGCTGTGCTACATGTCATTATTGGAATTTCTGAGCGCAAGTTTTGTACGGCACATATCAATCCTGCACTCGGGAGTCTTCGTGTGTGGCTGGCTGTTGTGTATAGTGGAATTCTGGAGTTTCTGCGCGAGAATTCAATATCGGGGACATCAGCCAGAATCACCTAATAGTGTATAATATGCTTTTGTTTAAACTGATATTTCAAACTCTCGTTAAACTCACAAAATACAAACAGAAACTTCATGAAAGCAATAACACTTATTTAAAGTGAAAAAAGTTTTCAGACGATGTTTCGATACTTACTTTGTGTCATCTTCAGGGCGTTACAGGACATTTTTTATCTTGATATTACAAATTGGATTTGAAAATCATCTGAAAAATCATTTGTAACGTAGCTTGTAACACACTAAACAATTAAACAAATGGAAATGAAAAGGCACAAGAATGTCCTTTACCACCCTGAAGATGACACATACTTAATCTCGAAACGTCAGCTGTTGACTTTAGTACAATAAATGCTGTCGAAATAAGCTGAAAACTTCTTTCATTGAAAATACATACAGTGGACGAAGAACACAAACTAGGTTAGATTTTATCAAAAAGTTAATTGTCGCCAACCTTAGACTAACAAAAAACTTAAAAAAATCACGAGAACTGTCGAAAAGTTGTCCACATTGACACAGAGTAGCTTTTGTATCTATTATCGCCTTTAGGGCTATTAGCGCACGCGTCCATGTTAGAAAACGAGCCGCTTGCGCAAATTTTAAACTTATTTTATACATGGAGTAACGGTATTTTTATTACTCTTTTTCATTAATTAAAGAATGCTTAGTTGATTTCCATAATTTTTTAGACTTGGTGTACAGTTGTTGGCCCACCTTTCTAAAAAAGCAAGAGAACTGGGTTTAACCGTACCACCTGAACTAGAGGAGGAAAATCCAGCACCGAAAACCAAAAAACGACGGACAAAATAGTATTAATTTCAAAATATTCCATTCCAGAAAGCTGAATAATATATTTTTCCTGTGACAAAACAAAAACACGATTGGCGAAATCTGGTCAGGTCAGTTCAAAATCATTGTATAAGATTAGGCTGGTTGTACGAAAAATGGTTTAAATTTGGCTCACAGGAACCTTATTGGTACTTGAACATTTCCATTTAACAAGTTATATTGCTGTCGAATTCAGCGAGTTATAAATTTTATATGGGAGGGTTCAAGTCCCTGTTAAGTTCAGTTCAGCTAAGTATAATCCGTTCTTTGAACAATAATTATTGATCGTTAAATGGTGTCATTTTAGTTATCATACACAAAAACTTTTTTAGAATGTGTAAAATTGTCACTATAAACGTTTTGAGTAACTACATTATTGGGCACCGGGTGGTACTGATGAAGCGAATATAGGAAATCCCATGCAAAAAATTTAAAGTGGTTAAATGTGAACGCGCTCGAGCAATAAAGATGTTTATTACTTTTAGGATATTAAAAAGAGGAACGCGGATTTGACTAAAATCCTTGATCGAATAGCGAACAACTAATTTCAACCGGTCGGTCGGACTTGTGGCTTTATGCACCCTAGATTAACACATGATAATATAATTCAAATTCAAAGTATTCAAATAGTTTTAAAATTCTCACTTACACCAGTCAAAATAGTATCAATATATTTTTATTGCTGAAGATAAGTGGAAACATTAAGCAACATAAAATATACAGTGTGTATCAGCCAAATGGAATAAATTCGATAATAAATACATGGGGGCGTGTCCGAAAAAGCGCTCCGACACGTCGATTGGTATTTCTAGTTGCGCATTTTTTTCAATAAAAACTTTTTATACCGGGTGTGTCATGTGACGGTGGCCAATACTAACTTTCTTGTTTTAAATGCAACACCCTGTATATTATTCAATTTTTGGATTTTTCAGAAAATGTTAGACATATTTCATGTACAATATCCTATACCTATCTTCAACTGTTTCGGAAATATTAAGTGTTTTTAGATTTATTGCAAAAATCAAGAACTACACTAAAAAACTAATAAGTAATACTGTTTATTTCTTAATAATGTAAAAAACAAAAAAAAACATTAATGTAGGAGATGATAAAAATGCTCGCCGCGAACGTCTTGGCAACATCCTAATCTTAAATAGAAATTTCTTCTAACGTTACTGAACATATCAGGCGTGACCGATCTAATCGCAAGCGTTAATCGTCTTCTTAAGTCAGCTAAGTCGAGGGGTTTAGTTTTGTATACAATATTTTTGACATAACCCCATAAGAAGAAGTCTAATGGCATCAGATCAGGGGATCGTGCTGGCCATTCCATCGATCCACGCCTCCCTATTTACCGATTTGGAAATACTCGGTTGAGGTACTGCCGGACATTGATTTGGTAATGGGGCGGTGCACGATCTTGCTGAAACCATATCATATTCGCTGGAAGTTGTGGGTTTGCTGGATCAGGATATAGGTTTGTCAAAATTGGCAAGACATTATTTTGGAGCAGTGCTAAATAATTATCGCCATTTAAATTACCATCAATAAAAAAGGGACGTATGATATGATCTCCAACAATTCCTGCCCATTGCCCAAACATGAACCTTTTTAGGATATTGCGTGAGTATTTTCCCTAGACCAATAGCGGCAATTCTGACGATTAGCATGACCGTTAAGTGTAAAGGTGCACTCATCAGAAATCAAAACATGTTCTAATTGAATCACATTGTTATCTAACATTGCCATCATTTGTTCACAAAAATACGTTCTCCTATCAAAATCGTTTTCCATGAGCTCATGAGTAGGTATCATTTTATAGGGATACATTTTATTTTCTTGTAATGTTCGAATAATCGATGAATGGCAAACATCGAACATTGGGGCTGTTTTTCGACTAGAAGTATGTGGGTTTTCCTGAAACTCGAACATAATATCTAATTTGGTATCATCACTTATTGCATTGGCAGCTACTTTTTTTTATCGGCTTTACATGTCCAAGCTGGCGAAACTGCTTTTCTATTTTACTAATTGTCCCTTGAGTTATAGGCGGCAATTTGGAAATTTTTCATGAAATAAGCGAGCAACTTCCATTTGTGTCCGTGTTTTATCTCCATAACCAATCATCTGTAGAATTGTTATTTTGTGCATTTCTATTAAATAAACCATGTTTCTGATATGCAGTTAACGAAATTCAAACGACTATAACACTGACAACTACTGTCATGCAGGCAGACAACAATTAGCTAAGGTCAGGCGTTTTAAACAAAAGTAAACAAAACTATTTATGCCTTTTTTTATTTCATATTAGTAAAAACATTTTAACATCAATTTTCGACATCTCCTACATTAATGTTTTTTTTGTGTTTTACATTATCAAGAAATAAACAGTATTACTTATTAGTTTTTTAGTGTGTTCTTGATTTTTGCAATAAATCTGAAAACACTTAATATTTCCGAAACAGTTGAAGATAGGTATAGGATATTGTACATGATATATGTCTAAAATTGTCTGAAGAATCCAAAAATTGAATAATATACAGGGTGTTGCATTTAAAATAAGAAAGTTAGTATTGGCCACTGTTACATGACAAACCCTGTATAAAAGTTTTTATTGAAAAAAATGCGCAACTAGAAATACCAATCGACGTGTCCGAGCGTTTTTTCGGACACGCCCCCATGCATTTATTATCGAATTTATTCCATTTGGCTGATACACACTGTACAATACATTTACATACTTAGGTTAACTTCACATACAAAACAACAACAGTTATTATTAAATGGGTAACACTTAAACTTTATATGTGATTAATGCCTGTGATAGAAATGCTATTATTACAGGTTATATTCATTTGTAGAGTAGAATGCCTGACTGATGAGGTTTTTTTTTTTTTTATTTTACGCTTAAAATCATTTATTGGCAGATTTCTTATTGCCATGGAAAATTTATTGTAAAAATAGATTGTCAGATGTCCCGGGCCATTCTGACACCTCTTTAGCCGCCAGCTGTTTAGTACTAGATTTTGTTTATGACGCGTATCATGCGAGTGAACAGATGAATGCGCCGTGTATTGCCCTGACAGGTTTTCTAGAATAAATGAGCATGGTAGAGTGAATTTGATTGTTTATAAAGTCCTGTCTTCAGTCATGCAATAATTCTTAGGGTCCTTCTCTGTAGGCCAAAGACCTTGGATTGAATATCCAATATGTGCAGTAATATAGTGACCCTACGCCTAGCGTCGTACTACGAGACTGGTTATTGGCCGTTCGATTCCAAATGGCGCGCAAACTACCCGCGCAATTGCGGTTAATTGAGCAGATAAGATTGGTTGAGATAATTGAAATGATTACTTTTAAAAAATACCGTGCAACAGGTAATATGACTGAATGTTACAATGAAAATATGATAGTTTATGCATTGAGAAACCTAAACATATCGGTTTTTATTGCTAAAAAAGAAGAATAATGAATATCCAAGTTTTAAAAAGTGAGGTTTTTACGCTATACGTCACATGTAGTAAAAACGCTTGCCGCTATGACGTCACTATACACCAAACAAAGCAAATATTTCTATATAGAGACTGCGTGTATTTGATTTACGAACACGCCCGCGGGTTCAAGAGTGAAAAGTCTTATTTGAAATATTCCCACGCACATAACACACGACAGTGAATCTTCACGATGTATTACTGTTCACGTGCTCTTTGCATGCATTTATTTACATCGTTGGAATCCATAAATGAATTTTACTATAGATGCTTTTTATATTTGGTCGACCCTGTATCTACATAGCCAATAGTCAAAAAGACATCGAAAGAGGTGTTAGTCTTAAGGCCGATCGTCCAATTAATCGGATTATCTGCTTGTGACAAGTGTCAAGAGGTTCTAAAAATTTAAAATCTCAACAGTGTTTTAATCGCATTGGTGCAAACATGACAAGTAAACGTAGATTTTGGGTGCATCCATATTTGATTGTAAACCAACATTCTAGTGCATCGTTTTTCAATCGTTTTAGTCTCGCGCCTCCTATAGGCGATGAATAATTATGTATTTTATCGGCTTCACATATTTGGCTTGCACTAACTTGACCAACAGCAACCATGGTGATGGTGTTGTGCAGCGGTTCTCGATCTGTGGTACGCAGTCTCTAAAAGTGGTATGCAAGCAGACACATAAAAGTCTTTGATAGATCTATCTTGCGATGCAGACTTGGAAATTCCAATTAGAATTGGTGAAAGGCTAAAATCGAATATACCTATCCCCTTCCGGAAGAACACTATTGTTTTAAATGTCATTTACAACCATCCTTGTGAAAATTAATTTTATTACTATAGTGACTGTAAAAAATATATTCGGGAATCGACTGAATCAGGACTTAAATTTACGCTTAAAATTAAATAAACTAAAGCCTCGTTCCATTCCGGATAAAGTTCCATCCATCTTACTGAATTTTTTGATTTTAAGATTATTGTATCAATTTTCCGTATAAAAAATCCCACTTTCAATAATCGTTGTCTGGTTAGGTGGTACGCTATTGAGTCTTAATACACTTGAACGGTACGCGGAAAACAGTATAGTTCGAGAACCACTGTCCTAGAGTATATATCGGGTGAAGATAAAGGAAATGTTTAAAGAACTCGTTAGATTTCCATCATTTTACAGAATAACGCACGAAAGTTCAGGTTAGTTATGATCGTATATTTTATATTGTTCTGCGATTTCCACAAATTTTATATTAAAACCAGGGTTGTCCCAAATCTTTGTTCCTTTTTGTTTAACAACAAACGACAGCTGACGGCATAAGTTGTAGCACGCAGTGTCGTTTATAATTATTGCCAGAAACAAGTAATATCCTCCCTGCAACTTGTTTGTTTAATGTACAGGGTGTCCAGTTTTCGATGGTTTTACGGCGTATCTTCGTTATTAATAAAGATAGAAGGATACGGTTTTCGCAGCACTGCTACTTTTTTTGTAAAACAAAAAATGCCGCAATCAGAATTTTTCTAGTCCTTGTTTTTACTATACGGGATGTTTTTTTATTTAAATTTTACATTTTGGGACACCCCCCCCATATTTAGATTACCCTGTAGCTTATCAAAGAGAAAATAAATGTTCTTTTTGTAGTTTATTTACGTAGAATCCAGTGAAGTACTCAGATTTTTTCTACGTTTAATAGTAATTTCCGAGAGAAAAAACAAACTTGCTTTTTTTTTAAATGGGTCACCCTATATATTTTTTAATAATATAATTTAGTTTATAACAAGCTTCTCAGAAATATATAATACCTTATTTTTATTTTTAATATTAAGCACGAAATTTACGTTTTATTAAATAATATATATTTTTTGCTGGTAGGCCATGACGGGTATTTAAAAAAACTCACTGGTATGATAATTACTGCAGAAGAAATATATTTTGGCTTCTTGATCTAATTAGCAGTTATCTTTCAGTAAAAATAATAACAATGCATAAATTTCTCATAAATATTGCTCAAATTGTTCTCCATTATGCCTTAGACATGTTTCACCCATAGTTCTTATTCGCCTTAATGAATTTAAAATAATGAAAGGCCGCGTTTGTAACTTCCTAAATGCTCTTTCAGTGGCATTTCTTAAATCTGCAATTGTTTGGTATTGAATAGAATAAATTTTATTTTCAAGGTATCTCCACCAGAAGAAATCCAAAACCGATAAGTTGGTGACCTTGGTGGCCATCTTACAGGTCCATTAGTTCCAATCCAGTGGCCTGGAAAATTATTGTTTAAGTAGGCCCTGATTGTGAGCGGGTGCTCCATCTTGTTGCAGATGCAAGTTATTGAGATCCCCTAAGGACACGTCTTCGATTATTTCCGGCACAACGTTTTCCAGAATTTCCAAATATCTATTTGCATTAAGGCTGCCTTCAAATATATTATAAATTGTCTTGCTTCTCAGCATAAAACATGAAACGTTAAAGTCAAACCTGCCTTACCGTTCGAGTGGAAATATTATATGATGATTTTCCTGAGACTAAAACCTCGTATTGTGCCGATAAAATACACCAGCACTGGTAGAATGAGCCTGATCGGACCATATAACGGTTCTTTCAAAATTATTTTCCCTGTTGATATTTTGTAAATACCAATTACAGAACTCTATACGGCGCTGTGCATCACCAGGATGTACGTTTTGTACCAGGTGGAATTTATATGGCTTAAAATTGTGTTTTTTTAGGATTGTTTGATCTCTTGATTTAACTACTCCGGCCGAACCTTCAACCGTTCTGCAAGAACTAGTTGGATTTGATTCAATTGAAGCTAAAACATTTATTTCATCAGTCTCGCGGTTTTCCTGGTTGTAGATTTTAGGCCGAGGTTTAGAAAATGAACCGTGTTCAATTAAATTTGATTGCATCCTTAGAAAAATTCTTTTATCCGGCTGTCGTCTTTCGGGATATCTACAAGTAATTTAAGAAATTTTATAAATCTTTATAGAGATATTACAAAAAGGCGTATATTTACCTATTGAAATACACTTTTAATACTTTATCTGCATTTTCATTACAATAACAAACGAGCATGTCGTATTTTTCATTATTTTCAAAGTTTACAGTTTCTGCCATAATTAGGACAAACTGATTTTTTACTATTAATTAGATATTTTAAAACAACTTAAAGAACCTGAATACTCTAACAGAAACTAAAGAAGTTTTTAATATGACATAAATGACTGTGTTCTTTTCTTTTTTTAAATACCCGTCATGGCCTACTACCAAAAAATGATATTTTTTTTTTTAAATGTAAATTTTGCTTAATATTAAAAATAAAAATAAGGTATTATATATTTCTGAGAAGCTTCTTATAAACTAAATTACATTATTAAAAAAAATATAGGGTGACCCAATTAAAAAAAAAGCAAGTTTGTTTTTTTTCTCGGAAACTATTGAGCGTAGAAAAAATCTGAGTACGTCACCGGATTCTACGTAAAAAAACTACAAAAAGAAAATTTATTTTCTCTTTGATAAGCTATATGAGGGGTGTCCCAAAATGTAAAGTTTTCAGAAACATCCCGTATATCAAAAACAAGGAGGACTATAAAAATTTTGATTGCGGCATATTTTGTTTCACAAAGAAGTAGCACAGTGCTGCGAAAACCGTATCCTTCTATTTCTACTAATAACGGAGATACCCCGTATAACCATCGAAAACTGGACACCCTGTATATGTACATGAAAACAAAAAAACATGTAGAAGACACTATTTTTTTTTTATATGGGCGTCCTGTCTAAAGTGCCTGTGATTTCCTATGTTCCATCTGTAGACGCACTACCCGGTAAAAAAAAAAACGAAACAAGACGGTAATTTAAACCCTATTTAAATATGAAACCTCCGCAAATTTTTGGGTGCAACTTTTATTCCTTTTAATTAAGGCGATACTTATTATGGAATGTTAATTTTAAAAAGACATTCAGTTATAAATCTCTGTTAGTTGTAAATATGTTTTTAAATGTAATTGCTAGGTATTTATCTTCTAGAATCACTTTATGTTGATTAATTAAATTTTTTGTAAACGCCTCTAAAGCGCGTACCAACACAAGTTTTTAAGTTATATAATAAATTCACGTTTATATTAGAATTTTTTTTTATTTATATTTAGAACGGTACAACAATACGGAATATGTATAGGTGCTCCTTACTTTTGAGTATCTAGTATTTATTATGAAAACTGTACAATAATATTTGTAAGCAAATCGCTTTTTATTTACCTATTTATTATTTTTGACGAGATACACAACTAGCAAGGGGTAAGTCACAGAGTTGAATGATAACCAGCAGAACAAAACACCATTTTATTATTTTAAAAATGTTGAGCGTAATCTAATGAATATTTTTTTCTGCCCGCGGTGTCATAAAATGCGCTTATAAGCGCCGCGTACTGCTGTCGACGACGTTACCGCTCTCCTAGCAGTTGTACAGCTTCATTCATTATTGCTTACAAAGCAGCAGAACTGTGACTTTAAAGACCGAACATGGGGCACAGCAGATAATTACAAAAACAATTACTTATTTCTTTTCCTGGTCTAAATCTGCTACAATTTTATCTATGGAATAGTAAATTAACTTGCTTTCCATTTCGGGAGTGATGGCTTTTTTCACCTCCTTTGTCACGTAATCCACCAGATTTCTTTGTTGAATTCTCTGTTTTGCAAGTTTTACTGCGACATGATAGTCCAGACGTTGTTTTACGGTCGTATAAGCCATCATTTGCCTGGAAATATGGTATTAATACATTTTTAAGGTATCAGGAGACCAATAAACGAAATAAAACTATAAGTAACATCTAATATAACGTGCTCTCGTTTTTATCTATTTATACTGGTATAGACACAAATTAATTTATAAAAATTACATGAGTGAAAATAGTGATGGTGGGAAAGCCAATTTGTTAAAAAACGCGACAAAAATGGATACACTTTCCCAAAAAAAACGAAGTTTTTCTGTCGGCTCTAGCGGAATATCAAAATCTGAAATAAATAAAATTATCGGAATTTATGATAAGGACTTGAATGAGATAAAAACATACGCCAGTAAATCATTGAATAAATCGAATACTGATAACGGCATAAAAATACAGGGTGCACCAAGCACATTGGATTTGAAATTTAATAAAAGGACAACTGAGGATTCAAATGAAATCTTGCAGTCTGAGCTGTTTTGTGAATCTGATGATGTGTTTAAGCCACGTATTTCAAAATTAGCACGTACTCCGCCTCCCAATAAACAAACTGAAAATTTTACCAGCGATAAAAAACCAGAAGATACAACAAATAAAAGACCCAGATCAGAAGAAAACTCCCCGGAAAAAGACAAAATCACAAAAAAACAATGTGATGGTATAATTACACAAGAAATGATAAATAATGTGGAGAACCCTAGCAGGCACAATCAGAAGGACAAAAAGTTATCTGGACTGTCGGGGGAACAAATAGATGAAGTTTTCCAGAATCTAGATAAAATTGACGAAGTGACAAAAAAAATGGATTCGATATTGATGAAAGATGAACAACTTAATCTGAGGGAAGCACATACAAATTTGCATAAATTATTAACAAAAATCGTTTTTAATTATGGATTAATGGAAAAGGAAAACATACAGCTGACAAATCAAGTCTTCATGATCAACAGGGAAAACGTGGAAAGAAAATCAACCCTTAGTATGGAACCAGAACGACAATTTGAGCGAAGCTATGCAGATATTGCAACTAAAAAAACAAATGTAACAAATGACCAAATAAATAGTTTGAATAAAAGAGTAGCCGAACAATGGAAAACACCACCTACTGTAAAGAAACATGAAACAATCATACGCGTTGAAAATGTGACTGATCCCAAGGTAGCATTGCAAACATTTAAACATGACATAAACAATAAGGACGTAGGAAAGGGTTTTAAAAGTGTCAAACAAACAAAATCTGGAACAATAATAGTGGAAAGTTTCGATAAAAACCAACAAGCAAAATTGAAAACTGCAATACAAACAAAAGAAAACATTACTTTTAAAGAATCGTTAAGTAACGAACCAATGTTTATGGTAACAGGCATCAATAAGGGGTTTTCAGATGGTGATTTCCTAAACGAATTAGAAAGCCTAAATCATGAAATTGTCGACGAACTTGGATATAGTGTCAGTGATAAAATTCAGGTCATAGGGAAAAAACAGTGTCGCAACCCTACAAAAGAAAATTGGATACTACAAGCACGGCCAACAATTACAAAGTGGTTTTTGAAAAGAGGTACAGTTTTCTTCGACCTAGTCCGGGTATATGTCCAGAAGCATTTTAATGTGACGGTTTGTTTCAAGTGCTGTGGTTTTGGTCATGTGGCCAAATATTGCGCTGAAAAGGAATGTTGTCACAAGTGTGGTGGGGAACATGGTGGAAAGGACTGTAGTGTTCAAGATTTTAAATGCCCCAATTGTACAAAGTTTAAATTAAGTGAACTTAAGCATTCCGCCAGGGACAAGGAGTGTCCCCTATTTAAAAGACGACTAGCTAGGGTAAGGGACGAGACTAATTATGGTGATTTTTTATAGAGGTGCCAACAAATTGTGTTCGGCAAGTGGCAGATAAAACACATGAACAAGTTATAAGTCATGGTAGTAGTAGCAGTAAAGTATTAATTAGTATAATTCACCAAAATGTTCAATCTTTAGGGAACTCTGTAGAGACTGTAAATAATATGTTGGAAAACAATTCAACCTGTAAAATTTTGTGTGTGACTGAACATTGGAAGACTGAAAGTGAACTAAAATGCCTTGCTTTAAAAAACTTCCATCTAGCATCAGCTTTCTGCCGTGAACATGGGGAGCATGGTGGGAGTGCTTTGTATGTACATAAATGTAAGCTTTAAAACGAGATCAAAAATTAATAAGTTATCAGTTAAGAGTGTTGTGGAATGTTCGGCGGTTGAATGTAATTTTAGAGGAACTCAAATGATAGTACTATCAATTTATAGACCTCCTCTGGGTAATGTGGACATTTTCTTAAGCTTCATTGATAGAATTCTCAACGATATCTCTAAAGAGAACAAGATCATTGTTATCGCCGGTGATTTTAATATAGAAATGATTAAGGATAATGATAATAAAACTGGTCTGCTTTCTCTGATGTCATCATTTAATGTACATCCTACAGTTTCCGTAAATACCAGACTTACTATGAATTCGTCAAGTTGTATTGATAATATTTTCGTTAATTGTAATTTTGTTAATATCTCAGTTTTCGATGCTTTTATATCAGATCATACTGCTCAACAGCTCTTTTTACAGGTACAAAAACCAGATAAGAATAAATTAGAACAGAAGCGAATTTTTTCACAAGAAAATAAAAATAACTTTATAGAATGTTTACAGGACCAAGATTGGGCAATTGTGTATGAGATAAATAAGTACGATGTAAATAAGCAATGGGACACGTTTATGAGGATAATAGTGGGTCTTTTTAATCAGTGTTTTCCATATAAACTAGTCGGCAACAGTAACAAAAAAAAAAATTATCAGGATAACGATCAAATTAAAGAATGTAAAAACAGGCTAGATATTTTGCTCACACTATACAAACGAGATGATAGGTTTAAGGATCAGTATAGGGCTGTAAAAAAAGAGTATGACGGTTTATTAAGAGCGGTACGAACAGAGACATATAACAATAAAATTAGGCTTTCGGACAATAAAACAAAGTGTATGTGGGCAATTTGCAAGGAAATTTTAGGAAAAAATAATAAAAAATCTGATATTGGCATAAATGAAGATCCAACTGAGTTATCAGATCGTTTCAATGCATACTTGCTATCGATTGTGCCAGAGATGGTTAGTAACATGGGTTTTAGACCCTTTCAGTGTGATATAACTACAAATAACGAATCAATGTTCTTAAAACCACTATCCCCAGTAGAGCTATGCGAGATTGCACAGCAACTAAAAAATAAGTTTAGCAGTGGAATAGACATGATACCGACTTGTATTGTAAAGATGGCTGTACCTTATATAAAGAATGTGTTGTGTTTTTTGATCAATAGCTCATTTAAAAACGGAATTTTTCCAGATAAGTTAAAATTAGCTTTAATCACACCGCTACTTAAGAAAGGTAATCCGGAGCAGATTGAAAATTATAGGCCCATAAGCCTGTTACCAAGTTTTTCTAAATTATTTGAAATAGCAATGTGTAAAAGATTATTGGATTTTTTTAATAAATGCAATTTGCTTAATGCCCATCAACATGGTTATACAACCGGTAAATCCACTCAAACAGCAATTTTTCAGTTTACTAAAGCAGTAGTCGATTATTTGGAGGGGCAAGGTCTGGCTATGGGAGTCTGTCTGGATTTATCAAAAGCATATGATTGTATTGACAAGGAGCTATTGGTTAAAAAATTGGAATTGTATGGTGTGAGAGGAAATGCACTGAGGTTGTTTGAATCTTACTTGTCCGAAAGAAAGCAATGTGTAAAAATAATAAAAAATGGTAGTACGTATGTATCTGATATTGGGGAAAATAGGTTAGGGATTGCTCAGGGGAGTATTGCTGGTCCTATTTTATTTATAATATTCGTAAATGATTTGTGTTCAATAGGAAATCATTTAGAAAATGAAATAACGTGTTACGCTGATGATACAAACATGATTGTAGGTAGCAATAATATAGGGGATCTGGTTAACAAGGGTGGAGATCTAATAACTAAAGCAAGTGATTGGTTTAGCTCAAATAAACTAGTTTTAAATAAAGACAAAACAAATGTTATTGTGTTTAAAACAAAGCAGTGTAGAATAGAAATACCACACCACATATTATTAGATAATGAGCAACTGGAACTTGTTAAAAACACACAAATGCTAGGGGCCACTGTAGATGAGTTTTTGGATTGGTCCGAACATATTAATAAATTAATCGCCAAATTAAACTCTGTATGTTATGGATTAAGAATCGCTGGTAGATATTTGAATGAAAAATCACAAAAAATAATGTATTTTGCTAATTTCGAATCTGTGACTAAGTATGGCATAATATTTTGGGGGAAAAGTGCTTCAGTAGAAAAGCTGTTCGTTGTTCAAAAACGTGTATTAAGATTAATTAAGAAAATGCAATTTAGAGAAAGCTGTAGAGGCATCTTCAAGAGTGAGGGTATCATGACCGTTTATGCGTTATATATATATGAATCACTGATGTTCTTTTTTAAACAGCGAACACTGTTTGAAGGGCAAGCATATCATGCATATAACACTAGAACCTTAAATATCAACTATCCAATTCATAGGCTAACGTTATCTGAAGGGAATCCTTATTATATGTGCCGCAGATTCTTTAACCATTTGCCCAATAATATTAAAAGTATTTCAAGCCAAAAACTGTTTAAGACTTCAATCAAACGTTACTTAATTCATTTGGAACCATATAAAATTAGTGATTTCTTTTAGAACTTAGAGAACATTATTAACTAATAATTGTTGTTTCTTTTGACACTATTTCGTTTATGTTTTTATGATGTTTGTGGATTGTATCCTATAATTTTTGTTTAACATAATCTGAAATAAAGATATTATTATTATTATTATTATTATAAACCATATTATTAGCTTGCTCAATATTTAATAAAGGTATTAAAATACAGGGCTCATCCATAGAAAGTTTCCACTTGGTAAGTTCATGTCGAAACGGTCTCCAAACCGGCTTTCAAAATGATTACAAAATATTTTCAACGAACAGCCCGAAACCATGAACATTTTGATACAGTTTTAATATTTACATTATCAAAGTAGCTTAGTGCCTTTAAAATACACCCAAACTTTGTATTAAGGTTGTCATGGTTTCGAGACATGTTATTACGTTAACAGTTGCTCAACTTCAAAACATTTTGTATTTTTTTTTGTAAAATCGGTTTTGAAATATGTGACTGCGTTTCCATATATTTCAACAAATAAGGCTGTGTTGTCAAAAACTAAGCAAAATAGAGATTTGGCATTAAAGGGTTTTGGTTAGTTGATTGTTTACAATGAAAATAAAGAGGGATTTCCATTTTTAAAAATGAAGTTTTGACAGAATCATAGAAACGGTAAACCGATTAAATTAAGTTAGTAAATTTTGTGTACCCATTTCCATACATGACGACATCCCTGTATATGTTGTACATGAATCCTACCATTGGCCAGTGACAACTTTTTAGCGATGTACCAAACACTCTCTATTACGTACCTATAATAAACTACCAGACTTAAAAACTAAATGTTATATTTGCTACAGCTACAAAACCGACTTTCCCCGCCGCTTTCGAGGGTGGAGAACACGAAAAACATCTTTTCACCCCCCGCAACCGGACAAAATAGTTTTCGTGGTAACGCGTGTTTGGAGGGGAATGATTGGAATTTTCATACGATTGAAAATGGAGCGATAATAATTAATCGATTTTCCATACAAAATCTATAATTCCGGTTTATTACGGTAGTAAGTCTAAATTATTGTAATAATTGAACACAATTTGAAGCGAAGGCGTTAAATTACAACTGTCATTAAAAACTGACTGTGTCAAATCGAATCTAAAAAATAATACAAGCATACATTTGAGATGTCAAACAATTTTTAAATTTCTTTTCGTCATTGCCGTACAGTATATACCAACGAAGAAATGACCGGTATGTTATAAGTTTTTGGATATTGCCAAGGAAATGGTTTAGTATCTTGCAGAGTACACAGTCAAAGATTTCCGAATCGTCGCTTACCAAACCATAAAACCTTCGCGGCAGTTGAAATACGTCTTCGTGAAACGGGTAGGTTTGCGCCTGTTTCTATTAATTATGATCGTGCACGTACGGTAAAAACTCCAGAGGTTGAGGAAGAAATTCTAAATTGAAGAAAATCCTAAACTCGGCAGCAGATGATTTTTTTTTTTTTTTTTTATTTACGGATAAAATAATCCATTTACAAGTTACAAGTTACAAGTAGAAAATTACTATATTGCACAATTACAAAATTTAAAAAATACAAAATTACAAAATATTAACACAGAAAAAAAAAGGAAAAATAGAAATTACGAACAAAATGACCCTGCAGCCACCATAACATGCAATTACAAAGTTAATTATAACGAAAAAGAAGCAAGAGCAAAGCAAAAACAAACAAAACAACGCTAGAAAAGCGAACAAATAAAATAGTTCTTATTTAATTACTATCTATAGTTATTAGACCTAGCTGGCGTCTAAATGTTCGGAATGAGCTTCCAAAAAAGTCCATATTGCCAGACCCATTAGCGTTAGCAAGAATGCGTGCAATTGGAGAGAACTTTCCGTAATTCACTCTGTGATAAGCCTCAGAAAATGTTTGTGTGCTTCTAGTTTGTCTTGGCGGAACGTTGAGAGCGAAATACTTCAACAAATCAGAGCACTTAATAATGTTGTTCAAAGTCTTATAGAGTAGAAGTAGTTCGGCATGGTTGCGACGAGTCACCAAATCCGACATGTTCAGGTAAGATCGCATGTGTGTAGCAGAGAAATCCATTCGCGAGGTCAAAGATACTGTTAATCGGGTGACCAGAGAACAACTACTGAACCCATTTCATATTCAATGGGTACTAGATGCTCCTCCACATTTCTCGTTAAACGTACGTAATTATTTAAACGAACAGTATCCAAATAGATAGGTAGAGGAAATGATGCACCCGCAAATTGGTCAGCTCGATCCCCTGATATGACACCGATGGATTTTTATGAAATGAAATGAAATAACGTTTATTAGCAACAATCTGCTGTAAACAAGAAATTTTTACAATATAAATAAGTATAAATAAAAATCCAACCAACAAAAACAAATAATATTTATAAATTATAAATCTACATCAATGTTATATAATATGTTCCCCGAAACACATGACTAGGCAATATTCAATAATTTTCCCTAATATAATCAACAAGAAGTTTTCTAAACTGCCTTATTTCATTTACCGACCTAATATACAATGGCAGAGCATTATACTCCACTAATCCACTATAAAACAATGACTTTTGAGTTCCTGCTTTTCTGGCTGTAGGAACATAAATATTACAAGCTGACCTAGTATTGTAAACATGAATATCTCTAACAAATTGAATTTTGTCACACATATATTTTGGCAGCAAGTTATGTACAATTTTAAAAATAAATAACATGTTAAGCATAGCAAGTCTCTGATTTACTGACATAAAACTTAAACCACTAAGCATATCCCTTATCCTAGTATACCTATCCACTCTCAAAATAATTCGCATTGCTTTATTTTGCAATCTTTGTAAAATGTCTTTTTCCTTTTTATTTATATACAATAAAACAGTAGGACAATATTCAAAATGTGGTGCAATAATGGTTTTATAAACAGTAATTCTAGCTTTTTGTGACAAATACGGACTTATTCTCCTCAAATACCCTATCTTTTTGCTTAGCTTTTTGATTATATAGTTTGCATGACTCTTAAATGTTAAACGATCATCAATTATTACACCTAAATATTTACATTCTGATATATACTTAAGATCTTCTCCCATCAACTTAATTTTTGCAACAACATTATTGACTTTCTTATTCAGTATCATTATCTTAGTCTTTTTGGTATTTACAAACAACTTATTTCTATACAGCCATGTTTCCAAACTGCTAATTTCATTCTGCATCTTTGAAACAGCTTCATCCATGTTCTTAGAATACACCGTAATTGATGTATCATCTGCGAACAAATTCAGCATGGTACTGTCTAAAAAACATTCCGAAATGTCATTTATATATAACAGAAACAATAGTGGCCCCAGTACGGTACCTTGTGGAACACCATACCTGACACACTTCTTTTCTGAGACTGTCTCTTCAATTTTTGTTTGTTGATACCTATCACTCAAATAGCTTGTGAACCATTCCAATGCCTCACCAACTATACCATACATTCTCAGCTTTTCCAGTAAAATACATCTGTCAATTGTTTCAAATGCTCGCTTAAAATCCAAAAATGCTGTCACCACTACCAAATCATCGTCTGTTAATTCTTTCCATTTTGAAATCACCAGTTGCAATGATGTCTCACATGAATGTTTTTCACGAAATCCAGACTGGTTCTCAATCAAAATATTATTTCTTTTTATGTGATCCAGTAACTGATTCTTCACATGGATTTCAAGAATTTTTTCAATTAAGGGAAGCATATTTATGGGACGGTGATTTTCAACTTGTTTTGCGTTTATTACTTTTTGTATTGGTGTTACAGTAGATACTTTGAGGATATCAGGAACTATTCTATCTTGAAGTGACTTGTTAACTATTTGACACACTTTATTTAGCAAAGTTGGACCTCCTTTTTTTAAAATGTTCATATCTATTTCATCAGTTGAAGATTTCTTGGTTATATTTTGAATTATTTTCAAAAAACCTCTTTCCGATATGGGCTGCAATTCTTCCATCAAAGTTATATTGGCCATATTCTTCCTCATAGTCAGACTCCCTACAGCCCCTTGAGCATTAGCGACTATTTCGTCAATACTATCAACAAAATAATCATTAAAAATCTGAACAATTTCTTCCACTCTTGATACTTTGTTGTCTTGGTAACAAATCTCCTTAATGGTATTTTGTTCTTTTTTGCTTCCTATTATTTGTTTTAATCCCTTCCACATTTCTTTCCTGTTGTTTCGATTTCTGTCGATAACACTTTCATAATATTCTCTCTTTTTCCTTCTTAGCTGATTTGTAACTTCATTACGCTTATTTCTATATATGGTCCAATTTTCAACACTTCTATCCATGAATGCTTTCTTATAAAGAAAATCTCTTCTTTCAATGTCAGTTATCAGTTCTTCATAGAACCATGGATTCTTGGATCTTCCAAATGTTTTAGTCTGAAGCGGTGCCATGTTATCCAGTACTATAGTAACATTTCTATAAAACTGTTCAACCACTGCATTAATGTTAATGTCTTCTTCCCATACTTGAATGTTTAGGTCATTTTCGAATTTTGTCTGAGTAATTTGTTTCTGATTCCTTAATCTTACTGTTTTACCAAAGGACTGAGACATAAAGTTTGTATTCATCTTTATGCTCAGAATATCGTGGTCAGATAACTTTGGACTTCTTTGCACGTCAACCTTCAACCATTCATCATCACTGAAAACAACATCAATAGTCGATTCCGAGTTAAGAGTAACATGTGTATAATCTCGTACCTTTTGAGAAAGTCCTATACTATTCATAAGATTAATTAGCTGATCTTTATATATACAATTTTTATTTGCACTCACATCAATATTAATGTCTCCCATAAGAATGATATTTTTATAGTTGGTCCTTGTCAAATCTTCTATCGCATTCTCAAATTCAAGCAAAAAATCTGGGATTGATGAACTTGGGGATCTATATACAGTAATAAATAAATAATTGTCTACTTTGAAGCTACTTATCCAGAACATCTTTTCAACAACAACACTTTTAATATTTTCACAGCCCATACAATTTTTTATATAACATACAACCGACCCTGTATGCCTTGTGTTAGAATCACATCTTACTATAGTATAACCATTTATTTTTATTTCATCATCATCAATGTCTTTTGTTAATCTTCCTTCAGTTAGAGCTACAATATCTATATCTGTCTCCAATACATACTTCCTCAATTCATCATGTTTGCTGACTAGACTTTGAATATTTACACACATGATTTTTAGTTGCTATTCTGTATACATGATTTTACTTTTTCTGGTTTCTTCTGATTTTAATAAACATTGACAAGCTCGATCCCATACAGTATGGTTACAGTCCAATTGAAGATTATACTTTTTATTTGCTCGCACACAATTTGCACATTTGACAGCTTCTTCATTACAATCCTTCTGTTCGTGTTCTTGGCTACATTTGGGACATGTTAGTTTTTGTGTACATTCCTTTGATACATGGTTGTAACCACAACATTTATAACATTTCTTCAATCTAACAAATTCATAAAGTTTGCATGTATAAAGACCAATATTCACCACTTGATAATCTATCAACAACTTAAAGGTATCTGCATCCAGTTGTACCAACATATTAAACTTTTTATTGCACTCTGCAGACAAGTGTATTATGTCAAAAACAAAGTTCTCCTTGTCTTGATTCAATCCATTTTGTCTTATTATTCTATCTTTCAATATCTCATTATTTCGGGGTAGGTATGCAGGTATATTTACAATTTTCAACATTGGGTTTCTTTTCTTTGGCTCAGATACAGTATATTCTGCGCCCATATCCTTTTCTATTTTCTTCCTAACTTTATCTGCATCCACCTTTTTCTTACATTGCAACAGGTACCCTCCGTCCCGTATATTCCTACCAATCTGAACATCGACATTTAACTCTAATGGATCAATCTTCTCTGTAAGTACTTTTCTTACTTCACCATGTATTTTCTTTTCCTTTGGCCTTACAACCAATATCTCATTCTTATTCCTTACTATACTACTATATGACTTTGTAGACTTTGGCTGTTCTGTCCTAACCTTATCTTCGTTTCCGGCTTGATCTTTTGTGTTTTCCATTAGCATTTTCTTCATTTCCGATATTTCATTCCTCATTTCTTGAACATTTCTTAACAACATTGGTAACTCCTCTATAAAACTCTCACATTGACCGCATAACAGGGGAACTTTAAAACCTAAGTGTATTCTAGGTCAGTAGATACAGAAATAAATTAAGGAGACGTATTCAAACTGGAATTGACGCTTTGAGAAATGATGACGAAATGCTCCAAAGAGTTCCATTTAATTTTTTAAAACTTATTAATCTTTGTATACACGAAAATGGAGGTAATTTTGAACATTTGTTAAAAGCGTTTTTTTACAATTAAATTAAATTAACTTTTTGTTGTTGATAAATCTCTTTCTTATTGACTATTTTTACTAGAGAATAAAATTAACAACACATTTATGTATTTGTTTTTTTTTTTAGTTGTTAGTGACAGTTATTCTAATTTAACGCCTTCGCTTCCAAATTGTGTTCAATTATTACAATAATTTAGACCTGGCCATACACGAAGTAAATTTTTTAAATCCAGATATCTCAAAAACGGCTGCTCAACTCAACGTATACCTTTTTAGGTAAAATACGTTGGAGAATAATAATTTTGATTTAAAAATTAAATACACGGCTCAAAAAAGTTATTTCGTTTTAAATGTGTGCATGGTACCGCAGGAAATACACGGCTCAAAAAAGTTATTTCGTTTTAAATGTGTGCATGGTACCGCAGGTGGCGCCCTCTAAATTTTACAATAAAAATGAGAGCAGATTTTAATTTTTCACCCCACAAAACCCCCCCTAGCCGAATATTGTGACAATACACGAATTATTAAAAAAATTATTTATAAAAAACTAAAACCAAATTGAACTTTTGACACTCTGTATCTCCAAAATCATCCACTTTTGGACTAAGGTAAATTGGGTTAGATCATCATATTTAGGTCTCAGGAATTTGTGGTAGCGTTTTTTCGCACCTTTTGGTCTATATCGTTAATAAAACTACAAACTGTGTTGTAAAGGTTAAATCTAATATGATTTTTTTTTGTTAATTTATTAGCAAGGGGTTAACAGAAAAATTTTAAGTATTGTTCAAATAAGAGAAAGAAGTTTGTCCTATCGCCACGTGCAACGTCTCGCATATTGTTCAGATACTTCAGTAAAACTACCAACAAAATTCTACCGAATATTTTACTGAAAACCTTACCGTTTGCGAAATTCTTCCTCTAGCTGCAGTTTCACGTTTTCTCTTTTAGCGTCTATTAGCAATAACTGACCTTCCATTTGAAACTGGTTATATAATTCATTAGTTATGCTGTCTTCCAACATTTGTTTCTGATTAACTCTGTCTAAACAATAAAAAAAGGCAGATTGAAAATAGTTATTTACGCAACTAGTACCTGGCGATGAGACTGGAGGGAATTCACTTTATGTGCGGTAAAAAAAAGTTACCACGTGAGTTATACAGGGTATCCCAAACTCGATGGTAAATTAGGAGAATCTAGAAAACGAATATAAATATTGTGCTGAAATTTTGGAAACCCCCGTACATATTATTCGACTTCTTGATTCTGCGGTTAAATTTGTGTAACTTTTATTAAACATGTCCTATATCTATCTCCCATTGTTTCTTCAATATTAATTATTTTGTTATTTTTTGTTGCCAAAACAGGGATAACAAAAAATCAAATATCGTAGGTATACATATAATGGAACAATCTCAAATTTTTGAAATATTTAAACAATATACAGGTATTTGTGTTGTATAACCAACTTGGAAAATATTTTATACATGGTGCTCAAAAAATATTTTTCGGTGAGCCATTCCAAAAAAATGCTAAAAGTCACTTTTTTCAAAAGAAACACCCCATATAATATTAAGCCAGATGATATAGTCGAAAATTCCCGATGTATCGGTATAACATGTTTCTATACCTATTCTATCGTTTTTGACTAATAAGGATTTCTATTGATAAGGAATTAATGTTCGCTACTAAAAATTTAAAATTAATATAAATAGGATGCCATGACACGTTTCAGAAACAAAAAATGTACATAGTTAAAAGTAATTTTTGTAATTCAGAGTTAGTTACCTGCGTCCTACTTCGCTATAAATAAGAGCAGTTTAAATTACTAATACTAGTACTAAAAGTACTAAAAAATGAATTTAAATCAGGAACAAAATTTTCTCCTACAACTAATAGCTTCGTTGTTTAAGGCCATTTACAAGTAGATACTGATGAATCGTTGTAATCATAATATGTTCATATATGTGCTCTTTGAATTTTTGCTGGATCCAATTCTTAAAAGGCGTGTGTCATCCTATTTCGCAGATTCTCTTTTGTTCCCACAGGTGTCCTAAACCCGCGTTGGCCAATCTCAAGGACTATTACGTCTTAACCATCGATTTTCAAAGATATTTTTGAGGCGTTAAATTTTCGTCATAAATGTAAACTGAAAATTTGCCATTCATTAAAAAACAAGACACATTAAAACTAAAATTTTTGCTGATATCCTATTTCTTTAATATAAAGATGATTTTCTTGAGGCCAAAAATGATTGTTGCCCCGATTAAATACACCCTCACGTGAATATTTGGATTCGTCAGACCAAATATTTTTTTTTGAGAAAGTCGGGATCTTTGTAGGTCCGAGTTAGTAAAATTTTGAAAACATCTAGACGTTTTGGTAGATCGTCTTGTAGCAAAGCTTGTAGCGTAATAAATTAGAAATCCTGCATATTATGCTCATGAAGAATTGTACAAATTAAAGAGTGAGATATTCCTATATCATTCTCAACGCTGAATATTGAGGAATGAGGAAAGGCACGAAAATACCCTCCAACGGTTATTTCATTTTTTCATCTCCAGTCGCTGGTTCTTTTTGCTCTGTTGGGGCAGTATTTCTTGCAAAATTAATATAATAAAATTAAGTTCAATTCTTCTAAATTTCCTCAGATTTATTGGCGGTAAATTTGGATAAAGTTCATTAAATCTCCTGCAGGTACTTGCCATGTATATTTTTTGTTTCTGAAACCAACCTGTCATGGTGTCACGGGAACCCATTCATTTTAAATTCTTAATAGCGAACATTAGTTTCTTATCAATAGAAATACTTATATGTCAAAAACGATTGACATAGGAATGGGACCATGTTATACTCATACATTGGGAATTTTCTGCCCTATCATCTGGTTTAATAATATACGGGGTGTTTCATTTGAAAAAAGTGACTTTTGGTATTTTTTTGGAAAGGCCTACTGGAACATATTTCTAAAGTTAGTATCCGGTAGAGAAAGAACTGGCAACGCCGGATTAAAAAAAAATGTTTTTAGAGGCTAGAATACTATGCCTAACCAAAATTTCAGCACGATATTTATATTCCACCACAGTTGCCGCACGCTTCTATATAAAATCATGTTTCTACTTTGGTTTCATAACAGAGCTGTTTCCGTCCGTATCTTATTATCTTCCAGATGTAACTCGAAAGCCGGAAATATAGTACTTCCGGTTTGATCGGAAGTTGGCACTTTTGGGAAGATAATAAAAAAGTAAGATGGGGACATGTCAGCCATTTTTCTCTAAGACGTCCGTTAGAAAGCTAGAAGCTGTCGAAGTTCAAAAATGTAATTTTTTAAAAGTCGATATCTCGGAAACTTTTAAGCTTATTTCGACTTATAATGCACTTATTAAAAAATAATTGTAGCAATAATTTTATATACAGGGTGGTCCTTAAGTAATGGGACACAGAGCAGCAGTAAATTATTCACTTCAAAACATAACGATTTAGCGCAATTTTTATAATCCGAAAATTTATATTAAGACAATAGCAAATATTTCGAAAACTATCAACTTTAGCGTTATTTGACAAGAGTACCTTTTTTACGTAAAAAAGTCGTAAGGTTATTAATTAGGAGTGATAAGTCTTATTATACCTAGTGACAACAAGTTATTGCAGTTCAAAAGTAAGAAAAGTGCTGCTCGTAGCGCCCTCTATCCGATAGAAGAAAAATGAGCCCAGATTGTTATTTCCCGCCCCAAAAAACCCCCTACACCAAATTTTAACCCAATGCTCCGAAAACTTTTGAAAATATCTAAAAAACTCGAAATAATTTTTTTAACTTTGACACCCTGTATCTGTCTTAATATAAATTTTCGGATTATAAAAATTGCGCTAAATTGTTATGTTTTGAAGTGAATAATTTACTGCTGCTCTGTGTCCCATTACTAGGGTGTCCCATTTAAAAATATGTATGTTTACGTTGTGCCGATTTTGTGAAATACCCTGTATATTCGAAAATAGTTTCACAATATAGTACCTTATAATAGGTATTACCCTGTAGCAGATCGAAATCTCGATCTCTAACAGTATATAATTTAGGGACCAAGGAAGCTTTTATTGTACCCTGCAACTTTTGTAGTTACCATTTTTGCTTATACCATCGGATAAAATGTGGTGGGGGGGAGTTCATTAATTGGTGGAACATTTAGTTATTCTGGTGCACATATTTTTTTTTTAAAGGAGCAAAAATTATTTTAATATAAATGCATTAAATTTATTAACAGAGTTCTGGTTTAAATTGTTTATTGAAAAAACACAAAAAAAATGCATGATAATGCCAATTGTGTCCTTTTTGTTGTAGAAATGATAAGGAAATTTATTCAAAGAATACAGTTTGTGCTCTTAACACACAATCGGACCTATGATCAAACACACAAGTTAACTTTTAACGTAGGTACCGTTTCCATGACAACAACCGAGAAAAGCCTACTTGTTAATTTTTCACTGTGTGGTTGAAAAGCAGCTAGTTAGCGTCTAGAGTTAACTTCTGTGTTTGATCATAGGGCTGATTATAATTTAATTAAACCCACGTTGGAAGAGAAATTTTATTTTAATTTTCTTACCTTCATTCCATGCTTGCTCAAACTGATCCAGTTCTTTATCCAACATTTTCGCGACTAAAGGGCCAATGTATTTAATACTACAAGTCCACAGGATTAGTGCTGATAACCCATGGTAATAATAATGTTCCAATACATAATATTCCTTGCTCACCAGGAATGTTGAAAAAGTCAGCATAAATGTGCCAAATCCTGTTACTCCCGTTTTTGGAATGAAGACGCGCCACCATTCTTCCGGTATAAAGCAGAAAATAACCTGGCAAAATATAACCTCATAAACCTAGCAGTACAAGATGCTCGAAATTGTATTTTTTGTTGTTTTGTTAGCATAATGTTAAACCAACAGAACAATATCATAAATAACTAACCATGTTAAAATTAGACTAATTTAAAAGTGTATTTTTGCAATCGTTTGTTTCTTAACAACTTTTCTTATTATATAACTGTTACCATTTTCGAGATTAAATTAAATTTTTTTTTAAAACATGACCTGCCGTAAATGCTCATAATTTTGAACTCTGACCTAAGGCACTAAAATACTTATTAGACGGTTTTTGGGTTATTGCCAAATCTTAGTTGCACTATCCAGGGCGGTCTAAAGATATATTGTGTTACTTGAAAGAATGTCTAAAAGTAGATTTTCTCCCTTGTATATTATTCCTGGTTTGAAGAGGTGCTGCAATTTGTTCTTCATGTATGTATGCTATACACACTCCATGACAATGGATTTACCGATGTCGTGGGTTTATGTTATTTAAACTGAGCCTACGAGTTATCACAAATTATTTAAAAATGCTACAATAACTCAGCTTCTTTTGGTTCGCCTCAACACAGAAATATCAACATTTTAAACACATTTGGGATTACCACAATCCTTCATTTTGTAACCATTTTATGAGTTACCTGAACTCAGTTTTTGGATTGGGGAAACTTACTAACTTATTTTAAAGTGCCGTTTTGACCCAGACGTGCTTTATTTTAACTCATTACCATGTGTAAATTATTTTGAGTTGAAATAAGTCATAAAGACTGCTCTAAAAACCCATGTCGAGGGTAAATTACCGATCGAAAGGTCACGGAAAGTTCCGAACTTGCGCTCGTGCCGATTTGGCGCGGTAACTTCATCCTATTGTTATTAGTACCTCGTGCACGTTTAGAGCTTGTTCTCATACAGGTGCGTGAAAATGAGGATACTCCAACTTTAGGACAGATTAAATCTATAGTCGTTAAGTAAGCTAGAACAACTGAAAGGTCCAGTTTTGATACTTCGAATCATGAATTAATCTAGCCCGAGTAGTAACGCATCACAACTCCGATATTGGTCTCTGGCAGCTTAAACAGTGAATTGCTGCAGCCCACGTCGCATGTGTTCGTCAAACCCAGTTACGATTAGCTAAGCTAGCTAGCTAAAACAACCCATCTTCAGGGCTATAATAACTCATGAACAGTGATTTGATGCAATTTCTTTGATTTAGTTGCCGTAATTCAGAGGTCTGAGCTGTCCCCTATTAGCAACACGCGTCGGTCTAGGATAACTCATATTTGAGTTATGTCAACTCGAGATTTCGCTCAGTGCATATACTTAACTGTAGTCAAGTTTCTGCCTTATAAGCATTTATTCAAAAAGTTCCTTGAAAAAGTTATTCCTATTCGGTTTTTAGCTAGTGTACTAGGGCGTATCATGTCACTGTTTTCGAAATTGGCCTCCGAGATCACCCGATCTTAATCCATTAGATTTTTACATGTGTGGTATGTTTAAAGAAAAAATTTACAATTTACAAATCTGACACAATTTTATCCTAGGTTTGGTGAGGTAGGTATTATATCATCCTCTTATAATTGTAATCTGGACCAAGCCCTCTTGGATGGAAATAATTTTTGTTTGCACAGTATATTTTCGCAAGAACATGAAAACTATGAAAAAAGCCTCTGCGACAACTATTGCCAATATGGCACCCGAACGATCAAAATATTATCAATATAATTGGCTCCGCCCAACATATTTTCGAGCTGCCGAAAATTCATTAATATATTGACAATATTCAAAAGTTAGCCCTTAATTATTAAACTGTTAATAGCATTGTCAATATCATAAATAAATAATGTCAATACCGGCAAAAAATATTGACAAGCTGCTTTTGCCAGATGGTCATTATTTAGTGCCAATACAATATATCCAGTTTTCGGCTTGCAATAACAATTGGTTTATTGTCCTTCCAGACTTGCCCCTCCTCACGTTCCGGTATGGTTCGCCTTATGGGTTCTGTGGCTATAGAAGGAATGCGAATAAAAAAAGAGACATGTACCTGGTCTGCTAAGTATACCAATAAATTTTAAATAAAAATTACCTAATTTTATGATGATTAGACCGCGTATGAGTTTTTTCCCGCCCACGCCTTCCCACGGCAGCCGCTTCTAGTCGATGAAATAATTGTGGTGGACACATAAATAAAATAATGCCTAAAAAATGTGTGTTTCACTGTGTTTCTTTTAACCTGTTGCCACTGACAGTGGACAGTGGTGTGGTTCAATTATTAAAATAAGAGGAAGTAAACTTAGTTTATTAACTTATAAAATATTAATATGAAACGAGGCACGCCTATTTCGCTACAGTTAAACCTGACTTTTTTATGCCTTTTACCCCCCCTGTCTCCTTAGCCGTCGTAGCCACAGACTCTTAAGGCGGACTACAAGCACCTCACGTCAAAATATAATATTCATTAAACATTCGTACTGGAACGTGATGGACCAATGCGCGACAACCTTTATAGAGACTTTACTATTTTACATTTTTTAGATACGTAAGTTCAAGAGTCCTATAAGATTGTTTATTTACAATATAATTCTAAGATTGCGTACAATATATGTTTAAAACAATAATATACTACAGCTTTAAAATAGCGCCATATGGCAAAGTATACAACATATGCTACCTACCTTTCCGGGCTCCTGCCTAATAGGCCTAGTTGCTGCAATTGCTCCTCCATCAGATGCTCCTCCCCCAGATGCTCCATCATAAGAAATTGTTAATTCATTAGAAAGAATTCCTGAGTAATAAGCAGTATTATCTTGATGTTTAGCAGGTCCAGGTGTTTCATCTTTTTTTGGATTACTTGTACTTTCTAGGGGCGCCTTTTCAGATATCGCACCTTGCAACTGGTTGAAGGAATAGGTGGTCCAGTTTTGTAAATCAGGACCTTTCATTATAAAAGAAAACTGAGACTAAGAAATATTTTGTTAAATTCAAATTATTCCATGTGTGAATATAAAAAATACATTACATAATATAATATGATAAAACAATAAAATTTGTAAGACAGTACCTACTGAAAAAAGAAGTAAGTAATATAAAACAATCAGCACTGACAAAAATAGAATTATAAGTAGACAAGCACTGAGTACTAATAATTATAATTGATCGGTAAAACACTAAAATTAAAGTTAGAGATGGATATAGGTGTCAAAAGGTTTCTGAAATTACTATTATTGTCTATTAAATGATCCAATAATGATTTCTTAACCTGGTACTTTTTTTATAATCGATTTAAAGGCGTTATTCTGCCACATAGAGAGCAGCAAAATTTTCTTACCACTTTGTAAAGTAATTTTATCCAAGTGAATAGGACATTTGCCAGCTACCTTATTTGCAGGAGTAGTGAATAATGTGTTACATTCTTTTGATAGGCGACTACGGAGGACTGCATCTTTCTCCTTTTCTATACCAACTTGCTTTAAAACTTTTTCCTCAAATTCAGCGCATTCTTCATAGCTTTGTGCGATAATATTTGCGGATTCTTGCAATAATTTGGTTTTCTTGTCTTCTAATATTCTGTTTTTTTGCAATTTTTTTAGTTTATCACTGCAATAAAGTTTGTAAAATTGTGTAAATTTCGGCTTTAGAACAGAGCACTGCCTTATTTTTGGGAACATCATGGACGACATTAAAGTCAGATTTCTCAACTCTTTAGTGTTACAAATGACAGATTACCGCACAGAACTGAAAATTAGGAATTGCCGCTGGAACTAATCGGTATGTAAAACCAAAGACGTTCTTATCCCAGAATAAGAAAGTTAGTTTAGGATTTTGTTTTTATTTTATAAATTAATCAAGAAAGGGGAAATACATGGAAAGTCAAGAGATCAAATTTGTAAATGGCGGGTAACTTGGATGTATTAAAAGTTGCCTAAAGAGGCCAACATTTCAGAATAATTTTAATCGTTGTTTTTAACATTTTTGCACTACCCAGCGCCTTACGCTTACTTACTCTATATGATAATGATAAAGGGTCATCTTTGAAATCCCCCTTATGAAACTTTGGGACCCTCGACCTTTTTTTCCTGTTGTTTCTTTATCGTGAATGTAATAATTTTGACTAAATCTCCGCCCGTAGGTAGATTTAACCAGCCCCTTACCGGTTCGTTAGGTCAAAATCTATTTAACAACATAACCTAAGACCTTAGTCTTGAATTTTTGTTCGGCGGATCCACGGATTTATTAATTGGATTTAGTAGGTGTTTAGTAGTTTTGATCTCATATTTTTAAAATTTGTAATGGACCCAAATCTGTATAATGAAATTACCAAAGTTATGCGAAACTTTAATGGTCTTTCAAGAAATTGCACCAAAAAGTTGCAGGAATCCTTCCCAAAGTAAGTATATACAATTTACAATTTGGTAGCATATTCCTTCGTTTGTAACGTTGATTTTTAATTCAAACAACTAGGAATTATAGGAAATGAACTTACTATTTAATATGATATTTCAGCCTAAGCGCTGATACTTTATACAGTATTCTAAGCCTAGAATATCAAAGGAAAATGCGAAGCAATTATGGTAAGAGTCAGTACAGCCGAAACAAATATTGGGATCTCTATAATAAAGGCATTAGAAACAACGAGCGTCCTGGAATTTTAGTTAAATTAGCAGAAATGTTTGATATTGCCCCTTGCCTGATAGCCAAATTAGTTTTGCAAAAGTATTTTGATGATCAAGAGGCAGAAAAATATCCTGAGAAGAAGGAATCATCGGTCAATGTTAATAATTACTTGAAGAATACTTATATGATTCCTGATTCTGATTTGGCCTATGAAGTGTTTTTGGTTAGTACTTTGCAGTTTGGAATTTTAAATAAATTTTATAGAAAAACAAATACCTAACATTTTTTTAGTGCTCTGTTTTTGACAATCTGTATAGTCCGCTGGCAGATGCAATGAAAATGTGAGTATAATTTTTTTAGTTGTCCAAAATTCCTTAGTTTGCTTAAATTGGAATAGCTATAACTGTCTTACTACCTGAAATTAATTCCAAGCTTTTATAGGTCGTTAGGCCAACAATATGAAATTCGTCTTCACAAGGAAGCAATCAGTTTAGGGCTAGCTTTTCGTGATGAGGAATATTTAAGAAAATATGGGTATGACAAGACTCCTGATTTAAAGTTGGAAGTTCCAGTTGCCATTGATGGTTTTGTTATAAGCTGGATTGAGAGTAAAGCTTTGTTTGCAGATGATGAATTGCATAAGGACTACATGAAAAACCAGTATTTAAGTTATTGGAATCGGTAAGTGTGGTGGATAGCGAGGAAAAAGTCTTATTGTTCTAAACTTAGTCATTTTTAAAATTTGAAAATCAACATCACTCCCGCCATAATTTTAATATTCTCAAAAATATACTTCTTGAATAAATACAACTTATTGTTTTGTGGGCAGTATGGTCTTAGGTCAGGGGGATCAACACAGGATACGATCTTAACAACTATCAAGAGTATAATAAAAAATTTGGATGAAAAGAAGCTAGTTACTGGCTTGTTTTTTTTGACTATGCAAGGGCTTTTAAAATGGTGGATTATTCAATACTAAAATCCAGGTTATATTCTTATGGAGTGAGGGGACAGTCTTCTGATTGGATATCCTCCTATCTTAATGATAGGCAGCAGAGGGTAGTCCTGAGAACGGGAAGTGGGGAGTATGCTTCTGAGCCTTTGACTGTAGATATGGGAGTTCCACAGGGAAGTGTCCAGGGACCGCTTCTTTTTCTTGTATTTATAAATAATATCAGGGACAGTAAGGTAAATGAAGTGGAACGTCTCACAATGTTTGCAGACGATATATCTGCTATAGTAACCTCATTGAATGTGAATCATTTAAGTCATAAGGCTAGTGATTGTGCTTCGAATATGCAGTTCTTCAGTGACGAAAGTTAACTCTTACTAAATCTATCAAAGAGTGAAGTTGAAATTGGTCCACTACTATCGTGGAATAATAGTGTAAATGATATCTTGACAAAAATGTCCCGTTGTTCATTTGTATTATGGCGTTTAAGATCATATGTTAATAGACCAATACTTTTGTTCTATAATTATGCCTATGTTAACTCGACACTGTCCGTATGGAACGGTATGTTGGGATAATAGCAAAAGGATCACTGAGGTTTTAATATCACAGAAAAAAATAATAAGAACAATTAATTATGTTTAAAGAAACGACGTTCTCATGTCGTCATTTGTTTAAGGATCTAAACTCTAAACATTCTTACTGTAATATCAATATACATATTGCAGTACTCTCTTCTGTAAGAGATAATATCCATACTTTCCAAAATGAAAATGAATGTTGTGCAATTGTTATTTTATTTTAAAGACATTTTGTTTTTTTCTGTCAGAGCAAATATCATGAATTACTGATCAAATTGTGACTGGATAAGTAAATAAATAAATAAATGTTCCCATGAAGATTCAGCGAAACACACGCACACACGGTCGTTCATAGGTAGAGCCGACATAAGGTCATTTAGGTATATTAAAAATAGCACAGGTCCTAAGACTGTGCCCTGTGTCACACCAATACTGATGTCACCTTCATTACTCAGTATTCCATTGATTTTTACTTGTTGGCTTCTGTTTTTTAGGTATGACTTGAATAATTCAATTTTATTTCAAGTTATCAAAATGTTTGCAATTCTTATTCACGTCAATCCACAGTAAAATTAATTAAGAATGTGTATAAAAATAAGGATTAAATTAATTAAAATTATATAAGATAAAAAAAAAAGTGATCTTAGTTAACAAACAATTATTTCACAAGACAATTAAAATCACATACAAAGCAAAAACATCACTAACATTAGGATATTATTACATCGACCACTAGGAACTCATCCATGCTGTAGTATGCATTTTTGATCAGGTGTCTCTATTCATAGGCTGTGCCTCTGATACCAACATTCCATGCTTTCCAAAGCAGTACTGAATGTACCACAGTGTCGAAGGCATGTGCCAGATCTATAAAAATATGTGTGGTTTTGTAACCATCATTAAAGTTATTTGTGACATATTCTGTCACATGTTGTACAGCAAATTTGTTTTTCTAGATAGGTGTATAAACGTAATTTAATACATTTCTTAAATAATTTATTTATAGTGCTTGTCAGCGCTATTGGTGGATAGTTTTCTTGATGTTCTTTGGTTCCTGATTTGAAAATTGGGGTTATTATTGTTTTTTTTTAAAGTGTCCGGGTAGGTATCCTGGTCTAAAATTAGGTTTATGATATGAAGGTAAGGGTTTACATAATTAGGAACTGTTGGATTTTAAGATTTTTGTTGAACTGTTATTTGGTCCACAAGAAGCACCATTTTTTTAGAGATTTGATTTCTTTATTTATTTCATTGATATTTATGGGAGCTAGAAAGATACTTGATTCTATTATTTGTAAAATTGTTATTATTGTTTATTTTTTTTTGACAAGTTTCCCCCATGTTTTAATAGTAGCCTTGAATCTATTCCAAAGGTATTCACATTAGTGTCCCTACAGAAAATCTCAGAATCATTATTAAATTGATTTAAGTTAAAAAGAGAGTCCAAATTTAAGACAACCTGATCTTTATCCAATGAGGGGGAGTTATATAATAATATTACAACGAGATCAAAATTGTGTTGATTATTGCTGAAGGTGAAATTAAAATTGGTTATATCGAAGTATTTGTACAGTACGGTTAAGATCTGATTCAATGAGTATTACTGTTCTATCAAAGCTGTTAATTTGATTTTCATTAAAAAATATATCATAACCTTCCAATCTAAAGTTTTGGATATCATGAATTCTATGACTCTCAGGGCGTATAACAATCCCAAATGGTACGTCTGAATTCCTCAAAAAAGCTACCAATTTATCATAGTACCAGCTCAGTTCACAGATCATATAATATTAATTGATTGGACATGTTTTAAACAGAAACAAACTTTAACATAGAAATTGAACAGAACATTTAAAATACTATCTATAGTTCTATAGTTTAACTAAGTCATCTACCTCACTCTCCTGCCTTATCCTAATCACCTCACTATCCCCTGATTTTCGGACAAATACTTTGTCTTTACGTGTCCATATATACAGTGAGTCCTAGAATTAATGTCTAAATTCGTTTAAAATTCAGCGGTGTGTGTTTTTTTGGATTTTTATTTCTTACTGTGGTTTTTTTAATGGCAAATTCATGTATACAGGGTAGCCCAAAAATAAGCTACGACCATCAACTGAATTTTTTCAAATGAAAACATCCATTTTTTTTTCATTTTACCATGTCCTATACCTAAAATCAACAGTTATCGAAAAAATTACAATTAAACAGAAGACCTGTTTATTTAAAAAGAACAGAACAAATCAAATTAAATGTTGAAAATGTGCGCCATTTATTACGGCTTGACAGTATCCAAGGCGATCAATAAACTTTCTTTGCACGTTTTCAATCATTTCCGGAGTTATGGCACGCACCTCTCTTCGGATCCTCTCTTTCAACTCCTGCAGATTGTTTGGCCCGTCAACAAATACTTTTGATTTGAGGTAACCTCACAAAAAGGAGTTCAGCGGAGTTAGGTCTGGCGACCTAGCAGGCCATTCGATAGGTCCTCTCCTTCCAGTTTACCGATTAAGAAAGGTTTCGTCCAAAAATGTACGCACAGTGGCAGCGTTGTGTGGAGAAGCACCATCCTGCTGGAACATCAGTTCATCGTCAGGCGAGTCTGGCTCAAATGGATTCGAAATAAAGCCACTAATGCTGGAATTTATTCTAGTTGGAGAAACTTGCGATATACTTGTCCAGTTCAGAGAAAAATGGATCAATTACTCTTCCGCGCACTATTCCACATCACATATTTGTTTTTTGAGGGAACTGCCTGTGAATCTTCATCTCCATCATCCGATGCGGATTTTCTGTTGCCCAATAACGACAATTTTATCTATTCAATTTCCATTCAAACAGAACGTAGCTTCATCGGAAAAAATAATATTTTTTACTAAATTGTTATCTAGATTGCATATATTTTGTATGCGTTCACAAAACTCCGCCTATCGAAATCATCTTCAAATAACTCATGCACTGGAATAACTTTGTATGGGTGATATTTGAACTATTCGGTGAACAACAGATTTCCGCATGTATAAATACTACACTAGTACATGGATTTTCTTCCAAGGAAAGCAAAACGTCAGGTTGCTCATTTTTATCTCGAGCAGGACGACCAGATTTAGGCAAATGTCTAATATGACCGAATTCTCTAAATTTAGCCTCTACTGTACTCACCACGGAGGATGTATTTCATTGAATAATTGAGCTGTTTCTATTTGAGTACGTGTCACCAAACCCAACCATGCATAGAATTGAATACGAAGAAATACGCTTGACAATTAAGCTGGATTTATAAACTCGGAAAGTTGGCGAGGTTGAGGTTCAGCTGGCGTTGGAAATAAGAGTTTTAATTTAAACTAAAGGAAACACTCAGTTCAATTTATAAACTCAGTTCGTGCAAAGTTCGTAAGTTTCGAAAAGTTCAATATAACCAATTTTTATGTTCGGAGTTCGAGAGGTTCGTTTTGACCAATGAAGACGCTATTTTAAAGTCATGTGGTTACAGCGAAATGTCAAATGTCTTTTATTTGTCGCGTTTGGGCTCTTCGGTGTTTACATCGCCCTTCCGTCATTTGTATTTGGATTTTCTGTTTGTTGTAAGCTTAGTATTGGGTTTTGCGCCAGAAATGGATAGTATAGAGAATAATGACACAATTTTATTGTTACTCGAGTTAATCCAAAATTATGAATTTATCTACAACTTAGGCCATAGAGATTAAAAAAGTAATATATAATATAATATAATAATATCACTTATTAAAAACTGGAACATAACATACATTCTTGTATATTTAAAAAAACTGTGGTGCATCCTAAGACCTCATATTTTTAAAATAATCATATCTACCTGCCCCTATTCTCCTCAGATTTATTGGTCGCATTTTAAAGCGGCGATTGCTACGCCCTCTCCTATAAGCCGCGTAAAACAAAAATGTCGCCGCAAACAGGGTGTAATAATATATCAGATATGGAACTGGATAATACTCCACCTGAAATTACGAATATTGCGAATAAATAACTTAATTGCTTTGTACAGATTTTATTTGTTTTTATTCGTACTTTTTGGTCGTGGAGAAAATATAGTCTGCTACTCGGTTAGAATGAAAATTCGATACTCGTGGTTCCTCACGCTCGCTACGCTCGGATCGAATTTTCATTCCAACCTCGTTACAGAATCTACTATACCACAGCACGGAACTCAAAAACGATTTTATTTTTATTTGGAATCGAACAAAATTATAAACAAAGAAAATAATAATTTGCAATCTGTCAAAATTTTCAAAAATTTAATGTCAGTATTCTGTATCATTCTATTGAACAAAAATTTCAACCAATCAAACAACAACTTTTTGAACTTCGCTACTGACTTTATAAATGTCATATTCTGGACTGTCAAATATCGAGCCTCACCAACTTGAACATAACTTCAAACTCGCCAACTTTTCGAGTTTATCACAAAAATTAAATAAAAATTAGATGTTTTCATTTGAAAAAATGAAGTTGATGGTCGTAACTTATTTTTGGGCTAATCTGTATACATAAATTTACCGTAAAAAAAACACATTAAGAAATAAAAATCGACGGGTCCGAGCGTTTTTGCAAAAAACACCGCTGAATTTTAAATGAATTTAGACATTACTTCTGGGACTCATTAACCTAAACATGATGTTTTTTCAGTAGTCTATCCTTTTTGAATATGCCTCCTGTTTCTTCTGTTTCTTTACTCATATCTTCATTTAAATAGTGTCTCCGTGAATATCACAGTCGCTAGACTGAATTTTACCCTTTTGTTTCCTGTTTGACATAAATGTATTTCCTATTTCCTTTGATTTTCATACTGTTTTGCATAGAATCTGATGTCATTTTTGAGGTCTCTTATGTCAGTACACGATTATGCGTAGTTGCTCAACAAGGTTGTCCAGTGATTTTTGGGATCCATTAGGTTTTGTGTTTGGGATGGGTTGGCAATTATTTTTGTTGCTGTTATTAGGAGTACCAGTTATACACTCGCCGGCTCAAAATTCCGCCACCCTGAAATTTTGGCCAAGTTTGATGTTTTATAACTTTTTTATTTTTATCCATTTATTGTGTTTTTCTTTAGTTATTTTATAAAGTAACATTTTTCAATTAGGCTATATTATACAGGAGTAAATGAAACTGTTCTTTTTTGTCGTAATTTCAAAACACCCTGTAGGAAAATTAAGGCTGATAATTTTATTTACATACTGTTTCTTGTAATCTTTGATGTACTCTAAACATTTCGTTTTTTGATTCATTCCATTGTCTCATTTCTGCTGCGAGCTGCAAAATTTTAAATGAAACGCCGCTTTGAGCCTTTTTTTTATTAAGAAAAACAAACACTAGGTAATTATATCATAAAGTTAATTAACAAAAACAATTCTAATAAATAATATTCTTCGGTCAGCGCCAGTCGTAAGTCTTGCAAGGTTTGTGGTTGTACAGGACGACGGCGAATGGCCCTTTTAAGTTGATCCCAAAGATGTTCGATTGGGTTGAGATCCGGGCTACATGCGGGCCATTCCAATCTTGGAAGTCCAATTTTATCCAGATATTCGCTTACTACATGTGCAACGTGAGGTCTAGCATTATCATGCATTAATGTAAATTGGTTCCCAATGAAAGGAGCAAATAAAAGAACAACTTCTTGGATGATTTCCTCACTGTAACGGGGGGCGGTTAGAGCTCTAGTTTCAACAAATACAATGTTGGTGCTTGCTTCATGAATGAAGCCCAGCTTCTGCCAATCTTCTACGTATCGTTCTTTCACTTACATTTACTCGACGAATCATTTACAAGTCATTTTTTAGACACACAGCAGTAGATCTTCGATCTCTTAAAGAACTAACGGTGACAAAGTGATCATCAGCTGCAGTGGTCATTCTCCTTCTGCCAGAGCCTCGCCGCCTAATAAAAATTCCCGTCTGTAAGTACCTATTCCAGGCATCTCGAACTGTATACCGCGCGATTCTCAGAGTACGGGCGACATAACTTTTGCTACGGCCATCCTCTATTAACGCAACAATTCTACCCACGTCTGCTGGAGTTAATACCATATTGACACACAACAAAATATAATATTGTCACTGTCAAAACATTCTGTCACAATAATAGCGTACTTAGCCAACGTCGATAATTTTTAACCGAAAGCTTGACATACATTTTCTAAAAATAACATCGGTTTATTAAAAATTTTGCAGCTTGCAGCAGAAATGAGGTAATGGAATGTATCAAAAAACGAAATGTGTAGAATACATCAAAGATTACAAGAAACAGTATGTAAATAAAATTATCAACCTCAATTTTCCTACAGGGTGTTTTGAAATTACGAAAAAAAACAACAGTTTGATTTACTTCTGTATAATATAGCCTAATCGAAAAATGTTACTCTATAAAATAATTAAAGAAGAACACAATAAATGGATCTACAAACTGATAACAAAATCATGAGAATCGGATAAAAAATAAAAAAGTTATAAAACGTCAAACTTGGCCAAAATTTCAGGGTGGCGGAATTTTGTGCCGGCGAGTATAGATTGACATTAATGACACAGAAAGCCCTTATTTCTTGCTTTTAGAACTTTTAAGTCAATATCACTCACGTTGGTGCAGCTTACGTGACACCATTTTGAGCAATAGACATGTTGTTTATTTTTTCAGGTTTGGCCCAGGCTTAGTAATCTATTGGTTTGGCTATTTAAGTACTATAGCGGAACCGTCAGATAAACGTTTCATAATAAGGGATCATTTACCAACAAATATTAGAAAAATACTCAGTGTGAAGGAATCTACCACTGCTATTGACCCCATGGCTCCAGACCAAAATGGAAATGAGATGGAAAATTCCACAGTAAAAGAGAAATAACATGGAGGTTTGATTTTCAAAATTCATAATAATTTTAAGTCTTTTTAAAAGTGAACCTTTCAATTTTATTTATTCAGTATATCTAGTAATATTAATGTGTGTACTGGTGACGGCCAGATGCTTTCATTGAAAACACTGCCACATAACTTTATTTTCTTATAACTTTGTGCAAAATTTTAGTATATGATGTAACTTTTTGAAGGTGACTTGGCCACATAAATACATACCTAATATATTTTTTTTATATTAGCATTTTTATTGACATTATTTAGAACTCTGAATTAACCACTAAAATTTGTCATAAAAAAAGAAATTATGGTTTTATTGCGGGAATTTTTATTTAGCTTAAGCGAAGGCTATGCCACTTACCTGCATACCACAAGTCCATTATAATTATATACACATTTATTAGATAGATAATTGTTTGTCTAAGTGTACTGCTTTTCTTTAATTTATTAAGTTTATGTAATTTCTGGACTTTTCTGTATTTTATAAGGTTTAATGATTAATAATATTAAATTCAATAATCCGCTTACGCCACGGACTTATCAATCTCGAGCGACATGAGACAGGAGCATTTTGAAGTCAAAGTGAGATAGAACACGTTTTACGTTTTCAAGCTGATGACGCTCCCGTACCATTCTAGTTTGAATTTTAGTCTAGTCGTCGCTGACTAGTTAGGAAATAAACTAGCTACTATTGGGGTATGCTGTTTGATGAATGCAACTATAGAGTGGAACATTTTTAGTTTCTGCCACTTTAAATATACATTTTAGACGTATATCACTTCAAAGTTCTCGTCTCCAAAAGCAGCCATATTTAAAAACATGTAATATGAGAAAATGTAAAAATAATTCTTGACACTATACTGCATGAAATTTCGTGTGTGATTATATAATTATTGATTTCAAGTAGCCATGATTGATAGAAAATCATTTGAGGAACTTATACAGTGTGTCCAAAAAAGTTCTAGACGTATGGGAATTGTCTTTATTGTTGATTTTACGGAAAAAAGTTATTCTTTATAAAAAGTTCTGCTTGATGCGCAAATAATATTGACATATCAAAACTTAAGATATCATGTACAGGGCGGCAAAAAAATATAGAAACATAGAATTACGTTAAGAGGGAAGTACCCTCAATTTTTACTTTAGAGCAAATTGTTATAAGAAAGCATTACTAAGGACTACAAAACGTGGTCAGATACAATTTTTTTTGAAATATTTTAATTTACAGGGTACCATCAAAAACACGTTGAGCATTCATCACCTCTTGTTGGAAACCAATTACGTAAAAGAATAATGCGAGATTATTTCATGTTCTAAAATCAACCTATCTACCTAATTATCAGGAATATTAAAAACATTTAATTCCCTTAGAGCAAAAATGAATTGTGAATGTGAATAATAAACAATATTTTAGCAATTACATGATAAAAGTGATCTAAAAACAGTTACAAGAAGTAGTCCATTTTCTGTGGCGAGATTATGAAAGAAAACAAGGTCTGTCTATACCACCAAAATAAAATATATTTGTCCTTTTAGGGTGAAATAAGGGTTAAAGAGTGTACATAATTTAATTTTACATTAGGTTGTACTAGTTTTTTAATAATACAAAAAATAAATTTATAGTACTGATATCAGAGATACCCTGCATTTTATTTCAACATTCGCTTTGAACAGCATCAATTCTTGAGTCATGTTCCTAATTTGTGCCTCTTTTACCAAAAAGAAAAAAAGAAAATTTGCAACGTAGGCTTCATTACATTTATATAATTCTAAATAATAAGCCTTGAATATGGACAATTTGGTGAGTACTTGATTATTTTACCACATACAAAATTAAGTCTATATTATGAGACCATAGATTATGATAACTCCGTTATACAATTTTAAAAGGAAATAATTTTCTCCTTTCAGATGACCCCAACTTACTCAATGACGTAAATGGTTTTAACTCATTTTAATTTCCTTCTCCCCCCCCCCCCTTTTACTTTATTACTTTTCTTATTAAAATTCTGACCCACCAAATATAAATCATGTTCCCTCTTGGAGTTGACTCATGAAACGTTGATTTTATTGAATTTTCATTATAGACATAGATACATCATATCATAACTATAAATGATTCCATTTAGAATTTTGTCCTCTATTACAATTTTTACATCTAATATCCTTCATTGCTAAAAGTAGCATCATGTTAGTGATTATCTTCTGTCGAGTCCATTGGCTGCATAAGGTACACGTTATGACCATGTATTGTTGAACCACTTCGTTCCCTCTTTTAATTTGTTTTAGTTTGTTTATTTAGGTACATCCTAAAAAACATAATTCTTAATTACTTGGTTGCTGAAGATGACTTTGACTAAAGTCGAAACTAGTACAACCTAATGTCAAATTAAATTATGTACACTCTTTAACCCTTATTTCACCCTAAAAGGACAAATATATTTTATTTTGGTGGTATAGACAGACCTTTTTTTCTTTCTTTAAAAACAGATAGTTTAAAGTGAAAAATTATGTCTCCACATGCCCCCCTTCTTTTTCCATGCAAACTATAGTACGCCTTGTAATGTCTCTTACTATCCCGTATCATATTGGGAGTGATTTCTTGGACACAGTTTGTTATTACTGCTTCAAGATGTTCAATATCCTGAAAAGGTCTATGCCCATACACCAATTCTTTTAATCGGCCCCATAAAAATAAGTCCAGGGGTGTGATGTCAGGCGACCTGGCTGGCCAAGAAATATTTGAACGTCTGCCTATCCGACGGTGCGGAAATACTTCATTCAAATACCCAGTTACTGTGTTAGTACTATGGCATGGGGCTCCATCATGTTGATACCAAATTGTACGTATTATATTAAGTGGCAGTTCGTCGAGAAATTGAGACAACTGGTTCCTTAAGTCCAGGTAAATGGCAGCATTTATATTTTGTTGGGAAAGTATGGTCCAATGATCCGATCATTAAAAATGCCACGCCAAATATTGGTTTTAAATGAATATTGACTATGGCATTCGATTATAAAATTTGGATTGTTGTCACTCCACCACCGACAATTTTGGGAGCATACCACGCCGTTGGAAGTAAACATGGCTTCATCTGTAAAAAATATTTTTCTTGCAAAAAAAGGATCAACTTCACACTCGCCTTGGAACCACGCGCAAGATAGGAAACGGGATTCAAAATCTCTAGGAAGAAGCCTGTGAATGTATTTCGGTTTATATGGATGAAATATATTTACTTTTAAAATATTACTAGCAGTAGACTTTTTGACGTCAACTGGAATAGTTTTTGACAATTTTCTTAAAGAAATTTTCGGGTCTTCGATAACCGCTTGCATTACATTGAGTTGCTTTTCTTCTGTTGTGGACCATTTGTTGTGTTGTTTCTTAAATACATTTTCGACGGAACCAGTAGCTTTAAATTTATTCATTACGTTTGCTATAGTGGGGCTACATACCATTTTGTCAGGGTGTCTAGTATTAAATGTGAGTGCGGCTTCCCTAATAGGTAGTGATCTCCGACGATAAGTACAATTTCTATTTTCTCCTGCAGCGTTAACTTTACAACCATGACGAAACTAACGAAAAACTCTTGTTAATAAGTCGAAAAATAGTAAATGATTTTTGACTAACATGTCAATATTCGTTATTATAGTATTGCACATAGTTGTTGCAAAATTGTTGCAGGTAACTGTTAAAGAAATAAAATAAAAAAATATTTTCCAAAGGCTTTTTGATGGTACCCTGTAAATTTAAATATTTCAACGAAATATTGTATCTGACCACGTTTTGTAGTCCTTAGTAAAGTTTTCTTAAAACAATTTGCTCTAAAATAAAAATTTAGGGTACTTCCCTCTTATTGTAATTCTGTGTTTCTATATTTTTTTGCCGCCCTGTACATGATATCTTAAGTTTTGATATGTCAATATTATTTGCGCATCAAGCAGAACTTTTTATAAAGAATAACTTTTTTTCGTAAAATCAACAATAAAGAAAATTCCCATATGTCTAGAACTTTTCGGGACACACTGTATACATAATTTTCCGGTCAAAGAAAATTTAAGAATTTCAACTTTTTTTAAATATAGAACTTCAACAGCGCGAGCCTATACAGGGTGTTATTTAATAAGTGTCCGATATTTTACACGACGATTCCTCAGTTATTTATAAGGTGAAAAGTTCATATAAGCATGGGTCCGCAAGCCCTTCATTTTTGAGATACAGGGTGTAAAAATTTATTTTTATTTTTATTTCTCGTAAATAATTTTTGAAATAGTGTCTATATTTGGACGAAAATTGGTATCTAGGGGTTTTTTGAAATGCAAAATTCGAATTTGATGTTAGTATGTCTCCCACTTGTAGAGAGCGCCACCTACGTGTCTTTTTACTCTTTTGAGGAGTCATAACTTTTTTATACGTGCTTGTATTACATTTTTAGGCAAAAAAAAATGGATTTCTTCATCATTTTTACATGAAAAAGGCATACTTGGTAGAAGTCGCTACGAGCAACCGTTCTCGAGAAAAATGTCATTTATGTGCATATCACTATGTCCATATCAGAGTTTGATAAAATAGCATTTATCTCCTAAAGAAATCCGAAATCAAAAAATTATGAAAACGTACTTTGCATTAGCCAATGAAGTGCCTACACAATAGAGAAAACGGCAGTGGCGTACATATTTTTTGTTCCTGTTAAAAATTATAACACCCTGTATCTCAAAAATGAAGGGCTTGTGGACCCATGCTTATATGAATTTTTCACCTTCTAAATAACTGAGGAATCGTCCTGTAAAATATCGCACACTTATTAAATAACACCCTGTATATCAAACTAGAACACCCATATTTGACAGTAAACTTTCAATCGTACTAATATTATGCCTTGGGATTGTCCTAATTCCGCTTACGTATTTGCAGATTATTTTATTATAATACAATACTAATTATTATTCACTAACTAGGTATCTAAATAATGTCGAGTATAGTGATGTACAGAAAAAGTAGGAATATTGGGAAAAATAATATGCAGGAAAGAGACGGACCTACATAGAAATATTCAACCAATAGTGAAGCGGCCTAAGCAGTAAAGTTTCGCTTTTAGTGTCGGCCATAGAACCGTGTCTATTACGTGGAAATAATTTTGGCAATATACATTAAAGTTACTAGTATCGTGGCCGCTACGTTACCCGAGAAAAGCAAACAACGAGAAGCGACAAAATCCCGAGTTTAGCATTGATTAATGGGGACCAATTGATTAATGGGGACCAAATTATGTGTCCTTCACCTTGAAATTTTGACAGTTGGCCGGGTTATTACACTAAAAGAAGCACTAAAGCGATGAAGTAAATGCTTTACACTGAAATAAAAAATGTGGGTACCTAGTAAGAAGTACCTTTTTCATGAATATCTTTTGTGTTTCATGTAATAGGCTTACCAGCAAATTTCGTAAAGTCATAAAAAAATTAAACAAAATAAAAATATTTTTGAAATGTTTTATAGATTGTGCGTTAGTTAGTGATGGTACATTTTTGAAAGGAAATGAAATAGTATATTACATACAGTGGTAAAAAGCCTATTACACACGATTTCGAAAATTACGGTGCGAGCGAAAATTGCCCTTGTTAATGTTAATACAGACATATTATTATTACGTAACTGCTTTTACGCACAGCTTGGCTTCTAACAATATAGTGTGTGTAATTAGAGTTTTACGGATAAAGTAGACAGTGCATAAGTAGGTTCTTACTACAGTAAAAAACTTAAACAGTATTTTCTTATGTATCCCTTTATTTCTTTTTAAATATTGAACAGCAGTTTTGTTACCTTTCCTTACATTTTTAATCAACAATCCTAAAGCGGTGCAAATGTACTTACTGTTCAGGATCCTTTGGAAATGCACACATGCTTCTTTTGAGTGACACCCTCGAAATGCACAGGTCTTACCAGGCATAGTTTTACAATAGCACAGCACTCACAAAAACAAACAGTTAAACAATACACTTCTTTCAACAAAAATGACAACTAAACTTGATAACAATAAGTCATCGACTAACGGCTGAAACACGGCCGGCTTAAACTTATGACAGTTGGCCGGGTTACCTCCCACTCCAATGATTTCGCCAAATGTCATATTGTCGCTTCTCGCTTGCTTTTCTCGGACGTTACGTCCACTAAAAATGCTACTTGGGAGATATATTGAAAATACTTGCAAATAAATGTTTCGTCTATTGTGAACAATTTTTCTTTACACTGATTGATTTGGAAAAAATGCAATACACCATATAGAATAATATTAAACTTAGTGGCGTTTAAATGGTTTAAAAGAGTTTTTCATGCTCCATCAGCTATATTGCAAGAAATGTTTTTCATAACATTTGATTTTTTTGAGAAAATCCTTATTCATTGAGGAATTACGGAAAAACGCCATCTAGTGGCCACCATCAGAATCAATATGGTATAGTTAATAGATCTACGTGTAGAGGAAAAGAAGGGCTTTTTTTCAAGACCAAGTTGAATAAAATCGGTTTATCCAAAGCAGAGATATCAGCGTTTGAAAGAAAAAAAGTTTGACCTTCTCCCACCACTTTCTTATTGAAAATAGAAAAAAAAAACGATTCCTAACATAAAGTTGCATAATTTTATGAAGAATACAATGCTTATATTTTTAACACATTTTTATTAAGAAAAATCAAGAGAAAATCGGCATTTCTATTTTGAAAGTTCTCTTATGCCCCCTAGCGGTCATTTTTCGAACTTGAAAATAATTTCCAGCAATTTCTCTTGGTCGCTTTTATCGATATATATTTTTTCCCAAAGTCCTAGTGTTGTTACTTTCTGAGATATAGCCGATTACCTCCTTAGGTGGAACACCCGGTACAATATTAAATTCATCTTCTATTATCAATAAAATTTAATGTGTTTAGGTTTCTCGGTGCACAGATTATCGTATTTTTATTTTTTCAGTGAAGCTGACTAAAGGATAGAAGAGAAAAAATAAACTTCTACTTAGGAAGTCCACAATTTTAAAAATATTCTTTATTTTATTATTTATATTTTATAAGACTCATTTAGTAACGTCTTAGCGACTTAAGTAGTTAAACCTTGTTTTTATTGGAAAATTACTTTTACCTTAACTAGATTGTTTACTTAGTTAATATGTCCGGTCGTCCTTTCCCAATCGTGTATACTTTTTATCATAATTGATGCAATTAAAAGAATAAGTGCTGTATTAAAGTTTATTGTTTTTGTAGGTATAAGTTCTCCGAAATGTTATTTAATTATTTCCATGGGTGACATATTAAGACACTAATAATTGTAATAATGGACGTTATTAAATGTTATCACGAAATAACTTTTGAGCTTTTATCTGTGGGGGATTGGCACCTATAAACCTTCTTTAATGGCGCAAAGTTGCAAAACGCATACCGGGGTATCAAGAACAATTTAAACACCATCCCTTAAAATCTATCGTGTTTACATTAAATGATGCAAATAATGAGCATTCTTTAGGTAGGTCCACCCAGAATTTATAGCAAGCTATTGTTATTTTGATGATTTACCATTATTAGCAGGTACAATCCCTTATTCAGGAGCGTGTATTGGGGAAGTTTTTAAATTAAAAATCTTAAACACGCCTGTTCTCCTAAACTTGTATTATATTATATTCGTAGATATTTATACCACATAAAAACATTTAAAAAATCGTATTAACTAATAAATAACAATGGGTGGTACTATTTTACATAATATAATTACAAAAACAAGATATAATATAGAATCTTACAAATAAAGCATTTTCAAAAATCGAATAATACTTTGTCGTTATGGCTTAATCATAGTCCAATTCGGAAGATGAACTTCTATTAACATCGTTTATAATAAGCGGTTAAACCTTTTCTTCGATTATTATATCTACCTGCCACATTTTGGCTTTTTCTTCTAGCACATGATCGATACACTTTTCCGCACTGATTCTACCCATAACTTCATTAAAGAGTCCTTAAATCCACCGGTTTTTTCTGCCGACATCTGTCTTTATTTGAGCCCATATAAGTCCGATCGGGTTTAATTCGCAGTGGTAAGGAGGGAGTCTGAGCACAGATATTCCTCGTTACTTTGCGATTTCATCGACTACAAATGTCTTGAATGCATTTTTATGTAAATTGGCTAGTACCAATAGTTATTTTTTTTAAGGAATCTAATGGAAATTCTATTTGTCTTAAACTTAGCCATTCTGTTATTTCACTTTTACGCCAAGCACTTGTCGGTAATTTTTCCGTCAGCCTAGAGTGATAACTTGCATTATCCATTACAATTACTGCATCTTTTGGTACAGGATCCAACATTTGCTCCAACCATTCTTCAAAGACATTGGCATTCATATCTTCGTGATAGTCTTATGTATTTTTAGATTGGAACATCAGTAGACCACCTTTAACGAAGCCTTCAGAACTTCCAATATGGGTTATGATTAGGGGTGGGCGATTATCAAAAGTTATAATCGATTATCGATTATGAAAAATAATCGATAATTTCGATTTAATCGATTAATCGGAAAATCGATTATTTCGATTAATCGATTTTTTCTATTAATCGATTATTTCGATTAATCGATGTTTCGATTAATCGATTATTTTGATTAATCGATTATTTCGATTAATCGATTATTTCGATTAATCGATTTTTTCCATTAATCGATCTTATTATATTTATCATTTTGGATAATTTCGATGTAATCGGTATATCGATTATTTAGATTAATCGGTAAATCGGACAGGCAATAAATTTATTGTCCAATAATTTATTTGGTCCTTGTCGATTAGGCAATTTTAATTTAATTAAAACAATCTCCTTTTATGGGAAAAATTATAATATAACAATAGTATGTTTAAGCAACGTTTCCCTTTTTTTCAACATTAGAATAAGAGTAAAAAGCTGTTTTTATTTGTATATATTTTAAGTAATAATTATTTTCATTTTTATTGCGCTATTTCGCCTACACTTAATTTCCATTGATGGCTATTTTTGCAAATAAATCGAAAACGGTCACAGATACGAGAATAGTACAAGAGACCAGAACGCTAAACAAGGGAACAGAGAGTTTAAATTTCATACCGGAATTCATACAGGGAGCCCCAAAAAAAGTTCTGACAGATAAAATTGTAGCCGATTCAAGAAAATGTAACACCCTGTATACTGCGACCAACAATTTTGATACTTTATTGTAGAGATTCTAAAAAATGGTTGTTGTTCCAAATTTGAAACAATTATCAGAGAATATAAGAGAGAAAACGCAAGATACGAGAAAAAAAATTGAAATTTTGCCACCCTGTATAACGAAAATAACGCGTTTTAGACCATGCATATATTTGCATTTTTTTCTTATTTTGACGAGTACTAACTATCACCCCCTGAAATATCTGCATACCATTAATTAACACCCTGTATACTAGTAGAAATACGAGCGCAGTACACGTAACTGTTATTGTATAGAGTAATAATTAATTGTGCAGTATATTAATTAATATTTCACCAGCAACTTCAAAATCATTCAATAACATAATAATTTATATTTTCGATTATCGGGTAAAAATTTATTTACACTCGATTTTACAATTGACTAATCAGAAAATCGGAAAATCGATTAATCGGAAAATCGATTAATCGAAAAATCGATTAATCGAAAAATCGATTAATTGAAAAATCGATTAATCGAAAAATCGATTAATCGAAAAATCGATTAATTGGAAAATCGATTAATCGGAAAATCGATTAATCGAACAATCGATTAATCGATTAAAATTTTTCTTAAATCGAAAAATCGATTAATCGATTATATATCGATTAATCGATTATTTTGCCCACCCCTAGTTATGATAAGTCGATGTTTTTTTTCCAGATGGCGGTCTTAATCCTGTGGACAATCCTTCAAAAAAAGCTTGTCGTGAACTTTTAATATTTTCATCCTGCCAAAATTTAGTCACAGGGTGGCCTTCATTTAGTCATGTTTCGTAAGGTAAAATATTTTTTTGTTTTCTTCTCTGGCTTTTCGAATGCTTCTAAAGTTATTTCTTCTCCAACAAACGATATCGCTTCTGTCTATTAAAATCGATTGCCTATTATGTTTTTTCCATCAAAAACCCATTTCTTTAAATAATTTCCAAAGCGTATTTCTACACCTAAATCGGTAGTCCTGATCTTCTCAGATTGAGGAGAAAATTTTATCCAGCGTGGGAATTTCTTCTTTTTTTAAACAAACTATAAACTTTTCACCTTATTCTCTGCATTAAAACGTCATCCAGCTCAAGTTTTGGTCGTCGTAGAGAAGTTTTTGGAGGTTCAACGCCAACACTTTTTTCTTCATTTAAAAGTTTATATATATATTGTTGTTTTCACAACGTTAAGCGTATGTGCTGAAAATTGCACTGCATTGTCAACACTCAAATCCGCATTCCTCCTTTTAATAGAATCGTAATACTTAAGAATTATTTTTTTTTTCATTTACTGTACATGGACCGACTCTAGGGCGTTTAGGCAATTGTTGAAGATTCTCCATATTTAGTTAAAAAAACACTGACACTTCACACTTTGACTAGTTTCACTGAGAAACAAACACCCAAGGTAGGTATGTATAGATATAAATAGGTGTATTATTCCAATAGAGGCAGGCATAATAACCACATAATTAGCAAACAGGTAATCAAGATCAGGTACAAAAAAAAAGAAATATAGTTATTAGAGCAGAAACGGAATAAGTACCTCCTAGGTCTTAGACTCTAATTAGTTTTGATAAAGTTGCTTTCTAAAATTCCAGGTAAATGGTACGGCTGTACATAATTTTAAGCTTAAAAAATTTAATATTAAAATATACAGGGTGTTACAAATTCGACATACGAGCATTGGAATCTCGGAAACCATAGGAGTTAGAGAAACGGTTAAATGGGGGCAAAGTTGTGCAATTCGGTGCTGATTAAGATGCCGCTTTAAAAGTTTTAAAATTCCGAATACTTCCGATATTAGTCGAAAAAAAAACGAAATTTTGCAAAATCGTTTTTATTTTTTCCTGAGCTTATTTGAATAGCTATTTAAAAATAAATGACACTTTGTCGTTGCAACTTTTCTCTTCTCTCTACACAATGACGTTATTAAACTAAAGATCCGACGTTTCGTCTCCGAGCGACCAGCATCAACTTTATTTTTTTAAATACGGACCGGATTTTTTTTACCGATTTTTAAACCCCCCTACCCTCAAAATGTAATGGCGGTATTACTTTCTAATAATGAATTGTTTTTGCTTATTTCCTTTTAAATTCGTATTTTACATTTGTCAGTCCGGTCCTGGCAACGAATCACAATATTAATTAAACACTATATTTTATTTAAAACATTCATACATAAGTAACATAATTTATTTTATAAGAATTTTCTAATAATTATAAATTTCTTAATTATAAAACCTAATTTTCTAAATGTTCAAAAATATTGCCGTTCTGCTCAATGCAGCGATCGATTCTTCTTCCAATTTTGGCGACAGCTCTTTCAACCGATCTTCTCCTTATCCTACCATGGTATCTAAGTCATTTTCATAAATAAAATTTTTTAATGCCCCCCATAAAAAAAATCCAGAGGCGAAATATCTGGCGACCTCGCTGGCGACTCTATTGCCCTACCATTTTCGATCCACCTATCAGTAAGATCAACTTTAAACAAACTTTGAAGAATTGGAAGAGTAATACAACATACAGTTCGTAGGCTATAAAGGTCAATTGAAAGGGGGTAGTATAGTAAGGACCATAAGAAACATCGATCTGTGCATAGGTAGGTACCTATGGGTTAAAGGAAATATTTTTGAACATTTTGGAAATTAGAGCTTTCCTAATAAACTCAAATTTTCATGAAACCCATTTGTAAAGGTTTTTATAAAAATAACGTTTTTAATTATAATTGTCATTCGTTGCCAGGACCGGACTACCGGACTGACAAATGTAAAATACGAATTTAAAAGGAAATAAGCAAAAACAATTCATTATAAGAAAGTAATACCGCCATTACATTTTAAGGGTAGGGGGGTTTAAAAATCGGTAAAAAAAATTCCAGGTCCGTATTTAAAAAAAATAAAGTTGATGTTGGCCGCTCGGAGACGAAACGTCGGATCTTTAGTTTAATAACGTAATTTTGTAGAGAAGAAAAAGTTGCAACGACAAAGTGTCATTTATTTTTAAATAGCTATTCAAATGAGCGCAGGAAAAAATAAAAACGATTTTGCAAAATTTCTTTTTTTTTCGAATTATATCGGAAGTATTCGGAATTTTAAAATGTTTAAAGCGGCATTTTAATCAGCACCGAATTGCACAACTTTGCCCCCATTCAACCGTTTCTCTAACTACTATGGTTGCCGAGATTCCAATGCTCGTATGTCGAATTTGTAACACGGTACCCTGTATATTTGAAGACAAAACTTTAATTTAATGTCAATACTAGTACTTATTCTGCAAATTTAAAAATTCAGGCCTATTTAAATCTATACATACCGAAAAACATTGCACGCCCATGGAGAAGATTGATTTATTACTTCGCATCATTTAAAGATAGACTATAACAACTTGTTTACATACACGTTATGTTTTTTTGTCATAACCTGAACTAACCAAAACGTTTCTTCAACTATACTCCGGTACCAAAATAATTGGCAGTGACTCATTTTTACCGGGGTGTGCAAGACGTAAGGGGAACGCCAATTCCAGAGGCGTGTCATTTTAAACAATAATAATTCAAAAAATATATGAATTTTTTTGTTTATTATTATAATATATTTTACATTTACTATAATAAATATAATATTAAAAAATGAACTGAAAAATAAATTAAGCTTTTACATTTGGTGATCTAATGAAGTAATTAGAGAAACTAAATTACGCAGGTATAAAATCCAAAAAGAATAATAAAGCATTTTCATAATGTTTTTATTATACTACATAATAATAGAAACATATAATAGTGGACTAAGGGCAAAACCTAAACCTAAATTATAAATGTTTATAAATTTACTAACTATTGTTACCTAATGAACACTAATTGATAATAATTTGACAAATTATATTCCACGCCGACATTAAAAAGTGTTATAATGACAATACGTTACAATTTTAATTTCATTATTACCATTAGAGCGATTATTCACTATCTGACGATGAAAACATTTCATTACTGTCGCTACTGCTGTCATCTGCAGGATATAAAATAATAGGTTCTACCATGAATTCAACGCGTACATCAAGTCCCACATTTTTTTTTTCTACACCTTCGACATGTAATACGCACTTATGCCAATCTGCTGCTTGTACATTCGCTGTTGCCGTTTTTAACAGTTCTTTAACATCTTTTAACTTAGAAGTTTTATTTTTACGCGCCACTTCGCCTTTTATCTGTGCCCATATAAGCTCGATTGGATTTAGTTCACAGTGGTAAGGCGGTAAACGTTCACGAGCCATTTCATCCACTACATATTTCGTATATTTTTTTTTGTGAAGTCTTGCAAGATCGAGCAACTGCACTTTTAGCATTTTTTCGCCAAATGCAATATTTCAATATACCTTCAAGAAACCAGAATCACTCCCGTTGTGGATTATAATTAACCGACGACCTTTTCCTGAAGGAGCTTTCAATTCAGTGGACAGTCCATTGATAAAGGCGTTACGTGCACTTTCTGACGAATGGCTAACTTTGTTTGCTGATCAATAAAAATCTTTTTCCGTCCTCTTGTTTCCTGTGTGTAGTTAGAATTCCCTCATACACATTTTTTACGATTTTACGCTCCGCAGGTTTTAAATGACGTCGTTTTGTAACTTGTTGGTTACTATAACTTGAAGAACTCGACTGCATTATAATATTTGCTGTTTTGAATAACCACCAAAATAATAAAACTGAATTGCTAATATTCTCTTGATTGAAACTTGTCTACGAACGTTGGTTAGACGCGATAAGAAAGCGTGCGAGCGCCTTTAGACATGAGTTTTTCTTACCGGCGCCAGCGTGGCGAAATTGAGTAGACCAAGTACCGTAGGGTGTAAAAGCCCTTAATGACATGCTGATTTTGGTACATTTTATAAGAATTTAAATGAAATATATTAAAACCTGGCAACATATAACGACTTATTAATGCACAATCTTCCCAAGCGGTTTTGAATGCTTTTATTTCAGTTAAAAGTGTGTGAATCGATGTTAATTATTTTTTCCGCACACCGTCAATGGTGATAAGAACAGTTTTGCCAATTATTTTGGGATCGTAGTATAGACCTCTTCACATTTATTTGGCGTAGGGTTATCCTTCGAAATTTGACAGACTCTTCCTCACAGAAATCAAAAACTTCTTTTTACTTGCGATTTTTGACAGGTTGTCACTTAAAATTATAAGAAATAAAATATTCAAATGCACATATTTAGCAATCATTTAATACATCAAAAATACATTTTTGCTGGCGACGACGATATACAGGGTGTCCAAGATAAGAATGGTATAGCATTGGAATCTTGGAAACGGTAGGAATTAGAATGTTGGTTAAATTAAGAAAAAGTTGCACAATTTAAATACCTTTTACATGGTGTTTGCAAAATTAAACTATCTTTAACCGATTTTGATATTTTTTTAAAAAAATATTTTTTGCTGTATTATTTTTTATTTATTTGTTGCATTATTTTAACTGATATGAAAAATACTTTTTCATTGTCACTTTTTAAGCTGAACAAGATAGCGTTTATAGATTTTCAGTACGACGTTTCGTTTTCAAAAAAACTCCTCAACTTTCTTTTTTTAAATACGGTCTTGTGTTTTTTTTTAATCGAAGGCTATTTTGAACTCTAAAATAACTGATCTATCACTTGAACAAATTTTCAGCTTTTTCTCTATCATAGATTTTTATTATGTAACGAATAAAATCCTCATATCATAAGACCGTACAATAAACATAGTGGGCTTTAAAACAAACGTTCGTCTTTCTTGACAACTTACTTCTGTCATAAATACAAAATTTAATTAGGTACGAGGTCTTTTACTTCGTTTAAAAATGGTTGTACATTTCTCTTTTGAGGAAAAGTTTGATATGTTAGAGTGTTACATTTTATGCCATAGAAATACTCGAGAAGCTGAGCAAATGTATTTAAATAATTACCCAGAGAAATTACAACCAAATAAAAAGATGTTTGGAAGAATTGTTGCCAATTTATTGCAGTATGGGTCATTTAATAAAGCAGTTGTTACTAGAAACAAACCATGTAATGAGGAAATTCAAAATAATGTGACATTAGCTGTAACGGAAGACCCTACAACATCAGTTAGAAACATTGAGAAAGTAAGTGGAACGCCAAAATCTACGGCATATTTTATTTTGCGTAAGAACAAATATCACCCGTACAAATTTCGAATCTGCCAAGGACTAAAACAGGGAGACGACATAAGGCGAAGGGTTTTTTTGCGAATGGTACACTAGGCAATGTCAAAACGACGAAAATTTCGTCAATAAAATTTTATTTTCTGATGAAAGTATGATAACAACGGAATCTGTAACAGAAGAACTACGCATTATTGGTCCACAGAAAATCCACGGTTGTACAAAATGGCTAGACACCAACATCGGTTTGGTTTCAACATGTGGGTAGGAATTTTGGGAACAAAGATAATTGGGCCAATTTTTTACCACGGAACACTAAATTCGGAGCGATATCGAAATTTACTGCAGCATAATTTGGAAGAATGGTTCGATAACAACTTACCACTAGCAGAAATCAATAACTTTTGGTTTCAACAGGATGAGGCCCCCGCTCATAATTCGAGAATTGTCAAAGTATATTTAACAGATAGATTTCCTGACAGATGGATAGGTACGCGTTCAGCTGTTTCTTGGCCTGCACGATCGCCGGATCTAACTCCTTTGGACTTTTATCTCTGGGGGTACATCAAAAACTATGTGCACGAACGTAATTTTCAAACGGAGGAAGAATTGCGTCAACTGGTTTTAGAAGCATTTCAAACGATTACCCCAGATGTACTTAACAATGTTTTGAATTCCACAGTTAGACGATGTTACCTATGCTTAGACAATAATGGCCATTTGTTTGAACACTGTTTGTAATTAAGTTCTAATTTGGTATTATGTTAATAAATGTTTTTCGAGCATTCAGTGCCGAACTATGAAGATTTTTCTTGAATATTTTTAAACGATAGCTAAAAAGCTGAAAATATGTTTAAACCAATGCAAGTGGTACATCAGTTATTTTAGAGTTCAAAATAGCCTTCGATTAAAAAAAAAAAAACAGGCCCGTATTTAAAAAAGAAAGTTGAGGATGTTTTTTCGAAAACGAAACGTCGTACTGAAAATCTGTAAACGCTATCTTGTTCAGCTTAAAAAGTGACAATGAAAAAGTATTTTTCATTTTTTTATCTGTTAAAATAATGCAACAAATAAATAAAAAATAATACTGCAAAAAATAATTTTTTTAAAAAATATCGAAATCGGTTAAAGATACTTTAATTTTGCAAACACCATGTAAAAGGTATTTAAATGGTGCAACTTTTTCCTAACTTAACCAACATTGTAATTCCTACCGTTTCCAAGATTCCAATGCTATCCCATTCTTATCTTGGACACACTGTATATAAAATAAACGAAAAAGTAGCGAACTTCAAAAGTGTTACCACACATGGCGGCCGCTCGGGAACATGTTACCAACCTAGCGTAAATGGAACGGTATATTCAGGGTGACATTTTCAGAACAGTTCGGTAACTGTTTCGTCCGCTGAATGCGCCTATTGATTGTTAACTGTTTAGGTATTGTCGTGTGCACAAATTTTGATATCGACTCTTGCCTTAATTAATTTTGGTTCGTGCGGTTTGATGTAAAAGTTTTCGTCGTCTATATCAAAGTAGTAATAAACAGTATAGTTAATGCAAAACAAAAATCGATGCACGTCGTACCCTTCGAGTGACATCAGTTATCGACAGTGTTGCCAGCTTGTAACCAAAATATCCGAGTGAGGGAATTACACAGTTTGTTTTTCATAAAAACGAGATAAACATACAAAAATTTCCCATAGTTTATATATTTGTTTACTGCATAATACCTTTTACCATCAACTTTAGTAGATCTAGCACTTATTTTATTTTCATCTTGCCAAGATCGACCAATGGTACCATTCTGAAAAATCCATGTTTCATCCAAGAAAACGAATTGGTATAAGAATACTTCTTTTTCTTTAATATGTTCTTTCAAAAATACTAGTCGTTTGAAAGCTACATAGGAAAGTTCCATAAGCCCTCGCCTCAGTTAATTTTTTTACCATCTGGAGGCTATTGTCTTAAAGAAGCTTCTTAAAGAGTTAAGACAACCATCAAACAGTTCTCTGTCCTTTAATTTCTAACTTAAAGTTGTCAAAGTTACATGGTGTTCTAAAAAAAGTTACAGCTTATGAATAACCGATGTAAAATATTATAATTTTTAAATAATACATCTTACTTGTTTCGTACATCCCATAAATAGTGTCACGGATAGAACTTATATCCAATCTTCACACATTTACAACTCCCTTTGAATTAGAACGTTTGTTTCAAGGTTATTCTAATAATTTATTTTCCTTAACTGCTGTTGAAATTGGGCTTACAGTAGAGATATTCAAATTTAGGGCAGCTGCTACACGCTAAAAATTAGTAAAGGGTAACAATAGGCCGTTGTTGTTAAGTTCTTCCTGAAAATAGCTTCTTAGAGAAGCTATTAGCTCTTTGCACCGACTATTTAAAGGCTTCGGCATTTTTCACAAATAGTAAACAACGTAATCGACAGAATGTGCACTTTTGTTTCTCTTAATAGAACAGTTTTTTATAGCTATTTATAAAAAAGATCTGTATTTTTTGTTAAAAAATAGACGCACAGCAACACGGAACCACGAACAATTAAGGTTAGTTTTGCATGAAACGTCAGACCAAGCCAACTATCGGCCAATAAAATATTTACAAATAAACAAAATATTTGCTATAGGTGGGTTCGTATCAAAGAAGAATACTTTAGGTTTGTATTAAATTCAATATCGCATAAAGTTTTAATACTTTTTGCCCAAATTTAATTTCTTCGTGTTTTCTTATGGATTTACAATAATTATCAGATGATTGATGACGTACATCGGTTTTTGTTTTGCATTCACAATTAGTATTAGATGTCAAAGGATAAAATCCTGACGTAAAAATACATTGAAGAGTCCGCATCTATTAGGGCGTGTAAAATATCTAGTATTGACTGTAGAATTAAAAAATGTGAAAAAATCAGGGGGTTCATTATAAAAGGTCAGAGAATTGATGCACGTATCACTTGTCTGTTCCGCCCTGTATAATAATACTTTCATTTCATTCATTTTTTACAGTTATGAGGAATTCGGCGACAAAATCAAATGTCTGAAATGCTCATTTATTTCATTTCTATTAAAAAAAACGTACATACGGTTTTAAAACCAAAGTTCCAATATCCCTACATTAGTCTGCGGTTAAGTTATATTTGCCAATTTGCTATACAACAAGATAACGAGATAAAGATTTAATTAAATACAACAATGCCACCAAAATATCGGTAAAAATACAAGCTGCTGGGGAAATGTCTTTGTCATTGCTAATTTCAGTAATATTTTGAAATTTTCGATAAACAGTTTCCATACGAAAAACAGCACGTGCGAATTTCGGAAGTAGCATATTTTAAACTGTGCGTTTGCCAATTGTGTTTTTCCGATTTGTCAGGTAACAGCTAAATTTTTTTCGCAGGTTATTTTTATCGCATTAAGTAAATACAAGGTCAATAGCGGAAGTCAAATATAGAATATGGAAGTGTGTGTATGATAATTTTTCGCCTAGAATTAAACTTGTGGTGTTAGGATTAAGGATACATAGAAACACTCTAGGGAAGGGCACCTTCAAGCTACAATAGCAATTTAAAGCTGGATTTATAAGCTCGAAAAGTTGGCAAAGTTGAGGATGAGGTGTAAGCTGGATTTATAAACTCAAAAAGTTCGTAAAGCTGAGGTTCAGTTGGCGTTGGAAATAAGAGTTTAATTTAAACTAAAGGTAACGCTCAGTTCCATTTATAAACTTAGTTCATGCAAAGTCCGATAATCTCGAAAAGTTCCCGTGCACCAATTTTTATGTTCGGAGTTCGGAAAGTTCGTTCCGACCAGTGTGGTTCGTTGTTTACGTCGCCATTCCGCCATTTGTATTTTCTTTTTGTTGTAAGGTGTGTTTTGTGCCGAAAAGTTGGAAAAGAAAAAATTGATAGTATGGAGAAGGATGACACTAATTTGCTGTTACTCGACTTTATTTAAAATTATGAAATATTTTAATTGATTCTATTAGACGCAAGCTTCAACCAATCAAACAACAACTTTGCAAACTTCGCTACTGACTTTATAAATACCATATTCTGAACTGTCGAATATCGAACCTCATTAATTTGAACATAACTTCAACCTCGCCAACTTTTCCAGCTTTTAAATCCAGCTCTGAGCTGGATTTATAAACTCAAAAAGTTCGCAAAGCTGAGGTTCAGTTGGCATTGAAAATAATTAAATGATTTATGCAAAGTTCGAGAGTTTCGAAAAGTTCCCGGGTAGTTCGAGATAACCAATTTTTATGTTCGGAGTTCGGAAAGTTTGTTCCGACCAATGAAGACATTCCGCCATTTGTATTTGTATTTTCTTTTTGTTCTAAGGTTAGTTTGTGTTCTGTGTCGGAAAATTAAAAAATAAAAAATGGAGGGTATAGAGAATGATGACACTAATTTGTTGTTACTCGACTTTATTTAATATTTAAAATTATGAAATATTTATTATAATAGGCTTGTTACCGATATTTTTTTTTATGATATTCAATAGAATCTAATAATCTAGATAAACTGTTAAAATTTCAGCTCTCTAAGTGCATCCAATCCTTAGATCTTCTTCTTTGAGTGCCGTGCCTGGGTTCAGGCGTTGGCTATCATCATGCTGACCATTCCGTGAAATCTGTCCCTGTCTGCCGCTATTCTGAAAAGATCTTCCACTTGTAGACCTGCCCAACTTGTAGACCTGCCCAATGTCTGATATTGCGTAGCCAGGATACCTTCTTTCGACCAATCCATCTCCTTCCCTCCACCTTACCCTGTATTATGAGTCGGAGCAAGTGATATTTTGGACCTCTAATAATATGGCCAAAACACTCAGTCTTTCTTAGTTTAATAGTGTTCAAGAGCTCCCGTTCTGTGTCAATTCCTAAAATTGATTCCTGAACTAACCTGAATCCCTTAATAACACATTCACATATACATTCAAACCCTATAAAACCATACGGATTACCGAGAGACTGGCTTATTCCTCGTCTCCTCCCCCCGCCTGACCCTTAACTTGCTTCCGAATAAATAGAATCAAATGACTCAAAAGTGAATATGTACTTCTCTACTGTATTGTACCTGCTCAGCTCATTAAGAACCAATTGTTCAATAACAAACCCCTCTATAGAAGACCCGCGGAAGAAGCAATAATATAAACAAATAGAAGTTAAAGTCATTGACTATACTTAAGAAAACCCTAATGATGAACGAAACTTGGGACTGATGTTTGATTCATGATTGAGATGTAAAAATCACACCCTAAAATATTTGCAAGGAACGCCTAATAATATCTTATAATTTTGAACCAAATCAATGACGTAACAACGTGTCATCATTTTGCATTATGTCCATTTTTCTAGCTTCCTGGTACAAAACCAACACAAGCAACATACAACAAATAGAAATAGCGCAAACGTATTTTGCTGTAAACACCAGACTACCTGGGCAGCATCCTCGGAATTATCGAACTTTGCACGAACTGAGTTTATGAATTCATAGTTTAGGTTAAACTCAGCGTCGAGCTGAACCTCGACTTTGCGAGCTTTTTAGGTTTATAAATCCAGTGTCAAATATAAACAGAATTAACGCCTTTTATCTTTTCGTCAGTTATGCGAGTTTTTTATATAGCGATTAAATACTTTTGCATTAAATAGGACATTTTTTAAGATATGCTTTATTACTTACCGTATGCATGTATGTATAATAATTATTTATATTCATATTGCCTCATTAGTTAACGTCAAGCGACAAAACAAACATTTACCAAAAACAATTTTGCAATAAAATTTTTTTTAAAGAAAATAAACACTGCAATAAAGTTTATATTTAGTTTATAATTATTAATATTATATTAAATAAGTGTAAGTAATACAATACAGATAGCAAGTAGATGTTCAGGCTTATATCCGGGAGAGGTTTGTCTAATAGGGACTAACAAGAAAAATAAATAAATTTAGGTTAGGTAGTTAGTTAATTATTTAAAAATTCAATTTTTAGTAAAACAGATTTAGCCCATTAAGCTCAGAATTATAATTGTTCAGAAATTTATTTTTTATTGTTAAGGATTAATCTATATGATATTTTGAGTACCTACCAAAAAAATGTGAAAAAAAAAATTGGTGTTTCTAGATAGCGATATTTGATAGGGGTCGTTAACGACCCCTTGGGCTCTAGAAAAACAATTTTAGTGACAAAACAAATTATGTTCTAGAGATAGGTTTCATTTTTAAACAGTGAAATAATCGAGTACTGTTAATTATTATTGTGATAGGACTCAAAACACTTGTCGTGTAATGGAACATAATTTAGTCGTCTTATTGTTACGCATCTGCGTCTATTTTGTTGAGTCAAAATAATATGGCGACCGCTAGCAATCTAAGGATCTCTTATATATGCTCTTTTTGGTCCAGGTGTTAGGCTTCTTTATCCATACTTTAGCAGCAATGCTTGACATATTATTCTCCTGGATGAGAGGTTGTCATTAATGTGACCATATTCTCGATCCAAAAGCCAGGCGTAGTGACACTTACATCAAACAGCAAAAAAACTAACGGTATATACCATTTCTTTCCTCGGAAAGCAATTCTATAATTCGAAACGTGATTATCTAGTTGGTCTATACCGCCCATAAATGAATTATACCTGTTAACGACGTAAGGTTGCGGTATGCAATTTTGCTGTTTTCCTTTACAGAATATCTTTTGCACTTCACCACGGAGTCAATTCCAAACTCATTGGATAATAAGGTCACAACGCTGTTGTCTTGCCAGCGGACACCAACGACAGTATTTTCTGCATCCAGGGCACTACACATAGCGCCTCTTTCCAGTTTCTTCATAAGTGACGGTTCGATCAGTTTACACTTGTATGTTCTGTGTTCACGTGCTGTACCTGTACCCCGAAAACTTACTTGACCCAGCTTTCGAATAAGCTTTGCAGAGGTGAAAAAATGATCAAAAAACAAAGATGGACTCTGATCGTAGAAATTAGATTTTAAAATATTCGAAAGATGGAAAACTACTAATTCTCCTAGACCCATCCCTTCAGTTTTGTCCATGTTCCGATCTTTTCCCTGATAAATTTGAAATTGTAGACAGTATCCAATTTTTAGAGCAGCTACCCAAGCTTTATAGCCAAAACGCACTGGCTTTCCTCTAATAAACTGTTTGCACCCGTGTCGTCCGTAGTAAGGTATCATAGATACATAGTACATACGTCTTCGAGGTAAAGGACCGTATCCACTTAAAAGTAAGATTCCTATGAATGTATACATGTCGTCGACATCCAAAATTCCTGCCGCAGTAAAAGGGCGGCTCCTAAAACCTTTATGTGCCGTAAAAGCCCAAGGGGTCGTTAACGACCCACTTACTTTTTAACTTGCATAACATGGCAACTATGTAAATCGTGCCGGTGTAAACATAACCTATAATTCGATTGCCGCCTACTAAATTTAGTTTCAGTCAATCAATACGTAAAACCTATACCGGGTGTTGCATCGTCGAGCGGGACATAGGAAATCCCATGTAATTTTAAATGGGGTCAATTATTGGCTTCCCTAATTATTTTAGAGAAAAATTCTATTTAGGTTTATTAAAGAGCACTAAAACCCACATTCAAAAGAATAACTTTAGATATTTTTGATAAGCCCGTTTACGGGTTATCGCCGATTTCTTTTTAACTATTTCTCCTTTTTATGGCCCCGTATTTGCGGGCACCAGTCAAGGTCAAAGATGACTGTCAAATGAAGTTGTCATTTTGAGGAATATTTGAACATCTTCTGAAATCCTAAAGTTCTAACAATTTAATAGTACCTACCTATTAATTAGTAAAATATTGAAACATGTAAAATGTCATAATTAACCTTGTAATTGGATACTTTATTTTAGTTTTATTCAGATTAATTTGTACTCATAAATACACCTTTAATATTTTCGATGTACGAGTTTTTATAACAATAAAGCACACATTTCAAAATGACAACTTTATTTGACAGTCATCTTTTACCTTGACTGGTGCCCGCAAATACGGGGCCATAAAAAGGAGAAATAGTTAAAAAGAAATCGGCGATAACCCGTAAACGGGCTCATCCAAAATATCTAAAGTTATTCTTTTGAATGTGGGATTCAGTGCTCTTTAATAAACCTAAATAGAATTTTTCTCTAAAATAATTAGGGAAGCCAATAATTGACCCCATTTAAAATTACATGGGATTTCCTATGTCCCGCTCGACGATGCAACACCCGGTATATCTAATGTTACCAGTCCCTAGCTGAGGCCATTACAAACTAGAAATAACTATAACAACTTTTAGTCAACACAAACAACATGGATAAACCAAAGGCGCTATGTATTATCACTCATTGGCTCCACTTGTCAAATGCGAATGTGGAAAATAGGTTTGATGTTAATTACATGCGATTAGAAATAATTTAGGGCAAAAGAATTATGATGGGTCGTTAACGACTCTATGGGCATTAATGGGTTAAAATTAAAAAGACAAATTTTAATGTCAGTGCTTAAAGAATTACAAAAGTCTTATCAAGACTATCAAAAGTACCTTTTTTGTAGCAAGTGAGTTGGTTCATCTGAATTTTGTGCCCAAACCCCTCTTGTTCCATTGGCATAGAAATCGGAACCAAGCAATTAGTAAAAAACCCAGGTTCTACGCCCATAGACTGATATTAATCAGAATTGTGGCATGGCTTTTTTTGCCCCATAAAGCTATGCTAACGTACCCAATTTCGGCAAAATAGTACGAGCAGTTTTTGAATTAATCCAGAAAAACGATTTAAAAATTGTCACTTCAGCGCCGTCTAGCGCTCAAACTAAGCAACTTTGTACTAAGGTAAGTTTACTTGAATCGGCTAATTTTGGTCTGAAGAATATGTGGTAGGCTTTTGTAAAGACCTTTTACCCTGTATGTCAGGATGCCGAGCAATGAAAAAGAAAAGCTACTCAATTTTGAGCTGGAGAGGTTTTTACCATTTCATTTTTAGCTGGAGAGGGCTTTATCGCGATAAAAAAGGATATTGCGTCCAAGTATAAACAACACGATGTTCATTTTCTTGGCTCCAATACCGGCGATTTTCAACAATTGGTTCGTTGTTGAGAGTGAATGTAAATTCATCGGTAAAACAAATATTTCTCAAAAAATCCCTATTATTATTTGCTCTTTCCATTACCTCAAAACAGAATACCATTCGTTCTTCATCATCTTGCCGTAGTTCTTGATGCTTTCATACTTGTAAGGAAAATATTTATGTTTTTTTAAACTGCGCAACACTGTTGTTTGATAGTTTCCTACGGCTTGCTTGCTTACAAAAATGTACCCGAAAGGGCCGAAACACGCGTGTCAGGTAACTGAAGATTAAAACTGTGAAACATAACAAGTAGTTTTTATTTCTACCCATAATGCACTTAAACTAATATTGAGTAGAAATCTGTCGGAGGGACAACTTGGGACTCATGGAAACTAAAACTTTTACTTGGGTTATCATAATAAAAGAAATATGTTGCTGGATTTTTAAATAAAATGTATTATATGGGGTGTCAGACAACTGAAGACTCGCCCTCATACATGATAATAACGAAACATCCATTAGAGGAATTCTTAAAGAAAATAAAATGTTTCCTTATAAAGGCAAGTTGCTTCAAGAGCTATCAGAGAACGATCCTGATAGGCGTATGCAATTTTGTTAATAAATAATAAACGACATAGACATATAACTTGGTAAGTCGTATTTTATTTTCTGACGAGGCCACATTCTGTCTTAATGGCTTCGTCAATAGGTACAACTGTCGGTATACTGGTCAAACCATAATCCATCCCATTGGATGATTGATCACCGTCGCAACATCCCCAAAAAATAAATGCGTTGGCAAGTATAATTATTGGAAACCATATTATGAGTTCTTTCTTTCTTCACGGAAACTTGACAGCTAATTACTACTTAGATCTGCTTCAGATTAGAATTATACCAAATTTGATTACTTTGTATTATGATCAAGATAACGATCAAATACTAGAGAATGACATTTGGTTACAGCAAGATAGGGCGCCACCGCATTTTGGTATACATGTCGGAAATTATTTGGATCAAACGTTTTCTGGAAGGTGGATAGGTAAGAGAGGACCCATTGAATGGCCTCCTAGATCTCCGGAACTAACAACTTTAGATTTCTACGTTTGGGGTCATTTAAAGACCTTCGTATATCGCAATATGCAAGTGCATGCTATTTCTCGTGAACCCAATTTTCAGAGAGGCTTGAACACTGTCAAGTGGCTGAAGGACGACATTTTGAACATTTAATTACATAACTTTTATTTTAGACTATTGTATATTTAAAGATTGTTATTAGTTTTTTAAAAATAAAATGTACAACATTTATTTGCCCGTATGGTATGCTATAGGAAAAATGTTTTAAATTTATTAAGAATGTAGAATATCTAATAATATACCTACACGGCGCCCACTAAAAAAAATAACATCACCACTTGACAGTCGTTGACGTTACTGACATAATATGGGATACACAGTCAATTAGTAAAATTTTAGTCCCATAGATTGCTCAAAACCCGGATCCGGCATTACTTCTCGTTCTCCTGTAATTCAGCCGTTCCGGAACATTTGCCTAACCCTGTATTATCATTAAATTAGTTCTGTTTTACAAACAAAAGCGAAAAGTCTGGTAACCATGCTTTAAGTTTAGTTAAATTATTAATATTGACAATAGGATGTGTCTATAGAAGGTCATCGGAAAATTAAATAACAACTAACAACGCTTACAATTTGTTTGTTAGAATTTATTTCCAATTTTATTTAAATGAATTAAATTTTTAACACTAAATTAAAAAATGGTGTGTTATTGACTAGGTATATTTAAAATACCTGACCTTTCTCATTTTTATGATTTGTATGTATGATCAAAGAGTATGGTAGTATGGTATAGTAAATTTTACATTATACAACATTTTGAACCAAATAAAAGTAAAGATCAATTATTATGATAATAATATTTTGAGACATAATAAGTACAATTAAAATGAATGAAATACTGAAATACAGAGATTCGTTTCATTAAAAATTAAGTTTTTACAGTCGTCAACAAAGTACCGCTATGTACAAAAAATTAATATAATGTGGTGGGACGCTCTCGAAACCAGTTTTATTAAGTATATTCTCATCGCTCTTCTTTACTTAAAATAAAATAAGACCGATCTTGTTTTTTAAGAATTATTATTTAAGTAGTATAGGGGCGCCAAGCCAAGGGGGGCGGGGGGAGGCGATCGCCCCCCTGTGGCTACGCCACTAATGTGTGTACAAAGAAAAGTGTTACAATAATCAATTTTGGCAATTTAATTTTACTTTACTCTAAATTTAGTTCTGTGTCACTATCACTATCTTCATCTAAACTCATTATTTAGGGTTGAACATTAGTACTCATACACATACCGGGTGATGATGCATGGCTTAGTTGAACATAGGAAATCCCATGTAAATTTTGAGGTGGCTAAATATTGGCTTCCCTGTCCCATGTGCCAAGTTTGAAGTCAATCCTTACCTATTGAATTAAATGTAATGGCAAAATTACGAAATTTTCATAGTTTGGGTAATACAGCAAACACCAGCAAATTATTGGCATTGACAAAACGAAAAGTAGCGTCAGTCACAAAATTTTCATTGAAGGCACTTGCTGAATATGAGCTATTCCATTAAGAAAAAGGTAACTATGATTAAGTGGTATTATACAGGAAACAGTTTAAGAGCAGTGTCTGAATTGTTTTCAGTTCAATTCCCTGATAAGCCTATGCCTTCCATTTCATTAATTAAACTTATCATTAGTAAATTTGAGTCCAAAGGCCCTGTGATAAATTACTGTAAATGCTCAACTCAGAATGTCAATAGAGCTGAAGAAAGGGATAATAGAGATCTTAATATTCACTGCACGTGGAGGAAAATAAAATGATTAGCACGAGGATACTTGGGCAAGCCGTAGGAAACTATCAAACAACAGTGTTGCGCAGTTTAAAAAAACAGAAATATTTTCCTTACAAGTATGAAAGCATCAAGAACCACGGCAAGATGGTGAAGAACGAATGGTATTCTGTTTTGAGGTAATGGAAAGAGCAAATAATAATAGGGATTTTTTGAGAAATATTTGTTCCCTCAACAACGAACCAAATATTCAAAATTGCCGGTATTGGAGCCAAGAAAATGAACATCGTCTTGATCATACTCGTACGCAAAATCCACAAAAAATAAATGTTTGGGTTAGTTTCTCGGCAACTTGTTGTTTATACTTGGACGCAATATCCTTTTTGATCGCGATAAAACCCTCTCCAGCTAAAAATTAAATGGTAAAAACCTCTCCAGCTCAAAATCGAGTAGCTTTTCTTTTTCATTGCTCGGCATCCTGACATACAGGGTAAAAGGTCTTTACAAAAGCCTACCACATATTCTTCAGACCAAAATTAGCCGATTTAAGTAAACTTACCTTAGTACAAAGTTGGTTAGTTTGAGCGCTAGACGGCGCTGAAGTGACAATTTTTAAATCGTTTTTCTGGATTAATTCAAAAACTGCTCGTACTATTTTGCCGAAATTGGGTACGTTAGCATAGCTTTATGGGGCAAAAAAATCCATGCCACAATTCTGATTAATATCAGTCCATGGGCGTAAAACCTGGGTTTTTTTACTAATTGCTTGTTTCAGATTTCTATGCCAATGCATGGAACAAGAGGGGTTTGGGCACAAAATTCAGATGAACCAACTCATTTGCTACAAAAAAGGTACTCCTGATAAGACTCGAATCCTCTGACGGTTTTCGAGAAATTTGCATTTTATTACTTAATACGTAGTAGTTTTTACCACGTAGTATTTGAGTTTTATAGAGTTTTTCTGTTTTTGATTTCTACGCCAATGGAAGATAAGGGGGTTAAGTTTAAAATTTAGATTAAAGCAACTTATTTACTACAAAAAAACCTCTTGAACAGTTTTCTCATCATCTGCTTTTTGTTCGCACTGTATTTTGCATTAAATGTTAGAAACTTTTTGAATCAGCAGTACCCAAATAAATGGATTGGTAGAGGTAATGCCCCTATAAATTGGTCACCACGATCTCCGGACTTAAATCCATCGGATAATTTCTTATCGGGGCATTTTAAGACAGTGGTTTACAGGACAACTCCAGATAACGCAGAACAACTATGGCATTAAGGGCGATGGACAAGTTCTACAAAGAGTGTGTTTTAATTTTCTTCGACATATAAATCTTTGTATTCATGAAAATGGACATTTTGAGCAATTTTTATGATATTTCTATTTATTTCTGTTTATGATTTAGTTATTTTTTTCTTTTTTTGTAGAAACTAATACGTATTAAGTAATAAAATGTAAATTTCTCGAAAACCGTCACAGGAATCGAGTCTTATCAAGAGTACCTTTTTGTAGCAAATGAGTTGGTTCATCTGAATTTTGTGCCCAAACTCCTCTTTTCTATTGGCTTAGAAATCATAAACAAGCAATTAGTAAAAAACCCAGGTTCTACGCCCATGAATTGATATTAATCAGAATTGTGGCATGGATTTTTTTGCCCCATAAAGCTATGCCAACGTACCAAATTTCGGCAAAATAGTATTAGCAGTTTTTGAATTAATCCAGAAAAACGATTTAAAAATTGTCACTTCAGCGCCGTCTAGTGCCCAAACTAAGCAACTTTGTACAAAGGTAAGTTTACTTAAATCGGCTAATCTTGGTCTGAAGAATATGTGTTAGGTTTTTGTTAAGACCTTTTACCTTTTTGATCTAAAATAAAAATGAAAATAATTACTTAGAATACATACAAATAAAAACAGCTTTTTACTCTGCTTTATTTCGCCTACACTTAATTTCCATTTTTGAGATCAGAACGCTAAACAAAGGAACGGAGAGTTCAAATTTCATACCGGAATTCATACAACGAGCTCCAAAAAAAAGTTCTGAAAGATAAAATTGTAGCCGATTCAAGAAAATGTAACACCCTGTATACTGCGACCGACAATTTTGATACTTTATTGTAGAGATTCTAAAAAATGGCTGATGTTTCAAATTTGAAACAATTATCACAGAATATAAGAGAGAAAACGCAAAATACGAGAAAAAAAATTGAAACTTTGCCACCCTGTATAACGAAAATAACGCGTTTTAGACCATGCATATATTTGCATTTTTTTCTTATTTTGACGTGTACTATCACCCCCTGAAATATCTGCACGACAATAATTAACACCCTGTATATTATTAGATATATTATGGTGTAGCAATTAGAGATGCAGGTAATTTGTACTCAGGCTCTGGCCGAAAAGTAAATTTGAGGCATTTTATGACCAGAGGGACAATAGGGTTCTATATGGCAGTCAAAAGATCAACGCTATAATGTAAACTTTATAATGTAGTGCCGATTCTGATGCGTTTTTCTGGTCCCTTTTATGCGCTAACCTCAGTAACCTGACCTGCGAACCTAGTATAGTAATAAATAGATTTATATTTTATATTTGACTTGCCCGCGTATATGTTTAAATGCATCGCGTGTTTACTTAATTGAAATTCAGGTTTTTCGCCGACGAAACTGGAATCAAGTCAAGGCTTTCACTGTCTTTGAACTTTGTTTTGAATACAGATTGTTCTCAAAGTAAACACGCGCGCTCTGCTCGAGATAGCAGTAATAATAAATAAATAAAGCTAAAAACTTTTCGCCCTAACGTCGTATCTAAGTTTTGCCGGTGCCAAATACTCTTTAGAACTTTTCTAGTGGAAAAGTTGTATCGTAAAAGCGCTCCGCTTTCATTTCACAGTTGTGCAGTAGTTTTAAAGAAGCGTGGATGTGCGAAAATCAAAACATGGAGAAGAAAAACGAAGATATCAAAGTTATGCACAGTCAGCATGCAAGGATTTTAAAAGAGGTAAGTTTAAAAATAAGGTTTTTTTTAAGGGAAAGTTTTAATTTAAAGCGGGACCAGTCAAATAACAATAAAGACGCAAATACATGACTAAACAAAGTTTAAATAATGTTGTATGATTTTTATACAAAAAAGAAGGAAGAATATAATAATGTTGTCATAACCTAGCTCCATTTCTACCATAGACTTTAATCTACCATTTTAGGCTAAAATTGCCGCCTGCCCATATCTTATTTTCTCTCGTCACCAGGCCCGTTCCTGGGGTGTCTGGCGCCTACGTGCAGGTTTCTTTGGTGCGCCCCTAGTTAAAAAAAAAATGGTCCTATTTTTTTTTAATATAGGTATTTCGCGAAAAACGGGCAATGATTTGAAATGTAAGAAAACTGATAAAAAATAATTAGAAAACATATTTATTAAATTACCAAAACAAACAAGATCACAAAAAATATTTGGTAAGTATATCAAAAGAAAAATATACCCTAAAGACACAAAAAAAAAACGATATAAACAGTACTTGTAATCAATATATCATTACGATTATTTACTTAATTGTTTATGAAATATAATAAATAGTAGGAACTAAAAGCAGTACATTCACAAGAAAATTAAAGGAGAAGAAAATTAACGTAAATAAAATAAACAATAACAAAAACACAAAACAATATTATACCTTAGTACTTATATGGTAGGTTACAGAAATATTTTAATGATAAAAAAATAAACGTTTCAAAAATGAAAAAATACTATTTTTGTAATAAACAAAACAAAAAACGAATGATATACCTAAAACAAAACACGTCTGGCTTTCACGGATGCAAGCTCGTTGATCATCTGATTATGATCAAGAGCCTCAGAAATATTATTTTCAATCGAAATAATGGCCAAATCTGATAGGCGTTCTTGACTTATAGATGTCCTTAAATACTTCTTTATTAGTTTAAACTTAGAAAAACTTCTTTTACCTGAAGCTACTGAAATGGTAATGTAAGGTATATCCTTAAGACTATAAATAAATTTGGAAAAAGAGACTGTAGATTTTTTTTAGTTATATAATTTGAAATGTCTATGGGAAAGGATGAATCAGTAGTATTTTTAGGATTAAAAATTTATTATGTTGAAATTTCATTATGTAAATCTAAGCCGTCAATGTCTTTAAATATTACTCCATTAATCTCAACTTGCAATGCGGTATCTAAATTTACACATGATTTTTTAATTAAGTCAGATTCTAAATTTTCAAAACTACATAAGAACCCAAATAAATTTTGAAATTTATTTATACCCTCAAACCGCCTTTGTATAGACTGAATGGTTGTATCTAAAATTAGAAAATAAAAATTGATTTTGTTAATAATAAATGTTATTTAAATTTTTGCTTTGGATCTGCTACAGATTCATCCTTACTTATATGAAAATTGTTGCTTAATTTTTCGTTGCCGTACTATTTGGAATACCTGCTCTACATCGTTTTTTTCTGCTTCTCCTTTAGCTTTATTGATGCGCAAATCAAAACTTTTGTCTGCCCGTTTTTCGTTAAAATAAAGATTTAGATTTTCAATTTCTTTATGGAAGTCATTTAAGTTTCTGTTCGGATCTTGTAGTATTTTATTTACTATATTATTTTTTCCTAAAATATCGTGCCAGATTAAAATCGAACAAATAAATTTAAAAGTCGGGGCATGTAGTGTCCAACAAGGAAACTACGGAGAGAACACATTTATTTGTGGTATTATTAAGGCAAACGCTTGGTAAAATTTTTAGATATATTGAAATGATAAAATAAGAGAATTTTTTTTTAAATTTGTAATAAAGAAAACTGAATGACCGTCGATATTGCGCCCCTAAAATTTTGCGCCTGCGTGCATGCACGGCCTGCACGCTCGCCAGGAACGGCCCTGCTCGTCACTGCCTTAAACTAAAGCATGCAGTGGCGAATTTACGATTTATGGGGCCCTACGCTACATAATTTTTGGGGCCCCTCGCCCCCACCCCCTACTTTTTATTTATTATATGTTAAAATTGACTGCTTGTGACCTTTACTTTTCTGGTGCATATCCAGTAACCGCAAAATATTAGACAAATCGTTAAGTCCGGTTTTAAGCTTTGATTCTACCTTTGAGAACAATTTACACGCAATACAATAAACCAATCCATTGCTTGGTGAGTAACATAGCCATTGTCTTTTTATCTGTTGGCAGTTTTTTAGAGTCTTTGAAAAACAACTATTAGAAAAACGTCTTTTGTGCTTTCCACATGTAATTTCAGATTTAGGATCTCTATTATTATGGTCATAATTTTGAAAATATGAAAAATCTTTAACTAGGCATAATTTAATCACATCATTATCAACACAGTCTGGCCATAAAGTTAAGTCTTGATACCCATCAAAAGTTGTATCCGATTCAGCTAATGATTCGTTGCAACGTTCCAACTTTTTTTCACTTTCGGTCGCCTCCTTTGAAATACCAGATTGGCAGGTCTCTTCTTCAGCAGCAGCATCATTTTCGTTATCATTTTGAGAACTTGTGGATTCGTAATTTTGTAGCTGTAATTCCTGTAAACAACCCCGTTCGTTTTCATTATCAATGGTTGTTTGTGAAGTACTGGGTTGGCAAGTTGTTTCCTCCGCGGGAATATTGGTTTTATTTGAAACAAAAAAATCTGTTAGTTTTGGATGCTTAACATTTTCTTGCTCTCTTTTTTGTTTTAATTTCCTTTTTTGGTAACCGGTCATAATGTCTGTCAGACATGGCGTCAAAGTAGCAAGTGTATCTGTAATATGTAAAAATAACATATTACAATAAATAAATAACTAGTAGGTCATCTACATTACTACATTACAAAACAGGAAGGTGGAAGGTTACACTTTTTACAGGGACAAATAGGCAAAATTCCAATCGAATCGGCCGCGAGGCTTTAAGATAAAAAGACTTTGTTAGATTAGGATTCTGGATTAACTTATTGGGAATGTAGTAAACATTTCATTTAAAAAAATAAAAAATAAAGTCCTTATTTTAGTTTTTTGATTTCTTTCTATACCACTCACGTCTCACGTCATAGTCGAGTCCGCCCCATAAAACGTTAAATGCCACCTTTTGTTTTCGCATGTTTGGAAATTTTCTAATTTGTTAGAGTTAATTGTTTTTTTTAGAAAATGATATTCTGTTCAAATTTATTAAAAAAGAAAAAAAAAGGCATTTTATTTGGTTTAAAAATGTTCATTACTTACCCCCAATGCCCAGTATCTACCCAGTTATTAACACATATTTTGAATTTAAAAAAATGCTATTTAAAACACCTAAGTACTGCAAACTGCAAAAGTCAATAAAAAATAGAAAAACTTCAAAAATGCTGTATAACGTATAACCACCGTACAACAACAAAGACTAGTAGCGACATTCCATTACATTTATTACTGGGGGGGTAGATCTTAATTAATTTAATAACAACAGATTTTTTAATTAATTCGGAGTATATTCTTGAAATGAAATGTAAGGAGGGCACCTGCGGGGCCCCCAGGCTACATGGGGCCCTACGCTTCGGCGTACTTAGCGTACCGTGCTAGAGCAGGAAAGATTCTGTATTATGTATTCAATATATTTTGATATCTTTTTTAACGCACCTTAACAATGGTTAACGCATGTAAAGTTTTGCAAAGCTCTACGAAAATTGTCATGCAATTTTAAACATGATAAGAGAATTTCACTTTTTCCTGTTTTTTAAAACGTTATAGAGGTATATACTAAATGCGGTAAACAATCATTATTTGTTTGTTCTATGCAGCGTTTCTTAATCTTTTTGATACGTGGAACCCTTTTTAATGTCCACTTTTATCGTGGAACCCCTGGTTTGGCTCAATAGTAAGGTTTTATTGCATCATTCTGTAAGGGGATTATTTGCAACAAAAAAGACAATTATTTCAAATAATATCTATTAGCTTCAAAAAGTCATTTAAAAATTATTTCAAAGATTTATAAAATAACGTATTTGCAGAACTCTTAAGTTTCAATTTTAATAAGATGAGTGGGACTGCTTCTTATTATCGCAGATATACTTAATATTAGGCTTTATGGATAAAAGTTGAATTCTCATATCAGATTCGGCATCAAGTCTGTTGCGGTATATATTTTTTGTCGACACATAAGCTGAGAACCCTGTTTCGCACATATATGTAGTTGCAAATGGTAGTAACGTCAACACGACCTTTTGCGACAATTGTGGATATTCATTTTTTAAACTGCACCAGATCTCCACTAACGGCATTAATTTAAAGTTTTCTTGCAACGATGAATCAGCTGTCATTTCAATAAAAGTTTCGTATTCTTCTGCTGACATGGTGGAAGGTCGTGCATTGACAATAAATGGGTTTTTAATCCACAATTCATTTTGATTTTTAATCTGCTCTTCATTTGGAAAATACTGATTAAAAGCTTCACTCAAACCTGTCAGGTGCTGAATAATTTCTTCAATAAATGTCTCCCCTATTTTAACCCCTTCTTCTTCTGAAAAACCTTTTATTGTTGGGAAGCAATCTAACTTATTGGACCGCATAGAACTTTTCCAAAATTCTATCTTTTTCTTGAAAGCAACAATTTTCTCGTGGGCAGTAAATACATTTACTTGTTTGCCCTGAAAGGTTAAATTCAGTTCATTGATCTTAGTAATGTCGCCTAAATAGGCAATTTTAAGAAGCCAATTTCTATCAAATAATTTAACTTTCAATTCGAAATTCTGTTCTAAAAAAAGCACGCACCTCGTCTCTTAGCTTAAAAATACGTGTTAGTCTTTTCTCGAGATAACCATCTGATCTCAGTATGTAAAAGAAGAGATATGTATGTACACTTCCTATGTCCTCACATAGTATTTTGAATAAACGATTATTTCTTTCGATAGTTCACTGTTTTTTTAATTTCGTCGAGACATTAGTAAAAAATCACGTTAGGTCCGCGGAACCCTTAAATGATCTTCACGGAACCCCAGGGTTCCGCGGAACACAGTTTAAGAAACGCTAACAATAATTGTGTTAGATAATCTATTTGCGTTTAAAGTTAAATGAAATAAGTAAAAACCTGCGCTTATTTGCTATTGCCACGATAATTAATAATAAATAATAATTCTAGTAACGTAAAGGCCGATCCGCACTTTGCTTGCTCAGCCTACAATCTTGAATTATGCATCATCTGACATTACGAGCTTTAACGTATACAGGCCTTTTCTACGGAGATATGTGCCCCTGAAAAACGCCGCTGGAAATCGGTTTTTCTTGAATAACTTAATATAATTTAATAAAAATTTAATCTGATGAACACTAGTAAGGACCTCTTAAGGTAGTGTCCTTGAAACATATTTAGCTTCTTTAGTTTACCAGGGGCGGACAAACCTTTACAACTTAATGCTTACATTTTTAACACCCTGTATGATAAAGATCTAAAAAAAAACGTGGGTAGTTTGCATTTTAGACTAAGAAGAAGGTACTCTTGTTTATTGTCGATAAAATGAACCATTTTCGACGAATTCATGGTTTATTTTTAATAAAAAGGACCATGATTTCTATTTTGTTTCTCGGCAACAAAGTGTGATACGAAAGTGATTCAAACAACCGAAAAGTTTCATTTTAAGTTGTTTATTCCGAAAAAATACGAAAATTTAAAAAAACGCAGTGAAAGAAACCTAGTGCTGACCGGAGTGGAATGCACCAAGTTTTTCAGGTGCCCCCACATGTAAAAATCCAGCGGCGTTAGGTCGGGAGATCGAGGAGGCCAGGCAATAGGTCCTCTTCTACCTATCCCACGGTTTGGATAGATGTTATTCAAGTGCTCCCGCACACCAACGCTGAAATGAGGTGATTCCCCATCGTGAAGTACAGATTTCGGCGGGTTTTAAGTGGTAAGTGCTCTTTTAAATCCTGAAAAGCGTTCTGGAGGAAAGTTGTCCATTGAAGCGTTCCGGCAATACGAATAATCCAATAAAAAAATTGCCAATGATTCCTGCCCAGATATTAATTGATTGGAATGTTGATGATGCAAAACAATAGTGGCATGAGGATTTTCATCAGCCCATACATGTGTGTTTTGTAAATTGGTGATACCATTGTTGGTAAACCTTGCTTCATCCGTGAAAAGAATAATGCTAATGAAGTTTACATTAATCCGTTGCGGATCCAATAGCCAGTTTGAGAACTGCATTCTACGAGGAAAATCTTCAGGAATCAGTTCATGTACTTTTTGCAAATGATATGGATTTAACAGCTGTTCTTGAAGAACTTCATGTACTATTGTTTTCGATGTATTAAACTGTGCTGATAATTTTTGAGTGCTCGTTAATGGAGTGTTATCTACAGCATTTAAAATATTTTCCTGTAATTGCGGCGTACGTACGGTTCTTCTTAGACCAGCATCAGTACTATTTTTTTCAAGCTGTCCTAATATTATGAGGAAAAATAATATGTATTAATACAATTAAATTTATCACGAAATCCAAAAATCGGTAAGTTAATATCGAAGTAAAGGATCAATGTGTCAGCGATGTGAAATATGACAAATTCTAAAATGCAGGATACTTTATTTATTTCGTACCATAGTAACGTTTGCAACAACAATACGTTGTTTTGGTGCCGATAAATAAATAAAACGCATATTTTTTGCGACATAGGTCTTCTACAACTATTCGTTTAGTATTCTTTTTCTCGAAAACGGTTCATTTTAGGTTTGTTCCAACACCCAATTTTTGTACCATCCCAGAACCGTCACGAAACTGTTGGGATCGACTTTGTGCGCGGGCGTTAACTTTGCATGGTTTCGTGACCGTGCAAAAATAGACATGCGTTGGAACGGTTTTTGAACCGATATTTGAAGCGTCTTTGTGAAACTAACCTTACTTTTAAATGTAAACAAAGTGTCGGGATATTTTTTGAAATAGAAACTGTTTAAGATGGCGATTTTAATATTTTATTCATAAAATTTCCTTTGCTTACTTAAATATTCTTCATTTTTAACTCACAGTTCGTTTAAAACCTCCAAATCATCATCAGAAAATTAACCTTTCGATAGAAAATCACTGTCTCCTTCCTCCATAGACATCCTTTACGGTACCTATGCCTTCCTCATATTCACATTATTTAATTCAAAAAATGATTTTATCTTGTAATGTCAAAACCAGTACACAAACAAGGAGAGAAGAATGACATAGCGAAAATAAATAAACCAGGCACTTGACAAATAGACAAACGAACTAATGCGCAAGTCAGTCCAAACAGTACATGCTTTCAACCAAGTATCGAAATGACCGTACAGAAACCGATTCGCGAACGGTCCTTGACAATGTTGGAACGCTTTTCTTCTTCTGCGCACGAACCGGACGGTACAATGTACGGTTTTCAGATGTGTTGGAACAAACCTTTTATCGACAATAAACAAGAGTACCTTTTTTTTTGTCTAAGGTGCAAGCTACCCAGATTTATTTTTTTAAGTCTTTATCATACAGGTTGAAAATTTAAGCATTAAATTGTAGAGATTAGTCCGCCCCTGGTAAACAAAAAAAAGCTAAATATGTTTCAAGGATACGATTTTAAGAGGTCCTTACACATTAAATTTTTATTAAATTATATTAAGTACTTTGAAAGTTATTAAAAAAAAAAAACGATTTCCAGGGGCGTCCTTCAGGGGCACATATCTCCGTAGGGAGGGTCTGTAAGAAAAAATTTATAGGAACTTTTTAACTTATTTTTTTATGTTCTAAGTGAATCCGAGACACTTCCCACATTTTCCCGGACACCCTACATACGCATCAAAAGTCCTGATATGTCTACATTTATGATACTCTTTATTTGAAATTTGGTTTTTGGTAATTTTTTGTTTTAATATTGGTGCAATTTGATATGACACTATAAGCCCGTACCCACCAATTTACATGTCAATCGGAATCAGTTAATTCTCCAATTAGCTTTAATCGCGATTTAGTTAATTCGCGTCTTAACCAAGATTTTATTTGTGTAATTTACTAATCACAATTACCAAATTGAAATTGAGAAAAATTAGCTGACAATCTCGCTTTTTTAGGGACTTTTTTTGTTTTTTGTTTGTCAATAATCAAGATTGACATGGCAATTGTCAATGTCAATATTTAAATCGTGCTTGTAAAAAATAAGTTTAAACATTTTTTTGGATAATATTTATAAAAAAAATTAGGAAAAATGCATGAAAAAGAGGCAACAATCTTCCCACATCACTTGATTCATCCTACAATTTGTGCGTGTTTATTCGGTTGGTTTAATTAGTCATCTGATTTTAAAATTATTTACGTATAGAAATTTAAAAAATACCTGCTTTGGCTTCAAAGATAATTAAAACCGGTCATCAAGCAAAAAAAGAGACAAAAAAATTCTAAATACGTTAATTTATCTTACAAAAATACTTGGGTTGTCTTAACTTTGATGACAAAAAAAAATCAGGACTATTTACATGCGACGTCACATTTATGAGAGACGGTTAATTGTTCGAACACAATTATTCGAGCACAGTTTTTTGAAACATAATTTTTCAAACTCAAAATTCTTTGAAACACGCCAGAATTTTGCCCATAAAAAAAATAAAACAAACGTATACAATCAATTAAAATTATGCGCTACTTCACTAATTCTAAAATTAATATAATTTTTTTAATAATTTTCAAACTAAGTATCATATTTTATTACAAGTGCCATTTATAATAGTTACCTGGACAGGCAACAAAACAACGCTCTTACGCCCAATTGTATAGGTTGGAATTAATATGAAGATTTACCCTCAAATTAAACCTAAAGTTAATCTAAGGTAGGTTGTTGTTGTAATTGTATAGGATGGGGTTAATCCATAAAACTGCTAACTTCAGAGGGATGCGAATATCAAAATTGCTTTCTGTTTTCACATTTCATTTGTCAATTGTTATGTCCATGTCATTTAAAAGTAACCAGACTTTGCAACTTTTTTTCATTTAATATTTTTTGATTTGTGAGTTGCAAAGACATTTATGTCTTTGGTGATTTGGTACCACGTTTTTCGTTGCAGGCGTTGGCTAATCGCTTGAATTAGCATTTCTACAGAAGTTTTTGATACTTTTAAACCTTGCAATGGATTCCGGATCTATCCAATAGTCCATATTCTCAATACGAGGCCTAAAAACCCGAGATCTTCGCACATTCTTAACTACGTTAATAATCCCCAAATCTTCTTCGTTAATTGAGAGAAGATAATTTAAAACATCGAGAACATCCATTACTTTACTATTATTATACTATATTGTTACGCAGCAGTTGAGATTCACAAATGATAAAATAGGTTCAAAAACAAACATAATGTTAAAAATACGCCATTTTTATCCTTTTCATTCCAAGATTTCACTCATAACCAATCCACGAGTTGAGGGTTAATCATAGGGTTTACAATTGGGCCTAAGTAATTATTTTATAATATAATTTATTTCTGACCGGTATATTATTAGCTTATAACGTCTTAGTTACGCGGGAATTATAAGGGTCATAACTCCCTTGGGATATTAAGAAAAATTTGACATAAAATCAAACGATTGACATCTAATGTCAATTTGATTGTCATCTATTGAAACATTTAAGCTGGATTTATAAACTCTCGCCGGCGTCGGCGCCAGCGCTCGTCTAAAGCCTTGTTCTCACTATGCATCTTTTTCATGAATCTCGGAAAGTTGCATTTTTGGTGTTCAAACTATGAAATACGTCAAAAAATGAAGCGTGAATCAAAATGCGCGAAAATAGAACATGCTCTATTTTTATCAGAAAGTTGCATGCATCCTGGGGAATTTTTTAGTGACATTTTGATTAGCAACCGTTTTTTTATGTTGTCAACCTGTCGATCAGCTGTGAATGTTATCACTGTTGTTTAACTTTTTTTGTGAATACTTTTTTAAAGTAGTCTTTGTAGTCAAACAATGTGTGATACAGGTGTATGGGACAGGGACGCAACTACTGTTCTTATCCTGGCGTACGAAACATTTCCCAATCTATATGCAACAACGAACCAGGACTACAAATTAAAAAATAAACGTATGGATTCCATATCCAATGTAAAGACAATTTTATTTGATAGTGGGGTGGACGTCTCTGTTGAAGAGATTAATAAAAAAATACACTCTTTAAGAACCCAATTTTTTAAAGAAGGAATGAAGGAAAAAAGTAAACAAAGCAGTTAAATCTAGTGGTATTTCGATTTTATGTCTAGTGATTTTTTTATGTTGGCTAAAATCAACATTTCCCCTAAAAAAAAGATGCATAGTGTGAATACCCTCTACAACTCCATGCTTCAAAAAAAGTTGCACGTAAAAAGTTGCATCAGTTTGATGCATAGTGAGAACTTGGCTTTAGACATACATAGTGGGCATTTATAAACTTGGCGTTCGCGTTCGCAGTGTTGACAAATAAAAACATAATCTGACAGTTCTGACATTTTTAGTTTGTACTCTTGGTGTTTTCTCTAGCCAGTTATTAGAACAAAAAGAAAGAGTTAAATAAATGGATTTAGCAAGGCAAAAGAAGTTACTTGGTGTCTTAGGGGTAGTAAAATTAAAATGACGATTAGCCGTTGACAGTTTGGCAGATGCCAATGATGACTTGGCAGAAATGCTAAAATCCCATTGGTTATGACGCGGGGCTACGGATTTTCTATGAACGCCGGCGCTGGAAAGATAAAGATGGTTTATGTTGAACGCCAGCCGGCGCCAGCGCGAACGCCGACGAAGTTTATAAAATCACTCTATTACGATTCACTTGTTTAACTCCCAGCGCCCACGCCAGCGCGAGCGCCGACCCCGGCTTCGAGTTTATAAATCCAGCTTTATTCTACTTTAAAAATGAACAAAATGTTACTAAAATCGGTCAGAAATAAAATTATCTATGTATCACTGGAATTATAAGGGTCTCAATTACCTCGGGCAATTGCTGTCCCTCGGCCCAAAGGCCCTCGGGACGTAAACTTTGCCCTCGGTAATTAAGACCATTATAATTCCCTAGATACATAAATAACTATTAATCTACATTTTTTATCCTTTTTGGGTGCAAATATTATAATTTGATATAAAATGATTGTTGGATATTGACCCTGTAGATAACAGTGGGACCAGTTGGAATTGAGATTTTAATTGTCATTGTCAAGAGAGTTTTGAAATAAATAGTTTTTGAACAGTAAATGTAATTTGAGCTATCAAAATATGTAAAAATGGTTAATAGTAACCACATTTAGTGGTCCATTCGAGATAAGAAACAGCCCTAAGGAGAAACAGTAATAGCAATAGCAGTTAGAAGAAATGGATGAAAAATCGTCGGAAATTGATAATCTTACAAAAATGTCAAGAAAAACTGAAAAGAACTACATAAATATAGAAAATACTGATAAAATAAAGAGTACGGAAGATAAAGTAAACAGTATATTTTTTTTTTTTTTTTTGTTTGGGCCCGCCTGCAGATCGGTCAGTACTGCAGCCTTTTGGCTTATTGTACTATGTACCCATTTTCTTCATTCCACCCATTCCAGTATCTTTGTACCTTGCACAAGTTTGTACAAGTCCTTAACTGAGCGTGTGGTGTATGTATTTGGTTCTGCCCGAGGCTGCCCATAGATCGACTGCCGTTTGTGATCCAATGCCTCGCATTCGCACAGTATATGTTTGACTGTTTCGGTCTCTTTATTGCAGAGTCTGCATTTCAAGTCCCCGTTGTACAGTCCCATTTTGTACAGTCGTTCCTTGACTGGTGCATGTCCAGTCATGAATCCCGTAATTATTCTCAGCTGGTTCCTGCTCATTGTAAGCAGTTCTTTTGCTTTCTTTTGGCATGGTCTGCCTATGAAGGCTTTCCCATGCACTTGTCTGGGAATATTTTCCCAGTAGTTGTTATGTTTCAGTTTTATCCAGTCTCTGATTTGTCCTCGGGCTGTACTTTTTGGTACTCCGATGATCAGTTCTGTGTTAGGTATCTCAGCCTCCGTTCCTCTTTTTGCGAGTTCGTCTGCTTTTTCGTTGCCTTCTATACCTCGATGTCCCGGCACCCAGACCAGTTTTACTCTGTTCTGGTCTGCCAAGATCTCAAGTTCTGCAAGGCATTCCCATACCAGTTTTGACGTTACCTCGGGCTGTGATAGCGCCTTGAGGGCTGCTTGACTGTCTGATGCAATATGGATCTGCTTGTTCTCATAGGCTCTCCTATTTATTTCTCTTGCACATTGCAGGATTGCGTAAATTTCTGCTTGGAACACAGAATTGTGTTTTTCCAGTCTATAGCTGAGTCCCTGCCTCATATGCCTGGAGAAGATTCCTGCACCAGTTCCATTAGCGGTCTTAGATCCGTCAGTGTACCAGATCTGTCCCCGCTGTATGGCCTTTGGTTCTTGGTTTTCCCATTCCTCCCTTTCAGGTATTATTACCTCGAACGGGGTTTTGAATGAGTACCTTTTCTTAGTGTGGTCCGAGTTGACGTTTAGTACATTCCTCTCCACCACCCTAATGATACTTGTGTGACCCGATCTGATATTTATATCCACCGGTTCCTTTTTCAGTCTATAGGCTGCAAGTCTGGCCTCCCCCTGTATCACAAATTGCAGGGGGGGAAGGTCTATAAGCGCCTCCATTGCTGCCGTTGGAGTCGATTTTGTGGCTCCAGTTATGCTTAAACAGGCAAGTCTTTGTATCTTGCCGAGTTTCATAATAGTGGTAATCTGCTGTGTCTTGGGCCACCACACCAGAGCGGCATATGTTATTATGGGTTTAACCACCATGTTATATAACCAATATAGCATGTCCGGTTTTAGACCCCATTTCTTTCCGAAGGAGCGTCTGGCCACTACAAGAGCGGTCTCCGCTTTTTTTGTGATTTTTTCTAAATGAAGGTTCCAGGTAAGTTTCGAGTCTAATGTTACCCCGAGGTACTTAACCTCACCCTTCAGTTGGATGTTACTTCCACGAAGGCTTAAGGGGCCTAGTCCCTCCAGTTTGCGTCTTCGTGTGAATGCTACGATGGTGGTTTTGTTGGGGCTGATATTCAGCCCTTCCGCGTCCGTCCATCTTGTTACCAGGTTTAGAGCCCTTTGCATGCGATCTCTAACCGTGGTGTTGAATTTACCTCTGGCCAGAATGACTATGTCATCTGAGTATCCCAGAGTGCGATGACCATGTTCTTCGAGAGTCCTAAGTAGCCCATCCACTACAAGAGTCCATAGCAGGGGTGAGAGGACCCCGCCCTGCGGACATCCTCTCGCGACCTTGGCCGATGCAGTCACTCCCATGACTGTTGTATATATCACTCTTTGTCTCAGCATGGAGTCGATCCAGTCACAGCATGTTCCCTCGATTCCAGTATATAGATGATTTAGAAGATTTTAGAGGATTCCCAAATCCAGAAATCTCCCGCCCTATCTTACACTAAGCTTGGGTGGATTATTCATGGAAATCTTGGTCAGTTCAAGAAAAGATTAGACGAACAGAGTTTCGCCAATCAGAGTACTCGAAGACTTAAAGAATATCATAATAATATCACCCAATATACGACCCTACGTAATTAGGACTTTAACACAAAGACAATCGAGAAATATTCAAGAGGACAGTGCGTTGAGAAAAAGAGTTATCGGAAAGGTTGAAACTAAAAATGATACTAGTTCTCTTAAACCGAAAATACTAGTGGTTAAAAATACAAAAGGTAAATCGCCAAAAAGAACACAAATACACAATGAGCAAGCAACTAAGGTGCTTAGAAGTGAAGAACAGTTCACAAATAACATTGAGATTTATTCATGTTGGAGATTGACCCTGTAGATAACAGTGGGACCAGTTGGAATTGAGATTTTAATTGTCATTGTCAAGAGAGTTTTGAAATAAATAGTTTTTGAACAGTAAATGTAATTTGAGCTATCGAAATATATAGAAATGGTTAATAGAAACCACAATGATAATCGGTAGCTAGGAACCCCAAGTAATTATCTTGTAATATAATTTAATCTACATTTTTTAATGCCCTTGGGGTAAAAATACAGTAATTTTGGAAGTTATTGCATACTTCATTTTCGAATATAATAAAGACAAGATGGATTTAGAGTATATCCAGAGTGAGAAAGGCAGACGAATGCTTTTAATAACGGTTACCTTTTTGTCAAGGACAAGCAACACATCTATTGGAAATGTGACCCATTTCTAAAGATAAAATGTAAATCTAAGAGTTATAACCAGTGGTAATGAAATTCAAAAAGAGCCCGATGGTGGAGATGCAAGAGGAATCTAAGTAACCAACTTTATGGAGCCAGTTGAACAAGCTTCGAAGACAACCCGTGATGTACCGCAATATACAGGGTGAGTCGGGAGGAATGAACCTAACTATAAGGGTGTAATCTGTGCATCAAAATAATTAGAAAAATAATTGTTAAACCAAAATATCCAACATTAACATTGTTTTAAATAAATCATTGTTTAGTAAATTTTCAAAAATAGCCCCATTGACTTCCAAACATGTCCTGCTTCGTTTACGAAGGGCGCGCGTGGATCTTCTAATTGATTCGTGCCTTTCTTTAATATTGAGTAAAGCATTTCTAATGCGTCTAATTAATGCATCCCTAGTATCTACTTTTACTTTGTAAACCTCAGTATTCAATTTAACCAACACACCATAAATTGTAGTCCAGCGGCGTGAGGTCTGGCGATCTAGGAGGCCAACTAATAGGACCACCGCGACCAATCCAAACCCCTGGAAACCTTTGGTCTAAATATTGCTTGACCCGACGATGGAAATGGGCAGGCGCTCCGTCGAGTTGATAATACATTTTAATTCTGATGTTTAAAGGAATCTCCTCCAGTAGCCCAGCAATTCATTTTGTAAAAAACTTAAGTAGTGACCCCTAAGGCGATTTTCCAAAAGAAAAGGGCCAATTAAATTATTATCGATCATGCCGCACCACACGTTTACTGAAAATCTGTGTTGAAAATTACTTTCGACTATTGCGTGAGGATTTTCGTCCGACCATACATGGGAGTTTCGATTATTGTTGATGCCGTCACGAGTGAATGTAGCTTCGTCAGTAAAAAGTATGTGCGGTAAAAGATGACAATTATTAATTATCCACTCACAAAATTGCATACGCATGGCGTAGTCTCCAGGTTGAAGATTCTATACACGCTGTACATGGTACGGGTATAAGCCTTGCTCGTAAAGCGTATTGATCACTCTTTTTTGGGGAATCCCCAACTGAATTCCAATTCTTCGTAAGCTTGTCGTCGCATCTTCTTCTACTAAAGCAAGAACATTTTCTATTTCTTCTAAATCCTGTTGAATGGCTCGTTCGGATGTTACATTAGCACTTGGAAGTGTTCCGGTCTCGCAGAGCTTGTTGAAAACTCTGATAAAGGCCTTTCTGTTCGGTGTTCTTTCATGTGGAAATCATTCACGATATTCTTCAGCAGCCGCTGTAGCATTCCCATTACACAAACCATAAATAAAAACCATATTGGCGTATTCGAGATGTGACTAAATGTGTGGCATTTTATAAAATTAAAATGATACAAATCCGAAAGTTAACGGTGAATCAATGTAACATTTTATACTGACACTAATAGGATAGTGACAGCACAACAATCAAAAGCAAACATTAATAACATTTATTACAGGAAAGCTAAATTAATGCAATATTTTGTTTTTGCCTTATAACTTGAAAACAAATGAATATTGTATAACAACATTTGACTTTTTTTCTTATTATTTTGATGCATAGATTACACCCTTAGAGTTAGGGCCATTCCTCCCGACTTACCCTGTATACTGTTCAATTTTTCCAGTGCAACAGTACCTGTGTCAGTAGGCAAGCTTCCAGAAACCAGGACAATTAAAAGGACCATCAAAAATGCAAGAAATAATCAAGGATCGAGGCCCTCCTCGCCACCCGCAGGAAGAGAGATTCTTCTACTGGATGAATATAAACACACCGACAGAGGAGAACCGTTTTTGCTGTTTAATTCTGGCCCAATACGTTTAAGGATCCTTATTTTTGGTATACACTTTTCTGTTCAACTTCTCGCAAGATGGTACATGGATGGTACCTTCAAGACAGTACCGAACCTGTTCAGCTGTATACCATCCACGGTATAAATGAAAATACTTCTATTCCAGTAATATACGCTCTACTGCCAGACAAGACTGAGAAGACGTAAGTACAGAGAAATGCTGCAAGAGCTGAAAAACTTGGAGCCAACACCGTCACAACAAAGAATTATGATCGATTATGAGAAAGCTCTTAACAATGCAGTTTCTGTAGTTTTTCCAGAATTTCAACAACAAGGTTGCTTATTTCGTTTTTGCCAGTGTTAAACCAATTATTTTTGTTGTACACCGCGCCATATGTTCAACATCAACAAACTCCAATGATCCTGCAGTCGTTCTTCGCACGATTTGTAAATCGCTAGAGGACGAGGATTCGTTATGTTATCTTTACCTTTTAATGGCCGTTCTTCGTCGTTTGTTTACATAAGCTGCATTTTAAGCGTTAATGATGTGTAGAATGTAGTCTGCAGTCACGTGATACTGATGATACAATGTTTTTTGGAAAGAGAATCTGCTCAGATCGCAGTTTTTCCGAGGACTTGGTGCTACTCGGTATGTTCTTGCCAGCAAAATGGGTGATCTTGACAAAAACGAAGAAAGTAAAGAGTGTTTTCTGTGCACTAAAAATTTGGACAAAGGTGAAGTTAAATGAAAAGGTGAGTTTTTTTTATTTCCATAAAACATTGGAAATATTTTCTGTTTTGCATTTTCCAATACTTTTTTTCGAAATGTTCAGAGATTGTGGACAATTTTTTAAGCGTTTTTCAGCATTTTTCAGCGTTTTTCAGCGTTTATAAAGATGTATGAAAACCTACTTTATTTGAGGAAGCCTTGAAAATACGTTATGTGATAAATGTACGTAAATTTTGCTATCATTAATGTTAAGTTTCGTGGATTTCGTCAGATATTTCAATTTCGTTCTTCATACAAACGTTTTGTAAATAAGATTTCTGAATTTAGAAATCCCAAGACGTGCAATTTCGGACTTTTTAATTTGCCAATTTTAGAATAATGGATTATTCAGAATTCATAAATGCAAATCATTTTTTTCAATAAGTAAAAACCAAAAGATGGAGATTTTCTGAAATTCTTATTTGAACTATGAATTTTACATACATCGTTAAAGTTTTTGAACATTAGGGATCGAAAAATTACAAATTTAAAAATTTGTAATTTAGAGAAATAAATTTCAAAATTCGACGATTAATGAAAAATCTTTAAATATTTTTGACAATCGATGAATATGTATATTTTGAATTTCCGATTGAATATTTTATACTTGCGTATTAGATCTTAAAAAAATGCGATTCCAAATTATTATTCGGATTATTTAAATAATTCGTGGTTACCAAAACTAAAAAATTGAAAAATTAACGACATCGTAATAGCGTGTCATCAGTATCACGTGACTGCAGGCTACATTCCACACATCATTAACGCTTAAAATGTGACTTATGTAAACAAACGACGAAAAACGGTCATTAAAAGGTAAAGATATCATAACGAATTCTCGTCCTCCAGCGATTTTTAAATCGTGCGCAGAGCGACTGTAGGATCATAAAGCTTGTTGAACATTTGGCGCAGTGTATAACAAAAAGAATTGGTTTAACAAAAAAAAAATGTTCGGGCATAAAATGTAGAGAATTCGCTGCTCTACAATGTTTGTTCAGGAAAGTTTCTAATCAGAGTAACAGGAAATTAGAAATAACGAGAAAACTGATATCATTATGCTGATTTTGTTTAAATAATGAAATTTTCAGTATGAACAAATAAGTTAATAAATGTTTCAGAGGCGTGGTTCTGTAGGTATTGTTTTCCCCTACAATATGCTTTTTTAATTTTTTTTCCAGTACAAAAATAACAGAAGTTAAAAGCGAAAAACCGATTTAACTCTTTGATTCAAGATGGCGCCGAAGTGAAGGGGGTAAGAACCGTGCAAATTCAGAGTTAAGCTTCCCTAGTGGTACCCTACCCCTACACCCATGCAAAATTGCAGCTTGCTCGCTTTTAGTTCCCAGAAAAGCATGGTGAAAAGTACAGTTTTCCTGGACTACAGAGATATCGAATTTGCATTACGCATAAGGCTGCTGAACGCATTAGCTTTCGTACCGCCACAACTTGTTGTCGAAGCCTTTGAATCATTGTGCGATAATAACTCGTTACCGGTTGAAGCTCAGGGGGTTGTGGACTACTTCGAGGATACATGAATTGGCCGTCCAAACACAAGGCATCAACGCCGAGATCCATTGTTTGCACGCCAGCTATTCCTCCGTATTAAACGGCCTGGCCAAAACAAATAACTCTGTCAGAGGTAGGCACAGGAGTTTTGAAAGCTAGTTAACTGCAAGCTACCCAACTATTTGGAAATTCATCGAGGCAATTAAAAGAGAATATAATTTATCGAAATATAAATTGTAACAAACAGTACGTTGCAGGACAGCCACAAAGTACATCAACAGGGACGTCTTAAGATTTCTTGAGGCCCGGGGCCCATATGCAAAAGGAGGCCCTCTGTTGCGCGGAGTAGCACAAAATTTTTTTTGAAGCCACGCCCAAATTATAAACTGCAGTTATATTTTGAAAAACATCTTTTTCAGGTTTTTTTTTATTATTTTCGTGTTATCCGGCCTTAAAGCGTCCCTGTACATCAAAACAAAAATTCCAAGGACTCCGCAGACAGAATACATAGACTTGTTTCAAATTTCGATTCTTCTAATGTTCAAGAAAAGCACATAATTTCAATCATTAATTTTGTAAATATATTTTGTATTGCAAGTAGACATTTGTTTTATTTCTTTTCTGGAAAAGATTCTGGTGAGTTTCGAAGAATTTTGCTTTCGGAAAACGGAGTTTCGAAGAATTGTGCTTGCTAAGAATTAGTTTTCGAACAATTCACCTAATTCCCACATTTATATCACTTCTGATTATTTATAGCCGGTCTTCTACACTACTAGAAAACGTAATTTTATAGTATTAGACTATACCCAAAAAATCAATTAGCACGTTTTGAAGAAATTTGGAAAAAACAAAAAAAATGTCAATCGTTGGTGCCCTCTACTGGCTAAACGATGCAATTTCGCATATAACTAATTTGGTTTAATTCGACCTATTTACAGCGGTCTCAAACATATTAAGGAAATCCCTGAATCTCAAAACTAAAGCGGTTGCAGGCTTATGTTTATATAAACTTTTTTTTCTTAAAATTGGTCTAGTAATCATCAATTAAAATAAATACATAACGTTAAGTAACACCCTGTATAGTTTATTTACCTTATTTAAATTTATATCACTTTTATGTGTATGTTTAACCCTCGAAAAACCCGAAAACTGATAAGAAACTGAATTAGTTAATTTTATTTATTCGTACTTATGAATCACTTTTCAAAATCTGTAGATTTTAAATTGTGGATAACAAAAAAATAATTGTAGGTTGCAGCAATAATTAGCTATTATTAGCGCTATGTTTACTTTTTTTGTTTGGTTATGCAAAAAGTAATGCCATTAGTCATCAGTAAAGGGCGGAATATATGCACTTAAATTTAGCCAAAATATGCGCATACATAGATATGCCTCGTTTATTATTTATCTATGCATTTTTTTGACCAAATAAATATGCATACTGGTATGCAATATTTCTTAATTTATTATGGTAAAATAGGGTAAAGGAACACACTGGGTTTTAAAATAGATATTTACGTTATAAGTCCGGTAAATCAACTTTTACAGTATGAGTGAAATGTTTCAAGACGAGGCGACGAAGGAGCCGAGTCTGGAATTTCGAAACGAATACTGTAAAGGATTTGCCGGACGAATGACGTACAATATTTTATTTAATACCTACTGTTCTGTTGAAAATTATAATTATGTTTTGAAATTGTAATGAAGTTTTATTCTGCGTCGTATATTTGAAAAGTGCTTATATTTACTGGTGGAAACATTGTGTGTTTGACATTGATTAAACTCAAACTTACAAATTTCAGTCCGGTAAAGAAATTTTACAGGACTAGTCCGGTAAAAAATTTTTACCGGACTTATTGCTGTAAAACCTTATTTTGTGGACTAAATTCAAATATGTAAAGGTGTGTTTTACAATACAGTATAAAATAAAAGATGTTTATTTAAAAAAAATGCAAAAAAAATAAAGAAAAATAAAAGTAAACAATTTTTTAACCTGAAATTGTATAAAAGGCATTTATTACTTAATATTTTTCAAAATTTTTAACTAAAAAGGATTGTCTTCTATCAGTAAAAATATGTTTATACGAAGAGAAGCTTCTTTCAACATCTACTAATATAATCGGACAATACTGCAACTTAGGCCAAGATACAACTTCGTTGGATGGTTTACCTTCATAAATGCTTTTTAGTGCAGTTAAGTATTTAAATCCTTTATTCTTATTTACAGTTACATCCAATTTGTTCCTAACTTGACCTCCTACTTTACCGGGAATGTTGTTACATTTAGCGGAAAAAGTTTCAACAATACTAATTGAGTCTCTTAAACTTTAATTTCTACTCTCTAACAAAGATATTATGTCCTATAAAACTGAAATTAACTTTAATAAAAACAAGATCTTTAACTACACTTGCACTTTTCAACAACTCTTTTTTACATTGCACAACACGCTGCGAATCGTCATCCAAATCCAGAATTAGTTCTTTAATTTCCTCGAAATGTTCTGCGTAGAATATTGCGGCCTTAATCGTTCCCCACCTTGTAATTACAGGTTGTGGTGGTAAACTAACTCCTGGTAATCTCTTCTTATACATCTGCACTCTTAGAGGTGCTTTTAGAAACACTTTTTTACATTTGAAATTACTTTATTTACTGAAGGATATTATGATTCATTTGATTGTTAAAAAAAAATATATTTATTTGTAATATCAGTAAATATACTACAGAAAAATCTCTCAATAGCAACCACCCTCGGGGAATCAAATGTTGGTCGGTTAACAGGGGTGGTTGGTTAATAGAGAAAAATTAAAACAACTGGTCTGCATTATGAAGTGTTTGTTTATTAATAAGTATCTGCATATATGTAAATAATTTTAAATATTTTTGTTTAATTTATCAGAACTAAAATTAAATGAGATGAAGCTGGTATTGGTATTCCTCTTAAGTTGAGCTTTTACTTCTTTTAAATTTGTTGGTGCTTATTCTTCTACTATACTGGAATTTGTTTGTTGCGATGATCTTCTTGCATTGTTCTGATTTCTTCATTGATTTGCTTGCTTATTTTCGCTATTTTGTTCCGTGTTGTTTTTTTTTTTTTTGTACTTTTCATGACTTCTTTTTTTTTGTTTCTCTATTGTTTTTGTTAATCCTTGTTTTTGTTTTTGTGTTTTTAGGGTGGGAGTCAATCTTTCGGATATTTAAATTTGTTGTGTATTGTCGATCGTATGTGTGAGTTTTGTATCATTGGATTTGTCGATAAGTCTGTCCTTTCAAAGTATTTAGTTATTAATTTTGTATTGTGTTCCGCAATTGTTTCCATTTTTAGGTCTCTGTGTAATACAGCTGTCGGTACGTGTCTTTGTGCGTTAGACATAATCCTCATTATTTTTTTTTGTATTATCTGTAGTTTTTGGTATCTTGTCTTGTTTACGGTACACCATGTTGGTGCACCATGTTGGTACACCGTATGTCAGTACAGGTGAGATGAAGCCAATTTACCAATATGTATACCGGGTGTTGCATCGTCGAGCGGGACATAGGAAATCCCATGTAATTTTAAATGGGGTCAATTATTGGCTTCCCTAATTATTTTAGAGAAAAATTCTATTTAGGTTTATTAAAGAGCACTAAAACCCACATTCAAAAGAATAACTTTAGATATTTTTGATCAGCCCGTTTACGGGTTATCGCCGATTTCTTTTTAACTATTTCTCCTTTTTATGGCCCCGTATTTGCGGGCACCAGTCAAGGTAAAAGATGACTGTCAAATAAAGTTGTCATTTGAAATCGAAAATATTAGCCATGAATTACACTTCTGAAGAAAAAATATTGATGATTAAATGGTATTATCAAGGAAATAGTTATCAAAATGTGTCAGACATGTTTGCTGCTCTGTATCCGAATAGACCGATACCTGCAAAATCTACAGTCGAAAGGACTATCAAGAAATTTGAGACAAAAGGCATTGTAATAAATAACTGCAGATGTGAAGAAAGGCAGGAACAAAGAAGAGATGCAAGAAATGATAGGGACTTGCAAGTTTTATTGTGCGTGGAAGAAAATGATGGGAAGATCAGCACAAGGAAACTTGAGGATGACATAGGATTAGATCACACCACAGCGTTACGAGCTTTGAAACGACATAAATATTATTCATACAAATATGAAAAGCACCAAGAGCTAAGAGACAGGGACGAAATAAGACGACAGGAGTTTTGTTTTGGTATGATGGAAAGAGCAAACATGGATAGGGAATTTTTAAAAAACATTTGTTTCACTGACGAATGCACATTTACCTTAAACAATGAACCCAATGTTCAAAATTATCGATATTGGAGCAAAGAAAACCAACACAGGTTTGTGGAAACAAGGACGCAATATCCACAAAAAGTTAATGTATGAGCTGGGATTTTCGGAGAAAATATTATCGGGCCATTATTACATACTTTACATGATGCCGCCAGGGAAAATCAGGAAGTTTGGTACCAAATGGATGGCTGCCCGGGACATTGTACCCTGGCTGTCCGGGAATATTTAAACCGTGCTTTTAATGGAAATGTTATTGGCTTAAATCATACAGTAAATTGGCCAGCCAGGTCTCCTGATTTATCGCCAAATGATTTCTTTCTCTGGGGCCATTTAAAAAACAGGATATACAAAGATAAAAAATACCCAAATCTAGACGAGTTAAAAAATGCTATTTCTGCCGAATGCAATAGAATTTCAGTTTACCAACTAGCGAATGTAAGAAGAGAATTTTATGATCGCCTCGGTTATTGTCTAGCAGTCAATGGAGGAATATTTAAACATCTTCTTAAATCCTAAAGTTCTAACAATTTAATAGTACCTACCTATTAATTAGTAAAATATTGAAACATGTAAAATGTCATAATTAACTTTGTAATTGGATACTTTATTTTAGTTTTATTCAGATTAATTTGTACTCATAAATACACCTTTAATATTTTCGATGTACGAGTTTTTATAACAATAAAGCACACATTTCAAAATGACAACTTTATTTGACAGTCATCTTTTACCTTGACTGGTGCCCGCAAATACGGGGCCATAAAAAGGAGAAATAGTTAAAAAGAAATCGGCGATAACCCGTAAACGGGCTCATCAAAAATATCTAAAGTTATTTTTTTGAATGTGGGTTTTAGTGCTCTTTAATAAACCTAAATAGAATTTTTCTCTGAAATAATTAGGGAAGCCAATAATTGGCCCCATTTAAAATTACATGGGATTTCCTATGTCCCGCTCGACGATGCAACACCCGGTATACTGCACGTGCATACTATATTATACAATGTACTGTATGCTTGCTTTGAAATTCTTATTTTTTATTTTTATAAAATTCAGATTCACATTTTAATAGCAGTTGAGAAATATTTATTGACCTGTCTGTTTTCTACTGTACAGGGTGGCCAACTAAGAATGCGAGGTACTGTATCTGGGAAACTATCCATCGTAGAGGCTTGCGGCAAAAAAAAAAAATATTACTAAAACGGCCAAGAGAAAAACCTGGAAAATATTTTCAAGTTTCTGAAATGGCCGCTAGGGGGCGTAACTGCAATATTGAATCTAAAAAAGTGATGTTTCTGTAAATTCCGCTATATTAACCTTATAAAAAAATCCTGTTCTTTAAAGTCGAGGATAATCTGAATCTTTTTTGTATGACACTTTTTGCAGTATCTCTAAAAATAAAGTGGTGGGGGGTATTCAAACGTTTCCGCAAATAACATCCTGTATCTTCGAAACGGCAAAGTCGATTTGAACAAACTTGGGCTCGTCAAAAGGAGCTATTCTTGGGCTACAAGCAACATTATATTTGAAGTTTTGTAAGTTTCACATGTCGCCGTTAGAGGGCTTTTTTCGACATTCCAACAGAAATGGTTAATTTTCTCAACAAAATAAAATGCATTGGTATGATTTTTTTTTATGAAAAAGTAGCTAAATGATGCCTAAACTAGCTCGCTAAAACCGCATCTCGATATCTTGTTCCTAACCCAAAATATCGGCAATAGAAAATTTTATACGAATATTCCACTCACGTATAAAAAATCCCATAAGGACAGTGGTATTTTCGAAAACTTACAGCGGATATACAAAATCGAAAACACCAAAACGAAAATACCACTTGTCAGTGTCACTTTCTTGACAAATTTCTATTTATTATTTCAAAGTTGACAAAATGAATGTTTTTGGATTCGTGAAATATTCCTTTAAATACCATGCGTGCTTTAAAACTAACCGGATAATTTTTCACTTATACGTGTTTTCTTTACAAATTTCACTCGTCCTTCGGACTCGTGAAATTAAAGAAAACACGCATTCGTAAAAAATTATCGGTAATTTTAAAGCACTCGTGGTATTACACCCGAAAATCCCTTAAATTTTCATTTTATTGTAACTATATTTTTCTGGAATTCTTTCTATTATGTAAGTTGTGGCCCTAAAAAGGACCGATTTATAAAAGGAAGATTTTTAATGCCCCCGCAAATGCTTGAAATGCAAAAAGTGTCAAACAAAAAAGGTCCAGATTACCCTCGACTTTAAAGCTCAGGATTTTTTTTATTAGGTTAATATAGCGGAATTTACAGAAACATCACTTTTTTAGATTCAAGATTGCAGTTACGCCCCCTAGCGGCCATTCCAGAAACTTGAAAATATTTTCCAGGTTTTTCTCTTGGCCGTTTTAGTAATAATTTTTTTTGCCGCAAGCCTCTACGATGGATAGTTTCCCAGATACAGTACCTCGCATTCTTAGTTGGCCACTCTGTACAGGGTTTCCAACCAAGACTAGACAAGGCGATTTTTTGACTTTTCCTGTACTTTTATAAAAAAACTGAAATAGCCATCTTAAGTCATTTTCTCCCGCGAATTCGAATATCTTCAGCAAAAAACAATTGAACATCAAACAAAAGTACTATAGGGGTCACTTTGATATTTTTTTAAATGGGATGCCGTATTTTTAATGAGCTTATCCGATTTCTCATATAAATTTTGATCTAAAATGTTGGATTTTTAATTCAAAAACGTCTTTTTTCTTCAGTTTTAAATTTTTTTTTTTTTTTTTTTTTTGAATTAAAAATTTAGATCAAAATTTATATGAGAAATCGGATAAGCTCATTAAAAATACGGCATCCCATTTAAAAAAATATCAAAGTGACCCCTAGTACTTTTGTTTGATGTTCAATTGTTTTTTGCTGAAGATATTCGAATTCGCGGGAGAAAATGACTTAAGACGGCTATTTCAGTTTTTTTATAAAAGTACAGGAAAAGTCAAAAAATCGCCTTGTCTAGTCTTGGTTGGATAACCCTGTACAGTAGATTGAAACATGCTCTTGAATTTTCATTATCAAGTATAAGTTATGATTATCATATAAATTGCCTTGCTTGTAGTAGCATTGTAAAATTTTTACAATGTTTTCTATGTACACCATCTGTTTTATAGCACGTAATGGTAATACTATACAAGGTGAATAGGATCGTAATAGTTATGGTTGCGATGATTTACAAACGAGGTGCAGGAGCTCGAAACATGCGTGCTGAATCCAAGTATGCAGGATCTGAAAAAACATAAGATCACTTATGAAAATAAATACCAGCCGAGGATGAAGTTGTTGATACGACTATATTTGCGCTAGCTGATGGTTTTTATTTTAGTTAGTTTAGTACAACATTCTGATAAATGACCGCTACCTAATCATGCTTGGGTTAAATAATTGTTGTTTTTTAAATATTATCATGGTCAACTCGTAATAAATTTCAGTTTTACAGTTTTCGAACTAACAACAAACTTGATTCCTAAAAAAGTATATTAAAGAATAATTAAAGCGCAACTAGTAAATTAGGCGATCAGTGAATTTAATTTTAATAATATATTTTAAAGCGGTAAAATTTCTTATAAATAAATAAAAAATGTATTGACCTTTGCTACACATTGCGTAATAGAGATAGACAAGTCAAAATAATAATAAATATCACAAATGTAACAATTTAATAATAATGTAAAAACCAGAACAAATATTTAAAAAGACAGTATCTGTGGTACTGACATCAAACAAGCTACACCAAAGTACAGGGTGTCTATTTTTCGATGTAACTAGTAAAGATAGAGACTTAGTGTCGTGGTTACTTTTTTCTGGGAGTCTTACTTTTCGAGATTTGAAGCAAAATTTGATGCCCCTGTATATTTTTCTTTTATTTGATTGGGCTATTTTTAAGCTTTTCAAAAATATACAGAGTGGCAAAAAGTCGCACATAATGCCTGCAACTTTTGAATTACCTCTTATACAAAAAAGTGACCTTTAAGTTGTTCAGTAAATTATTTCCCACATTTCTACCTGTATGAATTTTTTCTGTCATTTCTGGTTTGGTTGCAATAGAGACCAACTTACTTTTTTTTAAATGAACCCCGCATATGATTGCATATTTGGATTCTACTGTGAAATCTCTGAATTTTTTGTATTTCAAATTTTTATTTATTTAAAATTGTAACAAACTTTATAATAACAAAATAAATAGCCTAGAAAATTGAACAACTTAACATGGGAATAATAAACAAGTGAAACTTTTTCGGTGGATCAAGTGTTTAAAATGACCACCGTTTTCTGCTAAGCAGAGTGGCAGTCGATCTCTGAACCCGTCTACAACGTTTAAAAGGAAGTCCTCTGGAATAGCCCGAATTTCAGCACTAATTCTGACTTTTAAAGATTCTAAGTCATTTGGACCGTTAACGTAGATTTTTTTCTTTAAGTGTCCCCACAACAAGAAGTCGAGCGGGGTTAAGTCCGGGTATCGCGCTGGCCAGTCAATAGCACCTTTCTGCCTATCCAACGTCCTGGAAATTGTTCGCTTATGTATTGTCTAACATTTGCCGCATAATGCGCTGGTGCTCCATCGTGCTGGAACCATACCTGTTCGTTTATGCCATTATTTACACCCGGTAAAACCATTCTGCAAGAAGGAATTATGTGATTTCTGAGGAGGTCCAGATTTTTTTCGCCATTCAAATTACCATCTATGAAATAAGGTCCCACAATATGTCTACCAACTATGCTCGCCCAAACATTAAGTTTTTCGGGCCTCTGAGTATGACCTTCTTGGAACCAGTGAGTATTCTCAGCAGATCAATAACGATAATTGTGTCTATTAACAATGCTATTTAATGGGAAGTAGCTTTATCCGAGAAAATGATATTTGTTATAAACGTCCTCGTTTAACTCGTGCACCAACTTTATCTTGTAGGGATGCAGCTTCTCCTGCTTAAACAAATTTTTCGCTGACTGTTGAGACACATTAAAATCCATTGCCATTGGCCTGGATGATTGTGTTGGATTTTTATGTACTGAGAGCATGATATCCAGAGCTTTGTCTCCCCCGGTTGCTGTTTTAGGTCGACCTGATCTAGCGGCATCGACAGATCGTTGACTGATTTAGTAGAGGCCTATTTGGATATAATTCATTGAAAAGTTGACAAACCTGATCTTGGATCTCTTCATATTTCCGTAACCGCTCATTACTAAAATTTCAACTCATTCAGGTAGGAATAATTATAATTAGGAAGTTTTTCATTTTTGAGCTGTCATTATCTCGGAAACGCTTGCAGATAGGTGAAAATTTAAAATACAAAAAATTTAGAGTTTTCCCAGTAGAATCCAAATATGCAATCATATGCAGGATGTTCCATTTAAAAGAAAATAAGTTGGTCTCTATTATGGCTACCAAACCAGAAATAACAGAAAAAATTCATGCAGGTAGAAATGTGGGGAATAATTTACTGAACAACTTTCATAAAGGTCACTATTCGTATACGAGGTAATTCAAAAGTTACAGGCATTATGCGCGACCTTTTGCCACTCTGTAATAGTTGATAGTTACTATTAACAATAAACGCGCAAAACGAAAAATTTAGAAAATTATGGTAGTATAGGCCATAACACCATTGAAGCAAACAAGAGAATATGTCATTACTGCTAAAATAAATATTATATAAAAATACACTAATATTACATTTACAACTGGGGACCCATATCAATTGTATCATAGCGATTGATAATGCGTGTGCGGAGCTCATAAAGTAAGATCCGTCGACCATATTACTTTTTTAGCAAGCTACCTGTCGACTCGTATTCGATTTAGATACAAAAGGAATTTATGTCGTATACATCAGACTGTACGTCATTAATTTTTACAACCAGGCTTCTCTTTTTGAGGAAGGATATTAACAATTTGTTGATAACCCCACGAATTCCCAGAGAATTTAACTTAGATTCAAGGAAACCTGCTTCAAGGGTATCGAATGCTCGATTTAAGTCAAAAAAGATCGTTACGACAATGTTATTTTTGTCTATTGGACAGACTTATTTATAATTGTCGCTAGCGGGTTAGAAATCACACTAACGCATATTTTTATTAATTTTATAGGTATATCGTCACGACCTCACGATTCTTTTGTTAGACATCCCATTAATTACATCGTTTTCAGTTACAGGTAGAAAAAACATTAAATCGTTGTTGTACTTATCCATGCTGCATTAAGTTCGGTGTTAACCACGTTTGAGAAATAATTACTAAACCTATTAGCGATATCCCTCTTGCCTTATAATATTTCTCCGTCCATTTCAATCTAGGACACATAAGATTTTTTTTTGCTTTTTCCTAGGGTGTCATTTACAATATTCCAGAGGGTCCTGGGCTTGTGAGACATAGGACGTTATGATTAAATTATTAAAATACTCTTGTTTTTTTTTTATGAGACTTGTGTTTTGTAGTAGTTAATTTTCTTCGTAGTACGCTTCATTTTTATAGCTCCTCTAGTGTTTCTAATAAGTCAGTAGAGAATAATCCTTGGCAAAACACATTTGAATCTAATATTTTTTCCAGGAAGATGAAATTTGGATCTCGAGTGAAGATCTCAACACAGAAAACAGCAGTGACGACGAAAGATCCAAATCCAAACCAGCGTATAAGAAGAAACTGAAACTAAAGCACAGAAAAAGGTCGTCTCCAAATATTAAAATACAAAGACCATCTATATCATCCATTCCTAGCACTTCGAGTGCTGTTGGTAAGTACTTTCTGCAAAAAATATTTTAACAATCACTACGCAAAGCCATCTGAACTTCTGGCATGCACCAATTTGGATGCATCGACAGTGATAAACCCAATTCAAAATACAAAATTTTATTTACGCTTTCAGCATTTTACATAGAGTTTACATTAAAAAAACAAGTGTTTTTGACAAATCTCTTAAGAACTAAGCTCAGCAGTCACAAAACATAAAAATTTAAACGTAAGTAGAGGATTAATACACTTTCATTGTCACCCCCCACTCCTCTGACGTCACATGACCTTGAACGCAGGTGTTCAATGATGTCACATGACCTTGACCTTGAACGCAGGTGTTGGTATCACCTTGACCTTGACCTTGAACGCAGGTGTTGGTATCACCTTGACCTTGAAAATTTACGTCATATGACCTTGACCTTGAACGCAGGTGTTGGTATCACCTTGACCTTGAAAATATACCTTGAAGTTTTATGACCTTGATGTTGCATGACCTTGAAAGACCTGTTGTCAATGTTAATTTTTAATGGTGTGACCTTGGCCGCTAGGTATATATGTGGGTAGGAGGTGTCACATTTTAGTATTGAACAGAATATTCAGCAAGACTTTTTCAAAATAATTAGTTAAACGGACATGGAGTATGTGTGTGAAGATTGTAGTGAGACATTTAGTCGTAGTTACAGTATGTTACGACACAGAAGAGAGTCTTGCATGTTTCGATTTGTTAACGCAGAGTCTGCAAAGCGACGGAGAGTCGATGTGGCTACACCAACACCCCAGATGCGAACATGTGTAACTTGTAATATAGCTGTTCCACATAATCAATTGGGTGCTCATCAAAGAACGCTCCAACATCGAAATAATTCCTGTTTGCCATTGTCACAAGGTGTTCAAATTGTGCAAACGGCTTTTAAGAAGAGGATTGCAACATATCGAGTAAGCAGTGAAAATTTCCATATAGACTTCACCATATTTTTTGAAGAAATTAAAGCTCAAGTGCTTAGTTTAATAAGTGAAGTAGTAGCAGTTCGTGGTGCACTAAAAATAAACATGGTTGTGGTGGGATTGTACATTCTTCCCGCACAGGATTCTTACAGTGAAAAATCTTTTAACACGTGTAATGAAATTGTTACTGTTGCAAGTGACTTGGAAGAAGTGTACCGATCATTTGTTGAGGCAATGAAGGTTCAATCAACGGAATTTCAGGAAAAGGATTCAGGTATGTTATAGGTCAATAATTGAAAGCATATTTAATTATTAAATATATATTTTATCTTACAGGTTGGGCATTAGAAAAAATTTTGTACTTGGAGCTAAACATCAATGAATATAAACCATTTGGGGGATCATCATATATCAAGTTACCGAAATTCATTGATCTGAAGAATGCTGTTGTTAATGTTTACAATCAAGATGAGTGCTGCTTCGCTTGGGCCGTCACGTCAGCATTGTTCCCTGCCAGTAACATGTCATCACAAATGACGTCATACCCCCATCACTCTAGAGTGCTAAATTTTACAGGTATGAATTTTCCAATTAAATTGCGTGATATTTCTAAATTTGAAGAAATGAATAATATTTCAGTAAACGTGTATGGTTTACAAACGGTATTTGAACATAATAAATTAAAATATGAAGTTGTGGGCCCATTAAGATATTCTGGTAAAAAGCTGGGTATACATGTAAATTTGTTGTTAGTAACCAAGGATTGTAATGTCAGAGATAATGATGATGATGATGCACACATTTGCGATACAAATTGTATGAAAAGTCATTACTGCTGGATAAAAGAGTTATCAAGATTATGTTCAAGTCAGATATCATCAAGTTGTGATAAGCTTTATTTTTGTGATGGGTGCCTTATATATTTTAAATCATCATTCGCTTTGACATTACATCAAGAAAATGATTGTAAACTTAAATACTCAGTTATACCATCAGTTAATTTAAAAGTGGATAAATTTGGGAAAAGTGTAGCGGAAAACATTTTAAAATTTGAAAATATCGAAAAACAAATGCGTGTACCATTCGTTGTATATGCAGACTTTGAATCAGTGCTTAAACCATTAGATTCAACTGAACCAAACCCCGAACATTCTTACAGTACGACAAACGTTAAACATGAGCCGTTTTCTTTTGCATACCTAATAAAGTGCTCCTTTGATGATTCTATTTCAAAATTTGAGTTATATCGCGGAGATGATGCAGCCCAAGTATTTGTATCCCGCATTGAGACAGATCTAAGAAATTTATACAATACGTATTTAAAAGATATTAGACCAATGAACCGTTTAACATCTGATGAAATAAAAGATTTCGATAATGCCACAGAGTGCAACATCTGTGAAGGTCCGATTAACAATAATGATAAGGTAAAGGATCATTGTCACATAACGGGAAACAAAAGACCTGGTGCTGCTCATTCGATTTGTAATTTAAATTATAAAGTACCTACATTTATACCAATTGTATTTCATAATTTGAGTGGTTATGATAGTCACATGTTTATCAAAGAATTGTGTCGTCATGGTGATAAAATTGATGTGATAGCTCAAAGCAAAGAAAAGTACATTTCATTTACCAAAAGTATTTACGTTCATGATTATGTAGACTCAAAGACCATGACAATAAAAAAAAAATATTTAAAATTAAGATTTATTGATAGTTTCAAATTTTTATCAGCATCACTAGATACTTTGGGTAAAGGTTTAGACTTAAGTAGTTTAAAGGAAATGCGCAAGCATTATCCCGATGATAAGAAGTTTAGTTTAATGCGTGGCAAAGGTATTTTTCCATACAGTTTCATGGATTCTTTGGAAAAGATGAACTATCCAAATTTACCAACTAAAAATCAGTTTTACGATAATCTATCAGAGGAACACATTAGTGATGAAAGCTATGAAAAAGCTAAGGAAGTTTGGCGTTTATTTGATTGTAAGAATTTAGGGGAATATTCAGATTTATATTTAAAATCAGATGTGTTATTATTAACCGATGTTTTTGAACAATTTCGCGATATGTTTTTAAACATTTATAAATTAGACCCAGTGCAGTACTACACTCTTCCCAGTTTTTCATTTGATTGTATGTTGCGCATGACCAAGGTAGAGTTGGAACTACTTACTGATATTGACATGATTCACTTTTTTAAGAAAGGAATTCGTGGTGGTATAAGTCAGTGTTCGGAAAGGAAACATATTGCCAATAATATTTATTTACCGAATTATGATGCATCAAAACCTTCTTCATTCATTACTTATCTGGATGCCACAAATTTGTATGGTCATAGTATGTCACAAGCATTACCATTTGGTGGATTTAGATGGTTATCACAACGCGAAATTTTAGATTTGAATATTATGGATATTGACGACAACAGCCCAGAAGGCTACGTGTTGGAAGTCGATGTGCATTATCCACTGGATTTGCACGATGCACATTCTGACCTTCCATTTCTGGTTGAGAATATAATACCACCAACAGAAACAGCCAAATTGTCAAAGTTAATACCAAATTTAAATGATAAAAAAAAATATATTGTGCATTATCGAACCCTAAAGCAGGCGATTTCTAGTGGCTTAATGGTAATGCAAACTCATAGAATTTTAAAATTTAGTCAATCTAAGTGGCTAAAGACATACATTGATTTCAATACAGATTTGCGGAATAAGGCAACATCAAAATTCGGTAAGGATACATTTAAATTAATTATTAACGCCATTTTTGGCAAGACTATGGAAAATGTCGAAAATCGCAACGATATAAAGTTAATCACACAGTGGGAAAACATGCGGGGTAAAGTAGGGGCAAGGGCTTTAATATCGCGTCCGAATTACAAAAGTTCAACAATATTTACCGAAGATTTTGTTGCAATACATATGGATAAACTAAAAATTATATACAATAAACCAATTTATATCGGATTTTCCATATTGGATATGTCAAAGACAGTGATTTACGACTTTTTTTATAATTTCATTAAAGCAAAATTTGGTAGTAACGTTTCCTTATTGTACACTGACACCGATTCTCTTATTTTAAAAGTTTTTACCGACGACTTTTATCGAACAATTGCAGAGAACCCTGATAAGTTCGACACCTCTAATTATGTAGAAGGGAATATTTTTAATATCCGGAAAAGTCAATCAGTAGTAGGTCGGATGAAAGATGAATTTCCAGGTGATCCGATAATGTGTTTTTACGGCACCGGCGCTAAAGCTTATTACATCAGCTCGCTTCATAATGAAGTGAAGAAAGCAAAAGGTGTCAAAAAAGCAGTTATTGAGAAACAACTTCACCTGGAAGATTATCAAAATGTAGTAGAGCGTGGTGGTTTAATATTTCGCAAAATGAAAACGTTTCGTAGTTATAAACACGACGTTTACACGGAAATATTAAACAAGGTAGCATTATCTCACCACGACGACAAACGCTATATAATACCATCAACGACAAAAACTTTGCCTTGGGGACATAAGGATTTAGACTTTTATAGTGCAGACCCAGAAGAAAATTTGGTAAACTTGTTGAAAGTTATTCAATCATATCTTTAGTTTTTAAGTAATTTTATGTCATACCGATTTTAAACTTGTTAAAATAATTGGAAAATTCATATATAAACTGTTAATTTTAATATTTATCAACGTACTGGATTAGTGTTATGTAGAATTTTAAAAGAAAATGCACTACCTCAAGGATGGCAAGATACACCTTGACCTTGATAAAGCTAGTTTTAAAATTTCAAGAGAACGCGCAACCTTGAAAAGTGCCTGTAGTCAAGGGCACTAAGAAGAGTGGTGGCAAGAACGAAGTGAAGGACGGCGAGACTCGAGGTGGGGTGAACTTATAGTGGGGGGAATAGGCATAAAAGCGAGCATCTTGTGTGGAGCTCTTCAGTCTGAAACTTTTAGTGACGACAATTATTCCTGTGTACGTAATGTGTTCAAACATGAGTGATATTTCTGATTTAATGAGTGTTTCAACCCAAGATCTTCTGGGCGTCGAAGATGATTTACATCTGATTACCGCAAACGCCTTTGTGGACGAGCCCGCAGCCCCCGGGAACGACTTGAGTATAGCAGACGATGGAATGGAGCAGATTATGGATGATGCATGTGGCCAGTTGTTGAGGGACATAGAGAAGCGGCAAGCAGCTGAGAACAAAAAAGTCAATGTTCTCAGTAATGTTGTGATTAAGGAAGCCCAGCCGACACATTCAAAATTAAAAAGATTACTGACGACTGGTGGATCCAAAAGCAAGGGTGAATTTTATTCGTCTGTGGCAAAGGATGTGCCGAAAAAGAAGAAATTCACATTTAGGCGCCTCCCCATACCTTTTCCCGGTGGATTCGAGATGCCGTCTTCACCACCACCACCAGCAGCAGCAGCGATTCCAAACCACTTGGCTCCGGTGGTAGTTGTCGTGGATGGCCCAATCATGAGGACACCATCGCCACCACCACTATCACCGGAGCTGTGCCGGAAAGGACGAAAAGGTCGAAAAAAAAATATAGAGCGACCAATTAGTGCATCTAGTGCGTCCACATCATCATCAACGTTTGTGGCGTCTCAACCAGGTTGGCTAGATGAGTTTTCTAGCAGCCAAAGGAATGTCCTAAGAGACGCCTATAATGTGCGGGGTAAACTTTTGGGACAATTAAGGGCGCGAGAAAGTGATGTGGAAATTTACGAGAGACAGATTACGGAACTAAAAAAAAAGTTAGATTTAGCTAGGTGTGATGTGGGACAATTAAAAAAAAAACTATTGTTATTAGACAATTTTAGTGTTAAGTTAGAGTAAGTTTTGTAATATTAGATGTATATAGATTTAGGTTTAAGAATTGTATAGGCATATAATTTTAGTGTTAATTTAGAGTAAGTTTTGTTATAGTAAATGTATATAGATTTAGGTTTAAGAATTGTATAGTAATGTAATATAAATGTATATATTTTATAAAAATATATTTAAATAAATATCATCCTAGTCAATTAAATTTTGTTTTATTTACAACATTTTGAATTAGTTAGGTTTATGAGAATCAATAAACCCGTAGGCTATATATAAAAAAGTTTAAATCTTAATATTTAAGTAATTTTTTAAGCAAACGAAGTTATAAGAAATTTTACTTTAGCGAATTCAAGAAATTATTAAATCGAATAGATTTGTCTAAAACTATATTTCCTTCGCTAACTACATCAGTCGATTGCAAGCCACGATGGGAGAATATCCTTCAGACATTTTTCTTGATATCCAAGGCTACCATTGTTCTTCTTTTGGATACTTTCCAAAAGAGTTAGCAATTTACGATGGGTTTCGTATCTCAAGTTATCTATTTAAAGCTCCTTTTGCGAAAAATATGTTGTCCCTTGCGGAGCTAAAACATGTCAAATGGGCCGAAAAGTATCATGGACTGAAGTGGGAGTCTGGAAACGTAGAACTCTGTGAAATTAACAATATATTTAAACATGTGTTGGAATTATACCAATCACCCAGGATATACGTAAAAGGAAGTATGAAGGCAAATTTCCTAAAGAGGTTTATAAGCGAAGAAATCATTACAGATATTCCCTGTAAGCTGGAACCGAAATTAAGTAAATTTAAGAAGATTCCAGAGTGTTTTTTCCACAAAACGATGCATCCATGGCATTGTGCAGCATCGAATGTAAAACTGTTATATAATTATAGAAATTGCTACTAATAAATATTATATTATTGTTTACTTTGTTTTTCTTTTAATCATTCGTCAGTACCTAATCTGCACACTTTTTCTCTTAGATTGGCTAGCTAGTATTGAACTTAAAATATTTGACTTAGTGTTTACAATAAATCACAACTTAAAATAAAATTTCTTGGTACTACCCGTTTCGTATTTAAATAATTTTTTAAGGCATTTGCTGTAATTTTACGCAGAAATGCAAAAGAGCTAAAATGTTTGCCTTCGCTTAAACCATAGATCCCCGGTTTTTAAATTGTATTTAGTGAAAAAATTTTTTGGTGGTACCTCCATAATATTTGTTATTTATTAATTTTTTTTAAGCATTTGCTGTAATTTTACGCAGAAATGCAAAGGAGCTAAAATGTTTGCCTTCGTTCAAACCATAGATCCCCGTTTTTTAAATTGCATTTAGTTGAAAAATTTTTTTTGGCGGTACCGCCATTATATTTGTTATTAATTAATTTTTTAAGGCATTTGCTGTAATTTTACACAGAAATGCAAAAGAGCTAAAATGTTTGTCTTCGTTTAAACCATAGATCCCCGTTTTTTAAATTGCATTTAGTTGAAAAATTTTTTTGGTGGTACCTCCATTATATTTGTTATTAATTAATTTTTTTAGGCATTTGCTGTAATTTTACGCAGAAATGCAAAAGAGCTAAAATGTTTGCCTTCATTTAAGCCATAGATCCCCGTTTTTTAAATTGCATTTAGTTGAAAAATTTTTTTGGCCGTACCTCCATTATATTTGTTATTAATTAATTTTTTAAGGCATTTGCTGTAATTTTACGCAGAGATGCAAAAGAGCTAAAATGTTTGTCTTCGTTTAGACCATAGATCCCCGTTTTTTAAATTGCATTTAGTTGAAAAATTTTTTTTTTGGTGGTACCTCCATTATTTTTGTTATTAATTAATTTTTTTTAGGCATTTGCCGTAATTTTACGCAGAAATGCAAAAGAGCTAAAATGTTTGCCTTCGTTTAAACCATAGATCCCCGTTTTTTAAATTGCAATTATTTGAAAAAAAAATTTTTTTGGTAGTACCACCTTCATATTTGTTATTAATTAATTTTTTTTAGGCATTTGCTGTAATTTGACGCAGAAATGCAATAGAGCTAAAATGTTTGCCTTCGTTTAAACCATAGATCCCCGTTTTTTAAATTGCATTTAGTTGAAAAATTTTTTTTGGCGGTACCGCCATTATATTTGTTATTAATTAATTTTTTAAGGCATTTGCTGTAATTTTACACAGAAATGCAAAAGAGCTAAAATGTTTGTCTTCGTTTAAACCATAGATCCCCGTTTTTTAAATTGCATTTAGTTGAAAAATTTTTTTGGTGGTACCTCCATTATATTTGTTATTAATTAATTTTTTTAGGCATTTGCTGTAATTTTACGCAGAAATGCAAAAGAGCTAAAATGTTTGCCTTCATTTAAGCCATAGATCCCCGTTTTTTAAATTGCATTTAGTTGAAAAATTTTTTTGGCCGTACCTCCATTATATTTGTTATTAATTAATTTTTTAAGGCATTTGCTGTAATTTTACGCAGAGATGCAAAAGAGCTAAAATGTTTGTCTTCGTTTAGACCATAGATCCCCGTTTTTTAAATTGCATTTAGTTGAAAAATTTTTTTTTTGGTGGTACCTCCATTATTTTTGTTATTAATTAATTTTTTTTAGGCATTTGCCGTAATTTTACGCAGAAATGCAAAAGAGCTAAAATGTTTGCCTTCGTTTAAACCATAGATCCCCGTTTTTTAAATTGCAATTATTTGAAAAAAAAATTTTTTTGGTAGTACCACCTTCATATTTGTTATTAATTAATTTTTTTTAGGCATTTGCTGTAATTTGACGCAGAAATGCAATAGAGCTAAAATGTTTGCCTTCGTTTAAACCATAGATCCCCGTTTTTTAAATTGCATTTAGTTGAAAAATTTTTTTTATTTGTTATTAATTATTTTTTTTTAGGCATTTGCAATAATTTTAGAGAAAAAAGTATTGAAGTGAAAATGTGTGACTAGATGTAAACTATAAGCTCCCATTTTTTAAAATTGCATTTTCTTAAATTTTAAAAACCCCATTGTCATTTTTTTTAAATTATGTATATTAAGCGAGTTATTTAGATTTTTCTATTTTTTGACTTTTTGAGGTATTTCCATACTTTTTACATCAAAAGTTGCATAATAAATAAGATGCGGCCGGTTTCGAACTTAATTATGGTATTTTTTAAAATTTCTTAATACCGCTATTTTTTGTTATATAAGCAATTGAAATGTGAAATGCATGGGGTGCCCCACCTGGCTATTTTTTAGAAATGTTTAATTTTTAGGCTTTTCGCCCATCCTACATAAAAGTTGTATCTGACATAAAAGATTCGTCTACTCGTGAGCTAAATTATGGAATTTTTTAATTTTAAAAATTAACAATATGAAGCAAGTTTTACAACAATTTATAAAAAATAGCATTTTTAGTGTCAAGTATCAGAACTTCCTTATTGTCAGTCCCATAAAAAAAAGCTTCGTATAAGAGATGGTCTAAATTATGTGGAGAATATTTACAAATTTTTTATTAAAGTAAAAAACCATAAATAAAAAAGTTCGCCGGTGAAAAATCGTTTTATCTCAGCTATCCGTGGTCCGATCTTGACGGGACCCCCCGCAAACGATTTAGACGCCCGTCTACGGTGGGAGGGTGGGGGGCGGGTGGGCACTTATAAAAAAAAAAAAAAAAAAAAAAAAAAAAAAAAAAACGTGTAAACCGAACCTTGCCTACCATCTCCCAGTGTGTTTTGCACATTTCAATTACGCATAAGCGAGCTAGAACTATCTCTGACCTTGAAAAAATTGAACAAACTTCTTTATCCTTCATCCGATTTTAAATCTGTTTCCACGATAATTTTCCTTAAAAAATTTCAACAAACATTTACTCGAAAAGTTTTTCTCTACGACTTACCATTGAGGCACTGTGAAGCTTTAAAGTGCAGTTTTCGTTATTTCACCTATCTTTTTCATAACCCCCTATTGATTTTTGGAGATTTTAAATTTTTTTTTCAGCAATTTTATGTAGAAAAATATGCCAAGAAATATTTTATAATGACATTTCCTCATAAAATATCGCCAAGTGGCCGAAAAAAATTCTTAAAGGTTGAAAATTTGCATATTTTATATTTTACAAAAATTAACGATTTCTTGATTAAAATGGGATCTTTAGAGGTAAATGAGTGTTTTTGTAGTATAACATTTTTTTCCCAAATGTTTGCATGTATTCGAAAAAAATTCTTAAAAGTTGAAAATTTACATATTTTATATTTTGCAAAATTAACGATTTTTTGATTAAAATGGAATCTTTAGAGGTAAATGAGTGTTTTTGTAGTATAACATTTTTTTCCCAAATGTTGGCATGTATTCGAAAAAAATTCTTAAAAGTTGAAAATTTAAATATTTTTTATTTTACAAAAATTAACGATTTTTTGATTAAAATGGAATCTTTAGAGGTAAATGAGTGTTTTTGTAGTATAACATTTTTTTCCCAAATGTTGGCATGTATTCGAAAAAAATTCTTAAAAGTTGAAAATTTAAATATTTTTTATTTTACAAAAATTAACAATTTGTCGAGAGAAATGGAATCTTTTGAGCTAAATAACTGGTTTTTCAGTAAAAAATTGTAAGAACTTTAAATTTCGTAGGTATGACGAAAGATCATTATTGCCTTAAAAAAATTTTGCCGTAAAACGTTGGGATAAAAATTGACATTTAACAACTAACTACGCTCAAGTCTTTATGTGGCCCTCCGAAGAGGACCTGGGGAAGGGGGTTAGGGTGGGTCAGGGTTCGGGCGGTCGCATAGTAAAGAGAATAGGACTTCTACGGAGTGGTTGAGTCCGCAGGACCGGCGTCCATATCATCTTCAAAATCCCACCAAGATGTGGAATCGGCTGGTCCGCTAAAGTCATCGCTGACTTCTACCGATCCCGCATTCGATGTGGAGTCCGCAGGTCCAGTGGCCTCAACATTTTCAACTCGCCTCGATGGTGGTGGTCTGTTGGGTCGAGGAACAATTTCAGTCTCATCGCTAAACAGCGACGAGCCACGGCTTGCAGGTCCTTCTTGGGGTCTAGGAACATATTCTGTCTCATCGCTAAACAGCGACGAGCCACGGCTTGCAGGTCTTTCTTGGGCCATGTCCAAGATGTATATGAATTAATTGTGAAGCTGAACTAGTATTTATATGCTAACATTGTAGTGGGGGATAATATTTGAATGATCTGCCTTATAGCCGTTTATAATAAACATTACTCGGTCTCTACCAACAGTAACACAATCAAACACAAGATTTTTATTTTTAACTAATTTGAGAGAAATGCGATGAATTATGTACTGCAGAAAATCCCTTGAAGTTTTTCTATTATGCGATGATAACAAATACCACATGTTGGTATTGTATCATCCCAAAAATGGGACTTCTGCCTAACTAACTAACTACGCTCAAAGTATAAGTGTGGTCCTGAAAAGGACCGTTTTTTGTAGGTTTAGGGAAACCAGCTAATTCGGCTGTTCCCCTCTGGCGATCTGGACAGATCGCGGTGCAATTATCCGACGCCAACGCCGACGAGGTGCTGGTGGTTCGGGCGCTCCAACCCTTTCTTCCTCGTCGTCGTCGTCAATCACCACCACGACAGGTGGTGGTGGTGGTGCTGCTTGTACTGTCGGCTTAACGACAGCGATCGGTTTCCCTTCAAATTTCTTCTTTGAGGCTGCCCAATACTCTTCGATTTTCCTCTTCCTGGTCGAGGTCAACATCAGTCCAGTTGCGTCCATGGCTGGATGAAGAGTGATACATTCTGCTATGCGCATACGTATTTATAGCCATATTTTAGGGGTGGGGTGTAAATTTTACTATATCCTTCAAAAATGTGTCTTGAATTAAAAAAATAATTTAGTTTGATCCCAGCTTTGATGAGATGAAGTTTGTTGTAGTCGACATTCAAGGATTCTGCGTTCCACAATTTCAACCTAAAGAGTTGGCTATTTATGATGGAAGGGAGATGAAAAGTTACTTCTTTAAACCAACAATACCGTTTCAAGAACTATCGTATGAATGTCAGAAGCAGGCGTTGTACTTATATGGAAACCGACATGGACTTTGCTATACTTATGGTGAAACGGATCTCGACCAACTTTTCTCGATTCTCTACGACGCTCTGCACGATGTCGACACTATTTATGTCAAGGGACAAGTTAAGAAGGATTTTTTAATAAACACTTTTTTCGATATGAACCTTAAAACTCCTTCTATTGTTAATTTAGAATTCACTACTGATTCTATTAATATACCAAAATTAACAATGGATACTACGTATTGCTCCAATCATAGTTTAAATATTTGTTCTTGTAGCGTAACAAATGCTAGAATATTGTATGACTATATACATAATTGTTTACCTAAATAAATAATACAAAATGTCCAAAGTGTTTTATTAACAGTCACCTTACCATAGTAAAATTTTAATAATATGCTTACGGTGGTATGCCTTCAATAATAATAATAATAATAATAATACCGTAGCACAATCAAGTGATCCACTACGCTCAAGTCTTAATTTTCCCTTCAAAAAGGACCTGTGAGGTGTAATTATTCGGGTGGTCGCATAGGAGAGAGAAAGTGGGAATTATCGTAGTCCTTCTACGGAGTCGTTGAGTCCGCTGAACCGACTTCTACCGGTCCCGCATGTCTCTACCCATGGTAGCACAATCGAAAAATTATTTCTCGAAAAGTATTGTGCCACCCTGGGTATGTGACATTAAACAACTAACTACGCTCAAGTCTTTATGTGGCCCTCCGAAGAGGACCTGAGGAAGGGGGTTAGGGTGGGTCAGGGTTCGGGCGGTAGGTAGTAGTAGCTTTATTTGTAATAGAACTTACATTCTATTGCAAATAATGCAAGATTGTTGGTGAAAGACCGTAAACAATCTTTCACGACAATCACTACATCTCGAGTGATTTTGCATCGCCCTATTATATCCTAATGTAAAATGAGTTTGAATGAAATTAACATCATTCAAACCTCCAAATCTAGTTATGTAGCAATTCATACATAAATTGACGTGAAGGCCCCATTTTACATAGGATTGAACTATGCAAAATCTAGCTCTGAACCTACCTCCCCTACGTACCGCTCTATGTTGAACATTTGGTTCAACTGTTCGGTCTTCATCGGTTGAATATCCTGCATCTGAACTTGATGACATTTCGGGACAGTATGAGTTTCCATGTCAAAATCGGTCATTATATATACTTTATTTTGCCCCCACCTCTACCTCTCTCTCTCTCTCTGTCTCATACACTTCTATATATTCTTATCATTGAAGAATTCATGTCTTGTAACATATTAAAATATACCCTCGATCCTCGGTTACAAAAATTAAACCAACAGTAGTAGCTTTTACAATAACAGAAACACGGTAGATAATATTAAAATATTTATTTCTAAATTTATTTTCTATGTAATACAGTGCCTTCCTTAAACGGTATTACAAAATAAAACTGTTAAGATACTAAATATCTAAGGTTATTTTATTACAAAGAAAGATAAACTACAGAACTTAGATTAAAATATGGATTTGTTACTAACTGAACCATTCATGATATTGTAACTTAAAAATGAGTCGTGAATAACCAATGCATAAACTTTAGTGTCTTTGGGAAATTTACTGTTTCGTGTTTCAAACTCGATTTTGACATCAACTGTGGATGATTTGATAGCTTCTGGTTGATGACTGCAATCCACGATGAAAATGGGGTTGTCAGGATATTCGACGTAATTTAACATTGGGTCCACCATTTCTCGACCGTAGTAGCTACTCTGGAAGTTCTCATAGGTATAGTAAGCTGTCGCATATAATTTTTTCCCAAACTCTAAATTCCATCTTTCATATGGATAGACGGTGGAATTAAGGTATACTCGTATGTCACTTATATTGGCTGTAGTAAACTGGGTGGCATCTTTGGCCTTATTGTCGCAATTGTTACTATTCTGAAAACCAATAATCAAATATCTCGGTTTTTCAAGACTTGTGCTAGTCCTTAAAGCCCACACATCTGATGATGTTTGTCGCAAAGCAGGTAGTTCGTAAAGATCCCATTTACGATATGCCATTGGAATATTGGCGCTATTTACACCTTTATTCATGCGAGACATTATCTTTAGCTTTTGACGATCGTCGGGAATAATATGACGAACTCTCCATTCGATTTTATCAATATTAATGTCTGCTTCCACTTCACCAACATAACAATTGGTAAAATTGCGAGCGATAATTAAAATAAGCTCTTGCTTAACATTAAAAATTCCTTTCGTATAGTCCTCTGCAAAACCCATTAGATACTTTAGGGGGAGCTTTCCGGAGAATACGTGACTTGTGGCATCAACAAGAGCTTGATTATTTTCATTTAGACCCCATCCACAAACCATTAGAGAATTATTTTGTAAGGCGCCGAAGGATGCCATCGTTTTCAGTGTTGTAGTAATTCCTGGTTTTCGGACAATTGCGACTTGTTCACCACCACCCATTTCATAGCGAATTTCGTCGAAAAGGAAGGCTATAGCATTATTCGATAAGTAACATTTCTTTGTTGCATCTTTAGGTTTGAAAGTACCTTCGATGTATATGTAACTTTCGGAAACATCCAAGATTATGTCTTGAAAGTGTACGGGAATACGAATTTCATCAGAGTTCTTAAATGTTGGGGAACCATATGGTTTATAAGTATGTTCCTGTAAACTTATTATGGAGTTCTCGAAGATAGGTTCGGTGAAAACCTCGATCTTTTCACTAGTAGCCGTCATTTTCTAGATTTTCGTATTTTCAAACCAATTGATCGTAAAAAACTGTAATCTTCACGAGAAAGCTGCTGCTGCTGCTGCTGCTGCTGCCGATGAGGTCTTTTCGATCTTATGACTGGATTACGAATGAGCCTGGTTTGCCTACTTTGTTTACTTTTATTATGTTTAACTGAATCTTTCACAGTATGCAACAAACGTAGTTGAGTGTTAAAGCAGAAACCCATCCTTATGCTATTTTCTTTAATTCCAATTTAATAATTATCTTCTCGCCTCGAAAGTCAATCAGATCTCCGTCGTCATCCAAGATTCGCAGACTGATGTTGTCTATGAACTGACGTCCTTCCGGTATAATCGGCATATAAATAATATTCTGCGGCTCTTTCGTAATTTTATACCCTGCTTCAACGTCAATATCAAATTCAAATAGGATGTGGCATTTCGACGAGTTCAGGAATGCACCAGAGATTATATTACAATCAACCCGTATAATGCGTACTTTCATAATATCCACATTGTACACTGACTGATGCTTTTCATTTTTTTTTAACACTTTAGCGTCAAACCCCAACATTTTGGCAATACTTTTGTCACCACCCAAATCAATGTCATACTTCGATTTCATCTCACATTGTAATGTATTATTGTTGGCTGTTAACGAAAATATTTCATCACTATCGTCGCGGGTTGACTCTTTTAGGGCTGTCAACATAGCTTGACCAATTTCATCAATTTCATATGCTCCTGGTGGAATGGTCAGTAGATGTGATATTTTTTCATCATTCCTTATTTTACCAGATGAGCTGTTGTTTTCATCAATTATGTAACCAAATGAGTTGTTGTTTTCATCAATGTTAAAAATTGAATTATATGTGTAAAATCCCACAAGTGCAAGACCATATTTACTTGTTGTACTCAGTTCAATGGGTGGATAAAAGTCGGCGCTTAACACGCTCGAGGATCCTGTTAGCGTGAATGTATGCGACATGACTGACGTTAAGTAGCTATTTGTGATTGTTTTTATTATCATTTGCAGCAGTTCAATGGGTTTAATACACTAGCGCTTTTTTTTTTCTTCTCATCTGATGTCGTGTTAATCGAATTTTCAGCTGTTATATTCACATCACTGATTTTGCAGTAACAACAAAATAATTTTCGAGGCAATGGCCCATCACCCACATCCTTGTTGGAATCGTCACTGTCGCTATTGTAATGTTCATAGCAAAACTGATATTTCATCATATCCTCGTCACTTTTCAGTTCATTTGACAGCTTATCCCAAACTAGAGCAATTTCATTTGGCGCCATCGAAATCATTACTTCCTTCGGCACGTTTTCTAATTCTTCGGCAGTCATTCTCAACAATCCACCCACTTGTTTAAACACTTTAAGTGAGTGCAAGATCTTTGTGTAGTTATCGCGTTCAACTTGTGACGTCAAAGACATAATTATTATTATTATTTTATATCGGAGAGAAACTTCAAACACAGATGGCCACACCAAACTGAATCGAATTCTTGCTGACGATCGTATGTATAGTAAATGTTTTTCGACGCGTTCGAACCTGTTTGCAGATATCTCACCAATTCGGTAGGTGGTGGCAAATCACCAAAGCTATCATAGTATGTTACTTCAAAGTTGACTTTTCGATATGCCACCCAATGCGTCCCTACCCCCGATGCGCTATCCAAATTAACAATGGCTGCTTCATACCGTCGAGGACCACGTGCAGGTAATGCATCTCGCATATAAACTCCCCTAAAGTGAGGTATCTTTAGTTTTAACACATACTTTTCCAGATCGACATTTGATAGCGGTCTATGGGGTAGGGATTCAATTAGTTTTTTGACATATTCCTATGGTTCATAAACAATCCCATACCTGAACGATATGGTTTCAGATATAATCCATTTCCTCTTAGTTTTAAAGTGGCGCCTGTTTTTTCTGCATTTGCCTTCTTCACTTCTTTGATGGTGCGAACAATGCCGGCGACGCCACCTGCTAACGAGCCTAAGGCTGACAGACCAGCAAATATTGGTATTAATGGTAATACTCCACCAGTTTTAGGAATAGGAATAATCCTAGGTGTGCGAACTTTTCGTTTACCACCTGCTTCTTTTACTGATTTGCGGGCTGCTGTAACGGCTATTTTCGATGCATTTAGAATATTCATTTTCTTTCCACCACCTCTTAGCAATTCTGCTCGAATCGGACGTCGAACAGCAGAACCAAAAGCTACTTTCTGCACACGCACCCGCTTTCCAGCACGTCGCTTACCAGCTCGCCGCTTCCTCTTGGTAATTTTTGATCTACGACCCTTCCTTTTGCTTGATGACACACCCATACCAAAACGTTGCTTTGTTTTCATAATGTTTGTTACCAACCACGCACTCTTTTCACCAACGCTAGCGTCTGCAGATTTCACTCGTTTCCAAGCACTTTGTTCCAACTCGTAATCTGCTTGGTGCCGCTCACTTAAATTGTCTCTATTACGTAAGTAAGCTAAATCGTGCTTCTTACACGCCACGTCTAAAGGATTAATTCCTTGATCACCTCTTTTCACACGTTTAATCACTTTTGTTCCGGGACCACAATATTGATAACCTGGGATATGCAGCTCCACCGGCAGGTTATTAATTAAGGAGTTAACAAAGCCTCTTCCAGTCTTAGTCTGTAAACGAGACGATCTACTTCGTCCGGTGATCAGCATCTGAATGACCATTTAAGTGAAAAGTTTGCTATAAAGTATTGATTTTATCAATATGCGGATAGTACATTTGAAACAAAAATTCCCCATCGATAATCTCGATGAAAAAGTTGGGTGTGGACATGAACAGAAATTGTTAAGGAAACACGGTCCTTTGCTTCCATCATCCATTCGTGGAATAATAATTGGACCTTCGAATTGTGGCAAAACCAATGTTATGATTTCACTACTTACTCACCCCTTGGGTCTTCGTTTTGAAAATGTTTATATCTACTCCAAGTCCCTACATCAACCAAAATACGAATATTTGAGGAAAATTCTTACACCCATCAAGGGCCTTGGTTACTATGCATTCAGTGATGCTTGCAATATTGTGGAACCATCGGACGCAAAGCCTAATTCGATATTTATATTTGATGATGTTATGTGCGAAAAACAGGATGTCATAAGATCTTATTTTTGTATGGGACGTCACAAAAATGTGGATGCCTTTTATTTGGCTCAAACATATTCACGAGTTCCTAAACAGCTTGTGCGAGATAATGCCAACTTTATTATTATGTTTAAACAAGATGAAATGAATATGAGACACGTTTTTTCCGATCATGTATCACCCGACCTGAATTTTACACAATTTCAGGAAATGTGCTCGAAATGTTGGGATAATAAATATGGATTCTTGGTTATCGATAAAGATAGTGATGTAAATTCGGGAAGATATCGCAAGGGACTTGATAGCTATATATTTGTTTAACAGTGATGAATGCATTCATTTCATTGCTGTTCGGTAGTTTGTCAACACCATGAATGAAGAAATTGACTTAAAACGAAAACTAGTGGAAACGACCAATGCTGTTCGAAAAAAATTTAAGCAATTCAAGGCGGCGAAGACACAAAGTGCGCTCGACTTGGATAAATTTTACGAACCAATCACTAAACCACTAACATCTATATCTAATGTAGTAAAGCAACGCCAGCAGCAGCAGCAACCCAAAACCCAAGGAAAGCAATATAGTCGTAGTACTAGCACAATGGAGGAGCCTGAGGAAATATCCGATCACATATCATCATTTCAATCGTCTACACCGCGGATAAGCCGAAAAGCTCACATCGATACAACACCGAAACGTGATACCAATGTTACATTGTTTGAGACACCTTCCCCTTCAAGTTATACAAGTTCACCACCGCTCGACAAGATTCAAGCGTACTTAAATGGCTTAAAAAATAAGCCATCTCAATACGATACCATTTATGGTGTACATTTTGGTAAAAAAAAACCGAATCACCTTAAAAGATATATTGGTAACCTAGAAGTGCGTTTTCCAAATGGCAAAATTTCTTTATATAAAAACGGGAAAAATGTTGGTGTATTTGATGGAACGCCTCAACTTTACGATTTGCTTTTTTTAAGAAATCCACCATTTCTAACACAACACGATAAAATCGATGATGGTGTGCTACAGAAATACACGGATATTTTAGAACTAACTAGTGCATCATATGAAAATTATGACAAAAATATGGGTCTACGAGAAACCAGATTAATGAAATATTTGCATATTATAAAACCACTACTGATGCCGGCGGGCACTAAATCAGGTGGTGCTGTTGTAAAAAATAACATCGCTGAAAAAATAAAAATACCCAACAAGAAACTACTTTCTTCCAAATCACCTCAATACATTTATTGGAATAAACCAAAGGAGTTGGTTGATCGCTTAAGATTGCTGTGGAGTTCAAAATTAGCTGGTAATACTGGGCATGACAATGAGATTATGTCAATTGTTGAGGAACTTCGTGAAGAACAAATAATATATTAAATTATGTACCTTGTTTCCTTTGCTCAGTGTCTAATGAGACGTGTTCGCTTCGCTACAAAATATGGAAGCAAGCAGGGGAAAAATTGAAATTGTTAATGAACTGCACCGGACTGCTAGAAAAAACTTTATTAGAAGGCGGACGATCATTAAAGGATACAAGGATTTATGGCAAATAGATTTAGCGGAAATGCAACAATATGCTGATGAAAACGATGGTTATCGCTACATCCTTGTATGCATCAATTGTTACTCCAAATTTGTGTACACCAGAGCAATCAAAAACAAGACCGGTGCTGAAGTGACCAATGCAATGAAGAGTATAATTGAAGAGGCATCGTATACACCAGACAATTTACAAAGTGATCAGGGAAAAGAATTCTATAATAGTCGCTTTCAAGCCCTTATGAAAAAATTTAATATAAATCATTATTCTACATTTAGCACGAAAAAGGCGGCAATTGTTGAACGTGTTATAAGAACTTTGAAGAGTGCATTATACAAACAATTTTCGACTAGAGGTTCCTACCGGTGGGTGGAACTATTACCATCAGTAACAAGCGTCTATAATAACACAATGCATCGCACCATCGGCATGAAGCCCAAAAATGTGTTAGAAGATACCGAAATTAGGGCATACGATTATTTAAAGGTTAGACCGAAGAAATATAAATTCCATCTGGGTGATATAGTTCGCATCAGTAAATACAAATCCATATTCGAAAAGGGGTATACACCTTCATGGTCAACAGAACTCTTCAAAATAGTAAAAAGCAACATCACAAATCCACCTACTTACATACTGGAATCATTAGAAGGTGAACCGATTAAAGGTTGTTTCTACGAAGCTGAACTACAAAAGACAACCAACCCAAACGTATATCTTGTTGAAAAAATTCTTAGAAAACGTCAGAAAAATCACATCGATCAATTGTTTGTAAAATGGTTGGGTTTCCCTAATCAATTTAATTCTTGGATAGATAAGTCTGATATTGTTTAAGTACTTAATGTAGTTTATAAAATATTTTTCCAGAAAATAGATAACACTTATTGTAAAATTAGCACATGTATCTTTTATTTTAATATTTCCCTTCCCAGATTGGTTTAAATAATAAGGTAAATAAACAATCAAATCGGTTTATTATCATAAAAGCATTACAATAAAGACCTTAAGAACTAAACTTAGGTGATTGCTATAACAATACAATTACCAAAGTATTTTGTTACTTTTTCCTTCTATTTATCATGATAAAACCTTCTGTCTACTTTCCGAATGTAAATTCTGGATGAAAATTTCTATCAACTTTTTCTTTAGTTTTCTGTACTTTCTCCTTTAAGTGATTTATTTCTTCATTCAATACAGCGAATCTCCGAGAAATATCTGTATTCAATCCTATGATTTTTCGCTCAAAAAATTGTATAACATTCTTACTAATTTCGTCAGCAACTTGTATGCGCAGATCTGATAATTTCTTAACAATTACAGCAGTTAGTTGTATACGCAGGAGATCACGTTGAGTGAGAACATATTCTTGAGTAGCAGCATCATTTGGTTTTTTAGGTGATGCAACATTCTCTAGGGATTTTCCTTGCATATCATACTGATCATCGAGAGTAAGCCTAAATCCATTTCCAGGTGGTCCACGTAAAAACCGACATTTTTCATTGGTTTTCTTACGTCCAAACTTATCAACTGTGCTGTTACTTCGACTCATCCTTAACTTAAACTAAACTAATTTGCTATTTTACCTTCTACTTATATAACTTCATAAGGTTTTCATCTTACAAACGCTTATATAGGGTTTGTTATGTTGGGAAAAATAAAACAATGCTTTTACTACAAACAATTTATTTCCTATCGGTTTTATTTATATATATTAAACCATAACATTTATTTTTAAACATGACCATTATTTATAATAATATATACATACATTTATATATATTATATATTATACTGGTTTATGGAAATACAGTTCAGAACATGTTTTTACAAACAAAAGTTGTTCGAATAAGTAATTTTACTTTTCTTGATCTTCTACTTTGTCCATTATTTCACAACCATTTGCACCATCGCTGCGGATGACTACACCATCTTTTACGATATAAGTAATATCGTCGGGATCCACATAATCAACCAAATTAAATTTTGTTACCAAATCACTTGCTAGATCTGGTATATGAATGACAAACTTGGCAAGATCATTATCAATCATTTCAGCACAAAATTCACTCAGGTTTATGGATCCGTAGAGATATTGTCCACATAGATGCGCACCAGCCATAAAATTGATTGCATCACGCACATACTTTCTGTACTGACAGCCAGTTGAATCCAAACAGGAACCATCAAACATTGAAAACTGCAGTATATCTTGAGCCATACGTCTTAATTTGCATGCTAACCAACTTATATACGTATCTTGTTTTTCAGCAACATTGTCACACATCTACAATAGAATAATGAGATTGTGATTGTGTTTTCTGATACTAGGTACCTATTACACTTTTCTTAGATTATCAATTAAAATTAAAAATACGATAAACTATATATTAAAATATTCTTTACACAACATTGTTTATTCTAAACACCCAAAATTTAATAATGCTCTAGTATTACCCCCAGAAAATACATGTGAGCTTTGCCCCAAATATGTTAGGGTAAATTTATCACATGATTTATTCATTATGTCAACAGTTGCCTCTGATAATGTTTCAGCAACACGCTTGGGTAAGAAACTTTCAAATGTTACATTATGTGTTTTATCATATAAAGTAACAACAATACTTTTACCAAAACGTGTTGAAACAAATATTATCTGTTTTATGATATAAATTTTTCCCACTGTTAGTGTTGAAATTTTTCGGTGCTCGAGAAATTCAACATCCTTGTTTATCATATTATTAATTTCAGCCAAAGTCTGCTGTGAAATACTCATTATTGAAATATGTAATAAAATACCTTTAATAACTTTCACAAAACACACCACAAACACAATATTTCTATTCAACTTTCAAGGCAACAGTTATCAATGCCTGTGTGACTATGCGGCTCTGTAGGAAAGGGACCTTTTTATAGGATAAATTTTCGAGGTAATGGAGGGGGAATAATACCACAAACAATGCACGCTCAAGGTCATGCAACATCAAGGTCATAAAACTTCAAGGTACATTTTCAAGGTCAAGGTGATACCAACACCTGCGTTCAAGGTCAAGGTCATATGACGTAAATTTTCAAGGTCAAGGTGATACCAACACCTGCGTTCAAGGTCAAGGTCAAGGTGATACCAACACCTGCGTTCAAGGTCAAGGTCATGTGACATCATTGAACACCTGCGTTCAAGGTCATGTGACGTCAGAGGAGTGGGGGGTGACAATGAAAGTGTATTAATCCTCTACTAACGTATAGTAAATAACGTAGCTAAATAAATATAAAAATAAAAATAACAATAAAGAGGTCATAATTTTAAGAATGACTAAACATAGAAGATCCTCTTCAATTTCGCAGTAAATCTACCATAAGAATCATAAAAAATATCAATATCATTTTTCTTTATCACATTGTTGGTTAATCTTCACATTCTGGTTAAAGGCGAATTCATACCGTAATTGGTCCTATGAAAGTCAATGTTAAAGAGGTCCCTATTTCGAACATTAGCTGCCGACAGATTACAGCCAATATTGTCAAGAAGTTCGGGTGCATCATAAATACTAGGTATTTAGAATTGTATAAAAAGTTGAAATATCAAAATATTTTCTTCTACTTTCTAAAGAAGTGAGAATCAAAAATTTCATGATCTCAGTGCAATTTATATCCTCATAAGGGATGTGTAATTTAAGCCCATTTCTCTTTAAGAAACCTATGTTGCACCCTTTCCAGCTTTCCTCTATGAACCTCATAGTGCGGATGCCATACACACGGGGCATACTCTAAAACTGAGCTCACCAATACACAGTAAATCTCCTTAAATATAAAAATGTTATTAAATCTCCGTAGCGTCCGGAAGACAAATCCCAGCAATCGCATAGCCCTGTTAGTGATTATATCAATGTGATTAGAAAATGATAATTTTGAGTCCAGCCAAATGCCCAGATCTTTTACCAAGATCTGTCTCTCGAGCACCACAGAGTTCAAAGTATAATCATACAGAATGGGGCTTCTTGACCTAGTAAAAGTAATGACCCTGCATTTATCAGCATTCAGTGACAGGTTGTTATTTTAGCACTATGTAGTAAATCCACAGAGACCTGCAATAATTGACAGTCACTCTCCGATTTTATAACCATAAACGGCTTCAAATTATCAGTAAAAGCGACACAATGACGAGCGCTAAAAACACTCCCTACATCATTGACAGAGCAATTAAAGAGTAGTGTCGAATGTCCACCCTGCGGTACACCCGATGTCACAGAAATCTCCGAGTATATATAACTTTTAATTTTTATTGCCTGCCTTCTTCCAGTTAGATAACATTTAAACCAATCCAAACAAGATCCATGAACCCCCATGGCCTGAAGCTTCCTTAAAAGGATGCCATGATCAACCCTGTCGAAAGCCTTCGAGAAATCTGTATACAACCGTATAAAACCCCATTTTGTAGTATCAATAGAGGGTGTTTTTTTTAATAAGTGTCGGATATTTCACAGAACAATTCGTCAAATATCTCTAAGAAAAAAGTTCATATAAAGATGTCAAAAACGCTTCGTTACCGGTGTTAAAATTTCATTTTTTAGATGTGTCTTTCATTTTTTAAGAAAAGCCAACGAAATTTGGTATACTCAATAATTGTTGCAATATCTTTAACACAGCTTAATTACTGGTTAATATGATCTACAGGGTCCCTAGTTTTCCCTAAAATTTTCACTTATAATATCTCTAGTGCTTAAATTACTACTGGAAATTTTTTTGAGCCGAAGGCTCTGAGGGCTTAGGGCTCGAGACTCAATAAAACAAAAAAAAACAGTTAATTTATAAGTTGGCACATTGATCTGTAGCTACCAAAAGAATGCGGACCAAAAACATTCAGTAGCTTACAGCCACATACCGCGATTTAATTATAATTTAATATTTATTTGTTAGCAAGGAAACCCTGAAATTAAATGTATTCATTGAAGATAAACGATAATAAATTTAAGGAACTAAGAGTTTTTTAAAAATAATTTCAACATTATTCAAAATTTCTTCTTGCCCTATTAATTTTTATTTTGAAACAGCATGGAAATATGGAAACAGTGCACTATTAGAGGGAATGTGGCTATTGTTAATTTAATTGGTTAAACACGGGTCGCGTATGCCACAGCCGATCGATATTTGTATGTGTCAGTGGAGTAGTGATACAACGGGCAAAAGTTATTCAGTTTTTATAAATACGTCGGCGCCGTGTCGCCAAACTTTAATCCATGCGTGTAAAACGACCAAGACTAAAACATCATTATCACTGAATCAATAATAAGGCTGTTTTTATTTCATGCCGAAATATATTTTTCTATTTTTATTGCATTTAAAACATATCGGTGTTGTGCGTCCATATTGTGCTCGGGTGTCGAGCAGTATTAAACCTTTTAAGCTAATTTAACTTTCCAGAAAAGATAATTTTGAAAATAAAAATATTAAATCACAAATCAAGCAAGCTCGTTGTAACAAATTATTCGCTGTTAACATAATTATTGAGCAGTGGGGGCTTCCGCCCCAGAGCCCCCGTGATTCCACCGCCTATGATACGAATTATACCTACAAAATAATGTTGCATTTTCAGACGAAAGACTGTTACTGCCAAAATCAGAGGATCATCATTCCAGATCGGATGATTCCAGAACATCCGACGAAGAATATGGATTTCCCCCGATATCTTCGGAATGTCTCTCGAAACGATTAAGTCTCGAGGATTGGCGGCCCATGAAAGGTGCTTTGAACATATCGTCTCTGGAAGAGGCCGCTTCCACTGCTGGTAGGTCGATTGAAGTATGATAGGTACTTCCTCAATGTGAGTTTTTATAATTAATACATGAATTACGTATTATTTTCTATATGCTGTGAAACAATTTTCAAATTCTACATTTTGTACATAGATAAGAAAAATACTATATTAGAAATAGGTAGTATGTTATGTCACGTTAGGTATTAAATATGGTTAAATTTTATTTATATACAGGGTGTTGAAAGCCGAACCGCATAAAAGGGTTTCTATTTATTTTATAATTGAACATAAAGTTCATACCCTTGTTTGCCATAGATAGGTACTGAGTGTTGAATAAAAATTAGTAGTTTATTAGGACTTTTAAAGTAATAATGTGGCAAGCATTGTTTCATTAATATTGCGAAAAAATTGAGGATGAGCTTCTCTGCTTAAAAATATGAAAAAAAAAAGTTCTTATGTACAACTCGTCTAAGGTAGCGTGATATATGAGAATATCAAATATGTACCGCTCATTCGAGGCGCCGCCGCGCCGTGGCTAGCGAAAAAATTTGTCATATTCATGGAGATTTTCATAGAGTCAAGAACGGTGTACCATCCAACAAGAAGCACCAACACCGATCGATCGCGCGATCATGCCTCTCTTTTCCTCCGAACCAGAAAAGAGGTTTGTACGCAACCAGCAAAATTTTCATATATCACCCTAGCTTGGACAAGTTGTACGGAAATGCTTCGTTTCGATATGTCGATATTTGACATGAAATTGGTATTTTGTGGTTTTTTTTGAAATGCGAAATTCGAATTTGATGTTAGTATGGTTCCCACTTGTAGAGGGCGCCACTTACATGTCTTTGTACTCGTTTGAGGAGTCATAATTTTTTTATATGTGCTTGTATTTAATTTTTAAGCAAGAAAATAGAGTTCTCTATCATTTTTACGTAAAAAAGGCATACTTGGTAGAAGCCGCCACGAGCAACGGTTCTCGAGAAAAACAATAATACAAAAATAAATGACATTTTTTATTTGCATATCGCATATATTATCAGAGTTTGATTAAATTGCATTTACCTATTAAACAAAGCCGAAATGAAAAAACTATCAAAAGGTACTTTGCATTAGTCATTAAACTTTCTACATACCAGTGTTACCAAAAGAGAAAACGCCAGTGGCGTACATATTTTTTGTTCTTCTTAAAAATTGTAACACCCTGTATCTCAGAAACGAGGCATTTCCGGACATAGGTTTATAGGAACTTTTTTTCATATTTTTAAGCAAATTTTGAATGTGTTCGCAAAATTAATGAAACACTTTGTATAATGCACAAACGATTAATAAACAGGGTGCCCATTTTTCGATGGTTTTACAGGTTTCTCTGTTACCCAGACAGCACTAAATAACTTAGAGATATATGAAAAAGTTCTCATGTTGATCATAATATCTCAGATATTTTTGAGATGTCTCAAAGATTTAAAAATGGTAAAAAAAATTGTTGTGATATTCAAGATATTTCTGAGATGAATGCATGAATTTTTCCAAATTAAAGTTTTCGAGCAATTTGGTAAATGTGTTTCTAGATATTTCCGGTGCATCCATAAAACATTTTATAATAATTTTCAACAATTGATAAAGGTGCATGTATGGTCATTTCATGTCTGGGAGATATAAGTATCACATACATTTTCTGTAGTGTAACTACAATGAAGAACTGAGGGTTTATTTTGGCCTAAATTTGTATGAAACAGTACGAAGTTTATATCTTTTTAGATATTTTTGGTCTTTTCTCTTCCGTTTGCTGCACATTTTTTTTTTAAATAGGAAGAACAATAATTCAACAATCCAAAATTCCAATAATCGATTTCTTTGTAGAATGTTCGAATCGACGATTCAGCTTAGCATTCCGTGAAAAACATAGCCTTATATATCTTATTCAAATGGTGTCGTTTCCGTATTTTTTTCTCGCTGCGTAGTGCATTTAAATGAATTAAATTAATTAAATTTTTTTTTTCAATTTTGCGTATTGAAGGGTGATCCAGCAGCGTACTTCTTACCGGGGGGATATATAATATATATAAATGAAATTATACTATTTTAAGGTTGGAATTTATTATATGAAGCCAATGAGCAGGCAAAATTCATTAATTTGTTAGCCAATCCTTCAGGCATGGTTGGATGAAGCATCTTTGAGCACCTATCTACATCATTTTCCTCTAATTAGCTACAACCTACATAATTGCTTCACCACCTGCTCATTGGCTTCAAATTAATAAATTCCAACCTTAAAATAGTATAATTTCATTTAATTTATTGTTTATCTCCTAAGAATGTGTTATTCAAGTCCAACCCAGTATTTTGTTGACCACACCCTAGACACGGTTAGATGAAGCATCTTTGAGCACCTCACTTAAATTAATCTCCTCTAAATAGCTACAAATGACATAATTGCTTCATCGCCTGTCTCAGTGGCTGCAGACTGGGAATCCCCTTCTTCAAAGATACCTTGACCAAAATTTCAAATATCACCTCTCATTCAATCCTGAACATTCATTAGAACCTACAATTTCAATTTTAACATAATTTTGATCGTCGCTTATGCAATATAGAGCTGCCGTAATCGCCTACTGTATCCCTGATGATGGACATTTCTATGTCCGAAACATGTAGGATATAAACATAAACATTGAAATACATATTGTGGAGGTAGACTGCCGTTGTTTTATTTGATTATTAGAACTGAGTAATACAATATCTCAAACATTATATCTTCTTGATATCTAGAATGAGACATTTCAACAAAATATCTTTTAAACATCTACAAGGTGAACATAAAGATATCTCTGAGAGATATTATGCATACAGGGTATGTTTGGAAATGGTCGATTATTTCTTAAAGTAAAATAGCAAAAAACAGGCAAGGCAAGAGTTTTAGGGGTTTTTAAAGTCTATTAGAATTTGAAAAGAATAAGTAGGTATACAGGATGAGTCAGAAAACCGTAGAAAAACAAAGTTACTTTTTTTTAATGGAACACCCCACATCTTAGAATATTTTTAGATTTCACATAAAATTACAATTATTTTATAATAAGTGGATTACAAGTCTAAACCTAATAGTTTCCGAGATATCGACTTTTGAAAAATGACATTTTTGAACTTTGACATCTTCTAGCTTTCTAACGGTACGCCATAGAGCGAAACGGTTTACATGTCCCTATCTTACTTTTTCATTATCTTCCCAAAAACATCAACTTCCGGTTAAACTGGAAGTACTATAGTTCCGGCGGTTGAGTTACATCCGGTTTAACACTTTAAACAAGATAATAAAAAACATGCAAGCCGTTTTACTCTAAGACGTACCGTCAGAAAGCTAGAAGCTGTCAAAGTTCAAAAATGTAATTTTTCAAAAGTCGAAAACTATTAAGTTCAGACTCATAATGCACTTATCAAAAAATAATTGTAATTTTATGTAAAATGAAAATATATTCTAAAATATCGGGTGTTCTATTAAAAAAAGTAGGTAATTTTATTGTTTTTCTACGACTTTCTGACTCATCCTGCATACTTCTTTTTTTAATTCGAATATACTTTAAAAACCCCAAAAACTTTTGTCTTGAATATTTTTTGCTAGCTCTTTTACTTTAAGAAGTAATCGATCGTCTCCATACATACCAAAGACCCTGTATATCAAAAGGATATGTAGATATTTCTGAGACATACCATCTCTCAATGTAGATATCTCTGATATATTTAAGAAACGTGGTTTTGCTGGGTGGATTAGTAAAGATAGAAGGATGCAGTGTTTGCAGCACTGTGCTACTTTTTAGTGGAACGTATCGTCAGAAAACGCAGTGTCCATTGTTAGGGTTGTTAGGGCCGGAGTCCTGCAGGGGTCCCCTCTTTCGCCGGTCCTGTACAATATATACACTAGCGATATCCCCAAGCACCCACAAACATAACTTTATCTGTTTGCGGATGACACGGCAATAACCGCCACCTCGAGACAGCCTCGAATAGTAATCTCACGCCTGCAAAGACAGAAAGACACACATAAGCCTTCTGCAAAAATGGCTTGATACTTGGAAGATTCGTCTAAATGACTTCAAAACTCAGGCAATCTTTTTCTCAAAATCTCGAGTCAGGTTACCAAAGAGCAGAGTCAAAGTAAACAATACGAAAATACCATGGAAAAGCAATGTCAAATATCTGGGACTCGTGTTTGACAAAAAGATGGCTTGGAACGACAATGTTGACCACCGGCTAGCTTGCGCACAAACTCAATTGTGTGCAATGTATCCTTTGATAAACAAGAACAGTAGAATAGATACCAGGACTAAGACACACATTTACAAGATAATAATTAGACCAGTACTGACATACGGTATACCTACTTGGTGTACCGTAAACGAGACAAAATTTAAAAAGTTGCAAATTTTTCAAAATAGAATTTTACGAATAATAACAGACGCACCAAGATACATACCTACAAGAGTACTGCACAATGACATGCACATGGACACAATACACCAGTTTTTCGATAAAATACTCACAAAATATTACGCAAGGACAGACGTATCGGATAATATTCTAATAACACACTCACATACACACGCGCCCCACCAGGCAACATACAGACTCCCCCGTGACTGGCTCCCACCCTGAAGATAGTAACCAAGACACCCAGAACCTTTTAAACATTCAACATTAAAAACCACTCTACAAGCTAAAGCACACCATAAATTAGCAAAGCTGAAAAACAACTATATATCCGGATATTCCAAAAAAGAAGAACGACAAAGAAACGGAGTAAAGAACATTGTTCAACTTAAAGATTAAATATGTTATCATCAAAAGATGTCGCAATCAGAATTTTTCTAGTTCTTGTTTTTGATGGATGAGATGTTTCTGGATTCTAGCGCAACCATAGTAAATACAAAAAGTCTTACTTTTAAAAATGAATTAGGATTGTTTCCAACATTGAAATTGTATTTACCTACTATGTACTACCAAGATCCTGTAAAACCATCGAAAAAGCGCTACCCGTACATCGTTTTTCTGTGAGTTTCTTTAGTATTAAAACAGCAAAAGCAAGATATGACTAACTCAAAAACTGGCAGAGTAAAAATCCCTATATGCTGTATGCTAACCTATTTAGGAGATCATACGGAAGTAAGAAGTTGAATCACCTTTTGGTTTTAAAAATAACGTCTGTAGTACCACTTCTATGAATTTATCTAATTAAAAATAAAAATAACAATAATATTTTCAGTAAGTTTGTGTGTTTTTCCTGGATATATTTTAATTAAGCAAACAACGCCCGAGTTAGATATTTTTAGAATTTAGTATATAATTATAGTGCAAATGGGGATATAAAAAAACATATTTTTAAAAGAAGCGTTTTAGATGACTGGATTTCAAGGAATGTTGATCGATTGAGATGGGCAATTAGGTTTAAAACCAAAATATTTATTTTGTTGATGCTGATGTTCTTGTTATTATATTTAACTAAAATATAGCTTTTATTTTCACAACGAACTAGGTCGTCAAGAAGAAACCGATAAATTGTTTTTTTTTTTCATAAATTTTCAAATATCTGCGGCACCTTAAGTACGTCTACTTTAAATGATGAATAGCAGATATTGTTGATTAAGTATTATTTATCATTATATTAAATAGGATAGCAAACGACGAAATATAGTCAAATGCATATAAATGCTAAGAATGCGCACGAAGTGCACTTAAATTCAGTCAAAATACGCGCATATATATGCCTTGTTTGCCTTTAACATACGCAGCTATATGCATTTTTTTGACCAAATATGCAAACTTTCTTAATTTATTATAGTAAAATAGGGCAAAGAAACACAGTGGGTTCTAAAAAAGATATTTATTTAAACAAAAATGCAAAAAGAAACAAAGAAAAACAAAAGTAAACAATTTTTTAACCTGAAATTGTATAAATAAATAAATAAAAAGGATTGTCTTCTATCGGTAAAAATATGTTTATACAAAGAGAAGCTTTTTCTAACATCTACTGATGTAATCGGATAATATACTGCAACTTAGGTAGTAAAGTATAAGGCCAAGATACAACTTCGTTGAATGGTTTACCTTCATAAATGCTTTTTACTGCAGTTAAAAGTATTTAAATTCTTTATTCTTTTTTACAGTTACATCCAATTTGTTCCTTACTTGACCTCCTACTTTACCGGGAATGTTTAAAATAAAAATTGACAGATGATTATTTTGGTCCTTAATTTACAGGTATTGGCCAAAGGTACAACTAAATTACAGGTGTGATTATAAAGGTATTTACATCTAAGTAATAAAATAGAGAAAATGATATTGTGTATATAATTATGGGTTTTTTCGCTCGTAATTATTGACAGTGTTTATTGCATATTTATCTTAAGTTATTAGGCTATTAAGTATTAGATTGGCACCTGAAGGTATTTCAATTTGATTATTAACAACATTACATAGATTTATACTTAACACAAAGGAAGAAAACTCAACCTATTAGAAACATTAGCAATCAAAATAGCCTTAAAGAATCGATGTAATGTTGTTAATCAAATTAAAATACCTTCAGGTGCCAATCTAACACTTAATAGCCTAATAACTTCAGATAAATATGCAATAAACACTGTCAATACAACAAACAAGATCTTTAACTACACTTGCACTTTTTAACAACTCTTTACTTTGCACAACACACTGCGAATCGTCATTTAAATCCAAAATTAGTTTTTTAATGGCTTCGAAATGTTCTTCCTAGAATATTGCGGCATTAGTCCATGTTCCCCGCCGGGTAATTACAGGTTCTGGAGGTAAACTAACTCCTGGTAATCTCTCCTTATACATCTGCACTCTTAGAGGTGCTTCTAGAAACACTTTTTTTTACATTTGAAATTAATTTATTTACAAAAGGAAATTCAGTTCTGACGGTTTCTGAGACTCGGTTTATTCCATGTAAAAGACAAGTCAATACCATATTGGCGTAAAAGATTCTTAAGTTTTGGCCTACTTTTACCATATACGGTGCTGCATCAGACAAAAGCACTAAAAACTTCTCATCTGGTACTGGATTTCGTATGAAGAAGCTCGATAGTGACTGCTGAATAAATCGGGTTACGGTTACATTGTTAGTTTTGTCTAGCTGCTTAGAAGCTGTGGGTTTGTTGCTTTATCTTTTAACATTTTGAAATGCGTTTTTTACACTCAGCTGAACTGGCTCAGATTTCATTTTTTGGAACTTTGATTTATGCAGCGGTGTTTTCAAATGTTGATCGATTTGGAACTTCTTTTCACAAACAATAATTTTTGCACAAGCTTTACAGAAGACTTTTTCTCCACTAAATTCTAACTTTAGACATTTTGATCACAAATTTGAAATCACTAGTTTCACACTAAAAATACTGAAATCTTGCGACAAACTAAAACAGAAGTAAGTATTACAACCCGATATAAATACAGTTTGTTAAACAGGTAATAATAAGGCATTATTAAATGATAATCCCTAACAATATACCTGCAAACCCCGGAAACCCCCAATAAATACCTTGTGTATAACCAAAGTTAAATATTAATTATTATATAATTATCTTCAGATTGGAAAATCCCTGAAACAAGTGCCGAACTGGACATTAAACCTATGTGTCTATGAGTTTTCATGGCCGGGTGTTTTTAATTTTTTGATAACGCCGAAAACATAAAAATATGCTCATAAAATAATAATTTGGGAAGAATATGCATTTTATTATAAAATTGACAAAATATGCAAAAAATGCATATACAGGGTGTTTCAATAAAAACTCTTAGGCCAATTATTTCGAAAACTATATGTGACATGTAAATTCTGTAAACGCCAATTTTTAGCCTCTATGATTGGCTTCACAAATGTGTAAAAAATGTGTTTAAATAATACAAGATGTAGGTGGCGCCATGGTGCAAAAAATTTTTTCGATGACAGGAACTTTTAAATGTTGTGGTTCTTAAAGATAATTAATTTTTGATCAAGTTATGTCTCATAAATATTTTTGATAAATCCAACATGAACGGAGATATTTGGGGTTAAGTTTTTTATTAAAATAATTTTAACGAGTATTTTAATTATAAATATTTTTAATATCCTTTAGCAGATTTTAATTTAATTTTGGTAATGATAATTTTAGTGATAAAACGCTCGTGTATATGCACTTTGCACATATTCCGCCCGTTAGTTATTAATGATACTAGTTCGATATAGACACTATAGTTTCATTAACAAAGTTTATATCGAACGTGCATCATTCAAAATTTAATCTAAGATGGTCCAAACGGATTTTATTTCTATATTTATCCTAAAATACCAGAAACGTTTTCATAAATTTCAGTTCAATATTATCAGGTGCCCATATTAGTTGAAGTCATGGTAACCGCGCTTGTTGACCGCTGATAATTGTAAATGTATGTAAAATCCCAAAATATTGTTAACATTAAAAAAAAGTAACTTTATTTCTCTACGGCTTTCTGACTCATCCTGTATATTCAATTTTTTTAAATTCTAATAGACTATAAAGAACCCTAAAACTTTTATCTGGAATATTTTTTGCTAGCTGTTGTGCTTTAAATTTTTTGCTTTTTAAATCGACCGTTTCCATACATACCAACGACCCTGTATAAGATTCCAAAGAAAATAAGAAGAAAGTGTCCTCTAAAATTTTAAGCAACGTTTCAGGCATTGATGGCCCTCCAAGAAGTTCAAGTACTCGGCAAATAACCTTACTTTCTAATAATTCAGCTCACTTGTCATCTGCTGGAATTATTTAACAAATTGTTCAGAATCTGTAATTAATATCGACAATAAATAAATGTTATTGCATTTTGAAAATCCGTTTTCTTGGTTTATCTATTACATTTTTAAACAAGCTCAATCTTAATTTTGTCGGCCGTTTTTGTTTAAAATAATAAAATACTTCAATATTTTAAAAGGGGATTTCTAAACTTTTACTCTGTATTATAGTCTACTTTAAATTATGATTTGATTTTGTTAACAATGATTGCTTTTTACATTACATTCATAATGAAGTTTTATTGCCTGGACTGATATTTCGGGGCGCTTTTGGAAGTTTTTTGTTTAGAAAATATTTTCAATTTTATTGAAACTATTTAACCCTAAGGGCAAAATTTAGTGTATCAGCGACAGGCAGGAATAAATTTATATTGTGTTTTCAACGTTACTATTTGCATTTTTCTTTTGTTGATAAGAGAAAATAATAAAAGTTAATTTTTAGGACCTAGACCTAATTATCGTTGTTTTGTTAATTTTTGACGACCTAGTTTGTTTTCACTTCCTTAAAAGGCAATTTTAGAAGTAGTGGGTACCTAAGAAACTTCTTTACTGTTTCCTTACTATTTTCGAACGTTTTCATAAACCCAATACAGTAAGCGTGGAATTTGTCAAAGACTTTTAGTAAAAAGTCTGCCTTCACTCAACCGTAAGATTACATAATTTGATATAAAATAAACTTTTAAAGTATAATAATGTCGTTTCATTTTATCCAAATCTTCTAAACTTTAATAAACTCTGGAAAATTAATTTTTTAACAGGCGATACAAGAAAAATTGTAAACGAGACCAGCAACTTTTACAATGTAATGCTTTACAAACTGAAAGACTTAAAATCTTGTCCGGTCTTGAAATCCGCTCGGAAAGAAATATCCAGAGAACAAGAAAAACTTCCAGATGAAAAGAAAACTTTTAAGTATCTTAAAAATACTCCAGAAGTTAAAGAAAAGCTGAGATTTATTCATAAAATGGATGAAGAAATTAGCGAGGCGATCGACAGGTACAAGGTATGTTTCATTTTGTTTTTACCTAAAAAATAATACAAATTTTAACACACTTGTGAAAAAAAAAATCGGACAAGAAAATGTCTATACCGGGTGTCCACGGAAGATGACTCGCCCCTATAACTCCTTTGGTTTTAAAGATAATGGAATAAAATTTGGAGGATTTGTATGCGACTGCATTTTTTGACGGGTGATTCAACTTTATAGAACTTCCGGTTTTACCGGAAGTGACATAAACTTTCGATTTTTCAATGTATTTTTACTTTCTTTTGATCTATATGACATTCTAAATACAACCATGTGTCACTTGTCACTTTTTGCCACCGTTTTTTTATTTCTTTTTTAATTTTATTTTTTAATCTAGAAGGCTATGAATACGTTAAAATCACTAATTTCAGTCCTATGTCTTGTAAAAAACTGACAACTCAACATCTTATGGAACTTCGCTTCTTCAAAAGTAAATTAGGTAATTATTGTGTACGTTATTGTTTAAAAATTATTGAAAATAATAATATTTATACAAGGACCGAAAAAGTTGATATGTTATTAGTTTTTGGAGTGTGTGGGCAAAACTCAACCGATGCTGCACGTGTTTACGCACAGAGATATCCTGAACGCCGCCGTCACCCAACCCGGCATTATTATCCAAAACTGGTTCAGAAAATGCGAAATGAGGCTGATAATAATGAAAACGATCCAATTATTGTGAGTGAAGAAATAGAAATAAATGTTCTGGCATACGTGCAAGTGAATGTGGCATTTGTAAGTCTTCTGCCGGCAATATTTTAAATGAACATAAATACCATTCATATAAATACCAACTACATCAGCACCTGTACCCAAACGATAATGAAAAGAGAGTTGAGTATTGCAATTATTGGTTCTAGGAAAATATTTGGACGACAATACATTTTCATATAAAATTCTTTGTACTGACGAAAGCCGTTTCACTAATTTGGGACATTTCAACAGAAATAATAAGCGATATTGGTCCCACGAAAATTTACACTTGATGCAGGAGGGAAATTCTCAAGAACGGTTCGATTTAACTGTTAGGTTGGGATTATAGGGGACAAAACTTTAGGCCCTATATTCTTTGACGGTTCGCTAACAGGGACGAGATATCTAGGTTTCCTCACGCAAGAAATTCAGCAGTTCTTGGATGAGATACTATTTAAGTCTAGTGGGACTATTTTACCAACAAGATGGTGTCCCAGCACCAACATGAGGGCAGTTACAGAATATTTGAACGAATCATACAACGAAAACTGGATTGAAAATAGAGGTCCAGTTAGTTGGCCGGCTAGGTAAAACAGAATTGTTTTTAATTTATACCTTTACTAAGACTTATTCATTTTTCAATCTTTTTAGGTCACCTGACCTTACGCCTCTAGTTTTATTTTTATGGGGTTCTATTAAAAACGAGGTTTATGATGTGCCTCCTGCCACACGGAATGAATTAGAGAAGAAAGTAAGGGCAGCTATTCATAGAATTACACCACAGCAGTTAAGAAACGTTTCAAGAGCGACAGTAGAAAAAGTACGACTATGTCAGCAACAAGATGGATGTCACTTTGAATATCTGCAACCCTAAAAATTAATAGATATGTGGATGTAGATTTTTAGTTCTTTTTTCTTTTATTTATTTTTTTTTAATGACAAAAAGTGACAAGTGACACATGGTTGTATTTAGAATGTCATATGGATTCAAAGAAAGTAAAAATATACCAGGTGTCTCATTGAAAAATCAAAAGTTTATGCCACTTCCGGTAAAACCGAAAGTTATATAAAATTAAATTACCCGTCAAAAAATGCAGTCTTTATCGCATACGAATCCTCCAAATTTCATTCCATTATCTTTAAAAATAAAAGAGTTATAGGAGCGAGCCACCTTCCGTGGACACCCAGTATTTAACTTTTAAACACCCAGTGGGATAATGCACTAGTGTATCCTATTTTAAAGCCCCATGCATCTCTTGTCAACAGTATCTTTTTTGATTTATCTCGATGTCACCAGCCTAAAAAAGGGATAAAAATTGAAAAAGAAAACTCTAAAATTCTATCAACGTCTAATAAAAGTAGGAGTATAGGGCTTGTAGGTTGGGCATGGTTTTTGTTTAAATACGGATTGAAAATAATCTCGATAAAGTGAATATAATGACGGAATGTTAGAGCGTTGGTTGGATGTTGGTCAGTGAATTAGCTCAGGTGATGAAATTCTTTCCTGTTTCCGACGTTTCGACCTTTATTAGGTTATCCTCAGGAATATAAAAATAGATCTGCGTTAAAATGGTTTATACAGGGTGTCCGCTAAGTATATGGCGTACTCTGGGGAGCGTATAGGGGAGGTCAAAATAACCCTAACCGGTATTTGGTAGGCTTTTTAACTTATCTTACAAAAAAGGAATATTTTCTTCTTGCTGGAAAACTGCGCGAGTCCAGCCAGTCCGCCCAAAAAAACTCAAAGTCAAGGTGAAATCCAAGTTTAAGGTCACTTGACTAAAAATTGAATTTGACCTTGCAAGTGACTTGTGGCAACATGTAAGATTTTAATTTTTTCGGTCATGTCGTTTTAGACCTTTGTCCAAACACGTTTATTACTTACGTCTAGCTGCCGTAAAATAAAATATATTTGGCAGATACAAAAAAATTGTAAAGTTTCTTAGATATGTAACAGGATGTTTTTTTGAGCCACCTTATATGCCGATAAACGTACATTCAAGTCACTTCCAAGGTCAAGGTTAGGTTAACTTCAAGGTTACACTAAATTTTAACGCAGGTGTGCACTGTTATGTTCAGTCTCAAGAAAACTCAAAGTTAAGGTCAAATCCAAGTTCAAGGTCACTTGACTAAAAATTGGATTTGACCTTGCAAGTGACCTTGAACTTTCAAGGTCACTTCCAAGGTCAACTTTAAGTTAACTTCATGGTTACACTAAATTTTAGCACAGGTGTGCATTGTCATGTTCAGTCTTAAGAAAACTCAAGGTCAAATCCAAGTTCAAGGTCACTTGATTAAAAATTGGATTTGACCTTGAACTTTCAAGATTACTTTCAAGGTCAAGGTTAGGTTAACTTCAAGGTTACACTAAATTTTAGCACAGGTGTGCATTGTTATGTGCAGTCTCAAGAAAACTTAAAGTCTAGGTCAAGTCTCCAAGTTCAAGATCACGTGACTAAAAATGGATTTGACCTTGAGGTCAAAGTTAGGTTAATATCAAGGTTAGACTAAATTTTCAAGATCAAATTCAGGTGCACAATTGCAACGTAAAATATAATAGCCAAGGTGTGCACTGCTATGTTTGAGAATAGATTCCGATCTAAGCGTGAGAAAGTCTAAAGGTGTTTCTCTGACAAGACGTCGAGGTATGAACATACAAGAAGTTCAAAATTATTTTCAACTTCTCGAAAAAACAATTTTGCAAAAATGCAATGACGAAAAAACCAGACCGCATCTTTAACATGGATGAGTCTGGAGTCTGGAGTCTGGAGGCGAACTAAACAACAAACCTACGGATGTTATAGCGGAAAATGTAGCAGCTGTTACTCCTTCTGAAAGAGGCAAAACTATTAAAGTCTGTGCGTTTTAAGAAGTCCGATATCGGATTAAATCACCAAGGGGTGTTATCGCTTTTAAAACAGTAAGTCGGTTAAGTTACAATATCTTCGCACCTTCGCTATACTTGATCACACCGAACATCCCACTGGTTTACTGTATTCTATTACTGGGCGAAATCAGGGGTTTCAAAACAAAATTATCTTAGAATTACGCGTTGAGCATAAATAATAATTAAATAGATAATTAAATTATTTTGCTATTATTATAGTTAAATCTATATAATAATCGCTATTTTCCAAGAACCAATTAAAATTTGCTCAAGTGCGGGATGGTTAAATATGTTAAAGATTTTGTCAGGTATATACTTTTCCGATAATGACATTATTTTGGGATTATTATAATTAAATCTTCATAATAATTACTATTTTCCAAGAAATAATTAAAATTTGCTGAAGTGCGGGATGGTATGTTCTACTTTATTTTAAATAAGTAGTTGTGCTTTTCACTTTCAACAGAAAACTGCTTTGCGAGCTGTCCAATGTTGTTTCGAAAAGATGGCAATTTTTAAGGGATTATTTAAACAACAAAAAATCGGAATTGTCAAGACAAGTTGTTTTTCTTGACGAAACATGGGTATTTGCAAACGGTACTTCAACAAAAACGTCTTGGCAGGATGACTCAAAGCATTGTTATTCAAGTAGGTACCCGTGCAACTAATGGAAAAAGGTATATTATATTACATGCTGGTAATGAAGAAGGTTTTGTTTTAAATGCCATTTTGATATTTTCATCAACAAAAAAAACTGATGATTATCACGGCAATATGGATGCTGAAATTTTTGAGCATTGGTTCGAGAAAAAACTTTTAAAAAGTTTAGAAAAACCGTCCTTAATTGTTTTAGACAATGCCTCTTACCATACGAGACTCGAAGAGAAATTCCCTACAAGCAGCTGGAAAAAGGAAGAAATAAAAGAGTGGTTGTCAAAGAAAAACATAAACCATGAAAATTTATATTTAAAAAGTGAACTTTTAAGCAAGTGTAAAGAGCAGTCATTTAAAAAAAAGTATGTTGTTGAAGAATTAGCCCTCAAATATGGACATCAAGTTTTGAGATTGCCGCCCTACCATTGTCATTACAACGCAATTGAATTGGTATGGGGTATTAGCAAGAACTATTATGACAAACATGCCTGTAAAAATATCGGTAAGCCTAGCGTTATAAAGTCATGGGAGGAGGCGCTTAGCCAAGCGGGCAAAGAAGAATGGCGGAAATGCATTGAACACACAGAAAAAATTATTTTTGAATCTTATGAGACAGAACAGGTTATAGACGAAGTAAGACCGTTAATTATTACGAATGATGATAATGATGATGACGATGATGTTGATTCTGATGAGTCTGAAAGCATGGGTAAAATTTCAAATGCAGAGGAAGACTACTTTTAGTAGTACCTATCTACAAGTAGGTACGTTTTGTCGCAAGACTACAAAATCGGTTCTTTTTAGAACCAAAACTTTATAAAAAAGAATTCGTAAAACTAATTTGTCTGAATACTACAAAAGCTAAAAAATTATTATTTTTCTTTACCTAAACTAATTTTTTATTTACTTTAAATTATTTTATTTAGAAAATGTAATTCATCAACATCCAAAATTACCTTCATTATAATTTATTGTTTGAGAGCCACCGACATAATGCTCAAGAGGTTTTATGGCTTAGCGGACTTCTTAAAACGCACAGACTTTACGACCTTTTACTGTTGTAATGCTGGAGGAAATTTTCTGCCACCGTGTTGCATTTTAAAAGGAAAAAGTGTAGGTTAAATACAATATCCTATATCTCGAAAAGAAAAGCAATTTTTACCTTTTTAGATCCTCTATCTTGTGGTACTTATTTTCAATGTCACCCTGTATAACAGTCGTCTTTGATAGAACCTAAATGACAAGGGATACAAAAAAAAAGTATGTAAATATTGTTTGGTTTACCAAAAGGCATGACGTAAAAAAATTTTACACCATACTGAGTGATCCAAAAAAGCTATTACATGAACATAATTTTTTTTATAATATACACCCTGTATAGTTTTAGTTATTTGATTCAGTAAAGAAAACTAACCTCTATATCCGTTCTTTTGTGGCGTTGCCAAGTATGTTTTTCTTTCTGATATTTAAGGAATTTTTAGCGACTTGTTAAAAAATCATATCATGGGGCATTCAACTTGGTTAGGACAAAATTTTTATCATAAGTACCTTTAAATAAGCCCTACATACCCATACTACTGTTTTTGAGGATTATGATACGTACGTGGCGACTTGACAAATTCGGCTAATTTACATATATGTTATTTCACTTTTTTCAAGTGGAACTTGGAACACCCTGTATTCTTCAACTGATGAGGGATATTTTTTAAATACTTTAATTTTTTATGAAACATATTATTATTAAATCTTATAGTTTTTGAAATAATTTATCCTAGGCTTTGCAGTATAGGTAATCCTATTATTCTATATCAAGAATGCTAAGAACTCGTATTCTCCTATTGAAAATAAATGGGACTCTAATTAAAATTTCTAACAAACTTTTTGAATGTCAGGTGATCTTGTGGCAACATGTCAGATTTTAATTTTTTCGGTCATGTCGTTTTAGACCTTTGTCCAAACACGTTTATTACTTACGTCTAGCTGCCGTAAAATAAAATATATTTGGCAGATACAAAAAAATTGTAAAGTTTCTTAGATATGTAACAGGATGTTTTTTTGAGCCACCTTATATGCCGATAAACGTACATTTTATATTCTTTTTTATGTTGGTGATACAGTTCTTCTAGAATTTTTATTTCAGTTTCCCGCCATTGAACTAAATATTATAGTTTTTGAAATAATTTATCCTAGGCTTTGCAGTATAGGTAATCCTATTATTCTATATCAAGAATGCTAAGAACTCGTATTCTCGTATTGAAAATAAATGGGACTCTAATTAAAATTTCTAACAAACTTTTTGAATGTCAGGTGATCTTATGGCAACATGTCAGATTTTAATTTTTTCGGTCATGTCGTTTTAGACCTTTGTCCAAACACGTTTATTACTTACGTCTAGCTGCCGTAAAATAAAATATATTTGGCAGATACAAAAAAATTGTAAAGTTTCTTAGATATGTAACAGGATGTTTTTTTGAGCCACCTTATATGCCGATAAACGTACATTTTATATTCTTTTTTATGTTGGTGATACAGTTCTTCTAGAATTTTTATTTCAGTTTCCCGCCATTGAACTAAATTAATTTTATAAAGTATTGGTAGTATATCAAAAATGCCAGAAGTTGTCAGGAGATTATGCCAAAAGATTTTGTATAAGTTTAAAGGAATATATGTTGCAAACACTCTGTACCAAAAAATAGATTGAAGTAGCAAAATTAAAGATTATGGTAAACTCCTTGATTTAAACATTTTCATATCAGTCTGTCGTCAGCTCTTCTATTGCGTGGCTATAATATCAATTTACTTAGACTGCAAGAGAAGAAAGATTTGCGACGGAATTTGAAATGTGTAAGAGTATCAGAGAAAATAAAGTTGCTCAAGAACGAGATACAGAACTATTTCTTGAAATGTGTAACTTCAATGAAAAGTTGAAGATATATAGAAAGCAATCGGAACAGCCAATATTACTAGGTACAGAAGGTAAAGCTCATTTAACAATTTAACTAGTTTTAGTGACTATTACAGTTACAAAAGAAAAAGAAGTTATTCGTTTTGATAAATACAATTTAAATAATGGTTGGAACATGATCAGCAATATTTAACGCATTACTTTTCCTTCTATTTCATACAAAAATTAAAGAAGACCAATCATCTCTTCGAGACTTAGAGATGGAGAATCAGGGCGATTTGAATGAGACATATCAGAACGAAGGAAATAATTTTGTAGAAGTGGCAAATCATAGTGATGATAAAAGCGTCAGTGGGTTGCCAACAAATTTTATCAAGCGAAATATTTATGTAGGTATTTACAATTTTTCTTTTAATAACAATCACTATATTATTATACAGTCCATTTTTTTTGTCATGGGTCATGTGTTTGGCTTCCAAAATTTTTAACACCGCAACCTCTTTTACGGTATCAATACAGTAGTGGCTTCTGTGAATCGGACAGATATGTTTATATTTTGTACAGTAACGGGACTATATCCCTCCCCCCCCGTTTTCGAGGATGCTGAGCACGGTAGTGGTGGTTTAAACTCTTTTCGAGGTGAGCGCACTCCCCAAACAGCCAAAACTACCCCCGAAAACGGTCAAACTCGGATACGCAGAATCTAAATCTGTGCTGACACCGGTTTTCGAGGATGCTGGACACGATGGTAAAATATAGATCGTCATTCGACCCCCGCCAACCTCCCAAACGGCCAAAAGCTATTCCTTTGATACGCGGTACCAATGATTCCATATACATGCTTTTCCCACCTAAAAACTGGTCACACCGAGTTGTTTATGGCCGTTTGGGGGTTGGCGGGGGTCGAATGACGATCTATATTTAACCTGAACTAACCCCTTTTGTGGGGGGGGGGGGAAAGGAACTTAGTCTTGTTACTGTACAAAATATTAGCATTTTTCGAGGGTGTTTCCGACTCACTACCTCTGCAACTTTCAACAGAATCTACGGTATCGGGCTGTTATCAAAAGTAACGCATTTGAGGTGAGAAAATTTAACGACATTTTAAATTGTAACAATTACAAAGTGTCAAAAAATTTTTGTTCCATCCATGGCCACGTATGATGATATAAGTGATAACTATCCATGGGCTGTTATTAGTGTAATATTATTGTCATATTGGTTGCTCTTGCACACGTGATTACAAATAGACGAAATCAATTCGATTATTAATTGCTACGTCAAAAAATGTCCGTAAAAATATGCACAACAGTAAAACTAAATTAAAACATATTTCTGTTTAGTTTTAATTTTCAAAACATTCCAGCTCAACAAACCTAACCTAATCTAAATAATACATAAACAGGGACACACGTTTCACGCGTGTTGTGGTGCCAAAATTGCAACGCGCACTTAATTTTTTTTTAATAAAAAATAAAATTATTTACATTTCTTTACTTACAAAAAAAAAAAATGGTACTCTGCAGCGATGCTGTGATGAGCACCGCTGAATAAGCAAAACTGTAAAGGGCAAAAAGGCCTATTGAGCTTAAAAAATTAAGTTAATCAAATTGAATAAATTAATAATTTGATAAAATAGGAGAAAAATATAAGTGGTGGTCAGAAGAAGAGCTGTGGAGCACGCGTGCAAATAGCCCTAGCTCGCGTAGAGATCCTCCAAGATGGTCGTGGAGCTAGCTCTGACTGTGCGACCTGACACCACGTAAACAAAAAAGCGAAAAAAAAAAGAAAAAAAAAAATAAAGGAAAGGAAAGGGGGAACCGCATAAGTAAAACGCATTAATTTTAAATAAATGTGGAACTACAAGTTAAGTTAAATTATAAGTTAGGTTTAAAAAAAGCAAATGAATTTAATGTTTGAAATGAAGTACCAATTGAATTTTCAAAATTAGTGGAATTATTAATTAATTAAGTAATTAGTTACATAAGTTAAGGAAACAAATATTAAAATGAAATTAAATTATAAAGCTAACAAGTACTAAGGTTATATCATCACATTTCACAGTTAACTAATATACACCAATATAAAAAACTAAACATTAAAGTCAGGACATAGAAAAGGTATTACATAACCATCAAATGATGCCATTAACTTAAGACCGTCTGATAGTGATATTATTTAAAAAAGTCAATACAAATAAAGAATGCCTAAGCAGCATCTGACAGTAAGAGTAATGACAAATAAAAGAACACTGAAGCTAACACCGAAATTAATTGGAAAATAGTAAAAATACGAATACACATCAAATATACTCCTTTGTCCTCTCCACGCAAGCTCAAACGGTTGTTTATATTATACAAATGCGTGCCAACCACTGTCTAGAGGAAAAGAAAATACAAAAAAACTACAAGAAAACATTGAATTTTATGATGCTGTAATTCACCATTTTCCAACGTCTAAATTTCGTATACAGGGTGTTTCCTAACTACGGTACGAGACTTCAGAGGGTGATACGTAAGGTCGTTTTAAGAAAAAAAGTTCCTATGAACATACACTATCGGACAAAAATAGAGCAACACTTTCGAAAAATGAAAGAAATCTCGATTTTATAATATTAATGCATGATATCGTATTTAAATACATCGTGTCTTAAATATCAAAGTAGGCTGCTGTTATCGGCGGTAACAGCTTTTTCCAACAATCAAAACAAATGAACTGATATTGACGTAAACTTTCAAATACAGTATTGTAATGCGTCAAAAGTAAAGCAACTAAAAAAGAAAGGTTTTCGTGAAAGTAAAGGTTAAAATATTTTTGCAAAGTTTATTTTATGTTTAATTAATATTTCTGTGCTGGATTAATCATGCCAAGAGGTATTCCAATTTCGAAAGTATTAAAGCAGAGAGTAGTGAATGCACGCTTGGAAGGTACAGCACAAGCCACAATTTCAAGACGGTTTGTTTTACCAAGATACAGCGTATCCAAAATAGTTTCAAGTTACATTCATAGGGGACATTTAGAGAATCTACCGAAATCGGGAAGGCCGAGAAAAACAACAATTTGAACAGACAGCCGCATTAAAAGAATTTCTCAAAACGATCCTTGGATGTCTGCACCTAGGATTATTGCTGAAATTCCCGAAATTATGGTTAATCCACGGACAGTTCAAAGAACGTTGGTAGATGCAAAGTTATTTAGTAGACACCCCTTATTTCGGTAAGAAATAGAGTGGCTAGGCTTGAATTTGCACGTCGACATTTACATTGGACAGTAGACGAGTGGAAAAAAGTTTTATTTAGCGATAAAACGCGTTATAAAAAAATCAATTCTGATGGAATGAAGCGTGTAAGACGGCCAATCAACACAAGGTTTAATCCGAAATACGTTACACCCACAGTTAAACATGGCAAAGGCAGTGTTTTTCTATGGGGTTGTTTCTCATGGAATGGGGTGGGTCCTTTAAACTTCATTAATGACACCATGGATGGATTTGTCTATAGGGATATAATGCAAAATGTAATGTTGCCTTATGCAGAGTGGGAATGCCGTTGCGTTTTATTTTCCAACAGGATAACGATCCAAAACACTGTTCACAAATCGTTCAAGAGTGGTTTCAAGAAAATAACGTTCGGGTCTTGCAGTGGCCGGCACAATCCCCAGACCTTAACCCCATTGAAAATCTATGGAAAGAAGTTGAACTGGAATTCGTACACAATTATGTCCAAATAAACAATCATTGGTAAATAAAATCAATGAAGTTTGGACAAACCCTCCCGAAAATACTGTTCAAAAATTGATTGCCTCAATGCCGCGACGTTGTCGGCAAGTAATAAAAAATAATGGATATTTTATTAACTATTAACATAATACTTCTAGCTATTGTAATTATTAAATGTGTTTAATGCTTTTTTTATCGTAATATGTAAAATAAAATAGGTACTGTTGACACAATTCGTTGCTTTACTTTTGTCGCACTTCATTTCGTCGATTTTTTATAATTATAAATATTTCTCTACCTTCATTTTGTTTAAAGTGTACCAAAATATTGTGAAATAATACTAATATTGTGGGGATAATATTTCATTAAAATTAGCTGGGGATCACAATCATATAATTAATTTTTTAAATTCAAAGAAATAAAAGCACTTTGTTGCTCTACTTTTGTCCAATAGTGTATGTCCGGAGTTGCGTCGTTTCTGAGATACAGGCCGTTGAAGTTTAAAAAGAAAACGGGCATAAATATCCTTAAACCGATTTGGTTAAAATTTGGTTCAGTTATTTGAAGTAATAAGGCGCTTATTTAGCCCTAATTAGATTGAAATTATTAGGTCCAGTGCTATTATGAACTTTCACAATGACCATTTTTGGGCCGACAAAAATCCCCACATTATAAGAGAAAGTTATTTTCAGCAACAATTTTCGCTCAACGTTTGGGTGGGAATTATTGGTGACTACCTAATTGGCCCATCCTACACGGACTTTTTGCGACATCACTTACCCATTTTGTTAGAAGAAGTACCCCTACATGTAAGAGTCAACATGTGGTTTATGCATGACAGGGCTCCAGCTCATTTTAGTGTTCTTACTGGTCAGCATCACGACATCACCTACCCTAATCGCTGGATTGGACGTGCAGGACCTCAAAATTGGCCAGCTCGCAGTCCTGATATTAATCCTCTAGATATCTATTTATGGGGTCATCTGAAGGCTCTTGTTTATAAAACTCCTGTACTAGATGTGAATGACTTGAGGAATTGGGTAATTGACAATTGCAATGTCATAAGGAATACTCCAGCTATTTCTGAACGTGTCAGACAATCAATGACAAATCGATTGCAGTCGTGGATTTTATCAGAAGTTGAACATTTTGCTCATTTACTGTAAAGCCGAAATTGTTTATTTTTTATTTTTGGTTGTTATTTTATGTTGTCCATGGATAGCTTTTAGAATGAGTTAAAGTGATTTTTATTTTTTTGGTCGCAAACGAAGCCAGATATGAAAAAAGCACAAGAGAGCAAAAAGTTGTATTTGTAGTTGCTTAATCTGAACAAATAAAAAAACTAAAAAAAAAGGCAGTGGCGTACTTTTTCTTCTGAATAATAATTGGTTGTGGTGCCCACTGAGACGCCACTGGACCTAATAATTTCAATCTAGTTAGGGCCAAATAAGCGCCTTATTATTTCAAATAACTGAACCAAATTTCAACCAAATCGGTTTAAGGATATTTATGACCGTTTTTTTCTTAAAGTTCAACGACCTGTATCTCAGAAACGAAGCAACTCCGGACATATGTTCATAGGAACTTTTTTTCTTTAAACGACCTTACGTATCACCCTCTGAAATTTCGTACCGTAGTTAGGAAACTTCCTGTATACAGGGTGATCAGTTAAGGGTACGGAGCGTCTATATCTCGAAAACTATTCATGTTACGATTTAAAGGTAAAAAATTATTAACAAGTATTGCCAAAAGAATTTGAATAAAAAATACTTTAAGGTTCCTAATTTTACCTCTAGGGGTCATATTTGCTATGGCGTCACAAAAAGTTGTTAAAATCTCCTAACATTTCATGTTTAATGTAGGTAAGAAATTTACTTTTTACATTCCTTGTTCAAATATCGACAAATTTTATAATGACAATTTTTCACTTATTACCATGGCAACGGCAGGGTGACCGATAATAACTTAGATACTTTAAACTGATGTAACTTAGCTTTGCGGTAACCGAATATAACAAACTAGGGCTTATTTTAAAGGTCTTTTAAACTTGATTAAACATGGATTTAAAAAAAAATCTATTTATTTTAATGCTAAGCGGTAGGTGGCGCTGTTAAAACAAATGCTACACTAGTTCCGATTACTTCATAAATGCAAATGGTACCCTACAGATTTCTTTACTTCGTTTGGTAGGTTATTAGTTAAGAAAATGAAATCTGAAAACCGGGGATCTACCGGGTGTTGCATCGTCGAGCGGGACATAGGAAATCCCATGTAATTTTAAATGGGGTCAATTATTGGCTTCCCTAATTATTTTAGAGAAAAATTCTATTTAGGTTTATTAAAGAGCACTAAAACCCACATTCAAAAGAATAACTTTAGATATTTTTGATGAGCCCGTTTACGGGTTATCGCCGATTTCTTTTTAATCTCCTTTTTATGGCCCCGTATTTGCGGGCACCAGTCAAGGTAAAAGATGACTGTCAAATAAAGTTGTCATTTTGAAATGTGTGCTTTATTGTTATAAAAACTCGTACATCGAAAATATTAAAGGTGTATTTATGAGTACAAATTAATCTGAATAAAACTAAAATAAAGTATCCAATTACAAGGTTAATTATGACATTTTACATGTTTCAATATTTTACTAATTAATAGGTAGGTACTATTAAATTGTTAGAACTTTAGGATTTAAGAAGATGTTCAAATATTCCTCTATTGACTGCTAGACAATAACCGAGGCGATCATAAAATTCTCTTCTTACATTCGCTAGTTGGTAAACTGAAATTCTATTGCATTCGGCAGAAATAGCATTTTTTAACTCGTCTAGATTTGGGTATTTTTTATCTTTGTATATCCTGTTTTTTAAATGGCCCCAGAGAAAGAAATCATTTGGCGATAAATCAGGAGACCTGGCTGGCCAATTTACTGTATGATTTAAGCCAATAACATTTCCATTAAAAGCACGGCTCAAATATTCCCGGACAGCCAGGGTACTATGTGCCGGACAGCCATCCATTTGGTACCAAACTTCCTGATTTTCCCTGGCGGCATCATGTAAAGTAGGTAAAATATGATCTTCAAGTAGTTCCAAAAAATATTCTGCATTTAAATTTCGTGTAAGAAATAATGGCCCGATAATATTTTCTCCGAAAATCCCAGCCCATACATTAACTTTTTGTGGATATTGCGTCCTTGTTTTCACAAACCTGTGTTGGTTTTCTTTGCTCCAATATCGATAATTTTGAACATTGGGTTCATTGTTTAAGGTAAATGTGCATTCGTCAGTAAAACAAATGTTTTTTAAAAATTCCCTATCCATGCTTGCTCTTTCCATCATACCAAAACAAAACTCCTGTCGTCGTATTTCGTCCCTATCTCTTAGCTCTTGGTGCTTTTCATATTTGTATGAATAATATTTATGTCGTTTCAAAGCTCGTAACGCTGTGGTGTGATCTAATCCTAAGTCATCCTCAAGTTTCCTTGTGCCGATCTTCCCATCATTTTCTTCCACGCACAATAAAACTTGCAAGTCCCTATCATTTCTTGCATCTCTTCTTTGTTCCTGCCTTTCTTCACATCTGCAGTTATTTATTACAGTGCCTTTTGTCTCAAATTTCTTGATAGTCCTTTCGACTGTAGGTTTTGCAGGTATCGGTCTATTCGGATACAGAGCAGCAAACATGTCTGACACATTTTGATAACTATTTCCTTGATAATACCATTTAATCATCAATATTTTTTCTTCAGAAGTGTAATTCATGGCTAATATTTTCGATGTACGAGTTTTTATAACAATAAAGCACACATTTCAAAATGACAACTTTATTTGACAGTCATCTTTTACCTTGACTGGTGCCCGCAAATACGGGGCCATAAAAAGGAGAAATAAGTAGTTGAAAAGAAATCGGCAATAACCCGTAAACGGGCTCATCAAAAATATCTAAAGTTATTCTTTTGAATGTGGGTTTTAGTGCTCTTTAATAAACCTAAATATAATTTTTCTCTAAAATAGTTAGGGAAGCCAATAATTGACCCCATTTAAAATTACATGGGATTTCCTATGTCCCGCTCGACGATGCAACACCCGGTATATCTTTTGTCGTTTTAAAATTATTGCGAAGATAGTAGATGAGTGTCGAGACCGCTTTCATTTAATTTTATTGAAAAAATAAATCTGCTCTATCTAACTATTGTCTGTTAAAAATTTGATAAAGGTCTCCATAGAAATGACTATTTTGTAGTCACTTTATTTTTTATTTATATTGAATACGTTTTATACAGCGTGTAACAGAAGTATGGAACGCTTTAAATATCTTTAATACCGTTTGTCCGATTTTAATTAATTATCCGTATATTAAGAGGTTATCGCGGAGCTGCTAGTGACATTTGCAATGTTGCCAAATTTACAGTTTTTTAGCAATTTAAAGTAATTTTTTTTTTTCAAATGGAACACTCTATATATTATTCAAAAAAATGCAACAACAAACTCTAAATAACTTTTATTTAAGTTACTTAATGTCTAAATCTAGCCATTTTTTTAATATTCCAGCTCGAAAATTGAGAATTTATTGAAACATTATTGTAAGGTAATTATTGTTTAAACTTACTTATTATAGAATAAAGAAATTAAATTAGATGTTTAAAGTGCCTTCCATTTACTTCTTGACAATATGCTAAATATTGCGGAAAAGTATTTAAAACATTAGAAAGAATATCTGTTTCTTCGATTCGTCGGCACTCAACTTCAATTCTTTGTTTTAGTTTTTCTATATCATGTGGCTTTGTCTTGTAGACCACATTTTTTAAATGTCCCCACAAGAAATAATCGAGTGGAGTCAGATCTGGTGACCGAGCTGGCCACTCAATTGTACCCCGTCTCCCTATCCATCTTTCAAAAAATACTTCATTTAGATATTCCCGTACTTGTCTGGCGTAATGTGGTGGTGCACCGTCTTGTTGCAGCCATACTTCGTTATTTAATCCCACCACGTTGTCTAAAATTTTGTTTATTGTTAATCAGTTTTAATTTACTTTAATGAAACTAACTTACAAGGATTTGGAAATAGGATCGCAAGAGCAGGAACAATTTCATTTCTTAAGAGCTGCAAATATCTATCGCCATTTAAATTATAATCCATAAACAATGGACCAATTATCCTTTGTCCTATAATGCCTGCCCAAACATTAATTTTTTGCGGAAATTGGGTGTGCTGTTCTCGAATCCAATGAGGATGTTCTTTGGACCAATAACGAATATTATGCCGGTTAACATTTCCATTAAGACAGAACGTCGACTCATCGGAAAACATTATTTTATTAATAAAATTTGGATTAGCATTACACAAATCCACCATTTGCTCACTGAATTCTAAACGCCTATCAAAGTCATCCTCAGAGTTCTTGAACCAGGTGAATTTTGTATGGGTGGAACTTCTCACACTTTAATACGCGATCTACCGACATGTGCGATGTGTTGTAATCGAGGCCAATATTTCGAGTAGAGAGGTGTGGATTTTCCTCTATGCTAAGCAAGATTTTTTTTTTTTATTATTGTTTGTTTGCAGCAGTAAGCGGTTGGTACCGATGAGACTGCTGCATGTTATTTTGTCTTTGGTTTATGTTGTCGCACTTTATAGGCACTTCAGTCTCTAACGTCACTCTTACATGTAGTGGAAGAAGATTTTGTTTATTGACTCGCAGTCCTGATCGAGCCTGTTTTTAAAGACATTCTTGTTTGGAGCACTTATTGTGTTTTCAGAAAGAGAATTCCACTTGTACACTACACGGTTTGCCAAACAGTTTTTCCTAACTAAAGTGGAGCAATTTTCTTTCTTTAGTTTTGCACTATGTCCTCTAAGTTGGTTTGGATTTGATGTGAAGATATCTAGTCTTAGTCCCTCGAAGTACTTTTTGTTGAGTATCTTATATGTTTCAATCAAATCCCCTCGGTCGCGCCTCTCCTTGAGGGTAGTTAGGCCAAAAATCCTAAGACGCTCTTCGTAGGTACGGAATATTTTTGAGTTGTTCTGGAATTTTGGTAAATCTTCTTTGTAGTTTTTCTAGGGCTTCAATATCCTTTATGTAGTATGGGCTCCACACTGTGTGTGCATATTCCAATTTGGGTCTGACATATGTGATGTAAATTTTTTTGATAATTTCCATAGTTTTTCCAGTGAATGCTCTCTGTATAAGATATGTAAGTGTGTTTACCTTCTTTAATATCTAAAGCTTTATCGCCGCTTGTCGCAGTTTTTGGACGCCCAGATTTTGAAATGTCTTTTACGTGGCCAGTTTCGTCATATTTCTTTAAAATTTTGCTTACTGTGGACCGTGCTATTGGATTTCGGTTGGGATACTTATCATTAAAAATCTCAGCAACCTCCCGCTGTGTTCGCCTTCGATTCCCTTAACCCAATATTATTATTATTTCTATTCGCAGTGTTTCCGTTAGTAAATCCATCTTAAGAATTATTAAAACTGATAAATTATGAAGCACAAATACCTTCTGAAAAGTTTGTCAATGTCGCTGTCAGAATTTAATTGTGTCACAAATTTCCAAGACCTACTTATATCTCTATCAGTTTTCTTGGATAAGAAGTTCTTATGATATTTAAACCCCAATATCAAAAAAATGGCTAGATTTAGACATTAAGTAAGTTATATAAAAGTTATTTAGAATTTGTTGCGGAATCATTTTTTTTTGAATAATATATAGGGTGTTCCATTTAAAAAAAAAAATTTTTAAATTGCTAAAAAACTGTAAATTAAGCCGTTTCCGACTTGACATTACTGCCGCTTCTATTTCTGCCATAGATATACTATTTATGGCGTTTTGAATTCGACCTATCATATCTTCTTGGGTGGTTGGTCTAGTTTTATGCACTAAATATTTTATTCTGTCTCATAAATAAAAATCAAAACACGTCAAATCGGGGGACCTGGGTGGCCAGGGATACAAACTGCCTCTACCTATCCACCGGTTGGGATATTGATCATTTAGGAAGTTTTGTACGATACGAGAAAAATGGGCTGGACACCCATCGTACTGTAATCAAGTAACCACATATCTCTTCTTGTTTCCAACGGTACGTTTTCCAGTAAATCCGGTAATTGAACTGTTAAAAAGTTCAAATACATTACACTTGTTAAATTACCTGGAAAAATATGCGGTCCAATAATCATACCATCGACAATACCACAGGTGCTGGTTATCAACTTCACGCATCCAGTGTGGATTGGTATCTGACCAATAGTGCATATTATAAAGGTTAACCCGTCCATTGTTGCCAAACGAAGCTTCATCTGTCCACAGTATTTGAGACTGGATATGGGGGTTTTCGTGAGACATATTTTTAAGCCAATGACAATAATTCAATCTTTGATTAAAATCGGTCTCTTTGAGAGTCTGGTGTAATACTACGTGATATGGATGCATTTTATGATCAGCAAGAATAGCCAGTACTGTGCCAAAAGAAATTGGCAAATCTATGACAATTTGTCTAATACTTATATGAGGATCTGCATGTTCATACGCCAGAACATTAATTATATTTTCTTCTGTCCTTGAACGACGATATCTTCTCACAGAAAAAATGGTTGCACTCTTCCTGTTTGTTTTAAGCGTCGGGCTAAACGCTGAAATACCTCTCTTGAGTGGTGTGTTCTTAATGGATAACGAAAAGCAATAAAAGCATACTCTCTCGAAGCTATAACTGCATTTTTAATACATTGAAAAAAGATGGCTAACATATCATAAGCTTCTTCATTTGTAAAAGGCATTTTTTAGAAATACTTTTATCGAGCAGATGTTACTAGCAATGGCAACGACAGTGAAACTGTCATTGTATCATTCGGCGTAAGTGAATTTTTATTATTCTGTCTTATTTTATTAAATCATGGCCTGCCTCGCTATAAATACAGCATTTAAGGGTAATAAATATTATGATGCATTTTTTAAATTAAAAAAAATATATAAAACGTGTTCGTTATAAATAAAAAATAAAGTGACTACAAAATAGTCATTTCTATGGAGACCTCTAGCCTCTATCAAATTTTTAACAGACAATAGTTAGCTAGAGCACTTCATTTATTTTTTCAATAATTAAAATGAAAGCGGTCTCGACACTCATCTACTATCTTCGCAATAATTTTATGACGACAAGAGATATCGATCCCCGGTTTTCAGATTTCGTTTTCTTAACTAATAACCTACCAAACGAAGTAAAAAAATCTGTAGGGTACCATTTGCATTTATGAAGTAATCGGAACTAGTAAAGCATTTTTTTCAACAGCGCCACCTACCACTTAGCATTAAAATAAATATAATTTTTTTAAAAGACATGTTTAATCAACCTTTATTCGGTTACCGCAAACCTAAGTTACATCAGTTTAAACTATCTAAATTATTATCGGTCACCCTGCCGTTGCCATGGTAATAAGAGAAAAATTGTCATTATAAAATTTGTAGATATTTGAACAAGGAATGTAAAAAGTAAATTTCTTACCTATTAAATATGAAATGTTAGGAGATTTAAACGACTTTTTGAGACACCATAGCAAATACGACCCCTAGCGGTAAAATTAGGAACTTAAAACTATTTGTATTCAAATTCTTTTGGCAATATTTGTTAATAATTTTTTTACCTTTAAATCGTAACATGAATAGTTTTTGAGATATAGCCGCTCCGTACCCTTAACTGATCACCCTGTACTTCTCAGGCCCGGTACTTTCACGTCCGAATATCTTTATTCCCAGAATAATTGTGTGGACAATTGTTTCCATAGACATTAGTCGACGAATAGCGCTATCCGTAGATGAAAGGGCCATCACTCAGGGTAGTTAGTTAGGGAGTACATAGTTTAAATAAAAAATATATTAAAAAAAAAGTTCTGTGATGAATTACATTGCTCCATTTTCAATTTATTAGTAGTTATATTACCTAAGAAAATAAAAATAACCCAGGTAGCAGGATGACGTCGTTATGACGTCGAATATTGGGGATTTTTAGTCACTTGACGTCTTTTGGTCGCGAAATGACGTCAAAATAACGTAGTTTTTAAACGAGGCGGTAGATTGAGACCCATGCCGTGACGTATACCGTGACGTCAGCTGTGCCGCTGCTTTCATTCTACTGTTACTACATTAACTTAATTTTATTAGTTATGCCGTGGTGTAGTGTACATAGCGTTTAGGTTCCATGCTATAGGTCACAGGATCGATTCCCACAAATGACTTTTTTAGTATTTTCATGATTTTTTTTAGTTTTTTTATGACTGTCTTTTTAAAGTAGATCGAATAAAAACGAATTGGAACCAAAAAGGTGTATTAGATGCGTGTTAGCGCTGTTTAACCAATATAAGTCTATATAAACCCACGCCCTCGAGACTGACGTCACGGTATACGTCACGGCATGGGTCTCAATCTACCGCCTCGTGTTTTTAAGACGTGTATTATACGTCATAATTTTACGTAATAAACACGTCGATTTTTAGTCATTTATTGATTTATACGTATCATTAGAAAGTACTATAAATGTCAAAATTTCGTTATCCAAGTTTTTTGAAAATATAGTGGGACAGAGTTTCAGTAAAACGCCTGAGAATAGTTTTTTTTTCTTATAGTTAAAGGCACGTCTCATAAAACTTTTAATATATAATACCCTATACTATATTATTTTTTTACATTTTTATGTTAATAGCAATGCAAAAAACTTTAAAAATATTACCATTTCAAATTAATAACTTATGTATGTAAAATGTGCAAAAGCGAATAATATTGTTATTAAGTCTGCAAATATCAAATTTAAATTACCCGCGCTCCGTTTTATGACATCTCTTTGCTCTGATTGTGACAGTGACAGAAGGCAGAACGCATTGGTCACAGTACACAGCTGACAGCCTTGGTCTATGCGCATTGGTGTTCTGTTGTCGGCGCTGGCTGGCAGTCGACCATTTGGCAAAAGTGAACAGTTTATGGTGATTTAGTTTTTATATATTTTGTGTTATAAAGGAATATATATGTATCAGATTATCGAGTTCGAGGAAAATGACGGCGGGGGTGTAGCCATTGTACACTCAAACTGGGTGACGCCCCGAAAAAAAAAGAGGTATTTTGGCCGCCATTAAAGGATAATTGGAAAACAATTTCGTGTTTATAAATCATTATATTTATATTCAATCGACTCAAGTCATTGAACATTTATTTTATTGAAAATATATCAGAATATTATGTAGAATATATTGGTTACTAGATGATATTTTAGCAAAAACTACAGCTACAACTGATGATAAGTTAGTGCCTTTTCCAATTCTCCATACACATGAAAGTTGTAATATTTAATTTATCATTAAAAGGATTTTGCACATAAAATATACATATGTATTTTTGTTACCCCTGTTATGTATTATGTACTATCTTAGGAATAAGTTTTTAGTAAATGCTCGTATATTGATACAGGATGTTTAAAAAAATCATAGAGTTAGGAAATAATTTGAGGGTATAATAAGGTGTTAAAATATATTTCAATCATTTTCTGGAAAACGGAGTGCTTATTTTACAGCCTATAATTGCAAAAAGTTTCTTTCGCAAATAAGTCATTTCGGAAATGTGCAGTTTTGAATACCGCTGAAAAAAAATTATGACGTTTATTGACGTTTTCTGCACCTACAAAGACGTCTTAAGATGACGTCTTTTTTACGTCAAAAAAGACGTCATTGGTCTGTGACTTACGCACGTCTTTTTAACGTTTCATTTACGTAATTTATGACGTCACTGATGATCAATAATCGACGTCTTTAATACGTCACCTTGCTACCTGAGAATATACCGAACTGCCGACCCTGGCTGCCATCCCACGAGCCGCCAGTGCAAACGGATGATTTAATTATAATCTACGCAAGCCCACAAGCCCACGGTTTGATGATAAACGTAACTTTTCTATACCTCCCTAAATAATATCGGACATAGCCTTTTGTGACAAAACGTAATAAGGCATGCATACACTGTAAAATTGGGTTCTAAATTCTAGAACAGTTGCCATTGTCATATTAGTAATATTGATCAAACATCAAACTTTATCTATTACAGACCGCGAGAGAAGGTATGATGGCGAGCTTTTCGTTGACCGATGAAGAAAAAACAAAAATTGCAAATATTATGAAGGATATAGGTAAGTCATATTTACTTGCAAATACATCCGTGCTTGTCGTAGTTTCAAACTTTTAAGTAGGTCAAACCAACTAAAAGTCAACAAATTTGAGAAAACAACAATTTTAAATTATTTTGTAGATGATTTTCAGTTAGATGATGCCGAACTAATGCTATTATCAGAATGTTCTACGGAAAACCATGAACAAACTAGATGCGAAAGTGATGAGAACCGTTGGAAAAATGATAGTGGTGATTATGTCAATGCATTTGCGATACTGGAAAATGATAAGATTAGAATTGAGAAACTCGATGATGAATTAGAAGTAGGTACATACTTATGTAAAACTAGATGCACTATACATTTAGACGAATTTTAGGTCATTATAGTATTCTATCTAATACATATAAACAATATTGAATATTTCTGTCATTATTATAGCGGCTAAATGTATAATCATTTTCAAAATAATACCAATAAATAGTTTTATTTGTTTAAGTAGAAGTTTGTACACGAGGAGAAGTTGAATGAGAAAAAATCATCCTCCCAAGAAGTACCTGTTGTGAAAGATGATGAGTTTTGGAAACAGTACGTTTTAGATCACTCATTGAAAGACATCGATGCCAAGCTGGAAAGGCTTTATGATAGTTACGTGGAAGATAATGCCAAACTCCAAAGAGATAATACATCTGAAGAAGAACCTCAGGACATGTAATTTTGAGAAAAAGTATTGATATTGTACCAGTAAAGTTATTTAATTAAATGCATTAACTTTATTTAAAGAAACTAGTATATTTCCCATTAGAAAGCCGTATTGTCATCAACTATTAATTCACCAAAAACGACCCATGGTAAAAGGTCTAAAATTAATCAGAATAATGATAGTACTAGAAATAAGAAATAATGACGAATCAAAACTAACTTTAAAAATAAATCGATGTGCTCACATAATTTTATAAAAATAACTACAGAAATTGAAGAAGAATTTTACATAAAATCATATAAAACATTAATAAGAACATGGATACTAAAACAGGGATTGTTATACGACAATACTTTTTGGCTGCTGTGCCAGATGTTATAATAATTTTGTTGGGGAAACATCAATGTGCATTTCAAGTATAATTAACATAATTCAAACTCCTAATATTACTTAAAAATTGGACCAAAACCATAATCGCATTTCAGTCAAAAGTTAATAATGATCGGCAACGCCGCATATGAGTCATGTTATGTTGTTCTAAAGAATTAAATAAAACTCATCTTTTAACATATTATAAAAACTCAACTGCAAATTTATGTCGCATTTAATAATCCTTTCGGTAAAATAATACAATAGAAAACCCATAACAAAACAGCTTCTTTACGTTTTTATAGAACCTTAAATTGCGTCTAGCCAGTCCATTAAACATCAGGGTTCGGCAAGGCTTTCCCAATTATCACAAAAGGCGGCCGCCGGGCGTTGAAGACGATTCCTACGTGCTAGACAGGTTAGTCGTTATGGGATGCAGTAGGAAGAGTGTTTAAGGGATGCGGTGTTGCGAATGGTTTTCGCGTGGGAAGAGCGATCAACAAAGCGAATGTTTTCATTTTTACAGTGAGTAGGTTTTAGACTTCACTCCGTGGTGTACGTCTGCCGTGATTTGAATCACCACGTATTTAGGGCCATCAGCGCCAAGGTTTTCTAAACAGTGAGTCGAGTTACAGAATAATTTTGTGGTGAAACGTCTACTTCCCACAAAACAACCTTTTGCAAAGATTGTTGAAGTAAGCGTATACCTAATAGTTTGTTGCGGGTTACACGAACCCCCTTAAGTGTGATTAGTCAATGTGGCCATGGATTAGTTAATCGTTAATAAGTCATGTGAAGTAGTAGTACGATTTCACAATTTATGTAAACACCTGACATTATTTGTTCAAATGGCATAGTTTGGTAGAATAAAGAAATGCTTTTGGGAAGAAAAGTGTTTTGTTAAGAGTGAGAGTAAAAAAAAGAATCAGTGAATCACCCTATGGAGAAATAAGATTGGGATTTTAAAACACAGGCTTTTGTTTTGTAAATTTGTACAATTTGTTATACATTTTAACTTTAGAGAGATTACAAGCCATGAAGAATTTCAGAATTTTCTGTATAGATTATAGATAGTTAAATAGTGCCGACTCTGCGTGCATGGCGTCATAAAGTCGCTCGTCTGTTCCCAACCTACAAGGTTAGTACATGTTATGTCCAAAAGGTTATTTATAAGAAGGCTCAGAATCGGCTGGCGACTCTGCGGCGCCACCGAGTGGCGCGGCGCGGCTCTGTTATTCGAGACAGTCGTGCGTTCCACGCTTGTGTGAATGATTTCTTAAAGAATTCAGGTATTATAGTATATAAATAGGAGCCAAGTTTTGAAAAACCGCTATATCACTAGATACAATCTGATAAGTAATACCGCGATATGGGTTGTTCATGAGATTATTCGAGAACAACTGCAACATCCTTATCACATCCAAAAGGTACATGCATGCCATGTCTCTCGCTGATTATCCTGCAAGAATCAACTAAGCGAATTGGTTTTTGCAATGATTTAGGCAAAATCATAATTTTACTAGTATCGTTTTGTTCACGGACGAAGCCGGTTGCACCCGAGACGGAGTGATAAATTGCCATAATTCGCATATCAGGCATGAAAAAAATCTCCATGTAACAGTACAGACAAAGCACCAACAACGGTTCATGGTTAACATGCATGTGGGCGGGGATTATTGGGAATCATCTCATTGCACTGTTCTTTATTGAAGGCAGATTAAATGGTGCCATGTATTTGCAATTCTTGCAACAAAACTTAAACGGTTTATTGCAGAACGATTAATTGGACCGATGTTGCCTCCTCGTTTAACCGGTACTTGTTAAAATACCATTTAATAGTACTCCTTTGAAGAAGCAACTGTGTTGCGAAACATATGTCGAGTCAAAATAAAAATCTGTGGAAAGTGTAAAATTATATTTTTTATTTTACCATCTATTTAAATTAACAATGGATTTCCACCAAGTAAAAGCCGAATCAATTCAATTGGTACTATTTATCTTAATTTTTTAAGAAATGTGTTGCCAGAACTGTTACATGATCTGCCCCTAAATATACGACAGAACTTATGGTTCCGACATGATGGAGCGCCAGCTTATTTTTCACTTCTTGTCCGCGAGCACCTGAATTAAAATTTTAGAAGACATTGGATTGGCCAGCGCGCTCCCCAGATCTAACACCTTTAGATTTTTTTCTTTGGGGGGTATATGAAGTCTCGATTATGAAACTCCAGTCGAGTCAGAAGAAGATTTAGTGGCTAGGATTTCCGCTACGGCTGAAGTAATCCAAACCATGCCTTAACTTTTTAAACATGTCAACTAAAATATGCTGCGTAGGTGCAATAAATGCATCGAGTATGGTGGCAGGCATTTTCAGCCAATACTTTTTTAAGTTTCTTTTTTTTTTGTATTACCAACCAACTAACGCTGATTACTTTATCTCTTGATATCTGTGCTGAACTCATCGCTCTTTTGACATAATTTCTTTAATGCCCGTTTGTACCAACAGAGATAGGAAATACCTAAGGCTAAGAATTCCTTAAATTTAGGTTAAGTACTATTTTCGTTTGCACCATTACTGATTCCACACTTAAGAAGGCTTATGGAAGCTCTAACTTAGGGACCCAATTTTCTCCACCAAAATTGTTACCTACGAAGGGCGTGTTGTTATTTGTCGAAAATAATGGTAAATTGGTAAATTATATCCTACCAACCTGGTTTTTAAAATCGAGTAAAAGTAAAAATCAAGGAAAAAAAATCGTAATCTTTTAATTTTTGAGAATTGAAATGGAAATGTTTAATGAAGATCTAGATGTACTGGAAATTATGCAAAATGGCTTTCCAAGGAGAGTATACGATAGGTGAAACTCGTACTTCGACGAAATGCACAACCAGGGACGTAGACAGAGTGTTTATTTTGGGGGGGCCAGTTGGGGCACATCCAAATTTGTTTTTGGGGGTCATATAGTGCAATTTTGTACCAAATTTTTTTTAAAAAAACCTCAACGCAGTAAGTACATATATACAGTTTAGTTCATAAAAATGTGGTACAAAAAGGTTATGTGCGCTGACAGGTTTTAATGTAATTCTTATGACACTGTGACATTTAACCTAACCTCTTTGTACTTACACTTTTCACGTTCACTTTTTTATGAACACAACTGTACTTACCTCAAAATTGTTTTTTTAACAAAAAAAAAATATTAAAAATAAACGGATTTAATATACGAAAACATTTTAGATACAAATCTAAAAACATATGAAGTGCTTTTTTAAAAGCATTTAAACGCAAATTTCGAAAACCACTACTTAAACTTATGTTAGTATATACAATACAACGTTTTACGTTATTAATAAGTTAGGTCTATTCTTCTCTTCTTTTCGGCGAATATATCTATTACTTTGTCAAGGTCTATTTTTTTTACGATTGATTTCTCGACAGATAGAATGGCAAGATGTGTCAGTCGGTCATTGCTTATTCTATTCCTTAAATAGTTTTTAATAATTCTTAAACAAGAAAATGTTCTTTCACAAGAAGCACTTGACACAGGAACAACAACGGCAATTAAAACTATCTTATGCATTTCGGCAAATGCAATCTTATATTTGTCTAAAAAACTTAATAGTTGAAATATATTTTTAACCTCTATGTTATTTTCTTTTTCAAAATTTAAAATGCTTTTTCTTAAAATTTTTATTTCTGATTCCAAGCATCACAACTATAATGAATGGCCATTTTTTTCAAAATAGAATAATCAAGAAAATGTTCTTTGTTTATTGGGTTTAAACAAGAAATTCCCTTTAAAACATCATCATTTTCTTTAAATCTGTTTTTTTTTGGCAACCGCTTCCGCGTTTTTCCACTTCTCGGAACTTGGAATATCGACCGACCGTTCGACGGATATTGAGTATCCCGTGGCGTTGGTTTTGTCTGTAAATACTAATTATTATTATTGAATTTCCAGTTTTATGATGTGTATTTTTATTCGTGATAATTTCGTAAATTGTAAAATCGTTTATTTAATTTATTTATATAGAAAATAAAAAATAAGGATAACATAGGTAGGGTCATTAGGATTGGGGGGGGGGGGCAGTGGGGGGGCCTGGCATTAAACAGGAGGGGCCATGGCCCCCCTTGGCCCCCTCCTGTCTACGTCCCTGTGCACAACTTAACTTTGTTTAAAAGATCTCGTTTAAGGAAAGAAACACAAACAGTAGATCTATTAAATATTCTGGAGCAAATAGACGAGGACCTAGGGTATGACCATGAAAGGTTTAATAAATCTCAATAATTTCTTGTAATATTTTAATAACAGATACATATATTGTAGGAATAATAGTGTGTCGCTCATTGATCAGCTTTTAACGTGCCTCAGATAGTTTCCAAAAGTGGCGCGAACATAATCTGCAATGTTGCCAAACGATTTCGCATCCCAGCTAAGAATTTCTTAAAATTGTTTGGTGCAACGCCGATAGTATTCAGGTGACTCCTAAGATAATACTTAGTTAGTCTTTTCCTAGTAACAATTTGGTACAAACGGGCATAAGACTTCAATAATTGATTTCTGTATCTTAACTTGTTTTCAACCAATTTCCGAAGAAACGGTGACATTTAGCGAATTTTATAAAGAGCGCCCTTTTTATGTAAAAGGCATAGAAAAATCATAATCTGATTTCAAAACAGCAAGAATTTGAAGCCTTAGAGGAATGGGGGAAATTTACCCTAATACCCCCTGGCTCGCACGCCCCTGGTTAAAGTTAACATGTCCAATAGACTCAAATAGATGAACTTACTAACAGTGATTTATGTCCCTAGGTTGGTTGCGGTAGTTGAAGTAGTTCCAAAGCTACAAAAGCGAAAACTAGTTTATGAAGGCCATCTTCAAAGGGCTCTTGCCCCTGAGGAAGCGTTTCCGGACCCATGTTCATGTGAACTTTTTTTTTCATGTGTTCTATCTACCCTGAAAGTTTGTAACATGATCACATGAACACGCTGTATATCCAGGCGCGGATCTAGGATTTGGTCCAGGGGGGGGCAAAATGGAAAAGCGCCGAAGGCGCAAAAAAAATAGCGGCGCAGGCGAAAATTTTTTGGGTGCCACGCCCTTTTTTGAATCATGGTGCTTGGTTCTCAAGTGGAAAAATAAAACATACAACACAAAATCCTCTCTGTATGATGTGAGCTTAGGCCGTTATACAAAGTAATTTTTAGAAACCAATGATGACCAATTACTTAGTGTCCAATTATTGTAACATACAATACGACATGTATATTTTTTATCTTCATTCAAGTTGTTTACAAGAATAAGTACTTTTTAAAGTTTATAATAATTGCAAATTATTTTGATTTGTTTTTGTGTTCCTTATTTTTTGTTCTATAAAATAAATGTTAGTTAATAGATAAAGAATAAATCATAATTCTAAGTATATATTTTTTTTTAACATATCTACACGTTTTGCAGAAATCAGAAATTAGGTAGGTACTATTTAAAAGCAACTTGGTTACAAACATTTTTCACTACACTAAGTTTAAATATGTGTGTCCAGAAAGTTACGTATCTATGCATACCACAATAATTACGTGGACAATATATACACTACCACACTAACGTAATTAAATAGATTAAATAGATGCAGCTATTAAGAATTTGGCCGTTTGTAAATATATTAGGAAACACGGCAACACCGCACTGGTCCATCCGTCCATCTCCCCCGTAATTCCCCTATTCATTCCTATTATGTATTCAATATTCAATATAATTCAATGCATACTTTTTTACTTTTACTGTTTACTTACCATGACTAATTACTAATTCAACTTATTTGATGTAGGTATGTAATAAATAATGCACTTATGTTATAAAAATTAAGAAATAATGCAATGCACTCGACAATTCAAGAAAAGAAAAGTGACAAACGACATATCGACATGTAAACAGATTTTCTCCAATGTTGCCATATCAGATACCCTATACCCTCTTAAGAATTTGCGTTTGCGACAGTTTGCGTAGCTCTGGGACCGCATCAATAAGTAATTAAAATTAACTTGCGGAACTGCGGAAGGATACCAATATTCTAGTGGTTAGCGCGTAGACTTTCAAGAGTTTAAAGTACAGAGTACAGAAGGTTTAAAAGTAGACTTTCAAGTCGTGAACCCAGGTGCAAAGTTGGTGAAGGGAATTTTTTGTTTGTTTCTTAAAGTTTATGCAAAAAAAGGAAAAAAGTCAAAAGGTGGATTTATTGCAAAAAGGTTAAAAGGTAGATCTATTCTGTAACAGGTTAGAGCTTGTTATTGGTTATTGCTTGTATACATCGTGTTACCTATGTGCTTTGGTCGGTCTCAGGGGGGGGGCAATTGCCCCCATTGCCCCCCCCCCTCCCTGTATCCGCGCCTGTCAGTATATCAATATGTAAATAACTGCCACTTCTCTTTTTAATGGAAAAACGAAGAAAGTTTAGAGACAATTTTTACTCAGTGATAAGACGTAATTATAAAAATAATATTTATTTTGAAAAAAAAACATGGGGTATCATTTTTCTCGTTAAAAATATCAAAAGATGTTAGCGCGGACGCCGCTGGTGGAACTAGACCAGTTATTTTCTATGGAAAAAATGTGTTTTAATACCTAGTAGAAGTAGGTAAGGTTTAGTAGCTACTAAAATTTAAAATAATATCTTAAGCGGTCCCAAACATATTAAGGAAAACCCGAATTTTTTTCAAATTTTCCACACCCCTGTATCTCAAAATAAAAATAATGATTTCGTTGAAGATTCAAAATAATTATACATGTGTACATCCGCCATTTTGTACAGAATGTACGTTATTGAACAAGACTTGATAGTTAGCCGCGAACCAACACTGTTGTATCTGCCGTGCCAACACTTCGGAGCGTAGAAAGGTGTGCCGTTCAAAATTCGCGCGAAGAAGTGTTAGTGGAGCGCAGTGACGGCTCGTGCCAACGACTTACTTGTGTTAAGACCATATAATATGTATTAGTACTACTTATATGACTATTACCCTGAATATCTTGAAGCAACAACAGAGATAGAAGATCCAGGGTAATTTCGACTTGTGCGCATGAGCCGTAAGGGTATTGCCAAATGTACTTTTATTTCTTTAGAACAGGGCAGAAGAGTGAGCCTTAGAAAATTAGAGCAATGATAAAATTACCAAAAATCTTGCTAAAAAATTGTAAAATAAGCATTAAGTCTGTACTTCCAAGTGATTTCAAATTATTTGTTTCCATTTCTAAACTAAAACGCGTTAAATAACAATTTCATATAACTGAAAGGTGACAACGTCTCATTTTTACTCGACATAACCTCGAAATCCGTAGCAAATGTTAATTTGTTTGACAGTTCGCTTCATCGAGTTAATTTGGTATTATTAACGGCTTTTGTGTACTGTTTATCTTTACTTTTCTGCAAATTTTGATTGTGTGTGTGAAGTGTGATAATTTTGTGACGATGCCGAGGCAAAACAGAATATTTTACACTATTTTAAACAGGCGTAAAAACTTAAACAAAGATTTATTGTTCTACAGGTATATACCTAGACCGGATGTTTCTTCCTTTTAACTTACCTACGTTAATTTCGTGAGAGAACAATAACTGGGTAGTCCATTTCCTAAAGATTATTTTCCTTTGCTGCTGTTGATATACTTAGGTACCTACCTATTTTTACCGAAAATTGCATGTACTTCAAAGAATCCTACAAAAACCTATTATTTTACTTGTTAAACTCTAAGAATAATTGTAAAATATCTAATAAAAGTTTTATTAGTATGTTTACCTGCGTTCTTTTTCTTTTCTCAATCGAAATAATATACAAAATCTTAAACAAATCAAGAACTTTAATGTTTGTTTACAAATTTCGGTCCAGTTGTCAAAGTCAAATGTGATAACCTCATTTTTTTTTCGTTAAAACAAACGTCTATTTTCTTTTTCTCGCGCATGCGCACTGTGCGAAATGACCCTGACGGAACAAGGAACTTCGGCTTCACTACGTTTACATTGGTTAAATGGGCAAGGCGCCATATAATAGTACTAATACATAATATGGTTAAGTCGATGGCTCGTGCCATCTCAGTGCCAAAATCAGAGAAGTACGACCAACGAGAAGCGACAATATCTGTCAGTCCCTTTTATATCTAGGGATGCACGATGCTTTCCGATACACCGAAAACATCGACACATCGGATCAGAACATCGATAAATTCTGATTCGATGTTTTATGCCATCGATGGTAGGCTAGATCGATGTATAGAAATATCGATGTTCTTGAAAATACATCGATTTTTAGTTTAAAACAGTTTTAATTGTTTTCATAAACCTTTAAATATTTGATGGTATGTTGCAAAATACGTCAGACACGCCTGGGAACATTGCTTTGTTTTTTACTTGGTTATGCCACATAAAGGAAGAGGACTGGAACGCGCACGTGAAGATGAAATATGTCAAAGACAAGAGCACCGCAAACTACCAAAGCTTCCGTAACCACAACAATGCCCTGAAACGAAAAATAACTAAGGCCAGAGAGCGTTACGAAGGGGATCGCGTTCTTAAAAGCGATACAAAATTCTACTCTTATATCAAAGAATCACTAAAGTTAAATGTAAATATAATCACGCTTAAGGATGATCATAAAGAAATTATAACCGACCAACTTCTAACAGCAGAAAGATTTGCCTCAACTTTTAGTGGAGTTTTCACTTGTGAGGGGCTGGACTCTCCAACAACCCTCCCCCAATCTACAGGATGCCAAATACCAATCACCAACATAATATTTACTCCAGAGAAAGTATGTAAAACATTGCAATCACAAAGAATAGACTCAAGCTCTGGGCCATATGAAATTCCCCCTGTATTTTTGCAAAGAAATACGGAAGTTCTTAAGGTTCCTCTCTCCACAGCTATGAACCATTGCTCAAATACTTCCTTCATATCGTAAAGCTGGAAGCAAGCTTACGTAACACCAATCTCCAAAAAAGGGGATAAAATGTTTGCCGAAAATTACAGACCTATATATCATCCTTACATGTATGCTTTCCTAATGCACGGAGAAAATAATATCCCAGGAGCTGACATTATTCTTTCTCCAGAATCACATAATTCCACAAGAACAGTACGGTTTTTTACCAAAAAGATGTGCAGAAATAAATATCCTTAAGTGCCTGGATAACTGGACTAGGAACAACGATGAAGGAAGACTAACATCTGTACTGTACTTGGACTTTGAAAAGGCATTTGACAAAGTACCAATAAAGTTACTTTTGCTTAATTTGGAACATTATGATGTAAGAGGACAGCTTTTATCGTAGATTGAAGCCTTTCTACGAATTAGATCCTTCCGAGTTAGAGCAAATGGGGCTGTTTCAAGCAATCACGGCATAATCAGTGGTGTCCCTCAGGGATCGGTGTTGGGTCCACTACTTTTTCTTGTGTACGTATCAGACATAGCAAACAATATCCAGACAAATATCAGTTTCTTTGCCGATTATACTAAATTGTTCTGCAATCCTCTAAGACAAAGCCGAGAATTTGAAGAAGATCTTAAAACTATAGAAGCGTCACTTGGAAGGTGACACTTAATGCTAACAAGTGCACCATGCTGCATCTGGGATCAAATAATCCCAAGAATCCATTAAACCTTAACAATACCCTACTGGAAACTGTCACGCCCCATATATCTAATATTATCAAAAAGGCTAACAAAATAATATACCTTATTTAAAAATCATTTCACAACAAATCTAGCCATTTTATCCTTAAATTGTACAAGACCTACATAAGACCAATTCTGGAATATAGATAATCTATCTGGAGCCCATATTACATTAAAGACATCGAAGCTCTTGAAAGGGTACAGAGGAAGGTAACACGTATACCTAATGAATTAAGAAACTTGCCTTACCAAGAACGCCTGTTCTTACTGAATCTCACCTCTTTAAAAGAGAGAAGACAACGTGAGGATCTAATTGAAACCTATAAAATACTTTCCAATTATTACTCAGTCGAATTAGACATATTATACAGAGTAAGTGAAGGCAAAAATTTAAGGGGACACAGCAAAAAAATTGATAAAGAAAGATGTGCAAAGCTTCACCGTAAAAATTTCATTTCAAATAGAGTTGTGTACACATGGAATGGCTTACCTGAAAACACAGTGACAGCACCGACGGTAAATGCCTTTAAAAACAGTGTTGACAAGGATCTTCTAAACCTCAAAAGCACACTGGTACACTACAGTGCTTAGTGAAGTTCCCATCACCGTGATTCTTTGCTTCTGATTAAAGTTCCCCATTTAGTGATAAGTGATAACATTAATGTCTGTGTTTAAAAGCAATAATTAACTGAGATAAAGTAGGTACCATGGTATACCGTTTAGTTTAATGACTGCAATAAAACCCCTTAATGGCTTAATATTAGTTTCATTATATTGTAAACACCCAAAGAAACCCTGTTTACCTGTTCGATTGCCAAACCTACGTTTTTAAATAATTTAGTGGTAAAATTACCCATATAAAACTATCGATGAGCCTGCCAACCAGCCTAATCTACCTGGTCCGAGCTGGCATCACTGTTTATATTACTTAAATGAAATGAGATAAGGGGTAAAAGCTTTGCACAGGGACGGATTTTGTAGTTAAATGTAGTAGTAAATAGTAATACCTTATAGTAGCAATTAATGTTTATTACCATTACTCGTATTATATGTTTATTAATTTATTATAGGTTCAAAACAAGTGTAAAAATACTAATAATTACAATATAGAATAAAGGTACCTATACCAACTTATACAAAAAAATTTACATATACCTACTATACAGCAATATACACAGAAGGCTTAAATGTAATTATAAAACGTTTTAATCTATTCCTAATTCAGTCTCGCTATCACTATCATCCACATTTATAATAAGAGGATGTATTTCCCTTTATTGTGTAGTTATATAAGAGAGTTTTTCCAGCTTTCATCTGGAATTTTACCGAAAAATTTCTTTATTACCTCTATTACACTGCCACTAAGAGAAGGTGTGCTATTTTAAGTTCTAACTTTCGACTTAACTTGATGCCACATGTGTTCAATAGGGTTAAAAATACAATAATAGGGTGGCAGTCGCAATACAGTGTGACACATTTCTTCCTCCATTTTATCACACACATACTCTTTCTTAATACTAAATGCGTTTAACACTTCCAGCAGCTGTTTTTTACTATAGGTTTCCTCGAAGTACAAGTCATTTTTTAGCATGAACTCCCTTATTGCGGATTTGTGTTCGATGCATTCGGTACTTTTTCCAGTTGCCGGCAGTGGTAGCTTGCATTGCCCATCACAATAACACTGTGTTCTGTACATTTGAAAGCAAACTGTCTTTAAACCAGCTTTCAAAAAGAGTGGCGTTGGTATCTTCATGATAGTCCAGACTTGAATCCTTTATATTTTTTGCCGACAGTAACAAACAATTAGGGATCCATCCATTCTCCCAACCTGCATGAATTATTGTTATTCGTTTTCCTTTATTTGAAGGGGCTTTATTTTGGCATTTTTCAGATAAATCAACCCATCCATCTCTTTTTGACAGTGTCATGAGTGAAAAAAATTTCTAGAAAACCTTAATTGGATAATTTATTAATTTTGAGAACCCATCAAGTAATGTACCTATCTATTGTTATTATAAACTGGCATTAATACGTCTCTGCGTCTAGGCGAAAACGATAGCCGAGTTTATGAGGGGTTTCATTGCAGTCATTAAGTCAAACGGTATACCTTGGTACCTACTTTACCAAATAGTTCTCTGTGATCTAATAAACCTCTTGTGATGTACGCGGACTAACGTAACAAACAGGGCCGCGCCAGGTGTTTCTGCCGCCGTGTGCAAACGATAAGTGGTCGCCCCCTATTACCCCTATAGGGACGTTTATACTTTTAAGTTTTAATAAAAAACTATAAAATTGTGTATTACATTTTTACAGCACAAATTAAATAACGCATAAAAAAAACCTTAAACAAAATATTAAACTTAAGCAACTGAAAAGTAATATATTATATAATTAAAACAATAAAATAACAACTCCGAGAAATTAAAATAAAATATTATGCATAAAACGTAGGTATTTATAGAAAAGGCACTTGCCTTGCCTTAATTGTTGCAAAATCCTTAATAATTTGGTCTACATTTAGTTGTTCACATAACTCGGATTCAATCGAAATGAATGCCAAATTATTAAGTCTCTCCTGGTTCATCGAGGATCTTAAGTAATTTTTAATCAGCTTTAGCTTTGAAAATGATCTTTCTCCGCTTGCAACTGATATTGGAAGGGTTAATAGGATTCTTAAAGCAATCGAAATATTAGGGAAAGGTATCAAATAAGTAATTTTTAAAAACATATTGCAAAACTTTTAAAGGGCATTTTTCATTAAATACCGGATCCAAATCTAAATCTTTAGCGATTTTTGTAGCATTATCTAAATAAATTTCAAATTCAGCATCAGATCTTTTTTCCATAAAATATGAATGTAAATTTTTAAGCTCATTTAAACAGTCTTTCATATGGATATCGGTTTTCTATATTAATTTACTTACAACATTGATTTTCGTTCGTATGTCATACCATATAGAAATAGATAAAGCTGTCTGCAGAAATTTTTCTTACTTCGTTTTTAATTAATTCTACTACAGATGCATTTAGTGTAGGAGAAATAATATTTCTCCTAATATTGGATTTTAATTGGTGCCATATTAGCTCAATAGGATTGAATATACAATAGTATGGAGGAAGACGCAACACTGTATGTCCATTTTCTGCTGCAAGTTTGTCACACTCGTATTCCTTATTTATTTTAAAAGCTTTTAATACTTCTAGCAGTTGTCGTTTTTTGTAAATTTCTTCAAAATATAAATCATTTTCAATCATAAAATTTTGAATTTCTGCTTTTGTATTATTAGGATTGGGAATGATTTTTGCTTGCCGACTATGATAACTAGCATTGTCCATTACAATGACGCTATTTTCAGGTATATTTTTAAGGAGTTTATGTTTAAACCAATCTTCAAAAAGTTGTGCGTCGGTATCTTAATGGTAATCTAAAGAAGAATCTGCTATGTTTTAGCTAAAAGCAACAGACAATTTGGAACAAACCCTACCAAACCATACCTACTATATTATGTATTCCTAGAAAAGTAATAAAAACGATGAGAGGCAATCGCGGCGCGGCCTTTATAAAATAAGTAGTTACTTGATTTTCCGGTGTTATTTTTATTTTTATTGACGCCGGGATATTGATATATTATATAGACAAAACATTTTATCGGGTGGCGGCCGTCGCGCGCCGCCCTTTTAGACTTGCCGCCCGTGTGCGGTGCACCCATTGCACACGTGGTTGGCGCGGCCCTGGTAACAAACTAGTACCGAACAGTTTCATCGGGTAAAACCGCTCACTGTTCGTGAAATTAATAATAATAATGATTGTCAAGAGTCAGGGAGACGTGACAATCAAATTTCTTTCTGCAAAGTGCACCACGAGGCCACGTGGTTAGGAGGAAAGCTGGTGCTGCTGGTGTCACAAGATGTATTTCTTTTATTTATGATGGCCACGTTATTAAACACCTATAAGACCGAGAAGAACAACTTTTCGGCCTAAGATATTAATGACGTTGTCCAGTCCTTTATGTCTATGGTTGTTGTTATTGCTAATGCCAATGTAATAATAATTGCCATGAAAACCAACATTACCCAGGCGCAAAATTAAAATTCTTTGCTCCACAGCCCAAAACATAAATACATATTTTGCAATAAAAAATACATCATTCGATATACAGGGTGATCCTTAAGTACATGAAGAAAATCTAGGGTATGATTCCTGGCATCAATTTAAGATGAAAAGTTCATATTGGACATATTATGCCCTTAAATGCTTACCATCTAAGAAAGAGTTTAAATTATTAATTTTGTTTATATTGTATTGATCACATCTTCGTTAGGGGTCGGCGTGTGCAGGACACTTGTCAGTCTATTGTCTTGGAGCTCCAGATCACTGATCACTATCCGGTTATTCTTCAGTATTTGGATGATATTGAATCGAGGCCTCCACATGGAGTGGTAAAAACCAAGACTTACCTGGACCATGGATTACTTAAAGCCAAATTTGTAAGTGAGAACTGGTTAAATGTATATAGTGCTCCTAATATTGATTCCTCATGGAACGAGTTTATCTCTAACATTAATAAGTATGTTAAGGATTGTAGTAGGGAAGTAAGAGTTAAAAGGAAGTACGTTCCTCGGACACCATGGATAACTGGGGCTTTAATGACATCTATAGACGTAAAAAATAGATTATATAAAAACCACAAAAATAATCCAGCTGATAGAAACTTGTTTAATAAATTTAAATACTATCGAAATAAATTGAATGATCTAATAAAGCATACTAAAATAAATTATTTTAAGAATATTATCAATGAGAACAGGAACTCATCAAAAAATCTCTGGGATTGCGTAAAGAAGATGCAAGGGAATGAAAACCGGTCACAAATAGAGTCTCTAAAAAATGAAAACGGTGAACTACTATCCACGACCAATTCTATCTGCGAGCGTTTTAATATATTTTTTACTGAAATTGGGCAAAACCTGGCTTCCAAAATCAAACAAACCTCACATCCAATTCAAAGGAGAGACCAGGCCCAGTCAATTTATCTTGCACTAACTTCAGAGAATGAAATAAAGAACATAGTAAGAGAGCTGAAATCTCACAAGGCCCCAGGTGTAGACGGCATTAGAGCTGAAATTTTGAAGGAGTACTCAAATTATCTGGCAGAACCCTTAACCTGGTTAATAAATACTTCAATCCAAGCTGGACTTTTTCCAAAATCGTTAAAGATTGCAAAGGTAAAGCCTTTATATAAGTCTGGTGATAAGGCGGAGGTTGGCAATTATAGGCCAATTTCTTTATTGTCGACTTTATCTAAGGTATTTGAAAGGATTCTTAAAAAAAGAATTACAGATTATATAGAAAAATATGACGTAATTTCTGAAAGACAATATGGATTTCGGCAGGGTCGATCAACACAGGATGCAATAGCTTACTTAAGTGGAAAAATTAATAAAGCCGTTGATACCAGCACTCCTGCCTTATGCATCTTCGTGGACCTGGCTAAAGCATTTGACACGGTAAATCATGTCGAATTGCTTAGTGTCTTGGGGGGTATTGGTTTTAGGGGTGAAGCTTATGACCTGTTAAGAAGCTACCTCTCAGATCGAGAGCAGTGCGTTGAGATAGAAAATGTCTTATGTCAGAATAGAGTAGTCAAATGTGGTGTACCTCAGGGCACTGTTCTTGGTCCTCTACTTTTTACCCTGTATGTAAATGATCTTTTCGGCTTGGATTTGGCCGGTGATATCGTTAGCTTTGCTGACGATACAGCAGTGTTTTACCGGGCCAAAGATTGGCTTGCGCTTAGGGAGGTTGTCGAGAGAGATTTTGTCCGTGTTGTGGAATTTTTTAATGCAAGGAAATTGACAATAAATTGGGAGAAGACTTGCTATTTGCCGTTTACGTCATATGGTCGATATCTACCCGGATATTCTTCGTTAGATGTGCAAATTGAAGGTAAGGCCAAAACAATAAGATCTGCTGAACATATTAAATATCTGGGTGTGGTTATTGATAGGCATCTTCGGTGGGACGAACATATAAAACATATTGTCAAGAAAGTAAGATTTCTTATTTGCAAGTTTAAGTTCTTTGGGAGTGTTTTTGATGTGAAGCATCTTAGGATATTGTATCACGCTCTTATTCAGTCCCATCTGGTCTATGGTATCATAGCATGGGGTGGAGCAACGAATAATTATTTAAGTAAATTGGAAAAAGCACAGAAATGGTTAATAAAAATTATGTATGGCAAGCCCTATCTATATCCTACAGAGAGTCTGTACGAGGAGAGCGGTTTATTTGACATTCGTCAGCTGTTTTGTAGGGAATTGGCACTGCAGCAGTTTAAAAAAAGAAAAAACAATAATAACAACGATCGCCCAAGACATGAGTATCAAATTAGGAACAATAAAAATAAAGTTGCGGTGCCGAGGATCTGCAAGACCATAGGTCAGAGATGTCATGCTTTTCTTGGTCCTCGTTTCTATAATTGCTTACCAATGGAAATAAGAAATATAAATTCGTATTCACTATTTAAAAAAATTGTTATCCAGTTTATAAATAGCCAAACTAGGGATAGTATAGCGAGGTTCATTGACATAAAAAACGGTTAATTATGGTAATTTTGTTGAACATTTTTTGGTCTGAAACTATTATAAGGAAACACTGCTGTTTTAGGTCGAATTCTAGGTCTTAAATTTTAGAGTTTTAACCATTTGGGTATAAGCTGTTTTGTGATACATTTTTATATATATGTTTGTAATTGAACTTATATCCTTCTTATATGATTTTGTACTTTTTTAAGTTTGTTATCATTATTAATATTCTGTAATGTCCCACGAACAAGGTCTTCCTTTGTGGGCGTACTGTTTATTTGTGTTCTCAAATAATATTGTAAATTGTAATGAATTGGGTAATTCTTGGATAACAAATAAACATTATTATTATTATTATTATTATTATTATTATTATTTTATTTAGTATTATTATTTTATTTTTAATTATTAATTTTGTGACTTTTCCACAATTATTTACACAATCTATGACATAAGCCTATTTTGAAAAAAAGTCGAATCAGCGATGTCGTAACATAATTTTTTTTTACAATTTTACAATTTTTTCCATTTTTCGTTAAAACTACTGTTTTTCTCAAAAACATAGTACAGACAAATTTGTTTACCTTGTATCAATAATGCATAAAAATGCATTAAAGTTAAAAAAAATCTGTGGCGTATCAAGTATTTTCACAAAAAACATATTGATGGTATCTTCACGCACGCCACTGGTGAAAGTAAGAAAACCTTTTTTAACGAAAAAGTGCAGTTTAATACAAAATCAGTTGCCACCAATTTTCAATACCGTATCTTCAAGGACTTTCGAAGTTTAAAAAAAAATATTTTTTTTTAAATTATTTTAACACTCTTTATCTTTTAGGACATTTGTCTATATAAACTTTTCGTCTTCAAATCATGTCAGGAATTAGATCCTAGATTTTCTTCATGTACCTAAGGATCACCCTGTATATTGATTCTTTTCAGTCGATGTTTTTTCAACATCGATGTTTCTGCTACATCAATGGACAGAAATTTGATGCATTGATTTTCGATGTATCGAAGTGAGCAATAATAGTATATTATTATTATTAACCAAGGTTTAGACATCCATAATTATTGCCCGAGTGGCAAGTTTAAATCACGAGGAGCGGAGCGACGAGAGATTTAAGACGCGAGGGCTATAAGCTGTCTAAACCGTGGTTAATATAATATTTTTTCCACTACTACAAACTTTTATAAGACATTTATCTTTATAGTATTAATAATTATAAAAAATTATAGGTAGGTATAATAAGTATATTTTTTAATCAAGTTACCTGCGCTTTGGAATTGGCAAAATATTTTGTTGTTTTGTCAGGTGGCTTTGTTAATGTCAATTTTTGTTCATTTATGTCATCAGATTTCCCGAGTTTTCCGTTTTTTTAAAAAATGAGCGAAGAAAATGTTAATGATATTATTATCTGTACACCTCCAGAATTAAGGATGGAACCAGAAAAAATGTTGATTGTATCGATATTTTACAATATCAAGCATCTCTAATAATCTACTATGTATTGATATTTATCTGGTTGCCTGACCACAAGAAATCACCTTTCAGGTTATTCATGTTTATGAATTCATCTTGTAGAATCAAAAAATCAAGTTACCTGCGTTCAAATAGATTCTTGAAGATCGGTAAGTAATGGATTTCAATGCCTTATTATTGACCATGGTCAATAATATCTTATAAGGTAGAGAAAAACGATTTCTAACGTTAATAATCGGTCAATAATGGCAATCTTATAGGTTAGTAGTGGAAAAAATAATTTTTACTTGAAAACTGTAAGCGATACGAGAAAAATGCAAGAAATTTAATTGATTAATTAGTTAACTAATTTCTTATAAAATAAAATAAAAATTTTCAGTGTTTAACATGACATGATTAACGTGAACACAAAATAAAGTGCTGAAACCCCTTATTATCTGTGACAAATATTATTCGAATATTGTTTTTCATTAAATGTTAATAAAAATAAACCCAGACGACACACACATATCTATTAGATACCTATATCATGTATCTTCCAAAGAATATCAAATAGGTATTCATTAACATAAATAATAAACGTTCGCTACATAATATGCTCTTTTTTTTTAATTTGTCAGAAAATTTTATGGTAGAGGAAATTAAAGTCGTACTTATTATATTTCACAATATAATTTAGTTTCCTGACACGTGTTTCAACCCTTGCGGATCATTATCAAAGGCATAATACAATACTAAATTCTACATGTCATTAAAATAAAAATTGACAGATGATGAGTTATTTTGGTCCTTAATTTACAGGTATTATTTACGTTCATCTCTTTAACAGGTATTGGCCAAAGGTACAACTAAATTATATACCTTTGGCCATCAACTGTAAATTAAGGACCAAAATACCCCATCATCTGTCAATTTTTATTTTAATGAGATGTAGAATTTGGTATTGTCTATATGCCTTTGATAACACAAATCAAATTTATTTCGGTGATTTGTGCTTTGATAATAATCCGCAAGGGTTGAAATACGTGCCAGGAAACTGAATTGAATTGTGAAGTATTACAAGTACGACTTTAATTTCCTCTACCATGGAATATCCATTTCACCAAGCATGTAGCCCATCACAAATCAATTATATAGGTAGAAAATTTTATTCTTAATAAAAGTTATTGCTTCTTAAAAAAATAGATATAAAGTTAATAAACGTGAGCTCAAATATAGAGGGTGTCTAGAATTTAGGAAAAATTTAGTGCTTATCTTCAGTACAAAGTTGCAGGATATTTTATAAGTTTTGTTTTTTCTTAGTCTTTGTATAAAATTTCGAACTATATTTTGTTTATTTAATATCCGTTAAAGATATTCAGTGTACATCTAATGGATATACAGGGGGTGTCCCAGAATATGTGGGCAATCTCCCGGATTTGGATACAATATGAAAAAATAATATGACAAGTTCCCATAAAAAAATTTCCTACAGGCCCTCCCTACTGAGATATAAGCCCCTGAAGGACGCCTCTGGAAATCGGTTTATCTTGAATAATTCTTAAATTACTTGGTGTAATTTAATAATTTTTCAGTATGATGGTTGCTAGGTAAGTCTCCTCAAAATGAACCGTTTTAATTTTATTCGGCTTATTTAGTTTTCCAGGGACGGACTAGCTTTAACAGAATAATGCTTATTTTTTTTTCATCCTGTATGATAGAGGCATATCAATAATACTATTGAACAGCTGAAACCTTAAACTAAAAAAAAAGTACTCTTCATCGACATCGATAAAGTAAACCGTTTACGAGAAAAAAATTTTTGTTCCATATGCCTTTTTTTATGAAATATTCGATAAATAAATACCTTATTTTTACTGATTCATTTTGTACGTCGGTTCAACATGAGCTCCTTCTACTGCAATGCATTCCCTACATCTTTTAATTGTAGATTGTTGAATCCTCCACTATGCGCCAACATTATTCCTTATTTCGCGACAATGGAAGTTAATCAGTTCCAATAAGTGTTCCCGATTTTGTATTGGATTGGCGTATACTAAACATTTTAGATAGCCCCACAAAAAAAAATCTAATGGTTTTAGGTCTGGTGATCGAGGAGGCCAAGCCACTGGTCCTCCCCTTTCTATCCATTGATTTTCGAAGACCCTGTTTAGGTGTTCTCGGACTACTAGACTAAAATGTGGCGGAGCCCCATCATGCATGAACCACATATTATTATTATGTAGTAAGTAGTTGTACATCTTCTAAAAGTTCTGGCAGATTGTTTTGAAGAAATTCCAAATACCTTTCTCCATTTAACCTTCTTGGCAATACAAATGGTCCAATTAAGTGTTGTCTGATAATTCCGGCCCACACATTGATGGGTTCAAATTGGTGCTGATGATGCGTTACAATAGAAGCATGGGGATTTTCCTCTGCCCATAAATGTAAATTATGAGAATTTATGATGCCGTTTTTGGAAAACCCAGCTTCGTCCGTGAAGAGAACTGAACCAATGAAATTTGCATCGTTTCTGTGCCGATCTAAAACCCAGTTACAAAATTCCATCCTTCGCGGAAAGTCTTCAGGAAGAAGCGCGTGGACTTTTTGAAGGTGGTATGGATGTAACTGTTGCTCTGTAAGGATTCTAAAGACCATTAATTTGGAACAATCAAATTCGGCAGCCAATTTTCGAACACTTGCAGCAGGATCTACTTCTACGGCATTAAGGATGTTTTCTTCAAGACCATCAACGCGATGGTTTTGATTTCCACAATTGTGACTGGCTTTGTCAAACTTTCCTTAAATTATTTACGACCTAAATACTTTAAATCAAATCTTTATCATCCGATAAGTACAAATTAAAAATAAAACAACTCAGTTTTTACCTGTCTCTCTTAAACGACGATCTACTCTTTCAAAGGTTTTTCTGTCAGGAATTCTTCTGTTTGGAAATCGTTCTTCATAAAGCCTTCGGGCTTCTAAGGCATTACATGATGCAAGCCCATACATTAAATGCATGTCGGCATATTCCTCAAGCGTAAATTCCATAGCAAAACGAAGCAGAAGAAATAAGATCAAAAACTTAAACACACTCAATTTCCAACTGACACTGTCGTAGTTATTATTTATTTTAACTGGTACATATCAACTAAACCATATCAACAAAATAAGGTATTTATCGAATATTTCATAAAAAAAGGCATATGGAACAAAATTTTTTTTCTCGTAAACGGTTTACTTTATCGATGTCGATGAAGAGTACTTTTTTTTTAATTTAAGGTTTCAGCTATTCAATAGTATTATTGATATGCCTCTATCATACAGGATGTAAAAAAAAATAAGCATTATTCTGTTAAAGCTAGTCCGTCCCTGGAAAACTAAATAAGCCGAATAAAATTAAAACGGTTCATTTTGAGGAGACTTACCTAGCAACCATCATACTGAACAATTATTAAATTACACCAAGTACTTTAAGAATAATTATTCAAGATAAACCGATTTCCTGAGGCGTCCTTCAGGGGCTGATATCTCAGTAGGGAGGGCCTGTAGGAAATTTTTTTATGGGAACTTGTCATATTATTTTTTCATATTGAATCCAAATCCGGGAGATTGCCCACATATTCTGGGACACCCGTATGCTATGGATGTGGACATTCAGTGGATATAAGGCTATCCATTGGATATCTAAGGAATGTTGTGTGTCGTCTGGAAGGCATGAATAAAAAAAAATTTTAACACCCTGTATTTATTCCACATTCGAAAAATTTTAAATTTTAACTTCTAGACAAATTCTCGAAAAGGTTATATTATAAACTTAAATAAATTCTTAAATGCTTGACTTTCGATATACAGGGTGTTAAAGTTTTTATTGTTTTTTTCGATTTCTATTAAAAATAAGTACTGGAACATCAACTAACCACAACAACGGTGAGATAACACATATGACAATGCGTGGCACACAGACTAAGAGCAAAGAGTAACCTAACCAATTAGTCTTTGCTAAGAGATGAACGTAAACATAGACCTCTAGTTACCAGGTCTATGAACGTAAATAACACAGAAATCAAAAACTTAAGAAGAGCGGTTCCCATGTAAAGAAAGATACAACATAATGACATTTCAGAACAGAGGTGCGCTGGTGGCCGTCGAAATAAATTTCTGTGGACGAAAGCGGGGAAGAGGGTAAAAACAAAGCGGGCAATTTGAAATTCATTAACTTTTGGTATTACAGTTATTTTTAGCAAAAAAAAAAGCATTTAATTACAGTTTTGTTGATTGTATCAAGAAAAATGAATTAAAATGCGTCCTAAGGAGGGTAAAAATATCCAAAAAGTACTAAAAATTAAAGAATTTAAATAATAAAACATAGTATAAAAATCTATAAAACTAACTTATATATTAGCGGAATAAATTAATTGTTATAAATAAAAAGGGGCCCAAAGTAAATATTTTAAAATAGTTTCAACAATAATAATTTCTGTGGTAAGGGCCTTAGTTTTAGCGCCAAGTAAGCCAAGGGTTGTGGCAATTAACAGCGAGATGTGCATCTAGACTTACATTAGGTATATTTTTTTGGTATTGTTCAGTATCACGATAGTGTATATGAGTTTGATCTTTGTGCAGCCTTCGTATTTATATTACATACTACATATTACAAAATTAGGTATACATTTCTTGTCAGCTGTATGTCATTTTAAGTAGCTGTCGCCGAGTTTCAGTCTGCTAGGCATACGCAGATTGGTCAGTACCAGTTTCCTGAAATGAGAAATAAAAATGAGTACTATATAATACTCTTTACATAATATATAGTCCTATACAATCAGCCCTATGATCTATATAACACACAAGTTAACTTTTAACGTACCGTTGTCATGACAACAACCGAAAAAAGCCTATTTGTTAATTTTTCACTGTGATTGAAAAACGGCTAGTTAGCGTCTAGAGTTAACTTGTGTGTTTGATCATAGGGCTGAATAAGAGTTAATTACATTTCCGATCAACAATAAATAACCAGAATTTTTATTAAATTAGACACTAAAATTGGCAGTGTGTACACTGTACAGGTTTTAAATCAGATTTTGAGAGCCCAGCTTTAGTAAGAATGCCTGAGCGTTTGTCCAATAAAAATGGATAATCATTAATTAGTGTCCATTTTAGAGCAACTTGTTCAACAGTAGGTACCTAAGCATATTTTCTGTCGATGGCCTTGCAACAGCTTCATTTTGGATAATATTGATATGGGTGGGTCACAAATTATAGGTTCAGTTACATCCTCAACTGCATTTGGAGTTATTTCACAGATATTAGACATAAATGTGTCAGGAACTTGAGCAGGAAATAACATGAGAGGTTTGATAATACCTGCAGAGTTGTACTTTGTCTCAAGTTGACATTTAAAGGGTGACTTAGGATAACAACCAAATTTTAATGGGAAAGGAGCATTCAATATGTTCATTCAAATCATAAGTACAAAAATGATCCTCGCAAACATGGAAGTTGGTACAATTTTTGCTCGGGCTTATCTTGCATGCAGATTTCCAAGCAGATAATGTGACAGGATCTTTTGGGAAAACATGAAATTTCTTATTTTTCGCTTTTAGATAATAAGAACTTTGACACAATACTTGCAGCTAATTTTTTTCTTTTTTTGTAAAATAGAACCAGTAGCAGGAAGGCCAGACGTTTTAGAAAACTATTGTTAATATGAAAGCGCTGAAGAAGATATATAGGAAATACTAGCCGCTAAGTAGGAGTACTTACCAAATACTTATATTAAAAAAAGGATACACATTAATACGTGGAGTGCCTAGCTTCCAGGAACAAAATAGAGGTCAAAGAATTAATACAAATGTTGTCATACGAAAATTCCTGCCCTTGTTACCTAAGTGGGAAAGAATGAAGTACTAAAAATCACAGGGCTGCGGGGCTCCTAAAAATTGCAACAACTATAGTAAAAATAAAATACTAAAAAATGAGAAAATTTCTCCCGAATAAATATGGTGACAACTGACAACTGACAAGTGACAATAATAAACTCTTAACGGACAATTAGCTAAACTCGTTTAACCCGGGGCTAGTTTAAAATCAGTATCTTGGAGTAGTAAAGACATGCACGCACCACTGAGCCACCCTTATCAATAGACAGAAATAGCAGCACTCAGGTTGAGTTTTGTCTGGTACGACAGCATCAATTACAACTTTACTTCCCCGGCGGAACCGGGTGGAAATTTCCCCTTGCCCAAAGTTGGCGGGCGCCCGATCAAAAGCTTCATTTGCTCCATATCCCTTTTTGAAATTTTTGAACAGTTAGGTATTAAATTTAGTATTAAAAAAGGGGATGAGCCAATTCAACATAAATGCAAGCCTTGATCAACCTATAAGGCAAAACGTTGGCAAACATTTGTAGCCCTCTTTTATTGTCCTCTGCCGATCATCTCCTCTCTAATAGGACACAAAGACTTCCATACTTATTAACTAGCATCTTTTATAAATAGTCGCGAACTAATGGATATATATATAGCTCTTGAAAATGGTTTAAGAAACCGAAACGCGTAGAGCGAATTATTAAATATTTGTGAAGAATTTTGGATTTTTCTTTCCTGTTTAATAATGGATAAATTAAATTAAGTTATTTAATAAAACAAAAATGATATTATTAAATAAAAAAACATACGACCGAATAGTTACAAAAGTTAACATTAAAATTTTCAACTTTGCCAGATCCAAAAGCAGGGGTGAAATCCATCGGCACAGATGTACAATAGAAGCATAATTTTCCCCTTAATATTTCATTGTCTCCTAAATCCTCTTAATGATCGCGAGGGGGAGACGTGAAGAGTCTGAAATTACGGGTAAAACCCTGAAATAGGTTTGAAAAATTATTTACGCCAAAGAGTATACCTTCCGGAGCCCTTTGTGTTGCCACAGAGAAAGGGAGGATAATATTTTGTGAATTCATTCAAACGTTGTTCACCGACAATTTGCTTTCCGACTTCAAAGCAGATTTTTGTTGTGAGAGAGATTTAAAAAGTTAATTAAAACTGGGGAAAAATAGGAGAAAATAAAATAGTATATTCTGTAACTAGCAGAATATCTTCTTCTCTGCTCATGATATAAAATAAATTTCAATAGAAATAGTTCTTGGTTTAAAAAACTACTTTTACTGGGAGTACATTTAAGTATACAGGGTGTCTCAAAAGTACAATTTTTAATATTAACTTTATTTTTTTGGATAGGACACACCCTCTATTTTATGTTACATATTACTTCTTCAATTAATTCTCTATCAAAAATCTATATTATGTTCTATGCCTAATGTTATCCGATTTCGAAAAATGGTCCCATTAAATTAAATTAGTATTAAAATTTTAAAAGCAGAAGGCTTCAAATATTAGGTACAGTCGGAACGGTGGCTCTTTGCGCGTGCGTCATGGATAAACGATCAAGAGACAACCTGGATTTTAATAGAGGGTCTCCAGGGTTGCGCAATACGTCGCGAATTCAAAGTAACGTGCTAGACAGAGACAAGAGATATTTGGGGAGTTGCCCATTAATTGATATCAAAGTCATCGTTTCGATCTGTCAACTTTAATTTATTTTTAAACGTTCTTATGCCTGGTAGTCGGTATGTTGCTCTGTGTGGTGTATGTGATTCTGTGATTAGTAAGTTGTCCGAAACGTACTTCCGTGCGTAGCATTTTGTTATTATTTTGACTAAGTATTCGTCTAGTGTTTCCATATGCATGTCGTTGTGAAGAACTCATGTCGGTGTGTGTCTAGGTGCGTTTGACATAATATTCGGGTTTGAAAAATTTGTGACTTTTTATATATTAAAGGTCGATTTATAAAACTTTTCGTCGCTGTTCCCGTTCGTTGTCACTGCTCCCGCTCGTCGCCGCCGTTGGATAGGGATTCATAAAAAAGTCGGACTACGAACTGCGCCGCAATAACAAAAGAAGGTTTGAGGTTGGTAAACAATAAAGTTAAGAATTGTATTTTATTTTAAAAAGCGTGATGTTAGTACCTTATTATATGTTATTTATGTTTTTTTTTGTAGTAAAATCCACAAAACAGCAAAACACTCTAAGTACTCTAACCCTAAAATCTCTTCTTTCAATACTTCAAACCATATGATCGAAAATTTCTTTCTTCTCATTGGCCAGAAGTGGGAACGACGAACGACCGAGGTCAGTGGAAACGACGCGATTTAAAAATTGGCCAATTCAGAACTACCAACGAGAGCGGTGGCGGCTTTTCTGAACGTATACACTGTTTCCCCTTAGGTTAAATTGCGACGGGAACGGCGGCGACGAGCGGGAACAGCGACGAAAAGTTTTATGAATCGGCCTTTAGTCTTATTTATTGTAGCTACATCAGGACGGTATGCCATTATGTCAGTACCGGTCTCGGTTGTTAAAAGTAATCAATACACAAGAAATTTTAAAGTAAGATTCCTAGTTTTTAGAGTTTTAGTATTACGTATTGAATAATATTTGATGATCTGTTCACTAGATGGAGACAAGATTAGAGTGTAAAATGACATCAAGTTTTTTTAGTTCTTTTTAGAAGTGTGGTTAGAATGTATTGGAAGAATAAAAACTTGTCCTAAAATCTTCGCGTGTTTACCATTAAAATTAATAATAAAATAAGGGCTAACAAAATTTAAACTCAACATCGGTAAATTTCTGTACATGTTTGTCTTCGGTCTTGCGCTTATTGGGCTCTGGTGATTTATGATGGGGTAAAGTGCGCAAAGTTGTTTATTGGCGCAAGCTAAGCGGTGCTCTACGTTCGCGCTCTAAGCCACTTTTTTATCGAAAAATAATTTAGATCCTAGACATGAGATTAAAATGGTGGGTAGCCTATGTGAAAATTATAGTATGTTGCTTAATGCGAGAGAGTAATAAATCATTATTCCAGTGGTCTTCGCCGTATTCCGTAGGTGTAGTCCAATTAATTATTTTTGTATACCTATATGAATATTGTCAGGGGTTCCAAGATGGGGTAGGTAGAGGCACAGGTAGTTTACCTACTTGTGCCTCACTGTTTCAAAAATTTGAAACGTCTAGTTACTTTCCGGCAGTTGTTGGAAAACTTCGTTCTTGAAAATGGTTAGTGTTTCTAAATTTATTGCTGAGAAACGGATTAGTAAAACAAAATGAGAAAATTATTATTGTCAATGTGTTCAACGCTCTTCGCCACCAAAATTCAACATTCAGAGTTGCAAAAATAGTTGAATAATGTTTAAATATGACTGAAGTCGAACAGTCAACAATGTACCAACTTGTGCACGAGGATAAACGCGGCCCTATTAGGTCACCAAAGAGACGTACAGGAAGAAAAGAAACTTTAATAAATGAGGATGAAAAGACTGCCATCAGAAGAATCATACACTCGTTTTACTTAAAAAAAGAAATACCTACCTTGGACAAAATAATGTCTGAAATGAAAAAGGATGATTTCATTCCACCCATGGGTAAAAAGAAACTGGAAATCTTTAAAGGAAATGAATTTTTGTTATAAAAAAAATTCAAAACAGAAAATCACTTTTAATAGAGAAAGATGAAATCATCTGCTGTCGACGACGGTATTGTTTCGAAGGGAAAAAAGGAATATCTATTATATGGACGAAACTTGGTTAAATATGAAGGATATACCGTTCGTAAAATCTGGCAGAATTAACATATAAAAAGCGCGAGGCAAGCTTTCATGGAAGGATGGTCCACTGGAATAAAAGCACCGTCGAGAAAAGGTAAAAAATTAATAATTACTCACATTAGTAGCAAAAATGAATTTGTCAAAGGCGACTTACTAGCATTTAAATCAAAACCGACTGGAGACTATCATAAAGACAACAACGCTGATGTCCTTGAAGAATACTTCCAGCAAATGCTTGATTTTATTCCTCCTGGGTCTGTTAAGGTCATGGATAATGCCAGCTACCACTCAAGAAAATCCGAAAAAATACCAACGTCTTCTTGAAAAAAAAATGACCTCATTCATTGGCTTACTGTAAATAAGAAACCATTTCATAAAGATATGCTAAAAAGGAAGCTACTGGAGATTGTAAAGTTGAATTGTATTTGTTGTGAAATGACAATTTGTACGAAATTTGGTGTCGACGAAATCGCTTCAAAACGAAATATAACGGTACTTCGCCTTCCGCCATATCACTGTGAATTAAACCCCATAGAATTGGTGTGGGCACAAGTAAAAAGGTTTGTAGCAAGGCATAACACCACTTTTAAAATGAAAGACGTTGGAACCCTCTTGCAAGAGGGAATGAAGACAGTGGATTGCGAAAAATGGAGTAAGTGCGTCAAACATGTATGTGATTGAAATAGAAGAAAGAATGTGAGAAGCTGATAACATGCTAGAAAACACTGCAAACCTTCTCTGGAACCCAACGACGATAGTTCATCGGACTACTCGGAACGTGATGACTAAAATTTAAAAATTAAGTTGTATTGTACCGGGTGATTCATTAAGGGTGACGAGGTACCGTATCTCAGGAACTAATAGTCGTACGAGTTTAAAAAAAAATTCCTTAAATGAAATCGGCCAAGAGAAATTGCTGGAAATATTTTTTAAATTCATATATCCACCGCTAGGGGGCGTAATTGCTTCGATCGTATAAAAAATGCAGTTTTCTTGAAAATTTTCCAAACAAGTTGAGAAAAAAAATACTACCACAGTAATACTTCTATAATTGTCCATCTTTTTGGTTTAACACTTTTTATTGTGGAACGTAAAATAAGGGCGGGAGGGGATAGTGAACTTTTCCTGACTAAAGTGCCTATAGATTTGGTTAAACTTAACGGAATCTTGCAAATTAGGTCTCTTTTAAGAAAGAAGGGTATATTGAACAAAATAATAGACAACTACGTCATTCCGGTTCTTGCCGCCCTCGCTAGGGGGTGTGTTTTACAAGGTTAACCGTTTTTTAAATTTTGCTGCGTAATCTTAAATGGAACAGTGTGATTATTTTATTAGATTCAAAAAGCAGAATAAATTTGCAAAAAAATATGTTTAAGCCGCATGTCGATATCTTCATTCGTTTAAACGTTATCGCTTAAAGAATATTGCATTAACAAATTTATTAAAGAAACAAAATAGATAATTCATAATCGAGCATGCCATGGACAAATAAAATACAATTTAGCCGAAAATTAAATGCTCATCTTAGAAGGCCGTGAAAAGACTTGAAAGACAGTTTCCATGGAAACGACGATTTTTAACAAATTGATAGTTTATTCTTTGACATTTAAATTTGTAAAGAGCCCAATTAAATTTTTAAAATATGCCGTATACGAACGAGGATTCTTTTGATATGTTAGCAGTATATTTTGAATGTTTGCAGCATGACGTTATTGTCGAGAACGAATACGCATTTAGATATCCTGAACGACGTCATCATTCAACAAATGTTTTCAAAAGATTAGCGAAACGATTGAAGGAGACCGGACATGTCCAGCCAGTCGCAGCTCCAAATAGAGTACGGAGAGCAAGAAACGAAGTTAATATAATAAATGTGTTAGCTTATATTACTGCTGACCCTCATTTAAGCACTCGAGATTTGGTAAGAGATCTAAGATTGACATATTCCTTAATTCAACGTATATAAAAAGAACATAAATTACATCCGTACCATATGTAATGTTACATCAACAATTAAAGCCAGCAGATTTCGACCATCGACTGGACTTTTGTTATTGGCTATTGGGGATGGTGAACGGAAACAGAAATTTTCTATCCCAAATATTGTGGACTGACGAGGCTACTTTTTCCAGTTCAGAGAAAGTTAATACTCACAACATGCACTATTCGTCAGAAACAAATCCTCACTGGTTAAGGGAAGTTCAATTTCAAAATCGATGAAGTGTAAATGTGTGGTGCGGGATTTTGGGTGGAAGAATGATGGGGCCATATTTTTTTGATCAGCATTTAAATGGCGTAAATTATCTACAATTTTTGGAAGATGAGTTACCTATATACTATTAGAAGATGTTCCTTTGGAGGACAGAATGAACATGTGGTTCCAACAGGATGGATGCCCAGCCCATTATGCTCGAAACGTCCAAAATTTTTTAAATTTTCAGTTTAGGGATAAATGGATAGGTAGGAACAGCATTTTTCCTTGGCCAGCCAGGTCTCCCGAACTTACGGTACTGGATTTTTATTTATGGGGTAAGCTTAAAGACCTAGTTTATAAAGACCGTCCAACAACACCTCATGATATGAAAAACAGAATTCGGGAAGCCATTAGCAACATCTCCGTCGCCGAAATTGAAGTTAGTGTATTATCCACAACTGAAAGACTTAATTTATGCGTGGCCAATAATAACGGTGGACACTTTGAACATTTAAAACGTTAAAAAAATTAAATAGTAGAGTTTGTTTAATAGTATCAATATTGTAATTGTGATTGTTGTTTTCTTGTTTGTTATGTTATATCATTATTGTTGTGATTAAATTAAAATGAGAATGAAGCTTCAAACTTTTTTTTTAATTTGTCCATGGCATGCTCGATTATGTATTATTATATATCTATTTTGTTTCTTTAAAAAATTTGTTAATTCAATATTCTTTAAGCGATAACGTTTAAACGAATGAAGATATCGACATGCGGCTTAAACATATTTTGTTGCAAATTTAATCTACTTTTCGAATCTAATAAAATAATCATACTGTACCATTTAAGATTACAGAGCAAAATTTAAAAAACGGTTAACCTTGTAAAACACACCCCCTAGCGAGGGCGGCAAGAACCAGAATGACGTAGTTGTCTTTTATTTTGTTCAATATACCCTCCTTTCTTAAGCGAGACCTAGTTTGCAAAATTCCGTTAAGTTTAACCAAATCTATAGGCATTTTAGTCAGGAAAAGTTCACTATCCCCTCGCCCATATTTTACGTTCCACAATAAAAAGTGTTAAACCAAAAAGATGGACAATTATAGAAGTATTACTGTGGTAGTATTATTTTTCTCAACTTATTTGGAAAATTTTCAAGAAAACTGCACTTTTAACCGATCGAAGCAATTACGCCCCCTAGCGGTGGATATATGAATTTAAAAAATATTTCCAGCAATTTCTCTTGGCCGATTTCATTTAAGGGATTTTTTTTTCAAACTCGTACGACTATTTGTTCCTGAGATACGGTACCTCGTCACCCTTAATGAATCACCCGGTACATAGTATATTTTTTTTGTAAATATTAGTAAGTATTCCAATTTATCTATTTTCATATTATTCTTACTTCTATACTTATATGTTTTTATCTACTTAATATTAGAATAATTAATATTCCAACTATTTGCCTATCTCTATAATTATAATCAAGTATAATTATTATTATACTTATTATTCTAATGAACTACCTGCAGTAACTCCGTTGTCACATTACTTCCATTTACCAAATTGGTTTTTCTATTGTATGCAAATTAGGGTGACCCTCATTTAGGACCGATTCGGGGTGTGTAGGTCTGCAATGCGGAATTTTTAAAAACTATCATTGCAATTTACCTGAAATCTACAATCCAACCTTTAAGTTGTCCACCCTGCTTAATGGATCCTGTCATTGCAAATTTACATTTTATTGCTCTCTCGCATTAAGCAACAGTGTATAGACATTTTTTAGGCAGATATTAGCAAGACATAAACATATAATATGTAAACGCCCGCTCGCCCAAAATTAAAAAACGTGACTCCGAACACCCTGTATACCTATAAACAATAACACAAATACGAGGGCAATTATTTTAAGGGTTGTGAACTAACCGGAACTTACCCAAAGGCGCAGACAAATAGATATTAATAAATATATACGACCAAATACGGCATAATAATTTAATACTCCAAACAAATAAGAGGGTGTTTTGTGGAGGTCCAGTTAAACTCTCGATTAAGCGAGATGTAAGCTCCGGTTCTCTAATACAAAAGCGTAGTGGGGTGCAGAGTAGAAGTTAATTTGATTCGGCCCTGGTTCATAACAAGTGCATAAATGCATCCATAAATCAAACGATTATCCTCACAATGATCGTCGTTAAAAGCCACAACTGTTCAACTATGAATTTCAATTGAATTGTGGGGGTTCCTGGTTATAAGAAACGGTGTGGAGTCAATAATACAAAGTTTTTATAAGTATGGAATCGCAAATTATTTATAAATGAAATAAAACACAAAATCTGCAGCACTAATTTAGTGTCTTTCTGGTTATGATGGTGAAGTAAGTGACATGTTTCGAGAGCAGTGGCCCTCATCTTTTTAGAAGAATGAGATCCCGCTACCGTCTTCATTTTCCCGAAATCTCTATGCGACAATATGAAACACTTGAAAAATAAAACACGATCCGGCAACCCGAAACAATCAAATATTATTATTATAATATAAATAAAATGCTGAAAGTTTGCTCCACTGATTTATTTACAAGGGTTTCAAAAATAGGGACGTGTTTCGAGGGCATAAACCCTCATCGTCAGCCTCTGTTAACCGACTGTTAATTGATTGATATAATAGTAAGTGTGAGAAAAATCTGTAACGAGAGAAATAGAATAATTTAGTTAGAATAATTAGAGGTTAAGTTTTAATTAAGTAAAAAGTTTAAATAGAAGGAGGAGATGAAACGTTAATTGACTCGACTAAAAAACATTTTTTGTCTAAAATATTTATTGTTCACTTGTTCAGATGAAACTTCAGACAGAAACCATATTAGTTTTAAAAAAATAAAAAGTACACCATGACTTGATTAAAATGAAAATTAAAAAAAAAAAAAACAGTTTTTGGTTGTAAACTTGGTGGTATTATTTAAAATAGATTTTCAGTTTTAATTTTAGTTTTAACTATTTGGAAATATAAGCAAGCAGTTGACGACAACACCGATTCAATTGTGAAGGAAAAAAGAAGGAGGGTAAAGCTCGATTCATATCTACCAGCACGAAGCGTGTCCAGCACGTAACGTGGCAGACACGGAACAGACACAAGTTTTCATATCATGCGACAACCACTACAACCAGTCTCCTACAGGCAAATCAACTAGACAGGTGCCCGCGTTGTTAAAATGTTTCGAAATTTTTCTATTGAAGAATTAACTGTGATAGCAATTTTACTGGAAGAAGAAGAAGGAAAATCTGATTATGTAGAAATACAACAGAGGAAACGGAGGTTTGCGCTGATTGTCACTGTATCTGCGATCACTCAAATCATAGAGAAAGGTATATACTGTAACTAATTCAATTAATTTTTCGTTATCCATTTTTCTGATGGTCAACTCTCAAGTTGTTCTTTGTCGGTACATGCACGTCGGCGACTACATTCATACTAACCGTCACAAAACAGAGAAGAGGTTAGAAATGCGAACTACGTAGAAAACCAGAGAATCAAAGATTCAAGTTGGCCACCAGTCCACCCCGAGCGCTACGGTAGGAAATTTATTGGGGATGGCGGGTAGTTTAAATAACTCGTTTTCAAATTACTGGTTTACTGTTTAAACAATATTTGAGATTTTTAAAGACGTTTTATCGCTTTTTGAGTTAATTCACTCTAAAATACCATGTATTCACTAAATTTCAGAATTTAATGAATGTATGTATTTTATATCAAATTATACCAAAAAGTCAATAAATGTCATTAAAAACCAAATATTGTTGTTATTTATGAATGCCGATGTAAATAACAAACAAAGCTTATGAAGAAAAATTCAAAATTTATTTAAACTTTGCCATAAAACATAATGTGAACAAATTCTGACAAAAATTGGTATCGAAACAATAAAAATACTAAAAAGTGTTATGTAAAAAATAAACCAAAAATGTAACTAATAACAGCGACGTGACTAAAATGGTTCCAAGTGTTTAATGAACCAGGGTTTGCTCGAGGCAAATAGGTGAATTCTTGACATTTGGGCGTTGTCCCAAAAAAATGTTTGCTTCATATCAAACCCAGGTCTTCTAGTTACTCTACTGACTATTAATACAAAATAGCAATTAGCTGTTTATGTTTTGCACACTTTCTTAGTTCAAGTAAATTCAGTAAGTTACTTCAGTTTTTACCCATTTACATAAGAATCTTGCTTCCTCCCTTGCTTTTCTCTTGAACTTAGCTCAGTCAAGTGGTAAAGATGTAAACAGTTATAGCCTCTGGTAGAAGGAAAATAATAAAAACGAATGAAAAATTATTGTGACATAAGTTAACCAGTGCCAAAAGTACTGGCACTAAATATATTTTCCTTCTTCCAGTAAATAACTCTTTATTACAGAAAATAAGTTTAAAAAAATTGACATAAAAAAAAACATAACGGTCCAGGTACCTACTTGAAAGTGTCCATCCAGGTGAAAAATGTCTTGGTCAGGTGTAAAATCTCGTAGCCAGATGCATGATGTCTTAGCCAGGTGTAGGTCAAATGTTAGAGCCAGAGTTAAATTGTCACAGTATTTGGGCTTGATAAGGTGTCCATGCAACAGAAAAAAATGTTAATGATTAGTACCAAAATGACTAACAGACTGAACAAAACATAATTTTTTAATTAAGTACTGAGAAACTGAAAGCAGTGAAAAAAAAAATCGATAAAATATAAAGTGGAATGTGTACATGTGTCAAAAGTAGAATCAAATGGATACATTTAGAGGACCAAACAGAATGTTCTAGACTGCCAGTAAAAAAAAAATGAACTACCATAGTTCTACAGAGAATGTGGAAGTGATCCTAAAACATCAGGTGGTAAAAGCTCAGGGACAGTTTAAGAATTCAATTAAGCCTTTTTCAAACTGAGTTCTTAAATTGACAATCATTGAAATGATTTTCACAAATCCTGAAGTTTTTGCACTCGATGTCAGGATTAATATTACATTTATTCTTCCACACTCTTAGTCTTTTAATATCAGTAAGAGGAAATGTATAGAAAAATGGTTATTGACACAATTAGGGTCAGATGAAGATCTAAATGCACTCTTACAACCGGGATATTTACAGTAAAACTTTATTTTGGTTATTGAATGGGCGACACAGGCCATCATAGATACTGATAGAGGCAAATAAGGAGCATACACTTTAATATAACATTTAAGTATTAAATGGCAAAGAACAAAATGAAAAACTTACACGAGGCTGAACATTAAAAGTCCTTCGGCATGACTTATCATAGAGTTCTATTTGCATTCGCTTGGGCTGTGGCTGGATATGTACCTCTTCTATAAACTATGGTTGGTAGATCTTTTTGAAGGGTATGCTAAAAATATTAGAAAAGATCCAATTTGAATCTGAAAATTCAGCAAACCTAACCTTCAAGGCGTAAATTTTGCATTTAGGTTACATACCTGTGATCTAAGGTCGCGTAACAATCCTAAAATTCTTCAAAACTCGTAAAACGGTTTGTAAAGGATTACAACGGCAATTATGATATAAAAATTTAAAAAAAAATCAAGTTCTTACCAAAAATTCGTTCGGGGGTTCACATTTTACAAAATTGACAGAACTTCTCTTCTTCTTCTTTTATCCAAAAAACGGATAATAAAGCCCTCCAGTTAGTTGGCGTAATATATATTGCGTTTTTAACAAGGTCTGCCTCTTTTTATAGGTTAATATTATGAGAGAGAGAGAGATAGTCGACAGATTAATATGCAAGTCTGATTTGGCAAGGAGCACATGGTAGTGACCGTTCGAAGAGCCCTCTGGTGGACTGGTGGCCCACTAGGTTTTGTAACGGTTTTCTTGTTGCGAATTTCCCCATATTAGTTTCACCCATGTGCTAACCGTACTGTTGCCCCTCTTATTTCTATGTACTGACCGACCAGACATAAACAGACGTCGACAGACATGCGCCGTTACAGACAAAATATTCTTGTCGACAATGCTGGCTCGTGTCTGTATAGGCACGCTCCATTCAAGTTCGCTAGATATGAATACGCGTACCAAACTGTTCGCAATTTTTTTTTTGTGTCTGCCACGTTACGTGCTGGACACGCTACGTGCTGGTAAATATGAATCGAGCTTTAACCGTAAAACAGGCCAGAGGTAAACCAACACCTCCTAAATAACAGAGGTGTTGGGTAAACGCGGCCTGGTAATCCAAGCATATAATTTGGGGTGATTGGCACAAGCATCTAAAGCGGCCGAGATTACCTCAATAACGAACCGGAACTAACCGTAAAAACAGTATACCAATTCTTTAAACTTATTCAAAGATATATATTAACATCGCATAGTAGAACCACAAGAATAGAAAACAAGTAGAACTATAATAATGCGAAGTTAACTTAAAAAATTTTAATGTTGGCACATGTGTTCGAATTAGGTAGGTACCTATACACATATGGCTTGTAAATACTTTGTAGCCTTACATTTCATTTTGAAAATTATTTAGGAAATCAATGATAGATAAACGGACTTTACCGAATTATTACAATAAGGTAATCGGTCCGCAATTCGAGGCCGCCGATATTTTTACTCGGCCCTCCAATAGGTAGGTAGGTGTATATATGACGCCTCTTTTAAAATGTTGACGTTTTTAAAACAATTCATCGTATAAAATTTGCTCAACTAATAATAATAATAATAATTTGAAGTTTCTATCTTTGTTAGCTCGGCAGTAGGGGCAAAATGTTACACTTACTTCCCAACCTGTTTTGATTCAATTTACTTGAACCTTAGTTATTATTGATCACAAGTTTTAGGACACCCTGCACCTATTATACAGAGTATATTTAATAAAAAAACAGTTAAAGATCGGAGTCACTTCATATTTTAAAAAATGTAATTTTTTAAAAGTGGCATACTCTTCTGTAAGTTAACCCTTTAATAGAAAAGTAAAATATTGGTTTTCATTCATTCCATTTAAAAAAACATGTCGACTTCATTTTGTACACCCTGTATAAGCGAATGCCGAAATTCTCGTGCAACCTATATAATTTAACAACGGCTTCAATAAGTCGACGTCTAGTTCAACTGTCTTCTGATCAATATACGGGCCTCTGCATAATAAGAATCTAAATGTTTGATTTAAAAAATCAATAAATAATTTCATTATAAAAAGCAATAACAATTGGTTATTACGTAAAAGTTCAATTCCTTTCGATAAAACTCACCCCTAAGCTCCACCAATAAAAACTGTTATCAAATAACAAAATAACATTATTAATTTGGAAACAAAATGGCGACGAAACAGAACCTCAAATAATACTCGTACAAAACGATATTTGTTGGGACTGATTTGTCGGTAAATCATTCCATCACAATCCAAACAGGGTGAGATTATTGGATTTACAAGTCCCGTGGTTGAGGGGTAACGAAGGGGAAGAGGGGCTAAAACAGGCATCAATATGCCGCCCCGCCCAAAAGGTTAGCCGTTGCCGTGGTTACAGGATAGGGGCGCACTCAATGGCGGACTAAGGGTGGAGTTTACCCCTCAAAAACTGAGGAGAAAGTTTTCTCTTCTGTATACCGACGGTGGTTTTTAGGTGCTATTGATGTTTTATTAAATTGAGTATTTAGTTAGCAAGAATTTTATTATTATTACTTTGAACTTCGCGACGCGACGAGAATATATAGATTAAATTTAAACGGCTTTTGCTGTAAAATAAAATAAAATTGTTCCTTTTATGGCATATAAAAGCTAAAGGTATTAAATAATTTTATGGGATTGCTTAAGCTTAAGACAGGAGACATGAAGTGCTGAGGTTAAAAATTTGTTTCACCCTATGGAAAAATGCTCGGACACATGAAAGTTATGTTTCTAATTTGTGTATTCAGACCTGTGAATTACGGCAACTTAATCGAAGGAATTGCATCAAATCACTGTTCATAAGTTATCATTGCCCTGAAGATGAGTTATTTAATGCACTGGACCCGACTTAAATTTTTGGTAGCTAATCGTAACTGGGTTTGACGAACACATGCGACTTAGGCTGCAGCAATTCATTCAATCATTAAGCTGCCAGAGACCAATATGGAAATTGTGATGCGTTACTACTCGGGCTAGATTAATTCATGATTCGAGCTCTTGGTCTCTGGCACCTCATAGAGGTAATACTTGACCTTTCAGTTGTTCTAGCTTACGATGATTAACTTAACGTCTATAGATTTAATCTGTCCTAAAGTTGGAGTAGTATCCTCATCTTCATGCACCTCTATGAGAAGAAGAAACTCTGAAAAAAAATAAAAAAAGATCCCTCCGATGAACGTATGCGCGGATAGCAAGTACGGTTACGTGGTCCATGACAACGCGACGTGGCATGAGGTACTAATAACAATGGGATGAAGTTACCGCGCCATATCGGCACGAGCGCGAATTCGGAACTTTCCGTGACCTTTCGATCGGTGATTTACCCTCGACATGGGTTTTTAGGGCACTCTTTACGACTTATTTCAACTGAAAATAATTTACGCATGGTAATGAGCTAAAATAATGCACGTTCGGGTCAAAACGGCACTTTAAAATCAATTAGTAAGTTTTCCCAATCCAAAAAACTGAGTTCAGGTAACTCATAAAATGGTTACAAAATGAAGGATTGTGGTCATCCCAAAAGTGTTTAAAATGTTGATAAGAAATCTCCTTCTGTGTTGAGGCGAACCAAAAGAAGCTGAGTTATTGTAGCGTTTTTAAATAAAGAGAAAGGGGAAAAAAATAATCTGTGATAATTCGTAGACTTAGTTTGAACAACATAGAAACGTGCGTTAAAGTAGGTAGCTCTAATTCTGCAACCCACGACATCGGTAACCATTTTTGTCAGTGTACCTTCTTTAAATTCTAAATATGAAACCGAATAGTTTCCGGTATACAGTGTGTCCTGCTTTTCATAAATCCACCCTGATATCTCTGTTATTAAAAATGCAATTTTCTTCAAATTTGTGTGGTAATTGTATGTAGGAAAAATGAAATATTTTTTGCTGTGGTATTAATTTTCATTTATCATTGGCGTACTCTTTTAGCGGATAGAAGGGTGTCGATTTTTCGAAAAAAGTATATTAGGGCTCATTTTAAATAATTTTTGTTCTCATATTTAGATTCAGCATTTCGAAAACCTCCTCCATTTATATTTTCTTGACTTATAACCGTCGAACGTTTTACAATCTTTTTTACAAGTCTTAAGGGCTTAAACTAATTAGTTATTTATTTATTTTATTTATCGATATTTTAACGTGGGGACAATCAATAGATGTAGGTAGAGTTGTTGTTGCCCAAAAGCGAATTTAATAAAAGGTTAATTTTTAATTTAGGTTATAAAGACTCATGTACACAGTGGCTCAAATTAAAGGAGTACACTTCTTAATTGTGAATATTTTTTTTCATTTTGCACTGATTTAATTTATTTTTGAAGTGATGATGACCTGAAATCGTCTCAGTAAATGTGTACCTAATTTTTATCAAAATATTTTGAACAGGGCCAGATTGACAGGTTCTTTCAACAAATGTGCGCTTATGTTCGTTGCAAACGGGAACTGATTTATTTAAATTTCAGATGATACGTTTTTTTTGGTAGTTTAACTATCGAGAGTTCTCCAGTATAGGTCTCATTGTAAAAGATTTTAAAATTCAAGAAGTACAATTTATTTTGTTCAATCATAATTAACACATTTGATAATATTAACCGTTAATAATATCAAGACTAACTATCACTTAAAATCGAAAGTAGTCTAAATATGTACAGGATAACATTATGAATTTGACCACCATGATTTTCTATCACCGATTGCAGTCTAACCTGAACTAACCTGAACATTTGCCACAAAAATTCCCCATATGGAATAGTCAATAGGGTTTAAGTCTGAACTATTGGGTGGCCACATCTCCGGTTTGATGTAATCGGGGCATTGCTCAAACAAAAACATTCTTGTACTCCGAGAGGTATGGGAAGAAGCACCGTTTTGTTGGAACACGTAATCGTCGCAGATTGCTTCAATTTCAGGCTAGTGATATAAATTTTGTTGTTGATACGTGTTCGAGTTGAGTTTTACTCCACGGCATCTACAACAATGATACTTGACTTCCCCAATTTGGAAACTGCCACAGAGACGCCAGGTGAAAAGTGACTTTTCTCGATTAAAAGATTTTCCAAAGGGATTTCCCTCTTTACTCGCACATTTGCGTATACCCGATTATTTTGTGTATTCTTTGGCGGTCTCAAGTAAAACATCTTCTCATCTGAAAACCATATCTTTGCGATGTTTTCCCGAGAACGGAATCTTCGTAGTAATAGACTACATCTTTCTAATCGTTTCTCCTTCACATTGGCATTAAGTTTTTGACAGTAAACTTTTTTAAAGACGTTAAGTTTTCAATCATTTTTTATAATTCTTTGAACTGTAGAACGGTAAATTATTGTTCTTTTCGCTATTTTTCTGGTACCTACAGATTCTTCAGGTCGTACATTTTCTATAATATTTCTTATCATGGTAATATTTCCTTGAGTTCTTGAAGTTTTCTTCCTTCCCCTTCCAACTTTTATTTTTATGGATCCATTATTTTCTCTAAGATGTCTTAAAAACTTTCCAACTGTTCCAACATACCAATTTTTTCAGGAAACTCCTTTACAATTTTTCTTGCACCTTAATTCTGTTTTTGTCGAAAATATTTAATAAGAATTCGATCCTTTTCACTTAAGACTGCCATTGTGTACGGATTAGCTGTCACGAAGCGTACAAAACATCAAAAATACCATTGTTTATTATTTTAATAACAGTCATGGATAATCTGATTTTTAATAACAGTCACGGATACTCTGATTTTTAATAACGGTCATGGATGCTGCGATCATGGTTCAAACGACTTTAAATTTCCAAAATGATAACCGCAATGTTTTAGTACATCAATAAACAAAATAAATTGTATTACTTGAATTCTAAGATCTTTCACAATGAGTCCTATACTGGAGAATTTTCGAAAGTTAAACTAAAAAAAACAAAAAAAAAAATCATCTGAAATTTAAATAAATCAGTTTCCGTTTGCAACGAACATAAGCGCACGTTTGTTGAAAAAAACCTGTCATTCCGGCCCTGTTCAAAATATTTTGATAAAAATTACACATTTTACTAAGACGATTTCAGTTCATCATCACTCCAAAAATAAATTAATCAGTGCAAAATGAAAAAAAATATTCGCAATTAAAAAGTGTAGTCCTTTAATTTGAGCCACAGTGTATATTTCCGCGCACAAAATAGTATGACAGTTGTCAACATTTACTTGTTTAAGCTCCTAAGTTATGTTTATGAAAATGAATCTTGTTTTGCAACAAATGGTAAAAATCATACTTACAATACGCAAAGAAAGGAAAAATTTAGGATACAGATATTTAATAACCTGTACTATAGAAAGTCACCTAAATTCGCTGGCCCCTATTACTTTAATTATTTACCTAAGTTCATTAAGCAGGCTGGAACTCTAGGCAGGTTTAAGTCCTTCAGGTTTCAGATCTGGATATGGCACAAACGATCATCTACTGGTAATAAAAAACCTAATCGAGAAGTGTGCAGAATTCAAAAAACCTTTGGTATTGACATTTCTGGATTACGAAAAAGCTTTCGACACAATAAACCAACAAAAAAATGTTGAAAGCTCTAACGGAATGTCGAATAGATCACCGATGTACAAATATAATCAAATATATAATCATATCGGAGACCAACAAACAAATAAATTCCCCATACGACGTGGTGTACGACAAGGAGACACCATATCGCCAAGGCTGCTTACTACACTGCTGGAATATACATGCAGAAGGGCAAACCTGGATGAGGGGGGCATAAGTATAAATGGAGAAAGGCTTAGTCATCTGACATTCGCTGACGATATAGTTTTGATAGCCGAGCAAATGGACGAAGCCAAAAATCTAATAAACAGGCTCTACCTTAATTCCCAGGAGGCCGGAATAAGAATAAACATGGTCAAAACACAAATTATGACAAATCTCGTACTTAGTGAAAATAAAACGGTCGCTGAAAAAGCAATCGACCGAACTACGTCGTACAAATATTTGGAACACGAATAGTAGATGCGATAGAGAGAATAACTACTCTTAAATGGAACCAGACGAATATTAGAAAGGAGACCAAGGCAGAGCTGTGAGTAACTTAGTGAAAAAGTTACTTTTTAGTATCTAGTTACTTAAAGTAACTAGATACTTAGTAACTAAGATACATTTTTAATTATACCAAAAGTAACTATAACTTCGTTACTTTTGAAGAGTATCTTGTATCTAGTTACATTTTAGGAGTAACTATACACATAAAAAGGAACTAAGATACTTTAAAAGTAACTTAGATACTTTAAGAGGTTTGATGCACCAAAAAAGCACACGTGCCGTCGGCGTCGAATTCTACGAAGAGGTCGGCTGGGCGGCGAGCTGTTAGATCGCGAAATTTCTTGAAAAGTATTTTATTCTAATTATCTCTTGCATATTGCATAGTAGTAGTGCGTTGATTGTGCGTATGAGTTGGGCTTATGTGGTTTAATTTTTTCTAAGGTAAGTTATAAAGCACAACATAATGTAATTATCTTTTAGGATGGTAAGTAAGTAGCAGTAGGAGGCTAGGAGGCATACAGGGTGTACCAAATTCGTTTCTTACCGTTGAGATTTCGAATAATATGCCGTAAAAAATCAAAAATAAATACAGGGCCTTTCAAAATATTTAGAAAAATATAAAATTTTCCGTTCAAATAGAACAAATTACATAAACGTACCAGACCAGGGCTATATTTTAATAAGGATTGTCAATTTAAGGAACAAAACGTCGGAAAACTGGTAAGTGCTGACGCTGAACGTAAATTAAGTTCCGCTCTCATAATTTAAACAAAAAAATCCAGGCCCGTATTTAAAAAAAAATAGTTGATGATGGTCGAACAAAGTCAGGAAAAATAAAAACCAAAACGAAAAATTTTAGATTTTTCCAAATATTTTGACCCAATTTAACTCATATCTTTTACCGTTTCCGAAATCCCACTGATGAGAAACGAATTTGTTACACCCTGTACTTTTAACACAAAGTGGTTGTTAAGAAAGCCAATAAAAAATTGCAAATTGCAAATTGGTAGCTAAAAATGCTAAAGTAAATTTAACAGGCGCAGCAAAGCCAGGGGCACCCTCAAGTCCCTTGATGAAAATAATAAATCAAATGAAAATCGACATTTATCAATTGTTCTGTACAGGGTTTTTGCGTATATTTTGGAGCACCCCTAGAGCCTTTATTTTAAACGCTAAAAAGAACTTTAAATTACGAATATTGAATGATTTTTTCTGAATCGTCAATATTTGTCATCGGATAAAACAAATGAACATCGTAAATTTGTTTAAGACACCAAGTAGTTGTTTTTTTAAATGGAACACCTTGTATATTACTGAATATTTTATTAGGTCTTAAAATTACATTTTGAAAATTATATATGTTTACTATAATCGGTTCAGTGGTTTTTGAAATATTTAATTTAAAATTCGTCGAAACATAACGCATGGATCGATAAAAGTAAACGAAAGTTACCATTTTGAAGACAGATTTGCATCCCAAATGTTATTAACTGACAAGAAACTTATCTTTTAATTAATTTAAATATTTCAAAAACCACTGAACCGATTATAGTAAACATATATATTTTTCAAAATATAATTTTAAGACCTATTAAAATATTCAGTAATATACAGGGTGTTGCATTTAAAAAACAACTGCTTGGTGTCTTAAACAAATTTACGATGTTCATTTGTTTTATCTGATGACAAATCTTGACGATTCAGAAAAAATCATTCAATATTCGTAATTTAAAGTTCTTTCTAGCGTTGAAAATAGGGGCTCTAGGGGTGCTCCAAAATATACGGAAAAACCCTGTACAATACTTTATATCCTTCTATATTAAACAACGCCTACAAATGACAATATTTTTTACTGTAAGTGTAAAAGATTCAGACAGATGCAAAATAGCAGGGCGCTTTCAAAATTTTGCGAGGGGGGGGGGCGCACATGCCCTTAGTTACGCCACTGAAATTTAACTATCGCTTAAACCTTTTATTTTATTAACTAAGCACACTTTGCCGCAATTTAGTTCATCGTTTTCCGTAAATTTTAAAAATATCGCCGTACTTATAAATACAGTAAGGTAAATATTATACTAACGTACTGCCTTAACCACCCAGCCAACTTGAACTAAAGGAATTTATTTTAAAAAATCTTAGCATGTTATTTTTATTACTCAGCGACACTCAGCGTGTGCTTTGTAAAAATCCTTAATATTTTTTAATCAAATATATTATTAAGCTACAATATCAGTTACTTAGTAACTGTAGCTACTTTCTTAGAAAACAGTAAATTTGTAACTTTTAAATAATGTTTCACTGCCTGGTATCTATTGTTACTTTAAAAGTATCTTAGTTACTTTTAGAGTATCTACGTTACTTTTAGAGTATCTGAGTTACTTTTAAAGTATCTTAGTTACTTTTAAAGTAATTAGTTATTTTTGAAGTAACTAGTTACTTTTAAAGTATCTTAGTTACAATAACTAGTTACTTTGACCAAGTAACTAAGAACTAAGCTACCTTTTGTTAAAAGTAACTATTCATTTTAGGTATCTAGATACATTTGGGCAAAAGTATCTAAAAAGTAACTAGTTACTTATCTGAAGTATCTTTCACAGCTCTGGACCAAGGCAAGGAGCCTGCCGAAATAGGGACCGCTCTCCAACGAGATGGACCGATGTAAGGCCTTGTCACGGGAACTTGATGCACGCAAGATCGGATGAGATTAAGGGAGACCTATATCCAGCAGTGGTTAAAAGGAAGGGTTGATTAATGATGATAATGATGATAGCTTTTACAACCTTAATGAATCCGTGAGTCTAAATCCCAATTGAATTTTGTCAGATATAATTATTATTCTTGATGTTAAATGTATACTTGCTACCGATTTGTATTTTTGTGACGTGTCCTATCTGTTCATTGTAACAACCCTAAGGCAACAATAAAGTTCGTATTCTTATTAATGAAGAGACGACGTGATTTACTACGGAAGCTGAGTTTCACGCAAATCATTAATGATTTTGCGACGATCTCGGAAAGTACCTTTCGCCTAATAAGACTAATTTCATCTATTTTCTTGGATTCTTGTAAAACTGTCCAAAAATTAAAAAATAGCTATTTATGCCATCAGTTACGAAATGCCTAATTTTGTGTAACGCGTGAGATTTTTGCGGAACGAACGAAGTGAGTTTCGCAAAAACTCACAAGTTACACAAAATTTCATTTCGTAACGTATTGCATACAAGATTTTTTCTAATTTTGAAGAAAGTAATAAAAAAATAAAATTTAATATAATTCATAAAAATTTGGAAAACATAAATTTAGTTTTTCTAATTTTGACATATAACTGATGGCATAAATAGCTATTGTTGCTGTTACTTCATGTTAGTTGTCAGTTTGACATTTTGTAAAAAAGTCTAGACGGAAGGTTTTTATCGAGATCGATATATTTTTAGTTTTATTTTTAAAAAATGAGTCATTCAAGTTCTGAAGAGCTACCAAGCGATATTGAAGAGGCAGCAGCAGGTAAGGCTCTATTATCAGTAATTCCCAAAAAGTCAAAGGCAGTTTATGATTTGGCATACGAAAAATTTGTTACGTGGTGTGATGAGAAGAAAATTAAACATGTTAATGAGAAAGTTTTACTTGCATATTTTGAGGGTAAGAAAGATCTAAAAGTTTCCACATTATGGACACTTTACTCAATGTTAAGGTCTGAACTAAATCTGAAAAGGAATATTGATATTAAAAAATATACAAATTTGGTAGCATATATTAAAAGGCAAGCGGACGGGTACAGTGCTAAAAAGTCAAAAGTTTTTATTAAAAAAGATTTTGCCAAATTTTTATTGGAAGCTGATGACAAAGAATACTTAATGGCTAAGGTTGCAATGATAATTGGAATGGCAGGAGCATGCAGAAAAGCAGAATTAACATTTCTTCCAGTTGAAAATGTTATAGACGAAGGAAGCCATTTTCGTGTTGATATCCCACCTTCAAAAACAAAAGTTATACGGCAGTGTGCAATTACCACTGGAGACATTGAAAATACGAATCTTGTTGAAATATTAAGAAAATATATTAAGTTGCGTCCCCAGATTCTTAAGCACAACAGATTTTTTGTAAAATATGCGAATGGAAAATGTACCAGAAATCCTGTGGGAATTAACACATTTAGCAGTCTGTCAAAAGTTATTGCACAATTTCTTGGTCTTTCAAATCCTGTTCTATATACTGGCCACTGCTTCAGAAGAAGCTCTGCCACTTTCCTAGTAGACAGTGGCGCTGATCTTTTAAAATTAAAGAGGCACGGAGGTTGGAAATCTAGCTCTGTTGCGGAGGGATATGTTGAAAATTCCATGAATAATAAAAAACTTATAGCGCAAGAAATATTTGGTGAAACATCTAATGCAATGTGCGTCGCTTCCCAAATAACAGCAAGTTCGAGCAATGAAAAAAATATGTCGTCGGGAATTAATTTGAATAATTGCAATAATTGTGTTATCAATATTTATAATAATTCATTAATTTATAATTTATGTTTTTAACTTGTATTATAACAGTTTAATAAATAGAATAATTCTTTTTGTCACTAATTTTGAAATACATTTTTCGTCACCAATTGCATAAAATTTTACTTTATGCAACTAGTTACAAAAAGTAAGACATTTCATAATGTCAATCAGTTTTAAAAAGTGTCACTTTATATGTCAAAATTAGAAAAAATAATATTTTATCTTTCTATAAATAATTATAGGCCTGCACCTGCTTGTGGCCCCAGGGCCCCTGCACCTTTAAACCCGGCCCCGATGGCTATAGTATGATTATACATAAACAAGTATAAAAAAAAAATAATATTAATGCTTCCATACGGAGGTGGGTACCCCTTGAAGATGGTGTCTTCAAAGAGTTTTTTTTTCTTAATTTGTTAGGTTCAAGTTACAATACGGAAATCAACTTTAAGGTTACAAAAGTACACGTCATCTAGGATTCAAGAACAGGCAAGTTTAAACATGAAACTGTGAAATTTCCTTAATACAGTATTGCCCGAAATAAACAGTACTGAACTTGTAATCGTATTATACAGGGTGATTCAAAAGTACTTCGACAAACTTCGGGAGGTAATTGCCGGCAATATTTCAAGATGAAAAGTTCTTATAAACAGTGGTCCCTGGCGACTTCGTTACGGAGATACAGGGTGTTGAAATGTTAGAAGGAATGGTAATAATTTTTAAATAACTCCTTAACGAGTAATTTTTTTTTTATGAAATTTGGTGAATTAAATAAGCATCTCAGGACACTTATTTTCAAAGTAAAACACATTCGTAAATTTAACCAGTGGCGTCGGTACAAAATGTGGCTATCATATTTTTTGTGGAAACTATGCCTAACCTAACCACACCACTGACTTATTTGATTTTAACTTTTTTTTATGAATCCCCCATTCAATTACAACAAAAAAGTTCACGTGTGTTATTTTGCTACGAGGGCCAGTTTAATGTCAAATGATTATTTTATTTGACTATACACAAATATTAAAAAATATGTTTTAAATAATTGATCAAACACTCAAATATAAATTTAAGTATATTAACTAAGATCTATACATACTTACAATAAACAAATATGTAGGTATATGCCAAAGGAAGGCATCTGAGGATGCCTATTTAAGTATAACATGTTCTCAGTGACATGCATATTTATTTATTAGTATGAATAGTATGTTATTTTCTAATATTTTCTATTTTGACAAGGCGGCTTTGGAAATACTTTTTTGATATTTTGTATTTTGATAAGGCGGCTTTGGAAATGCATTTGTCGTGAATTAAAACATATTTGACAGTTAGTTGCTTATGTGGTTTATTTCTCAGTTTTGTCATTTTCATTGAATATTAATAGTATTGTTTAAAAGGTATGGATTACTTAAGAAATAATGCGCATTTAGCTGACATGCATTTTGTATATGGCCTTGCCGATGGAAATGCACGAGCAGCTAGACGAATCTATCAAGAGCGATATCCTAACAGAGTACTGCCTGCTGCTGAAACATTTTCAAATCTTCACCGACGTTTAGCTGAAACAGGGAGTTTTGCGAGGTCACGTGACATACCTGGAAGACCGCGAACAGCCCGAACTCCAGAATTAGAAGAAGCTGTTTTAAATGCTGTAGTGGAAAATCCAGATACAAGCACTCGAATAATTGCTGATGCTCTCAATTCCACCCAAGCCACAGTTTGGAGAATTCTGCACGATGAGCAGTTGTATCCGTACCATATTCAAAGGGTACAAGCTCTTTTACCCAGGGACTTTCCTCAGCGCATTAATTTGTGTCAGTGGTTTTTGGAAAAATTTGCTGAAAATCCCCAATTTTTAAATTATGTACTTTTTACGGACGAGGCAAATTTTTCTCAGAGTGCGATTACAAACTTTCACAATAACCATATCTGGTCTTTGGAAAATCCCCACGCCGTTAGTGAACGAAATTTTCAATACCAATTTTCATTAAACGTGTGGGGGGGAATAGTTGGCGATTACTTAATAGGACCTTTTTTTCTTCCACTTCGGCTTAATGGCGAGACGTACCGACATTTTTTGGAAAATGAACTTCCTCCCTTACTGGATGATGTGCCCTTAGAAACTCGAAGACGTATATGGTTTATGCATGACGGAGCTCCCGCCCATTTCAGCATAGTGGCCAGGACCCATCTTAATCAAATTTATCCAAATCAATGGATAGGTAGGGGAGTTGAGGAAGGAAATCAACCGTGGCCACCAAGGTCCCCAGATTTAAATCCTCTTGATTTTTATTTGTGGGGACATTTGAAGTCAATCGTTTACAAGACGCCAGTCGAAAATGCAGAAGTGCTAAGAAACCGAATAATCGATGGTTTTGAGGCAATAAGAAACAGACCAGATATCTTAGCACGCGTACGAGATTCCATGCAAAGGAGATTAGATGCCTGCATCTTGGCTGAAGGTGGACATTTTGAACAATTTATTTAAAAATCATTTAATTTTTGCAACGCACTTATTTAATTATAATTAAATTAAATGTTATACCTTACCCCTTACATAATAAATCTTTGAATTTAAAACATATTTTTTAATATTTGTGTATAGTCAAATAAAATAATCATTTGACATTAAACTGGCCCTCGTAGCAAAATAACACACGTGAACTTTTTTGTTGTAATTGAATGGGGGATTCATAAAAAAAAGTTAAAATCAAATAAGTCAGTGGTGTGGTTAGGTTAGGCATAGTTTTCACAAAAAATATGATAGCCACATTTTGTACCGACGCCACTGGTTAAATTTACGAATGTGTTTTACTTTGAAAATAAGTGTCCTGAGATGCTTATTTAATTCACCAAATTTCATAAAAAAAAATTACTCGTTAAGGAGTTATTTAAAAATTATTACCATTCCTTCTAACATTTCAACACCCTGTATCTCCGTAACGAAGTCGCCAGGGACCACTGTTTATAAGAACTTTTCATCTTGAAATATTGCCGGCAATTACCTCCCGAAGTTTGTCGAAGTACTTTTGAATCACCCTGTATATTTAAAAAATACATATCATTGACACTTTATTATATGTTCTAAGTGTGCACCTCCTCGTTCAAGACAGACTTCATAACGATGTTCTAAGTTTCTGGTCATGTTATTGAATAAGGGTTGTCTCAGAGCTGCGAAGAAGACTCTAACGGCATCCTTTAATTCATCGATGGTTTGTGGTGCCCGTTTGAAAACGGCATTTTTAGCCATGCCCCAAATGTATGCGTCTGGAGGTGTGAGGTCTGGAGAATGTGAAGGATAAGGGAAGTCAGTAAATCGTGAAATGAATTTGCTTGGAAAATGTTCTTGAAGAAATTGACGAATTGCGGCAGCAGTACACAGTTAAAAATTTTGCCGGTGTGAAACGATGTTCCTAAACGGTGTACGAAATTTAAACCAAATGGTGTTAAATTTAACACCGCATCAGTTGGTTAAAAGTAAAAACGTAATTTACCACCATGCGGTGTAAATATTTTAAGTTCACACTGAAAAGAAATTTGATTTCACCCCCTTATACGAGTTAAATAGAATAATTATATGGAGAGAAAATGAAGTTGTCACATTGCTGGTTTTTTCCTTGATACTTTTTAATACAAAGAAATTGGTGGATTATTAATTATTTATTTCGCGCTACTGTACCATTAAAATGTTTGATTTTATAGTTATGTTGCATAACAATAATAAAAGAAAATGTTTCCAGTAAATTTAGTGTTTTAAAAACTAATCACAAAGAATTGTCAACTACTCTTTGGTGTTGTTTCAATTAAAATATATTATTGGCAACGTCGCAATCTTCTCTCCTGTCTCTGAGTGGATTGAGTAGAGCAGCACGAGCGGGAAGAATGTGCGGTGCGCCTTGCCCATCTACGTCGTTCTGTTTTAACGTGTTTAATTCCATTCCATGCGGACTTGTTTAAGTGTTCTGTGTTCTGTCCATTGTTTGAGAAAAAATGAGTGTTTTTATTAAAGTTGAATATAACAACATACAAAAATATATTTCATTAAACAGGGAGGAAGCAACCTATCATGAATTTATTACTCAAGGTGAGTTGATATGATTTTATTTATACAGGTACCTACTACCTAGGTACAGTTAATAATTTTTTGGTTTATGTTTTATTATTACTAGGTATAGATATATAGGTACCTAAAGCACCTATATTTTTTTTCTTTTTTAAAATAACTACCGCCTAAACCACAGGGCATATTTTTCTTGCGGAATATATGGGGAATTTTAAACTATTTTTCTGGTGTTAATTATACTCCATTTGAAGTGTAAAAAAAAAGTAGCCTTTTCTGTTATCATTTTTGTGGCGTTGTTCAGTTAGTTTTAGAAGGTTTTTACCTACACACATTAGACATTAGGTACTAAATGTGTACAATGTTTTAAAGAACTTAAGTAATATAATTAGGTACTTATTTGATTATATTGGCCAACTTTTCAGTTTTTTTTTCATTTGTAGCACTAAAAAAATTCTTGCAAGAACCACCAGATAGTATTGAGTTTTTTAAAGTTTCTGACAATGCAGGCTGCCTGATTGAACCTGAAGATTTCAAAACTTTTATACAAGAGGTTGAAAAGGGATTTTTATTCAGATTGCTGGATTTGCGATCAGACTATAATAGAGAACCTGCAATAACTGGATGTTTAAAAGGTAATTACATATATTTTTGTATTATCATCTTTCGAACAACTATGGTTTTAGCTCGGGTTAGAATGAAGCCAGACTTAGAGCGAAATGTACAAAGATCTTAAAAGTCACCAATGTTGTCTTTTTGCATCAAGCCCACAACATGGTATATTATATTGACTATATTGGATACCAAAACACAGTTACGATTTTTTAAACAAGTTTTTGTGCTATTTTGTACCTATTTTTGTTATAAAATATTTTTGTAATAAAATAAAGTAAGTCTTGTTTAACAGTTTTTTTTTTACAAATCTCAGATTAGTACCACTGGGGTGGGATACTTATTAGAAATAAAGTTTGAGATTCAGAAAAAAATGGAATTTTCAAGCATTTTACACTTTCTTCTTAATAATTTAATGGAAAAACTAGTAGGTACCTAGGTACTTAGTTATAAAGTACCGATCAAGATTTTTTATTTCATTTTCGTAAAATATTTTTCAAAAATAAAATAGATACCATTTTCATGATAAGATTTAAATCGCTTTTGGTGTAGAATGACTTTTTTATGGAGTAAAGTTGAGTCTCTGGTAAATTTAATTTAACACTATATGGTGTGAAACATGGTTTTTTATGGTGTAAATTTGACCCACTATCAAGTTTTTAATAACACTATATAGTGTTAAACATCATATAATTTGGTGTAGAATGACTCTTTTATTGAGTAAAATTGAGTCCCTGGTAAGTTAAATTTAACACTGTATATGGTGTGAAACATGGTTTTTTATGGTGTAAATTTCACCCCTTATTAAACATTTATAATAACACTATATAGTGTTAAACATAACAAAATTTGGTGTAGAATTGTTTTTTTATGGAGTAAAGTTGATTCCCTGTTAACACCAAATAGTTGTTAAAACGAATGCATCATGGTGTAAAAGTTACTACATTTTGATTAAATTAGTAGTCTATTTTAATCCCATCTAGGTGTAAGTTTTACTTTTCTGTAGGTGTACGAGTTTAACACCATTTAACACCGTTTTGGTTTGTATCGATATAGACCACTTTTGGTGTTCATTTGGTGTTAAAATAGTCACGAAATTTTAAACAGTGTAAAGGAACCTCTTGAACCTCATCGGGTCTGGCAAAGCCCAGAAATCGATTTGTGCGACGATTCCCATAGCCTGACAAGTGAAAGTGTGCTTCGTCTGAAAACCAAACATTTTTCAAAAATTCAGGATTTTCATACTGTAACGCGAGAATTCTGGCGCAATATTCCACTCTACTGCGATAATCCCGAGGATGTAGTTGTTGATGTACCTGAATCACATACGAAAATGTACCCAGCTCCTTCAGGATTCTTTGAAAGGAAGTTCTTTTTAAATCAAGTTGTAACGCTGTGCTTGCCTGGCTGGCTTTCGGATTTTGTAAGATTTGCTCAAAAACACGTTCATGGTTATTGTTGTTGTTAACTGTCCTGGGACGCCCCGAGTTTCCTTTTCGTTGGCACAATACACTACCCGTATTTCTGAACTTTTCAATAACCTTCAAAATTACAGCATTACTTGGAGAACGTTTATTAAACCGTTGTGTGAATTGATCAGACACGTATAGCAAACTTGCACCATTATGTCGGCCCATTCCGTATGAGCGAAAATAATGCTCTACCAGAAACACTTTCTCCTCTGTACTTAACACCATTTTTAACAATTAGGCCCTACTAATTACTTCTTTGAGGTTTACTTGACAGGTCTATACTAGCTAACTTGAGTGTGACAGCGCACGCATAAAAACACCGCCAACTTAGTTTCAGTACTGTTTATTTCGGGCATATCTGTATTTGATGTTTGAAAATAAATATCGACATGTTCTTATCTTCAAATTTACGCATACATTAGGAGTTTTAACAAAACTAGCTGAATTTTGTTACATATTTTCTGCAAAATTATTTCAAGCCACCAGCTATGTATCTTCGAGTTTAGGTTTCAGATGTTCGATGTTTTGTTCGTATCGGGTGGACCGTGGTCCTCCGCATCGTAGAAAATCTGCCACTGTTCCTGTTTTTTGAAAACGAATTATTGATTACGATGGCGCAATGACGATATTATGCTCGCGAAGTAAGGATTATTGATCGGTCAATCGGTGATGTCTAAAATAAAATTGTATGATTTGAGCTCGCAGGGCTGCATTGTAGATGTCCGTATCTAATTTCCCAGATATTCTTTAAAATCTTGAAAAAGAGGAAGGAAACAAAACTATACGAATAAAGCATCCGTTGTGAATACCGACGTAAAAGCGTAACTATGTCAGGCTAAAAATATTTACTAATAATTTATTAGTATACAGGGTGGTCCTTAAGTACATGAAAAAATCTAGTATAAAATTATTCCTGACATCATTTTAAGACAAAAAGTTCATATGGACATATGCCCTAAAATGCTTATCGTCTAAGATAAAGGGTTTTTGAAAGAAATCGTCCATTTTTCTCCAAGAGGCCTGATAATTAATTAATACGTTAAAAAACGTTAAAAAACCACAAAGTCTCGGCCTCAAATTGATAATTGCACGGAGAAACCTTCTGTTGAAAATTTGGTTCATTCAACAATGTTTATTTTTCCATCTTACCCCGAGATTCGTTTGAATAAAATGCAACACGAAAACCAAGTCATCCTTGACAGCTACCAATTGCTAATAAAAATCAATTTGAGGCCGAGACATTGTGGTTTTTTAACGTTTTTTAACGTATTAATTAATTATCAGGCCTCTTGGAGAAAAATGGACGATTTCTTTCAATTTCATAATGCCAGTCAGGCTCAACTCGTCCTTCTTTACCGGAAGAACCTAATTGCACGGAGAAACCTTCTGTTGAAAATTTGGTTCATTCAACAATGTTTATTTTAATTTAAAGAAATAGTCCATTCTCGAAGTGGAGTTGAAATATAGGGAAAGGGGAAAAAAAAGGCTAAAAGTCTTTCTCCACTAATTTAATAGTGAGCTATTAAAGGCTCAATTTTAAAGTTAAATTGTCTCTACATGTTTCAAAGGTAGTAACCTTCATCTTCAGGAGACCAAAGTAGTGCTGCAGTTATTATTAGCAGTAGAGAGAAAACTGTTGGTGGAAAATGACGTTGATTGAGCTTTTTTTATTTAAAAATATTTTGACAAGATATTAATAATTGAATGTAATCAGCATGCTAAAATTGGAATTGAATGTGGAATGTTATATTTAAATCAAAGTTTATGAAAAGACACTGTCAATCTGTGGTCGAATTTAAAACGGGAAGATATTCATTATTTCTCATAAAACAAATCACAAACAAAAATCTTTCTCTAACAAGATCTAGAATGTCCAAAAGATCCTTTTTATATATCCTGACGAATGAATATCTTCCCGTTTTAAATTCGACCACAGATTGACAGTGTCTTTTCATAAACTTTGATTTAAATATAACATTCCACATTCAATTCCAATTTTAGCATGCTGATTACATTCAATTATTAATATCTTGTCAAAATATTTTTAAATAAAAAAAGCTCAATCAACGTGATTTTCCACCAACAGTTTTCTCTCTACTGCTAATAATAACTGCAGCACTACTTTGGTCTCCTGAAGATGAAGGTTACTACCTTTGAAACATGTAGAGACAATTTAACTTTAAAATTGAGCCTTTAATAGCTCACTATTAAATTAGTGGAGAAAGACTTTTAGCCTTTTTTTTTCCCCTTTCCCAATGTTTATTTTCCATCTTACCCCGAGATTCGTTTGAATAAAATGCAACACGAAAACCAAGTCATCCTTGACAGCTACCAATTGCTAATAAAAATCAATTTGAGGCCGAGACATTGTGGTTTTTTAACGTTTTTTAACGTATTAATTAATTATCAGGCCTCTTGGAGAAAAATGGACGATTTCTTTCAATTTCATAATGCCAGTCAGGCTCAACTCGTCCTTCTTTACCGGAAGAACCTAATTGCACGGAGAAACCTTCTGTTGAAAATTTGGTTCATTCAACAATGTTTATTTTTCCATCTTACCCCGAGATTCGTTTCAATAAAATGCAACACGAAAACCAAGTCATCCTTGACAGCTACCAATTGCTAATAAAAATCAATTTGAGGCCGAGACTTTGTGGTTTTTTAACGTTTTTTAACGTATTAATTAAGATAAAGGGTGTTAAAGTAATTAAAAAGAAGAATTGTTTTTTCAGATTTTGAAGTCCTTAAAGATACGTTATTGAAAATTGGTGTCAAATGATTTTGTATTAAACTGCACTTTTTCGTTAGAAAAGGTTGTTCTTACTTTCATCAGTGGCGTGCGTGAAGATACCATCAATATTTTTTTTGTGAAAATATTTGATACGCAACTGATTATTTTTAACTTTAATGCATTCTTATGCGTTATTGATATAAGCTGAACAAAAGTTGTCTCTGCTATGCGTTTGCAAAAAAACAGTAGTTTTAACGAAAAAAGGAAAAAATTGTAAAAAAAAACTATGTTAAGACATCGCTGATTCGTTTTTTTTTCAAAATAGAGAAATGTCACAGATTGTGGAAATGTCAGAAAATTAAATGACAGAAAAATCATTTTTTCTACGAGTGACCGCAAAGAAGCTACTTTGCGCACACTTTTGCATACGCAAAGTAGCACTTTCCCGCACACTGTGCGGGAAATTTTTTTTCCCGCACACTTATTTTAAAGCAAAATTACCATATTATAGACGCGTTTTTTTCTTATATTTTATAATTTTTTTAGATATTTATACAAAAATATTGTAACAAGACAAAGTTGACAGGTGGTTTATGTGTTGCCTTATAAACTATACCGAAGTATTGTGCCGTGCGGCTCAAAATTTTTTTGAAATCTGCATTATTATATTTTCCTCTAATTTTGTTCAAGTTAAAAAAAATCAAGTATTTTTGTGTCAAATGCGGTTTGTTCCCTTAGCAACCAAAATACATTGTCATACAACGCTTTCATGTCAGTTTAGAGGTCTTCTTCAAAATTTTCACTAGCATTTTCACCTATTTAAAATAAAAAAAACTGTTTTAAAAATGGATATCACTGAAGAAGAACTTCCAGAAGATGTCCTAGAAGCCGCCAACATGGCTAGTTTGCAATTGCTGCCTGCCAAATCGCGAGAAAAATACGAGAAACAGTACGAGTTGTTTTCCAAATGGTGCGAACAAAGGGGGATATAGTTGTTTTTGATGTCAATAAAAATTTAAAATTAAAAAAAGATATAGTTATTTCACTCGTAGAAAAAATATTGTTCCTAACACGTGCGCAAAGTAGTTTTCCCGCACTTAAAGCTTATCCGAACTCCGCTTCGCGTCGTTCGTCTAACTGCTTTCGCGTGCGGGAAAACATAACTTTGCGCACTGAATAGGAAAACTACTATTAAGCTTTAATGCGTCGTTTTTGTGAATTTTTTATCGATCCAAAAGTTTTAAAGTTATGGCTGATTTACAAAACAGTGCTCATTTGGCAGATGCATTTTGTTTATGGTCTTGCTGATGGAAATACCTACGAAGCAAGACGCATTTACCAGGCAAGATATCCGAATCGTGTAGTACCTTGTGCTTATCCCCTTGTAAGTCTCCAGGGCAGTTTATCAGAAATAGGAAGTTTTGCAATAGTTTCTGATATTCCCGGCAGGCCAAGGACGGTAAGAACACCACAATTAGAAGAAGCAGTATTAAATCGAATTGAGAAAGATCCAGAAACAGTACTCGAAAAAATGCGCATGAGGTAAACGCTAGTCAGCAAACCGTTTTGAGGATTCTTCACGATCATCAAATGTATCCTTACCACATACAACGAGTTTAGGCCCTTTACCACGTGATTTTCCTTAACGCGTTAATTCTTGTCAATGGTTTTTGGAAAGGTTGGCCAGAAATCCACAATTTTTAGGTAATTTCTTTTTTACCGCTAATTTTTCTAAGAATGCCATAACAAACTTTCATAGCAATCACGTTTGGAGTCAAAAAATCCACACGCTATTAGCGAAACACATTTTCAGTATCAATTTTCGTTAAATGTATGGGCAGGAATAGTTGGTAACAGTCTAATAGGACCTATTAGTCTGTTACCAACTACTCCTTTTCTTTCTTCCTCAGCGGTTAGATGGCCAAACCTATCGCAATTTTCTAGAAAATGAGCTGCCAGTAGTATTGGCTTTTTTTATGCATGACGGAGCTCCCGCCCATTTTATGTAGATGACACTTCATCAACGAGAACTCGAAAATTATCAGCACAGGTTAATACATCGAAAACAATAGTACATTAAGCTGAACTGATTCCTAAACATTTTCCTCGTAGAATGCAGTTTGTAAACTAGCTATCGGATCAGCAACGAAATAATGTAAACTTTATTAGCATTATTCTTTTCATGGATGAAGCTAGGTTTATCAAAAATGGTATCACCAATTTACATAACACACATTCATGTATGGGCTAATGAAAATCCTCATGCCATTATTGTTTCGCATCATCAAAATCAGTTCCAATCAATTAATATCTGGCCAGGAACCATTGGCAATTTTTTGATTGGACCTTTCGTATTACCGGAACGCTTGAATGGACATCTTTATTTTGGAATTCATCCAGAACGCTTTTCAGGATTTAATAGAGCATTTACTACTTGAAACCCTCCAAAACAAGTACCTCATGCACGATGGAGCACCACCTGATTTCAGCGAAACACATTTTCAGTATCAATTTTCGTTGAATGTACGGGTAGGAATAGTTGGTAACAGACTAATAGGACCTATTAGTCTGTTATCAACTACTCCTTTTCTTTCTTCCCCAGCGGTTACAAACCTATCGCAATTTTCTAGAAAATGAACTGCCAATAGTATTGGAAGACTCTCCATTAGCTCAGCGAAACCAGTTGTTTTTTATGCATGACGGAGCTCCCGCCCATTTTAGTGCCACAGTCAGAGAATATCTAAATGCTGTATAGGGAAGTTCATGGATCGGTAGAGGCGTTGCACTACCTAATCAACCGTGGCCGCCAAGGTCCCCAGATTTAAATGCGTTGGATTTTTATTTCTGTGGCTATTTAAAATCTCTAGTTTACAAAACTTTAGTTGAAAACCAGGAAGATCTTAGAAACTGGATAATAATAGCTTGCGAAAATATTAAAAACGCAATTTGTTTTGTGTTTATTTAAATTTAGATTAACAAATAAGTTAATTATATTAGGAGATAATCCCACCCGAACCATGGCGGATGTCGGGAGAGGGGGGGGGGGAATGTCATGGGGGGTCATCTGCACAAAAAGTGTGATACTACATAATATCATTATCATGAATGAAGGATATGCGATTTACATCTTCTCAAACTTACCATTTTGCATAGAATTAAAAAAAAAATGGACGGGAAATTAAATAATTTATCATACAACATTTCAATGCAAATATTAGAATAGTAGGCAAAACCGAAATCTGGGCGTGATTTCCAAAAACTTTCACCTGCGCTGTTATTTTTGGACCTTCGGCATTCCTGCCAGCCCTGGCTCATGACCCGCCACTGGCGCATTGTGCAACTAATTATCTGGTTTAGTTATAAGAATTTTTTAAATAAAATTATAGTATTATTATAGTTCTTTCTATAGTTTTTTCTATGATTCTTTCAATAAAATACTAAAATGCATATATACTTTTGTTGAATAAATGCAGTTTAGGTTAGTTCAGGTTAGTTGAAAATTCAAAAAGTTCACGTTGATTTTACAGGGGCTATCATAGGTGAGCAGGGACAAGTGTCTCACCTGATTGGCCCTTTATCTGCTGAATATAATTATAAACAGTCTTTCCTCAATTATTTTTCATAAGGAAGCCAAATTTAATTTCAAAAAATATATAGGTTTACAAATTTGACAGTTACGACGCCTTTTTAATTTTTTTTAAATGGCAACCCTCATTAATAACGACACGAGTGAATTGCATTTCGCGATCCGATTTCAAGAACATATGACTTAGTTAACGATATATCACAGTATCAGATAGATACCTAGCCTAGTTTAATATGTTCATATTTAAAGAAAATTGGGAGACTATTTCCTCAAGGAGCCATCATAGGCATTGTTTGGAAAACACATTTTCTATTAATCAAAGTAATAAACTAGTGTTTTATCCCACAGCATTTTATTTCTCGGAAAACATAAAGTCTTCTGTAAACATAAAAACGTGCTATATTCTAAACTAAATAATATTAAATTCATGTCTACGGAATCCGTTAATCGGTAGCTTTGCAATAGGTTTGCCGCTTCAAGAGTATGTAAATGAGGTTCTGTGATATTTTAACCGACAAAGATCAATATCATTTAATGCTTCATTGGTTGGTCAAGAGTGTCCACGTGACCACATGTAAGTGGTGGACCTCCCAAACTAGAGCTAAGACTAAACAAACCAATGTCCTATTAGACTTCAAAGCAAGCAGATGCTCCACGTTGCTAAAACAATAACAGCACGTGTTTTGATCTGACACGTGTGTCAAGCAAAGTGATTTTCTAATGTTACGGTAATTGATATTTTGGGGACGCGTGCCCGGTAACAGAGGTTACTATTCCTTTAAACGTACAGTTAAAGTACCGCGAATTTGGCAGTTAAATAGACTACATTCTTTGTGTTTGGTTAAGGCGTGCACGAAGTTGCACCTCAGTGTTTTGCAGTTCGCGTAAACACGTCAAATATTTCGTTCTATACAGAACATGTCTTTCAAATAACTCTCGTGATATTCAGGCGGCAATGAGGCTGTAACTAATTCAAGTTCTGATTCATTATCTACGGTAAAAACCAATGAAATCCTAACGGTATTTCGGTGCAGTGCTTTAGGGTTGTTAAGATGATATATTCGTGTTCATCAATGTAAACATTGTAATATTGTAAGGATGGTGAAAAGTGGAAGAATAAAAAGAAATAGCAAAATAAGTTTTTAATTTGTCTAGCAATAATAAAACGAGCCAACCTTATACTGTGGGTTATAAAGTGTCTATGTAAGGCCAGAGCGAACCCCTGTCTAAAACAGGCATAATTCCCATACCTACAGGACTAAAGGTATGGATTTATGCTAATTAAGTCCTTAATTTTCCCTATTTTTGTTTAATTATTAGGTGATTTTCATAAATATCACCATATTTGTTTATGTTAAATCGTTAATTTTCTTAAATTATCTGCATAAATCCACCTTACTATTTCTTATAAAAACTATTTTGATTCTAATGGATCAAATAAACTGAACAGTCAATCAAGACAGTAACCCCACAATTATTTTTGAAAAATTTAAATGAGCAGTTAAATGTTTTATTTTTAAATAGGTAAAGTGAGAATAGTTCTATAAGTTGTATAGAGGTTTATATACCTTATGTTTGAGCATATAATATCTTAATATATCATAATCATAAAAGATCTAATTTGTTTGTTGTATAAAAATATCTATTTAATTTTCTTTTATTCTAAATTTATTTTTACTGTACATTGTACATACTGAATTTTTTGAAATTATCTTATCTCAGGGTGTACCATTTAGAACGAGACAGACTGAATATCTAGCTCCACGTTACTTTTTGAAAAAATCGCTCGTATACACTTAATTAGATTTGTCACGGTTTGCTGTTTTTTTTTTACCATTTTCAACACTGCAACTTCAACCCGGTAAGTAGGATGGGGCCGACTCTTAAAATTTCAAATAGAAGAGGAAATCCAGTGATACTTTCTTTAAAAGGGCGTTCAATTCTCTTTCAAATGACATCTCATTCACGAAATTCGGTTACATAGTTTCCGAGATAATTATTTAATCGTGTAATGTCTTCTCTAATCTAATTAGTTTAATAACAGTAAAAGTAATTAATATATTTGATACAAAACCGACGTAACCCTTAACACAGATGATGTGGTTTATTAAAAAAAAAATATATTTGAAGGATGTCAACGTTTCATTAAAAAAGAAATAGCGAAACTTTGGTAAAACACAATATGTATATTTTTTTTTGAGGAGGAGAGAGTTATTTGCAAATTAACTTAAAACCCAATAAAGATATTAAGACGCGGTTTTCACCAAAAGGTAGTTATTTCGATGTTCCTTACTGCTTTACAAAAAGTGGTAAACGGAAAAAAAACCCCCGGAAAAAAAACCCCGGAAAAAATACCCCCGGAAAAAATACCCCCGGAAAAAAAACCCCCCGGAAAAAATACCCCCGGAAAAAAAACCCCCCGGAAAAAATACCCCCGGAAAAAAAACCCATAGGAAAAAAATATAAAAGAAACTCCACAAGCTGTACCAAACGGGTACAGAGAGAACGATACGACTAGCGTCTGGTAAATAATTGGCCGGTGAACTTGAAAAAGGCGAATATGAACAAAAAAGGTGGATTAGATGCCGTGTTAGCGCTGTTTAACCAATATAAGTCTATAATTATTACAATTTTTTTATATCTAGCATATACCGAATTGCAACCAAAAAGGTGGATTAGATGCCGTGTTAGCGCCTGTTTAACCAATAAAGTCTATAATTATTAGTTACAGCATTATGTGCGCATGCGGAAGCCAGGAAGCCAGGAAGCAAGAGTGATATTCCTGTCTGTAGACGCCAGTTTTACGTACCTTCGTATACTCCGCACGCGTGTTCTAAGTTTTTATATCGGGGTTTTTTTTCCGGGGGTATTTTTTCCTATGGGTTTTTTTTCCGGGGGTATTTTTTCCGGGGGGTTTTTTTTCCGGGGGTATTTTTTCCGGGGGTATTTTTTCCGGGGTTTTTTTTCCGGGGGTTTTTTTTCCTAGATTCACAAAAAGTACACTGTGCCATTCAGTTTTTTTTTAAGAAAATTGATAAAATCTTTAACTTTTATAAAAAGCGCCCTCTGGAATACAAAATACGAATTTGCGAGCACCACCAAAATCAATTTTTAAAAAAGCGTGAAATTGTCTATCAAACGGGTCTAAGTTTATTAAAATCGAGTAAAAGCTGTAAAGATACAGTATTTTTAAAGTTAAGGTGTTCACCAACTTTCCCAACCTGATTATCAGAGATACGAAAAAGCAAGTATAAACAAACTGCAGCAAAAATGGATAAGCTATCCATTCACACTATCATAAAGGTAGATATTTGAAGTAATTTGAATTTTTAAATTTATGTCAACAGTTACGTCATCAAGCAACAATCGCACAGCTATAAAATTAGTTTGCTGCATTTTCTCTTTGCCGATTTACTTATAAAATTTTTTTTTTCTGAAAATTCCTGTCCAAGACTTCTTGATATATCTAGATTGAGCCGCTCCTCACCCTTACTGGATCGCCCTATGTATATATATATTAACTTTTCAGCAAGGCAACAAAAAAACTACAACAGACTTTTTCATAGAACTAAATCCTCAAATATTAAAAAATTAGACAATCTTCAAAAAAAAGAAAATGAAACTCTACTCAACACAAAACAAAGTTGGATAAGAAATCTCACTGACATACAAATTCCTCCTGATATCTTAAAATTCTTGTCCTTAGGACCAAAGTTTAGCATTGAGCCTGTTTTGGGCAAAGATATCTCAATAAAAAACATTTTGGCTGATGTAGACTGTATCACCTCATCTATTGTAGACCTACCTTCTAGAAATATCGCAATAGCACGTGCAACTAACATCATCACAAACCACATCAAATCTAACAATAATCATAGTTCCTCTTTCTTTCATAATCTATACATTAGATCAAAAAAATTCCTCAAAGATAATCCTAACATCATATTAACTAACTCGGACAAGGGTAACGTATCGGTCATTATGTATAAACAACAATATTTAGACCTCTCCAATGACATAATTAACAATGACACCTCATATGTCGAATTACGTACTGACCCTACGTCATCTATCCAAACCAAATGCAATAACCTTGTAAAAAAATTACACACAACTAACCAAATAGATTTGAAAACAAAGAAGAAACTAACAAATTATAAAGGTACATCGCCAAAGTTTTATTCTTTACCTAAAATACATAAACCCACTTTGTCAGTAAGACCAATTGTAGCATGTATTAATGCTCCCACAGATTTTTTAGCAAGTTTTGTCACGGAAATTCTCACCAAATCTTATGATTACGAAAATACTTATTACATCAAGGACTCTTTTGAAATTTCCAATACATTTAATAATATGCAACTACCACCTAACTATGTTCTGGCCAGTTTGGATGTGGTTTCCCTTTTTAGTAATGTTTATTTGGACGCTACCCATAGAGCGGTTTATAAAAGTTGGGATCGCATTAGTGCAAACTGTAACATAAACCAAGAAACATTTCTAGAAATCATAACCTTCCTCTTTGATAATACATATTTTTCCTTCAACAAAAAGTATTACAAACAAACTTTTGGCACCCCCATGGGAGCTTCAATGTCACCTATTTTGGCCAATTATGTCATGGACGACCTGTTGGATGTAGTCATCCCTGTCCTTTCCTTCAAGCCACATTTTATAAAAAAATATGTAGATGATATCATCATTGCATTACCACAGGATGGTATAACAGAAATAGTAGATACTCTTAACGACTATGACCCTTACATACAGTTCACAATAGAGACAGAAGATGAATTTCACTCTGTCCCTTTCCTAGATACTAAGTTTATACGTGATGATAACAACAAAATCACCATAGACTGGTACAGGAAACCCTGTAGTTCGGGTAGATTCTTAAACTATTGGTCCTATCACAAACATAGTACAAAAAAGAATTTAGTCAAACAAATGAAAATGAGAGTTTCGAAAATTTCACATCCATCCTTACTCAACAAAAATCTGCATATACTTCTCAAACTTTTCATAGATAACTCTTACCCAAAAAAACTTCTACACAAGATTTTGTTCAATACGTCGTCAGACCACATTAATAATCCTCCTACTGTTGAAGCAAGTATAAATAATAATAACACAGTTGCAACTGGGGCGACACAGCTTTGTAAGTATACCTCATTACCTTTCATTAGGGACATCACCCCGGAACTCTCTAGAATTTTCAATCAAATTGACAACATAAGAATTGCTAACAAATCTGCCCTCACAATAAGATCAATTTACTCAAAAACAAAAGATAAAACTGACTCAAAACAACTATCAGATGTGGTTTACAGTATTCCGTGTGCTGATTGTGATAAAATATACATAGGTCAAACTTCCAGACCGTTATCTGGCAGAATCACTAATCACAGGAGTGACTGTAGACTTCACCCTGAGAGATGTGCACTTGCAGAACATGCCAACAAATTCTCACATAACATAGACTATAACTCAGCTAAAATTTTAACGATTCAATCAAATCAAACGAAAAGACTCTTCCTTGAGATGGCTTTTATCGCACAGGAACCACAGTGCATAAACAAAAGAACAGATATTCAACACCTCAGTGAGATTTACTCATACCTCCTTTTCTTAGACAAAAATAAGAATAATAACTCGGCTCAAAACAATTTAAATATTTCATCTACATAAAATTAAAATTAAATCAAACGATGTCAATAGTTTACTGTATAATTAAATATAAATGACAATCTTGCACACCATGGTGATTGGATTCCACTTTCTTCGTCTTCTACTTTTTTTCCCTCTCTAAATTGTTAATGGCTTGTCTCAAAGAAGTCACATGAAATGACAGACATCAACTGTCAATTTTTTCAAAAATGAAATCTGACGGAGATTCATAACCTGTCTTTATCACGGTGGTTTGCACGTTTTGTCTGTTCATTCGCGCCAAATGACTGACATACCTTTTAAAGTTGGCTAAGCTAACTTAATCAATTAAATAATAAAATTCTTATTAAGTATGTGAATGTAACTAAGTTTTCCAGTTTCATGTTCGTGTTTCGTCTTTATACAATTTTAAAACCTACCTAACTTAAATGAACCTTTGGTTCTGTGTCTTAAACGAGTTTTACTGCTATTTGATGCTCCAATTACGAATTTCTAAGATCCATATGATCACCCTCAACAAAGTGTAAGTAGTTAACACTATATAATTGTATAGCAGCCTCACTGTTACTTTTTTCCTCATTTTGTAGTCTCCCTGAAGATGGAATTGATAATAAATAATTCCGAAAGCTTGGAATAAAACTTTAAAGAGTATCCTTTCATATTGCTGCACACCCCAATATTCTACTGGTTTGTTCTCTAACTAGTCAGCAAAGACTACCCTCTCAAATATATATATATATATGATTAGAGTAGAAAAGTGAAATTACTTACACTATAACAAAGCGGATCCAAAATTTCAATAAAATAATTGCCGCTCGATGATTATTAACTTATAGCCGGTAATATGTTTGCTTTAAACTAAAACTTTAGTGGAACTAAATTTCTTTTTCTGTTTTTTGCCAGTTCACCTTTTTAGTTAAAGCTAACAGTCGGATTATCTCTCAGTTAGGACGGTTAAACCTTCTACACATCAATTTATGATTAGTCTTGATGAAACCTCACCTATTTCTTCATGTGTTTGTTTTGGGTTTTTATTTAAATTTCAAAGTGCCCGGGAAAATGTGTGAGATCTCTCGGATTCAGATAGAACATGAAAAAATAAGATCACAAGTTCCTATAAAATTTTTCCTTACAGGCCCTCCCTACGGAGATATGTGCCCCTGAACGACGCCGCTGAAAATCGGGTTTTCTTGAATAACTTTCAAAGTACTTAATATAATTTAATAAAAATTTAATGTAAAGGGCATTAGTAAGGATCTCTTAAAGTAGTGTCCTTAAAACATATTTAGCTCTGTTAGTTTACCAGAGGCGGACTAAGCTTTACAACTTAATGCTTAAATCTTTAACACCCTGTGTCATAAACACTTTAAAAAAATAAATCTGGGTAGCTTGGACCTTAGACTAAAAAAAAGGTACTCTTGTTTATTGTCGATAAAATAAACCGCTCTCGAGAAAATTAATAATAAACACATAGTTGTAGAAGACCTATGTTCGCAAAAAATGTGCATTTTATTTATTTATCGGCACCAAGAAAACGTATTGTTGTTGCAAACGTCACTATGGTACGAAATAAATAAATAAAGTCTGTGCGTTTTAAGAAGTCCGATATCGGATTAAATCACCAAGGGATGTTATCGCTTTTAAAACAGTAAGTCGGTTAAGTTACAATATCTTCGCACCTTCGCTATACTTGATCACACCGAACATCCCACTGGTTTACTGTATTCTATTACTGTGCGAAATCAGAGGTTTCAAAACAAAATTATCTTAGAATTACGCGTTGAGCATAAATAATAATTAAATAGATAATTAAATTATTTTGCTATTATAATAGTTAAATCTATATAATAATCGCTATTTTCCAAGAACCAATTAAATTCCCTACAAGCAGCTGGAAAAAGGAAGAAATAAAAGAGTGGTTGTCAAAGAAAAACATAAACCATGAAAATTTATATTTAAAAAGTGAACTTTTAAGCAAGTGTAAAGAGCAGTCATTTAAAAAAAAGTATGTTGTTGACGAATTAGCCCTCAAATATGGACATCAAGTTTTGAGATTGCCGCCCTACCATTGTCATTACAACGCAATTGAATTGGTATGGGGTATTAGCAAGAACTATTATGACAAACATGCCTGTAAAAATATCGGTAAGCCTAGCGTTATAAAGTTATGGGAGGAGGCGCTTAGCCAAGCGGGCAAAGAAGAATGGCGGAAATGCATTGAACACACAGATGATAGTATATTAAAGTACATGTTTTATAAAGCATCATCTTATAGCACGCGTCCATGTTAAAAAACGAGCCGCTTGCGGCGAGTTTTTTAACGGGACAAGTGCTCTAACTGCTTTATAAAACACGTACTTTATACTATTTTTTCTATTTTGTATTTTTTTCAATAAGAAAATACATATTTAAAAAGAAAATCAACCCTTCAAATTTTGTAAATTTGTGTGTCTAAATTCTATGTTGGTAATACTCTAAATTTCTTTTTATCATAGTAGCCTTGACAATAAATAATATTTTCTTTGTGTCATTGTCACGAAATTTGTGATTTAATATTTCATAGAGTTGTTCATAATTATAATTAAAAAAATATGGAGCATGATAATCTAAGTTTAACTCCCCCTGAGTTAAGGGATATTGCTAATAAAACGATAAATCAACTTTTACCAGAGAAATCCCGAAAACTTTCTTTTCTCATGGATAACAATAACAGGAAACGTCAGACGTCAACAGAATAAAACATTTAAATATAACCAATGCCAACTTTTAAAAAATAAAATTCGGAGTTCGAAATGGATATATTTCGAACTCGCTAGCGCGTTCGAAATATCTATTTTTCGAGACAAAATTAGAAAAAATTATTTTTGAATCTTATGAGACAGAACAGGTTATAGACGAAGTAAGACCGTTAATTATTACGAATGATGATGATGATGACGATGATGTTGATTCTGATGAGTCTGAAAGCATGGGTGAAATTTCAAATGCAGAGGAAGACTACTTTTAGTAGTACCTATCTACAAGTAGGTACGTTCTGTCGCAAGACTACAAAATCGGTTCTTTTTAGAACCAAAACTTTATAAAAAAGAATTCGTAAAACTAATTTGTCTGAATACTACAAAAGCTAAAAAATTATTATTTTTCTTTACCTAACTAAAACTAATTTTTTTAAATTTTCTATTTACTTTAAATTATTTTATTTAGAAAATGTAATTCATCAACATTCAAAATTACCTTCAATATAATTTATTGTTTGAGAGCCACCGACATAATGCTCAAGAGGTTTTATGGCTTAGCGGACTTCTTAAAACGCACAGACTTTATCTAGCATTTTAGAACTTGTCATCTTTCGCATCGCTGACACATTGATCTTTTACTTCGATATTAATTTACTGATTTTTGGATTTCGTGGTGAATTTAATTGTGAATTACTTCGAACTATGGAATACTCGTATATTGAGTATGCAAATATGCATCTGATGTATGGTCTTGCGTCTTGCAATGCTTTAGAAGCCGGAAGGTTATACCACAAAAGATTTCCTAATCGTTCTATGCCAAACCAGAAGATATTTCAATGAGTTGACCAACGTCTAAGAGAGAATGGTGGGCGATTCCAGTTAATAAGGTAATACATATTATTAACTTTCTTCATAATTTTAAGAAAGTTTGGAAAAAATAGTACTGATGCTGGTCTGAGAAGAACCGTACGTACGCCGCAATTAGAGGAAAATATTTTAAATGCTGTAGATGACACTTCATCAACGAAAAGTCGAAAATTATCAGCACAGTTTAATACATCGAAAACAATAGTACATGAAGTTCTTCAAGAACAGTTGTTATATCCATATCATTTGCAAAAAGTACATAACTGATTCCTGAACATTTTCCTCGTAGAATGCAGTTTACAAGCTGGCTATCGGATCAGCAACGAATTAATGTAAACTTTATTAGCATTATTCTTTTCACGGATGACGCAAGGTTTACCAAAAATGGTATCACCAATTTACATAACACACATGTATGGGCTAGTGAAAATTCTCATGCCACTATTATTTCGCATCACTAAAATCAGTTCCAATCAATTAATATCTGGGCAGAAATCATTGGTAATTCTTTGCTTGGGTCATTCGTATTACCGGAACGCTTGAATGGACATCTTTATTTGGCGTTCATCCAGAACGCTTTTCAGGATTCCGCCCAAATATGTTTCTCATGCACGATGAAGCACCACCTCATTTTAGCGTTGGTGTGCGGGAGCACCTGAATAAGGTCTATCCAAACCGTTGAATAGGTAGAAGAGGACCTATTGCCTGGCCTCCTCGATCTCCCGACCTAACGCCGATGAGGACACCTGAAAACTTGGTGTATTCCACTCCGGTCGGCGCTAGGGAGGAACTTCTACAGAGAATCACGTTTCATTTAGATGTGATAAGGACCAAGGCTGGGTTATTGTGGCGGGTACAGCAGTCCTCAATTCATCGTGCCCGCGAGTGTATCAAACTTCACGGAGCCCATGTTGAACCCTCTAAGTTCGTTAAGGTGCCCCCTATTACATCACTGCGTTTTTTTCAATTTTTGTATTTTTTCGGATTAACCAACTTAAAATGAAACTTTTCTGTTTGAACGACTTTCGTTTCGCACTTTGTTGTCGAGAAGCAAAATAGAAATCATGGTCCTTTTTATTAAAAATTACCCATGAGTTCGTTTATTATTCTTTTCTCAAAAATGGTTCATTTTATCGACAATAAACAAGAGTAACTTTTTTTTTCCACTACTAACCTATAACATCGCCATTATTGACCGATTATTAACGTTAGAAATTGTCTTTCTCTACCTTGGTCAATAATAAGGCATTGAAATCCATTATTGACCGGTCTTCAAGAATCTATTTGAACGCAGGTAACTTGATTTTTTGATTCTACAACATGAATTCATAAACATGAATAACCTGAAAGGTAATTTCTTGTGGTTAGGCAACCAGATAATTATCAATACATATTAGATTATTAGAGATGCTTGATATTGTAAAATATCGATAAAATCAACCTTTTTTCTGCTTCCATCCTTAATTCTGGAGGTGTACATATAATAATATCACTAACATTTTCTTCGCTCATTTTTTAAAAAATTGGAAAACTCGTGGAATCTGATGACATAAATGAACAAAAATTGAAATTAACAAAGCCACCTGACAAAACAACAAAATATTTTGCCAATTCCAAAGCGCAGGTAACTTGATTAAAAAATATACTTATACCTACCTATAATTTTTTATAATTATTAATACTATAAAGATAAATGTCTTACCTATAAAAGTTTGTGGTAGTGGAAAAATATTATATTAACCACGGTTTAGACAGCTTATAGCCCTCGCGCAATAATGATGGCTGTCTAAACCTTGGTTAATAATATACTATTTAGTATAAGGTGCAAGCTACCTAGATTTATTATTTTTAAGTCTTTATCACACAGGGTGTTACAAATTTAAGCATTAACTTGTAAAGCTTAGTCCGCCCCTGGTAAATTAAAAAAGCTAAATATGATTCAAGTACACTGTTTAAAAAGGTCCTTACTAGTGTGCATCACATAAAATTTGTATTAAATTATATTAAGTACTTTGAGAGTTATTCAAGAAAAACCGATTTCCAGCGGCGTCCTTCAGAAGTACATAATATCTCCGTAGGGAAGGCCTGGAAGAAAAAAATGTATAGGAACTTGTTATCTTATTTCTTCATGTTCTATCTGAATCCGAGAGATTTCCCACATTTTCCCGAACACCCGGAATATGTAAGTAAAGTCGATAAAACAAAGCATTGGAATTTCCACATAAATGGTCTTTGTTAGGTAAATAAACAAATCAACCTACATACCTGAAAGCTTTCATTTTGGTAAAAACTCGAAGTTTAGGTAAGCTACAAAATTTAAACCCAACCTATAATAACTGCCGTTAGTGTATTACATATAATTTTCTACAAACTTTTGACTCCGTCCCTGAACACTTTCCAGCTTCAGCAATGTTTAATTTAGGCATGGCGGCGCATCTCCTTTCAGCAAACCGATGTTGACTCCGTCCCGTTCTTCCGTTATAATAAGATTTATGCTCGGCGGGCGTTCAATACTCTGCAATCCGAATCGTCTGTTTGGAATCCTTAGACACGTCATCAGCGAGCCTGGACGGCTATAGGAAAGGCGTAAGTGCTCTTCTGCAGGATCACGAAATGCCTGTAAAAGATATGAAAGTTGTCGACGACATTCTCCTTATTTGTTCAGTTCAGTAAATATGTCGTGTGTGTGCTTTTTCTTTGGATTCCTCTTTAAGTATTTATACACGAGATGAAAGACCGTTCTTGTTTTATCATGTATGCACAGTGGTGGAATTTTTAATGTTCCTTTCATTTTTATTACTAAATAAATTTTAAAGGTCTAAATAGACCAGTAAATATAAAACAAATAACTGACAGGGTTTTACTAAAGATTATTTATGAAAATATTATTCATTCTGGTGTTTGCATGAACTTGCATTCAGCCCTATGATCAAACACACAAGCTATACTTTTTCCAAAGTCAGTTTTTCACTTACGAAAACTTTGTAGAACTGGCAACACCCTAGCGATAGATCGTCGAAGCTTACCCACAATTTAAAGTGCGAAATCAGACTCCCAGTCAGAAAATGAATAGAGCATCATATAAATAAAAATTTATATGCTGTAGACAAAAACAGAAAATAGTTAAAGGCTCGCCAATTGGGTGATCCCTTATCAGCTTTAAAATCAGTTGATGCTTCAGGTATGCGATATTGAAAATGGGACAGTGGCGTGGCTGGTTGAAACTGTGTGGTTTTAGAGAAGTAAGTTTTTACTTGTTACCTATATTTTATTATATCAGTATGACTTTTTGGCGACAATTTGAAACAGAAAGTCAAGGTGAATTATCGCAGGAATATAATGAGTCGATGCCAGAGTCGGTCATCGAAAGCGAAATAAGTCCAAAATTAAGAAACAAAGATTAACATGGTTAATGTCAACGCATTATTTTAAATATGTACGCGTGTTTAAAAAAGAGAATCCGGGAAATACTGAAAATACGCGTTGTACAAGAATTTACTTGTAATGAATTAACATAACTTGGGTTATATAAGAATTTATAACGTTAATAATTTGGGGACTGTAGCCGGTCATTCCATTAAGCGTACACCAATAAATCAAAAATTCAAAACGGCTGACAATAATACTACAAGGGATTTTATTCTGCGAACTATTTAGTTTTTACGAGGATAATATAGTGCCAATTTTAGAACTGGTTCGTGATAAATTGCGAGGTTACAACAACATTGCGAGATGTTTTGTTAAAATGTGGCTTAAACATAAAAAAACAAGAGGACTATTTGCGCAAAATAAAGGAGTACTATGAATTCGATAAAAGTATAATTTATTTAAATGAAACTTGGTTTCATACTTATCATATTGTTAAGTATGGTTGGGTAGACAGTACAAATTGTACTTTTGGTACAACGTGTTCGAGAGGAAAACGCGTTATCTTGCCGGAAGTAAAGATGGCTTTGTACCTAATGTGTTGCTCTTGTCACTCTTGTCAGCAAAGAATATCACTCAATAATCAACATCCAACTTTAAGCGCAGTTGTCCTTGATAATATTCGGCAGGTAATAACGATATTAATAGCGATGTATGGAAAAATTGCGTAACTCATGTTATAAAAATAAAAAATGGATATTCTGTTTCACCACCTATAGCGCCAGTGCCGCCAGTAGTAATCTAACCTGGAAATGATTCTACTTCTGAAAGTTCTGACGATTCCAATTTAAATTAATTATGTTCGTTTGACACGTACCTTAAAAATTTGTTATATTACAGAACGTTTACTGTGATTCTGCTGATGCGATCAATTTGTTATTAAAATATATATAGTGAATTCTAACTACTTACTGTATATTCCAACTAACATAGTACCCGCCCCTTTCTTGGCAAGGAAAACTGATAGCACCTCCTCGCGGTCCTGGCTGGACAAAGACAATTTTTTAAATTATTTTCGGCAAAATAAGCATTTTTCTTACCGAAAGACCATTCCAAAAATATTAAATGCATGTGTTCCTTGCAAGCGATGTCACGGGTACAAACCTCTTATCGATATTAACTATATTTTTAAATTGTTTTTGGCAAAATTACCATTTTTCTTTACAGACAGACCATTTTAAGGATATTCTCTACAAGCGAAGTCACGGGTATGTTTCATTCCACAATTATTCGTTGATTTCTCGACCGCAATAAAATTTAAATGACAACCCTCAGTCGTAATCCCAACCATAAATAAGTTACTTGACAAATACCTATTGTGTAGGCACCGGGCCTTTTAAAAGGGTACAGGTCCTGATAACCTACTAATTTCAATAGTTTAGGTTAGCTATTTTCAACAAAACAACAAATATAAAATAATAGGTAAATATCTTTATTTTAATCATGTAATGAAATAGCTATTAATATTTATACAAAAATACTAATCTACAATATTATAATAATACAATATTTAACTTAACCTACTCTATATTTAGCTCTGTTTCACTATCACTATCGTCACTATATTAGTTTAGGCATAGATGATATTATAATATTGTAGATAAACGATATCCCTCTGATCTTGTGTACTCTGAGGTTAATGTTTTGACTGTTAGACAGCTATATATAAAAAATACTTTAAGGTTTATGATGACCAGTAATAAATATAAAATTGCTCTTCCGCACGATCTGAACACACGGACTGCTGCCAGATATTGTGTATCTGTAGCAAATACTAATTACTTTTCTACACAAAGGCATATTTCTTTCTCTGGTCGAAAATTATATAACATGCTTCCAACTAAATATAAAAATACTTCCTATCAATTATTTAAAAAATATGTAGATTTATGGATACTTGAAAAGTATAATGAAATAAAAGAAGTTATGTACTGGTTCAAGTAGTCGCCCAGTTGAAATATTTTTGTTTATGGTTTTGTGTGTTTATTTACTCTTTATCAACTTGAATTTGCGTTCTTCGTTTTAATTTATTTTTTGTTTATTAGTCATTACAAATATTATTATATATTTTTTTATTAATATATTACACCTATTTTACCACTACACGGCATTATATTAATCATTACTTCCACGCTCGTTTCCACGTATAAATATTAATTTATTTATAATAATATATATATATATTTTTAATGCTGTGATTTTTGGGGAAAATTTTATTGATAGTATTAATTTATTATTAATAGTATTTATATATATTTTTGGTTATTATTTAAAATAGAATGTAAGTCTAAGATAGTTTTGTAAACGCGTAAACTTTGTAATATGTATTGTGACAACACCCACTCAGACACAAATTCTAAGCAATTTAATTTTCCTGCATAGTATTGCCAATATTTTATTAAAAAGTACATATGCATGTGTATTACGAATAATATATTATTGTTTTTTAAGAATATTCTAAACTAGAATACCATATAGAATTGTAAATTATAGGCAATAAAAAAAATTTCAAATTTCAAAAATTAGTATTTTTGTATAAATATTAATACCTATTTAATAACATGATTAAAATAAAGATACTTACCTATTATTTTATATTTGTTGTTTTGTTGAAAATAGCTAACCTAAACTATTGAAATTAGTAGGTAATCAGGACCTGTACCTTTTCAAAAGGCACTTATTTATGGCTGGGTTTAAATTTTATTGCGGTCAGGAAATTAACGAATTATTGTGGAATGGAGCATACAAACCTTTTATTGATATAAACTATAATGAACAAGCTATAATATATACTATTTAATCATATTAAAAATTGACAGCAATCCGCATTTTAATTATTTGGTAGAAGCGACGCCTATGGGTAAGTTTGGAACAACTATAACTCTAGATGCTAACAAAATTAACTGCTTTTCAACCATAGTGAAAAATTAACAAGTATGCTCTTTTCGGTTGTTGTCATGGAAACGGTAAGTTCATCATAGGACTGATTTTCTGTTGCGTAAAGCTGGATTTATAAACTCGAAAAGTTGGCGAGGTTGAAGTTATGATCAAGTTTGTGAGGTTAGATATTCCGAATTCCGAGCATAAAAATTGGTCATCTCGAACTACCCGGGAAGTTTTCGAACCTTACATGAGCTTTACATAAACAACATGAACGAGTGTATAAATAGAACTGAGTGTTCCCTTTAGTTTAAATTGAACTCCTATTTCCAACACCAACTGTACCTCAACCTCGCCAACTTTTCGAGTTTATAAATCCAGCTTAATTCTTCATCTAACTCTCGTTCTCCTATGTGGGACTCACACGTTGACCGAAGGAAACAAAAAGCCCTGGTATTCTACAGAGACGGAAAATGCAAACGCTGCGCTTTTGGAGCAAGCACAAAATAATTTCCACTAAAATGGGCATAAATATCGCTAATAATTGAACGCAATTTCAGACTGGACACAAGGACTAACCTAAAGCAAGCGACCAACCGTGGTCTACTTTACTAACCTTAAAACTTAAAGTTCTGTCCTCCAAAGGAGCAAATCTTTGTCAAACTCTAGTTTCGATGTGGCGCCACTCCAAACCGCTCAGGACCAACTAAATAACGCTGTAAGCTCAGAAAATACTTCGCGGCTGCAAAATCAATGGGCAAAACTGCAAAAATCGTAAACAACGTCATTTCTCTTTATATTTAGATCGTTCCTTTAGATGAATGTGAGTCAGTGTTTGAGAACATTAATTGAAACCATAATGATACCTTACCCCAGGGGGGTGTCACTAAAATAGGAGAGTAGGGCAACAAGCAATTTATGGGCAGTTCATGTCAGGGGGGCGGGAGGATTTGACATATCTGCTAGTAACTTTTGGTTTTCTTATTTTAAGTTAAGATTTCATTAATAATCTTCGCTAATCGAATATTTTTAATAAGTTTTAATGATTTAATTGGATTTGTTATTAATTTAAGTTCATACTATCATCATTTTCGGTTAAAATCTTACAAAAACATTTAAAAGCTAGTGTTTTTTTTTTGCAACACTGATTTATTTTATGACGATGCATGACAGTTTACTTCTCGTCTGGTCTTCTGACGCGTTTGTGATTTTTTCCACGACTTTTTTCTTTATAAAATGGGTTTAATTTAATCTTGGAATGAACTAGTGGGGCTTTTTGGTAAGTTTATAGTGATATCTAAGTCCTTAGTTTATTTTTTCATGAGCAAGTAAGTTCCTTCTTGGGATATTTTTTAGCTGAAACTTCGCTGTCGACCATGCTTTGGGATTGATGATTTTTGGAAGTATATTTATTGTAAGTATTATACTAAAGTAAGGTGATAAGTATAGTTTTAGATTCACAACTTTCTAATAATGATCTTTTGAAGTGTGTCTGGGTAAAAATGTTAATAATTAGTTCCTTCCTTATTTTTCAAAACTAGTGAATCACTTCTGTTTACCCACCTTCCTTGCAGTTAAATTATGAATATTTTTACATATACCTACACCATCCCTTATGTTTAACAGCTTGTAGTAATCTTTATTTTTCTGTAGCTTGTAGTTACTAATAACTGTCTGTGAATGTATTAATATACTGATATCACTTGCATAATATAGTCGGCCACTAACTGAAATAAATACTTATAGGTATGTATCTCACTTAAGTACTTACTGCATTGCCTTCTATAAAATACAAGTTTAGAAAATGTTTTTGGTATAAATACTATTAAATTAGTCTGTGTCTAGGTACAGGACAAACATTTTGTTTGTAGTTAAACATTGAATATATGTATACCGTTATTGATAATCTTTAGTCTACTTATGTTTAGGTTAGTTCGGTTTATTTTCAAAAATACAGTTTAGCCTGAGATGAACTGGAGAATGAAGTTAACTATAACCTATAAACCTGGGCATTAAGGAGTTAATAAAAAAATGACAATTAATAAATTAAAATCCAATATAGGAAGAATAACATAGGTATTATATTTTTTCCATGGATTTGTTTGCAAATTTAGTGATAGGTATGAAGAGTATTACTGGAATATGTTTCTTTAATTGGGTTTTACTTGTTTTCGTACAGTATGGGGTTATACAGTAGAATTGAGTAGAATATACAGTGTCCTCGAATGCAGTCCTTGAGAGTGTAAGCTTTTACATGTGTCTCCGGGAGCGTATACAGCTGATACCAGCATTACTACATTGCATCTGCTATGCAATTTAACTGGCCAATGTTTCTCTCCTCACTCTAATTGGGCAAAATATAAAAGTTTTCGTACCTATTGTACCTTATATCCTAATTGAAAAGGATTTTTTTTTCTGTTTCAGTCTAACCACACTCCTAGGCTTCCTTAGCTGTAATAATCAGGTCTATGGTAATAATTATCAGTGAGAAAATCTAATTCCTTCAAAATATCATGACTTTAGTGTTGTATATTGTATTCTTAAATCATATGTAGGTATCTTTTTAATTTAAATATTCTAAATAAATATATTTTGATCATATTTTCTTTTATTATGATAATTCACTAGACATTGTTTTATAATTAAAAAAAACAGTAATAAAAACAATTAATGTGTAATAAATTTTAAGGTTTTGATTCAATTTGGTTGTAACATTACTATATAATTGTATTCCAGAAGATATATTTTTAAATTGGTTAGAAATCATCACAAGCTGCTCACATTTACTTATAAGGCGAGCAGCTTGTGTATTCCTGCCAAACATATATCTTTTGAAATCCAACTGTAATGTTACAGTCAAATCGAATCAAAACTAAAATTTATTTTAAAATTTCTAATATATTTTCAAATATTCCCGCGCATTTCTTCAGTCGGTATGTCAGATTTCTATAATGCCGGTAATGCCATCATGACATCGGTAAAATATAATTCTATTTTGCCGGTGGGTTAGCCATGCAGTTGGTTCATAGATGGCCCATGTTTCGAAACTTTAACATTGTTGTAACATTTCTCTAACCTTTATTGTTCTGTGCCTTACCCCAGCAACCAATAGTAAAAGCTAAAAACAAACCCTCTAACCCTACACAGGATAGGGATACACAGCGCCACAATCAACATGTAGCCTCCTGCACCAAAGCATACAAAGTCTACGGAATAAAACAACAGACATTGACATATTTATCTCAGAACTTTTAGACAACTAATATACAGGGACGCGGCAAGTATTTTCGGCGCCGTCGTTCGAAATAATGATAGTCGCCGTTAACCAATATTATGTTATTGAGCTAAATTTACCACCCTTCTCTCATAGTTGATCGTTGAAATTTTTGAAGAAAACTCTATACTTTTTAGTACTAATGTCTATATTTATTTGTGACAAACAGAAAGTACACAAAAAATATTAATAGAATACGAAACAACAGTAACAAAACAAAAACAGTATCAAAGTTACAAAACATTAATTGAAAATATTAAAAAAAAATGAAGAAATAAAATAGCGATTGTTTTGAAACAGATTATACATGATCATGATAGGTACATGATGGAGAGGTCTTACAAAAATTGGACTTTCCTAGCTTTACTTTTTGCAAATTCATTCACAAGATTTTCCATTTTAAGTTGCTTTAAAAAGTCAGACTCTATGGAAATGATAGCAAGATTTTCTAACCACTCTTGGCCCATTCTAGATCGTAAATAATTTTTAATCAACTTTAATTTAGACAATGACCTTTCGGCTGTAGCTACAGAAACTGGAATGGTTGATAATATGCGCAATGCAATCGTATGTTTGGAAATAAGTGGGTTAGGATATTTATTGCAATGTAATTAAGTGTTTCTACTACAGATGTCGTGTTTTTGTCGCCATTTTGCAGAAATTGTAATTCGCGTAAAAGTTCTGATCCGTCTATATCCTTCTCGTCTCGATCTTTGTCAGTTAAGGTTTCTTCCAGTTTTTTATAAAAATTAAATTGATCTTAGTCAGAATATTTGCCGAAATCCTCAACATTCCACAAAAAATTAAAAACATCAGAATAACACGATAATAGTTTAAATCTTCCATGTATGGATAAAAGAGTAATGTCTAGCATTCCGAAAAAGCAATTTACTTTGAATTTTATTTCTTGATTTGCAATCGGCTGGTCGTCACCTTCGTAAGAAAATTGTTTTTTAATCTTTCGTGGCCTTAAAATTTCTGCGGATATAAATTTTGCATCAACTTCTAAGCGAGAAGCTAGTTCTTTGGCATCTACTAATAGGTCACTGAAGCCTTTGTCAGATCGATATTGTTTTACAAATTCATTGAGGTTATTTAAACTTTCGCAAGCCTGGGATGGGAAATATTAAATGTTTTTGATTGCAGAATTTGAGTAACAACATCCACTTTATTTAGAATCTTGTACCACAAGACTACCATAAACACAAACTCATACTTTTTAAATAGAAATAAAGGTCTGTCTTTACCACCAAATAACTTTATTTGCCCCTCTAGGGTAGAAAACAAGGGTTATAAAAATACATAAAATGACGATGAATTAAATTAAATTTCTTAATGCATGTGTTGTACTAGTTTCGACTTTAGAGAAAGTCATCCTCAGCAACTAACCATTTAAGAGATTTTTATATGAAAAGAAGTTAAAACAGTTGGGGGAGCAGAGAGGTGATTCAATAATACAATACAATATAATGCAGATTATGCAACCTTTGGAATCGACAGGAGTTTAGTATAAGAACGATGTATCTCCATGTGAAGGTAGGGGTTGATTTATACGCAAGTAGAATTAAGGACCTTAATCATAGTCGAGTGATTTAAGCAATGTTGAAGTCAAAACGTGTTGAAAAAGAAGAATTGTAACATATCAATTCATTCTCTTTTTAGTGAAACTAAATTAGCGAGGGGACATGCTTAATGTTATGGGGGATTGAATATTTGTTAATGAAATTAAATGAACTTATTATTCTAAAAAAGGGGGTTGTCAAAATGAGACTATGTCATTTCAAATAAAATGGGAATTCATCAAGTGGTCACTATTCACTTGTTAAAAATAAAATAAAAATAAAATAAAATTAAAAATTATTAGGACATTAGATTGTTGACTTTTTGTTTTTCATTTTGTCGATTCCAAAGGTTGCATAATCTGCATTATATTGTATTGTATTATTGAATCACCTCTCTGCTCCCCCAACTGTTTTAACTTCTTTTCATATAAAAATCTTTTAAATGGTTAGTTGCTGAGGATGACTTTCTCTAAAGTCGAAACTAGTACAACACTTGCATTAAGAAATTTAATTTAATTCATCGTCATTTTATGTATTTTTATAACCCTTGTTTTCTACCCTAGAGGGGCAAATAAAGTTATTTGGTGGTAAAGACAGACCTTTATTTCTATTTACAATCTCGCCACAGAATATGGACTACTTCTTAAATCATACTTTTTAATTTTTTTACCTATGGAGGTAGCTAGATGTTTTGTAGTATTGTCAAAATTATTTCCGGATAAAATTTCATAAAGAGCATCGTAAATTTCACCCAACTGAAATCTTAGAGGGGTTATTGCATCAATTCTGCTAGACCATCTAGTATCTGACAAAGGCTTTAATGTCAGACTTAAAATGTTACTTTTCAAAACAGACCACCGATTGGTTGAGGCAGAAAAAATATTATATAATTCTTGAACAGTTGAAAAAAAAATTATACTAGGAATATTGGATTTCACAGCATCATTTATGACATGGTTCAAACTGTGGTTACAAGAAGGTACAAACAGTGCTCATGGATAAATAATGTCTAAAATTTTTTTTTTGTACCCATTGATATTTACCCTTCATATTTGAACCATTATCATAACCTTGGCCGCGCATATTACAAATGTCTAAACCATAATTATCCAAAGTTTTTAGTAAAAAGTTGGTTAAACCTTCACCTGTTATATCACTTATAAGACGAAATGTTAAAAAACGTTCTTCGACACTACATTCATTGTTTTTTAAATTAACGTATCTTAAGCAAACAGAAATCTGCTCCTGGCGGCTCACATCAGGAGTACAATCAAGTAATATAGAAAAATACTTTGCTTCTTTAACTTCATTTAAAATATTATTTCTTATATTGTCACCTATTAATTTAATGGTTTCGTTTTGAATTTTATCTCCAAGGTAAAGTGGAATATTTTTTTAAGATCTATTATTATGTGCAGACATGACTGGATCAAATTTTGCTATCATTTTTATAAATTTTAAAAAATTTCCATTATTTCTTTAAAATAATTTGTTACTAGGACCACAAAAAGTCAAGTTTTGTTCAGCCAAAAATAGTATACATTATTCTTTCAATGACACTGCGCCAATGTTTAGTTTCATTTTTTAATAAATTTTGCATTTCCGAATCAACGGTTCGATTAGTTTTTAATATTTCTAGGAAATCTGACCAGATACGTAAATTTTGAAAATGAGATTTACTCTTTTCGTGGATTTTCAAATGTTCGCTTAAATGATGCCAATCAATGTCAATGGATTGTTGGGGTTGTGCTTATTGAATATTTTACAGCAAAAGCGGAAAACTGTATTTTTTTCAACAGAATATAGCAACCAATGACGCTGAACCTTTTCACCATTTAAAAAAATTCGAGTAAAATATATATCGAAAATCTTACGTCCACTTTTGTCTTTAGGATACATAGTTTTATTTTGATAATGCATTGAACCTTTTTCGACAAGTTCTTGCACCTGGATTGGAGACAATACACTCGCACTCGGCCAAAGACCTGGATCGTTAGAAAGGGGCGCTTCTTCTTCTTCGGATAATTCGTCTTGTTTACTCGAACATGATGGTACCTACACTGACTGAAACGTATCAGGATCTAATTCTTTTGGATCTTCATCCTCATTAGCTTGCTTTTCTAATTCTGATGGCAAGTTTGATTTTGTTGAATGTAGAAAATGACTGTTATCAGAAGTAGTGTCTTGTGTGGTCTTTCGAGAAAAGTTACTAATTTTGAAATTGGTATTTTTCAAGTCTTCCTTCCGTTTTCGCTTGTTAAGCAAGTTTTGGTAATCAGACAAATTCTTTTTTTCTTCTCTGGCCATCTAAATAAAATAAATAAAAAATATTAAACTCTAAGCCTTATTTGTGTCATAAACAAAAGTTATTAAAAAGAAAAACAAAGGCACTCTATACGTCTTATGCGCTTATCAAGACAAGAATGAATCAGAGATAAAAGTAATTTTGATAATGGCTTGTCTGATCATAATGCCCTCATAATTATAATGGCAGAGGCTATTCAGAATCCCATGCCTATTTATCAGGAAGAAGAGACATAAAATTTCATTTTATATACATTTTTTATTAAAGAAATGTCTCTTCTTCCTGAGATTCTGAAGAGCCTCTGCCATTATAATTATGAGGGCATTATGATCAGACAAGCCATTATCAAAATTACTTTTATCTATGATTGAGGTGTCAAGTGGCGAGCTAACCAAAATATTGTCAAGGATATTTTGAGAATGTGTTGTGATCCTCGTAGCAACCGTAAACAATATGTCTAAGTTAAATGAGTTTAGTAGGTTACTGAATTCTCTGTCTGATTCATTTTTTATGAATTGGGAAATATTTAAGTCACCACACATGATATTATGATGTTCTTTAAACCAGTTTGAGATATTAGAAAGTTATCTTGAAACAGCTTGGGTAAAGCCATGGTATGAATAATGTATTAGTACTATAAGGCGCATAAATATAGTAAAGCCGAGATGTCCTTGTCTCGTCTCAGGATAATTTCGTCCAGAGCGGTACAGTCGGCACGTAAATACCTTGACTTCAATCTGTAGAATTTCATTAATAAAATTGTTAAACATAATGAAATAAATGTTTCACTAAATATAGAGATTAGTTTACTTTTACAATCCTAATATATAAATTCTCAATAAAACAAGAACTTTAATATTTATTTACAAATTGCTGCTGTCAAATGTGACGGAAAGCGAATAACCTTATTTTTTCCTGTCGTGTTAAATCGTGCTGAATTGCTTTTTTTGATTTTTTTGGGCATGCGCTCTGGACGAAATTACCCTGAGACGAGACAAGGACATCTAGGCTTCACTATATTTATGCGCCACATAGTACTAATACATAATTCATACCATGATTTTACCCAAAGTGTCCCAAGATAAACAGATCGTTGAATACGAAAACATGATGCAATTATTACCAAAATATAAAGTTTTAGGCTTTCTAAACTAAGAAATATTCGGAAAGTTATCTCACAAACACAGTAAACTATACACAATCAAAAAAATACTTAATTGGATGAAAATTTACTTTATACTGATGTAAATCACTGTCCCACATGTAGTGTATTAAAGCAAGTTTCAGTTTAAATCAATTATCATAATAATAATAATCCTCGAAACACCAAGCGGAGTAATATTCTTCCAGCCATTTAATTTTGTTTGGCAAGATAATCTTCAAATGATTAAATCGGTAATAAAGCAAAATTGCCAGCGAAATATTTAAGGGTGACAATATCAGATGTTTGGGGGTGACAATGCGAGCCTTCAGCAATATTGTACCATTTAGTCTGCTCGTTATAACGTAATGAATGGGGAGTGATAAGTGTGCATATCGCGCGTTACTATCTTTTGTTCTTATACAGGGTGGATGAAAAGCATCGGACTAACACTAACTTCGATGAATAATTGGAACAAATATTAATTGAAAAAATCGAAATTTATATTTTTTTTTAATTTTCAACACATTATAAAATATATTTTAAACTTGAAAATTCTGAATTTACATCGTTAGACTGGATACTTTGATGTCAATACCTTTATTTGTTATTGTTGTATCTATAGTTGTTAGATCACTGGTCACGTTCACGGCAAAGCCCATTTAAATAATCGTTAAATGGCGCGAAGTAATAAATGCTCACTAAATATGCAAAACGCATACCGGGGTATCAAGAACAATTTAAAGACCTTCCCTTAAGATCTTTTGTGAATTCAAATAATGAGCATTCTATAGGTAGGTCCACCCTGAATTTATCGCAAGCTATTGTTATATTTGAAGATTTTCCATTGTTATTGGGGAAATTCCTTAGCCAGGAGCGTGCATTGGGGAAGTTTTTAAATTAAAAATCGTAAACATGCCTATTCTCCTAAAATTGTATTATATTATATTCGTAGGTATTTATACCATATGAAAACATTTAAAAAATCGTATTAACTAATAAATAACAATGGGTGGTACTGCTTGGTACTATCTTACATAATATAAATACAAAAATAAGATATAATATAGAATCTTAGAAACAAAGCATTTTCAAAAATCGAATAATACTTTGTCGTTATGGCTTAATCATAGTCCGATTCGGAAGATGAACTTTAATTAACATCGTTTATAATAAGCGGTTTAACCCTTTCTTCGATTATTATATCTACTGGCCACATTTTGGCTTCTTCTGCTATCACATGATCGATACACTTTTTCCACTTTTCCGCACTGATTTTACCCAGAGCTTCATTAAAGCCTCTTTTTAAATCCACAATTTTATAAGTCGTGTTTTTCTGGCGACATTTGTCTTGATTTGATTTATTCTATCGGGTTTAATTCCCAGTGGTAAGGAGGGAGCACAGATATCCTCGTAACTTTGCCATTTCATCGACTACATATTTTTTAAATGCATTTTTATGTAAATTGGCTAGTACCAATAGTTCTTTTTTTTAAGGAATCTAATGGAAATTCTATTTGTCTTAAACTTAGCCATTCTGCTATTTTACTTTTTTGCCACGCACTTGTCGGTAATTTTGCCGTCAGCCTAGCGTGCATTATCCAATAGAATTATTGCGTCTCTTGGTATGAGATCCAACATTTGCTCGAACCATTCTTCAAAGACATCGGCATTCATATCTTCATGATAGTCTCCTGTATTTTTAGATTGGAACATCAGTAGACCACCTTAAGCGAAGCCTTCAGAACTTCCAATATGGGTTATGATAAGTCGATGTCCTTTTCCAGATAGCGGACTTAATCCTGTGGACAATCCTTCCAAAAAAGCTTGCTTTGAACTTTTAATATTTTCATCCTGCCAAAATTTAGTCACAGTGTGGCCTTCATTTAACCATGTTTCATCTAGGCAAAATATTGTTTTGTTTTCTTCTCTGGCTTTTCGCGTGCTTCTTAAGTAATTTCTTCTACAACAGACGATATCGCTTCTGTCTATTAAAATCGATTGCCTATTATGTTTTTTCCACCTAAAACCCATTTTTTTAAATAATTTCCAAAGCGTATTTCTACACATAAATGGATAGTCCTGGTCTTCTCAGATTGAGGACAAAATTTTGTCCGGTGTGGGAATTTCTTTTTTTTTTAAAGGAAACGATGAACTTTTCGCCTTATTCTCTGCATTAAAACGTCATCCAGCTCAAGTTTTGGTCGTCCTGGAGAAGGTTTTGTAGGTTTAACGACAACACTTTTTTCTTCTTTTAAAATTTTATATATTGTTGTTTTCCCAACGTTAAGCATATCTGCTGTAAATTGCACTGCATTGTCAACACTCAAATCCGCATTCTTACTTTTAATAGAATCGTAACAGTTAGATTTTTTTTCCATTTACTGTACATGGACCGACTCTAGGGAATTTAGGCAATTGTTGAAAATTCTCCATATTTAATTAAAAAAACACTGACACTTCACACATTCCACTGAGAAAAAAACACGCAAGGTAGGTATGCAAAGATATAAATAGGTGAATTATTCCAATAAAGGCACCTATAAAAGCATAATAACCACATAATTAGGAAACAGGTAACCAGGATTAGGTACAAAAAAAGGAATAAAACGATTAGAGCAGAAACGGAATAAGTACCTAGACTCTAATTAGTTTTGATAAAATTGCTTTCCAAAATTCCAGATAAATAATTTTTGGCTTAAAAAATTTAATATTAAATTATGTATTTGTGGACAAAACTTGAATTTAATGTCGATTCTTGTACTAATTCTGCACAAATTTAAAAATTCAGGCCTATTTAAATCTATACATGACGAAAAATCTTGCACGCTTATGGAGAAGACGATTTTGATTGATTTATTACTTCGTATCATTTAGAGATAGACTATAGAGTATAGACAAAAAAACTTATAGCTACGTAGCCATAAGTTTCTTTGCTATAGACAAAAAATCGCACGTTGTTGTGTTCGTGTCAGTGATCTGTGGCAATCATTTCAAAACGTAATCATTTTTATACCCTATTGGTTTATTATCACTTGACTTGAATGCTTACTTAACAAGATTTCAAAATTTAGATGTTATGATTTTAGAAAATATTTTATGTAGGTTGTTATTCGGCACAACTACATTGGTGTTGGTTTTTTTTTTTAAATAGGTACCATATACCCAGGGGCGTCGCTAGGCACTTACAATTGGGGGGGAGGGGGCGGTTGTCATGTAAAGTCCAACTTATAATTTAAAAATAATCCAACTGTCGTTATTGTTGTGTCACAACCAACTCAACCAACTGAACCAACTCAATCAACTCGACCAACTCAACCAACTCCAATAGCTATTCTTCGTTGCCCCCCCCCCTGCCCCTTCCTTAGAGACGCCCCTGCATCTACCTATTTGTTATATGTGAATAATTTATTAACGAATGCTTGAAATTAGCTCAACAGTATTTTGTAACTAAATTTAAAGTAGGTTCCTCTATTTACGCATTTTATATGGATGTAATATGGCAGTTATATTGGTGATTTATATACCGCCTGCAGTTTGTTTTGTAAAATTAACATACACGTAGTATCTCACCTATTTGTCTGGCACAAAATAATATTTAGCATGCTTCCATAATTTATAGCCCTCTAAACATAAAATAAAATCAACGAAAGCAGTGCTGATATCAAAAACTAAATATTTATCTTTTAAGTGTTTGCTGCTATTTCTTGCACTAAATATTTTCGTTCAGCCATTTCGTCAGTACCGTTTTACAATGTTGTCCAAACACAAAGTTCTTGCATTTGATAACCAGGCAGTATGAAATTTGGAGCAACATCTTGTGACACATTTATAATATGTTAAATTAGAAAAAATTCTTGAATCTTAATCCTTAAAAAACACTAAAAGCTAAAAATCAATTTCAACATTACAAGAATCCGCCCAACCGCCAAGCCACTATATGATTCGCCAGATATTCCTGATTTTGATATGGCTCTATCATAGTTGATTCTTTTTTAGCAGAAACAACCTTATAATTTTAACATCCCTAAAACAGATCTAATACAGAAATATAAACTACCAATTTTAGAAAAACGCAGAATGATCGCATCAGGAATATTTATGTACAAATTATTAAACAGCCAAGTGGATGACTCAGTGCTATTGTCACAAGTCAATTTTTATGTACCATTTTATAATACAAGAAACCCTTTAACTTTTTATATTGAAGGTGCAAGAACTAATAATTTTAGTAATTCCCCCATTAATGTTATGTGTAAAAGACATATTTAATCTTACGCTCAAACAATTTAAGGCAGAATTAGAAAATCATTATAGCATTTAAGTAATTAGTATTAGATAGATTAGTGGATTTGTGTAATTGTTCCTACTCTGTAATTGGATTGCATAATCTGTAGAGTCTGTAATAAATTAAATAAATAAATTAAGATGAAAACTATCCAAAACATAATAAATAATTAACTTATGTTTGTATTTACTAGAATTTGTTTAACACTAGAAGGCATTCTATAATATTGTATATACAAATTTCATGTATAACAAAAAAAAAACTACCCATATTTATATATTACGAACATATCTTTAATAAAACGAAAATAAAAAGAAACACGTAATTATTAGTTATAATACTTCAGCTTGTTAGTTATAATACTTCAACACATATTATATGGTAAGGTTTTGAAAAAGAAAGGTTATAACAGGTATATATAATTTTAAGCTATACATATACATATTTGATACTTTATGTGTTATATTTAAGTGTATGTTTCTTATTTGCCTCTAGCAGTATATATGATGGCCTGTGTCGCCCATTGAATAACCAAAATCAAGTAATATTGAATATATCCCGGTTGCAAGAGTGCATTTAGATCTTCATCTGACCCTAATTGTGTCAATAAGCATTTCTAAACATTTCCCCTCACTGGTGTTGAAAGACTAAGAGTGTGGAAGAATAATTGTAGTATTAATCCTGACAATGAGTGCAAAAAATGTAGGATTTGTGAAGATCATTTGGCTGAATGTCAATTTAAAAACTGAGTTTTAAAAGGCTTAATTGGAATGCTGGTCTCAACGCTGTCCCTGAGCTTTTGCTTCCTGATGTTTTAGGTTCACTTCCATATTCCGTAGAACCTGGTATATAGTTCAAATTTTTTTACTGGCAGTCTAAAAACATTCCTTTTAGTCCTCTAAACGTATCGATTCTACTTTTGACACAAGTATACCGTCCACTTTATATTTTATTAAACTTTTTTTACTGCTTTCAGTTTCTCAGTATTTAATTTAAAAATTATGGTATGTTCAGTCTGCTAGTTATTTTGGTATAGTATATACGAAGTCAATCGGAACAGCAAAAAATCGAAATTCGGGTTATAGGCGGCAACTTCTTTCAGAAGCATGGGCGGCGTGCAATACTATGAATGGAAAATATTTTACCATATTAATTAATTTTTATTTTGTGTATACAAAACCAATTGGAAGAACATGAAAACTATTGAAGTCGGCATTGTGGGGCAGCATTTAAATTATTTCCAACTTATTCCCAATAATTTTCATATAACTACACGGATCTATTTTTTTTTTTTTAATTGACATTTTTTTTTAATTGACATCATATACAGACTGTCCACGGATAGGGTTTACAATAGCACAAATGGATGAAAAATTTCATTTTTCGGGAAAAAGTAATTCTTGATAAAAAGTTTTGCTTGTAAAAAAAATGCAATTCACGAAGAGAAAATTTTGATTTTTTATACAGGGTTCGAAAAAACATCAAAAACATGATTTTTCTCCAAGAGTAAACACCTTTATTTTTCATTTTTGACCAAAATGCCAATTAGAAAACTTATTTAGAGTAACGTTTGTAATTTAAATCTGGGATTTAAAATAAATCTTCGATTTTTTTAGTTTTTTCAATTTTTAGAGGTAAATGAAAATTTTGCTGCTCAATAAAAATATTAATATAACATTTTATTAAACTATATTTTCATAATGGGTGGTGGTGTGTATCTTATTTTAAAATTTTAAATGCATTCCTACCATCTTTTGTAAAAACAAGGAATTTGTTTACCTTTTTATTACTTTGCTTTACGTATGGGGCAAATTTGAAGTTGTCAAACAGAATTTGATGTGTTTTGAAAATATTGACCTTAGAACAAAGGGTTGATTTAGTTCAATGTTACGGTGCGGGCGAATGTTCTTACAACTTTGTGATAAAGAAATTTAATCAAATATATCCTAACATTTACGTCTCAAAAATGGGACTTCATAAATTATTAAGAAAATTTCAGCGAACTGGTTCAGTTTCCAATTAAAAAAAAAAAAAAAACTATGCTCAGAATGACGCAGCTTCCCTAATCGTATTGCAGTCTGCTGCTGACAATCCTACCCTTTCATTAAGAAACCGAGCTCAAAAACTTGATGTAGTAAAAAACTCTCACATTCGAAATATTTTAAAGGCAAACAAAATATTCCCATTTAAGCCAAGTTTTAATCAAACATTGGAAGAAGGAGACGAAGCCAAACGTTTGGATTTTTGTCTTTGGGTCGGAGACCAAATTGTAAGTGGAAACAGTAATTTTCATAAATTTATCATGTTCTCCGATGAATCGACATTTTCAACAAACGGGAAGTGTCTTCTGCGCATATAAGATACTGGAGCAAAAATAATCTCCGTTTTAGAATTCCTGCTAGAAGACAATATTACAAAAAAGTAAATGTGTGGTGTGCGATTTCACATTATGGCATTTTTTGAAAACGCGTGTAACCGTAGGAGTTACCTTGAAATGTTGGAAACATTCTTTTCTGACAACCCAGAAGAATTGCCTCTCCAATTTAGGAACGAAATGTCCTTTCAACAAGATGGATACCCTGCGCATTTCGCAATTGAAGTGAGGGAATGGCTTGATAATACATTTGGCCACAAATGGATTGGTCGGAATGGTCCGGATCTGTGGCCCCCAAGGGGTCCCGATTTAACTATTTCAGATGCCTATCTTTGGGGGCGCCTCAAACAATTAGTGTACTCCCGTCCAATTGAGAACGACGTACAGCTTCTAAAACAGCGAATTGTTGAAGCTGTTCAAGCAATTTCCATTGAAGAAATTCGACGAAGTTTTGACCACATTTGTTTACAGCTGGAAAAATGTGTTGAATATGGAGGGGGGGGGGGTGTTTGAAAAGCAAATTATAAAATTATTATTTGTTGTTATTATAAGATTTTGTTGTCATATTTCCGGGGTCATTTCATTTGTGAAATTCAAAATACATATTTCTGGTAACACCTCAAATATCTGTAAGATATAAAGTCATTGATAATGTATGTATTTCGACCGCTAATGCTATCAAAAAAAAATTTTCATTTAGGTACCTCTAAAAATTGAAAAAACTAAAAAAATCAAAGATTTATTTTAAATCTCGGATTTAAATTACAAACGTTATTCTAAATAAGTTTTTTAATTGGCATTTTGGTCAAAAATGAAAAATAAAGGTAGTTTACTCTTGGAGAAGAATCATGTTTTTGAAGTTTTTTCGAACCCTGTATAAAAAATCAAAATTTTCTCTTCGAGAATTGCATTTTTTTTACAAGCAAAACTTTTTATCAAGAATGACTTTTTCCCGAAAAATGAAATTTTTCATCCATTTGTGCTATTGTAAACCCTATCCGTGGACAGTCTGTATATCATATATATCAATTTAAAAAAAAATAGATGATAAAAAAAAACACTTAATACACGTTTATCATTATATTTTATTTTATGTGAATTTGATAAAAAGTCAAAATTCACTTTCCGTATTTCCAGAGCTTCAATCGGTTTTTGGGGATAAAATAATGAGATCAATTGCCGGTAAAATACAATATTTATCCGGCTTCTGTATGACTTGCTGGATACATTTTATCCATATACCACTGTCGCTTACTTGATCAACAACTATGCTTATATTTCCAAGTACAAAAGCATTGTCAATTGACGATTGGTTATACTTTCTCAGTTTGTTCTTGACTGCAGCCCAAATCATCTTGATTGGAATAAATATAAAGTAATAGGGGGGGAGGCGTAAAATAGTATGATCATGTGCTTCGCATAGTTTGTCGATTACATATTCCTTTTTAAAGTTTATTTTTTATAGCTTCCAATAACATCCTTTTTCTAGCATTTTGAGGAATGTTCATGTTTCTACTTTCCGAGAATTTCATCCTTCTTTGTGCTACTGTTAGCAAGTTTGTTATGTAGACGCGAATGATAGGATGCATTGTCCATATCAATGACAGAATTGGGGGATATATTTGGCAGTAATTGTACAATAACTTCAATAAACCATTTTTCGAATAGACTTGCGGTCATATTTTTACGGTAGTCAGCCGATGAGTGCTTATTATATTATATAGTATATTTTTGACCAACAACAATAATGCGTCAGGAACAAAACCCTTAGTATTGCCTGCGTGGAGTATCAAGGTCCATTTAGTGTGCACTTATTACTATCATCCACCCAACTATAAACACTATCTCCCTTGTTAATTGGCGATATACCTTAATTTTACGTAAATATTCTTGCCGCCATGCTACGATACGAGACGATTCCATTATACCATTCTTTTGTTCAATTTTTTGAAGCCACAATCTAGCAAAATACTACGTAAGGTGCCCAGAAATTTGTATTCATAATCAGAATAATCCCGTAACTTATCCCGAATCATTTCTAATGTTGGGACTTATTTTTCTCGTCAAATTGATATACTACTCGGCGTATAACTTCTATGTCACCATTATCAACTTTTTTAAGCTTCTGATTAACACTTTTTCGCTTTACGAAATGGTCGATAATAATTCCTGCTCTAATTACTGTGTGAATTGTAGTTCGAGCAAATCTAGTGAGCTCACAAATCCTTTTTAATATTTCGTTTTGGAAGGTCTCAGGACTTTCACTTTTTAAGCAGGTGTAAATATTTAGAACAGGTCTCTGCGTTTGAACATGTAAATTTTTATTACAAAATTCCAACGGCTCCGCCATGGAATCGGCTTCCACATTGTTCGTTTTATTATCAGAAACATCAAAAGGTCTTCACAACGCCATCTTGATTAAATATTTAAATAACAACAATATCAACAAGAACGGTAACAACAGCAACGGCAACATCAACAAAATAACTTAGAAAACACTACACTCGGGCACACTCTTAAGATACTACTTTCTAAAATTTCCAATAACGAATAAAAGAATAAACTGAATTTACTTCCCCCTATTTTAATAATTAAACTACACCACTGCGGGGGCAATAGGTAAAAAAGCCCAGTGGAACAGACATTTTTTATGCATCATTTTATTTTTTTCTCCACCAACATTATTTCATCAACTAGAATCGGCCGGCGGGGAATGCGTGGGCCAGAAAAAAATCATAGGCAGTCTAATCATCATAAAATTAGGTAACTTTTATTTAAAATTTGTTGGTAAACTTAGCAGACCCGGTACATTACTTTTTTTTTCGGCTGTTCGATTTGACTTCGTATAGACTATACTAATCATAAACATATTTTTTTGTTGCATGGACACCTTATCGAGCCTAAATACTGTGTGACAATTTAACTCTGGCTGCAACATTTGACCTGCACCTGGCTAAGACATCTTGCACCTAGCTACGAGATTTTACACCTGAGGGCAACATTTTACACCTGACCAAGACATTTTTCATCTGGATGGACACCTTTAAGTAGGTACCTGGACGATTACGTTTTTTTTTGTGTCAATTCTGTTAAATTTATTTTCTGTAATAAAGAGTTGTTTACTGGAAGAAGGAAAATATATTTAGTGCCAGTACTTTTGGCACTGATTAACTCATTTGATAGATGATTAAAATAATCAGGATTTCTAATGTGCCAAAACCTTCAAATTTATATTGATATTGGCACATTCAAAACCCTGATTACTTTAATTGTCTATCAAATGAGTCAATCAGTGCCAAAAGTACCGGTACTAAATGTCACAATAGTTTTCATTCGTTTTTATTATTTTCCTTCTACTAGGCTATAACTGTTATAACTTGACTGAACTAAGTTCAAGAGAAAGCAAGAGAGGAATAAGATTCCTATGTAAAAGGATCAAAACTGACAAGTTACTTACTGAATCTACTTGAACTTGAACTAAGAAAGTGTGCAAAACGTAAACAGCTAATTGCTATTTTGTATTAATAGTCAGTAGCGTAACTAGAAGACTTGGGTTTGCCCAGGTTCATGAAACACTTGGAACCATTTTAGTCACGTCACTATCATTAGCTACATTTTTGGTTTATTTTATGCAGAACATTTTTTATTTGTACCTATAAAGTATTTCTATTGTTTCGATATCAATATATCAGACATTGTTCACATTATTTTTTATGGTAAAGTTTAAATAAATTTTAAATTCTTTTCATAAGCTTTGTTTGTTATTTACATCGGTATTCATAAATAACAACACTATTTGGTTTTTAATGACACTTATTGCTTTTTTGGTATAATTTTATAGAAAATACATACATTCATTAAATTCTGAAATTTAAAGAATATATGGTATTTTAGAGTGAATTAACTGAAAAAGCGATAAAACGTCTTTAAAAATCTCAAATATTGTTTAAACAGTAAACCAGTAATTTGAAAACGAGTTATTTGAACTACCCGCTATCCGCAATAAATTTCCTATCGTATATAGCGCTCGGGGTGGACTGGTGGCCAACTTGAATCTTTGTTCCTCTGGTTTTCTACCTAGTTCGCATTTCTAACCTCTTATCTGTTTTGTGATCATATATGACACGGCGCTTCTCGCGGCAGTACGTTCATAGCAAAGAGTTCATAGTCCACAAATGCTGCGCCTCGTTTATTACCATAGTTATACCTATGTTTATTACCAATCACCAAATCTATGAAGCGGCAGAATAAAAATATTATACAAGTAAATGTTTTTTACGCATATCGTAATCTTTGCCCCTACAAATACAGTGAAGTTAAGAGGCGACATTATCATACAAGCCGCAATCAGCTAAATGCATTTAAAATAGCACGGCGATTCCCATACTGGCACTCTGATCCCGCCGGAGAAAATAAATGTGGCAACACACAGAGACCGAGTTCACAACTTCAAAGATTTGAAAATAAGCGTGCCGGCGCAGGGTTTTTGCACTGCTTGATTAATTTGTATTTGTATTATTAATTTATCTATAGAGTTTTTTTTCAGTTTTCGTAGTATATGGGTCGTTAACATAGATATTGTTTTGTGTAAATATATAGTTATTAAACTCTATTTAGTGTTAGTAACTGATATTAATTGGGTAAACTATGGATGAAACGAATCTTCAACTAATTGTACGCCTACAAAAAAAATCAAATAACATTAAAAGAACGAACGGGTGTTGGTAATTTCGCCACTATGGTCAATAAAACCCCAAAGCAATTGGTAAATTCGCCCCCGACCCGAAAATGACCCAAAAAGGGACAGGTAATTTCGCCACCGTAAAGGTATAATTATGTATGAATATTAATTATTTCTATTAAGTACCTGTGGCTATCTATATTAGGCCGAACCACATGACAATTAGTTTGTTTCTAAACTTCGGAGTATCATCATTTTACGGTGTTTAGTAAAAGTAGCAAGTGAAACATGGACATCAAAATAATTGTCAGCAATCGAGGTAAACCAATGCTTGTAGTTAATAGCTATAAGTACAGCTTTCAAAAACAGTTGAAGAGCAGTAAAGAAAATATGTGGAAGTGCGTTAATAGGGACTGTAAGTCAATAGTTTACACGGTGAGGATCGTCCATGAAAATATTTTAATTAGCAGAACAAACACTAAGGAACACTCCCATGTATCCAATCTAGAGGCATTAAATCGACAAATAGTAAGTTCAGCCTGCAAAAGAAAAGCTGTTAAAGAGTTAGCTGAAAAACCAGCTCAAATTATTAGGCGGGTGCTACAAGAGGACCTTCCAGCCACTTTGTCTGTTGTTGATGTCGAATATGTCAGAAAAAATATGTACAATTCCAGGCGGAAGCTACTTCCAGCGCTACCGAGAAATATTTCAGAAGTGCATTCAAAGTTGGAGGAGATTACAGATACCGTAAAGACTAATTTGGGTGAGCCTTTGGTCTTTATAAATAATAAGGAAGAAGAAATTATAGTTTTCTCTTGCGAGAGGAACATTGAAGCTTTAGGAACTGCAACAAGAATATATCTCGATGGAACTTTTCATTATTGCACGAAATATTTTTGTCAGCTTCTTACAATTCATGGATATTTTAACGGACACTATGTACCACTTTTATTTGCTTTCTTACCAAATAAGCACAGCTCCACCTACGAAAAATTTTTTTTACTACTTGTTGAGAAATGTGACAAAATTAACATAAAACTTAATATTTGTGAAGTAGTAATAGATTTTGAACGCGCAATTCATAAAGCAGTGGAAAAAGTTTGGCCTATTGCTAAAATAATCGGTTGCCGGTTTCATTTACTTCAGGCATGGTTTAGAAAAATTCAGAAGTGTAACCTAATCAAGGAATATAATGATAAAAGTTGCGCAATTAGTCAATGGCTGCGTATGACTTTTGCTCTTACTTATTTAAGTCCTGCTGAAGTAGGAGATTGTTTTACCTTTGAACTTTTCGAAATAATGCCTGATGATAATAGAGTAGTACAATATGCAGACTATCTCACAGACACCTATATTTCCGAAGAATCTTTGTTCCCACCTCATCTCTGAGCTGAACTTTCTGCACCGCTTTTGAGAACTACAAATGCTTGCGAGTCATTCCATAGGCACTTTAATAACTCAATGTACAAAGCACACCCTAATTTATACGTACTCATAGAAAAATTGAAAGAATTTCAGATAGACACTTATATAAAACTGCAAAGTTTAAACAAACCAGCAAAAATTCATAACATTTATGTTAAAAATAGGCAGAAGTTTATAGAAAATATACTGAAGCGATATAGTAATGGCGAAATTTAAAAAGAACGAACAATAGTTAACAACGTATAACATGGAATTCGGGAACGAAATCCTGAACTAACCACATTGGATGCTGCAGAAATATGTGGCACTTTAACGAAACTTTCCTAGCGCTCTGTGTTTCGAGTATTGAAAGGCATTCCCGAGGGCATTCCTCAAGAAAGTGACGAAAAAGAAAATAGTTGAGGAGCCCATACAAGAGGGCGGCAAAAAATAACCCTGGATGATGCCACAAAATACACCCGTAGTCGCAAAACCCATGGATTTTTTTTGCTAAATGAAATATCCACAATACCAAAAATGATGGCTGAAATTAAGAAGACCACATCTTTAACTAAACTAATAGGTATTAAGTAAGAGTTTTTAAACGAACTTTAAAATAAATTAATTTTATGCATAATAAACGAAGCCGAAAAGGCCTACTAATTGAAAAAAATAAATTATTGTATGGCGGCGACAAAATTTGGAAAAAATACGGGAGTTTCGGGAAAATACGAAAAAAATTGCATCTCACCGACAAAACATGCCTCAATAAAGGGCACACAGTTGAGGTATGGCAAGACATAAGTATTAAAAATTTAAGGCAGGCTTTTATCGATGGATTTTCGCAAGGACTAAGAAATCCTAGTGGAAAAGTCGCCGTCTTATAGGATCAGGTTTTAAGGATTAATGAAATAAATTAAATTTATTAAAAATTTTATGACGTTCCGACGAAATTTCATCATTTATCATTTTTGGAAATGCACACGCCACTGAAATTCATTCCCCTGCTGTCGCACAACCCGGAGCTCTCTATATGATTAGTCACTGACAGCAATTTTGGACTTAGAGTATAGTCAGTTGATGCATATCAGTTCGCCAATGTCAATGTCTGCAAGGGCCGCAAATATCCTATCTCTAAATACCAGCTTAATCCAATAATAAGCTACCGTTATTTGCACGTTGTTATAAGGTGATTTTCGTCACTGATGAGGTCATGCACCAAGTAATGACGTATCTTTATCGACGTTCACGAAACGGTTTTTATTGGGCATAGGTAATTTATAGCTTAACAAAATTTTAAAATTGCATTTTAAACATTTATATACATTTTATATAGATTGTGAACAGCAGCCAATATCAAGTGCAGAACAGTCAGAGTATGCCACGTGGCAATATGACAAAATACGTACAGCACACGATCAAAGAATTAATAAATGAAAAATTTTATTCGGCGTTGGAAAGACATTCAATAAATACAGAGCGATTGCAATCTATCTATATTCAGCACGTGTTTCAGGAATGTGTAGAGGTACTGAGGGGTTGCGCGAGGGTGAGAATATTGGTATAAATTTATCACTCCCGCTTTAAAATCAACAGGATAACAATTCAGCGGCGGACTGTTTGAAAATATTCTGTAATTCCAATAAATTAGTAGACATGTTCTAATTCATAAAAATTATGATTTATCTATCGCTTGTTGGGCATAGATAACTTTTTTGCTATACAGGGTCTTCATTTCAGAACGAACCACCGTAAAAATCACCTATTCGAATTTGTATAATTTATGATTTTGTCAATAAGAGCATATAGGTAGAGGAGGTTGGGCTAGCCCGTAGCCTGGACCACTGTCATTTTCTCATTTCTTTCGTTGTTACCTCTGATGCTTCGACTGCCTAATAATAATAATAATTATAATAATAATAATAATAAATATCTTTATTTCTAATTATGTTCAAGAATACATACACAAATGGCAAATGGCGTCAATAAAAATATACCTACTTGTCTAGTCTTACAAAATTCTACAATTTCTAACTTCCATTACTTTAAATAATCCTTTATAGAATAAGGTTCCATGTTAACTAACACATTTTTTACTGTGATCTTAAAAAGTTTTAATGTGTTGATACATTTTATGTGTGCTGGTAAGTTATTAAAGAATTCTAAACATATGTATCGTGATATAAAAGAAAAAAGTTTGTCCCTTTTCTTTCTGTCAGACCCAATCCTTTTACGTGTTTCACCGTATTACGGCTCTTCGGCAAGGCTCTAGAGTGTGATGAGAAGGAAAGGGACCTTACAGTGAACTTCATAATATAATGTAGAGATACATATGCGAGATGTTGCACGTGGCGACATCTCGTGGCAATCGAGCTATATATATAACTATACAGCTCGATAGCAACATCTCGCATATGTATCTATACATTATGTGATGAAGTTCACTGTAAGGTCCCTTTCCTTTTCGTCAGACTCTAGAGCCTTGCCGAAGAGCCGTAATACGGCAAAACGCGTATATATATAGTTTGGCTGCGGCGCTATCATTCACGATATGAATAGATACAATACATATGCGAGACGTTGCACGTGGCGACATCTCGTGGCAATCGAGCTATCGAGCTGTATAGTTATATATATATATAGCTCGATTGCCACGAGATGTCGCCACGTGCAACATCTCGCATATGTATCTATTCATGTCGTGAATGATAGCGCCGCAGGCAAACTATACAGGGTGTTAAAAATTCGATGTTCACCATTGGGATCTCATAAACGGTAAGAGATACAGCAAAGGTTAAATTGGGGCAAAGTCGCGCAATTCATAGCCGACCAATATGCCAAGAAGAAATTAGGAAAATTCCGAGTACTTCCGAAGATATACGTAAAAACCCGAAAATCGCCGTTTTGGTTTTTAATTTTTCCTGGCTTTATTTAAAGAGATAATGGAAAATAAATTTCACACTTTTATTGCCACTTTTCATCTTCTATAAAGCAGTGTTCCGACGTTTTGTCTTTCGGATGCCATCGTCAGGTTTGTTTTTTTTAAATACGGACCTGTATTTTTTATTGCATTTATCTAAACTTTATATGCGATGTAATCTTAATACAAAATTACTTTGATTGAATATCAACGTTTCTACCCTATAAAAACATTTACAGGAATATTTTATTTAAAAAACTTGTTGATTAGGTATTGAAGATCATTTTTTTTAACAGTATTTTCGGAAACACAAGAAAATCTATAGCTAAAACAATAACAAATATCACAAAACGATAATTACAGTACGTTTAGGTACTAAAATATTCAAAATTATCTATTATTTACATTTTTTATAAATTAAAATTATTTAAACCCAGAAGAGGTAGAAACTAATGACAAATGTTTATCTCAGATGCTCAAAAAGATTTCCATTTCGATTTATACATTTTTCAATTTTGACGCGAACTTTTTGAGTAGCTCTGTGTACCGACCTTCTTCGAATTGATACAAACGCATTTATGCAACGAACTCTAAGCTCTTCTATTACGTTAATGGGCTGCTTATACACTTTGTTTTTTATGGCTCCCCAAAAAAAGAAATCTAGTGGTGTAAGGTCTGGGGACCTTGCCGGCCACTCAATAAAACCACGATTTCCAATCCATCTGCCTGGAAATTCAGCATGTAAGAAGGTTGTAACATCTCTCGTGCCATGAGCGGGTGCTCCATCTTGCTGAAACCAAATTTGTTGCAGCCGTGCAAGCGGGATTTCAGATAAAAATCTTGGAATGTATTATTTAAAAATACTAGATAATCCTCCCCTGTTAGCCGTTGTGGTAAAAAAACAGAACCAAAAATTCTCCTAATATCTCTGTCCAAACATTCAGAGAAAAGCGTACTTGCTTGCGTACTTCTCTATTATCTCTGGGATTTTCTCTTGCCCAAATATGTTCATTGTTTCTATTAATAACACCACAATTTGTAAATGTAGCCTCATCACTCCAAAGAATATTGCTTACAAAAATTGCGATTTTGGTTATCTTGATCTAGTAGCCAATTACAAAAAGTTACCCTTCTCTTAGCGTCTCCTTCTCGCAATGCATGTGATATATGAATTTTGTAGGGTCTCAAACCGGCATTTTTTAGAACTTTCCATGCCTTAACATGGTTTAAGGATGGCAAATTGGATTCCGCTTCAATTTGCCTACTGGATATAGTTGCATCATTGTCCACCTACAATAACGTGAGACATCATAAGATTTCAGGATATTGTATGTATACAATGTTAACTTATTTTGTAAAAAAACAATTTTTGTGAAGTTTCATGTTACATACCTGGCCTAAAACGTTCTGAATTTCGTCTTCTGTAATACGGTTACCATATTTTTGTCGAGGCTTTCCAAGCTGGCCATAATCGCTTAAATTTCTATCAAGTCTTTGAAAAATGTTTTGTGCTGGCTGCTCCCTTTCCGGATACTCCTCAAAATATCTTTGTAAAGCTGTCATAGAGTTTCTATTGCTACTGTAATAAATTCTTAACATATCCCTTTTTTCTTCAGAAGAAAATTTCATTTTTAGATAAGACCGAATTTATCATCGCGTAATTGAAATTTAGATTACTTATGTCAAACTTTCTATTGTTTCTACATTCCATGGCAAACTATGATACTTTAAACAATGAATCCTCTAATTGTAACAAACTCGAAAGCTTTTTCAAAATTATCTGCAATAGCCTTCTCGATCAGGGTTTTTAGAAAGAGAAAAATCGTTCTGTCTCTGTTATACATTATCAGATACGGCTTTGATCTGCAATAATCCAAAAGTTTTTTAAATAAAATATTCCTGAAAATGTTTGTATAGGGTAGAAACGTTGATATTCAATCAAAGTAATTTTGTATTAAGATTACATCGCATATAAAGTTTAGATAAATGCAATAAAAAATACCGGTCTGTATTTAAAAAAACAAACCTGACGATGGCATCCGAAAGACAAAACGTCGGACATGAAATCTAAGAACACTGCTTTATAGAAGATGAAAAGTGGCAATGAAAGTGTGAAATTTATTTTCCATTATCTCTTTAAATAAAGCCAGGAAAAATTAAAAACCAAAACGGCGATTTTCGGTTTTTTACGTATATCTTCGGAAGTACTCGGAATTTTCCTAATTTCTTCTTGGCATATTGGCCGGCTATGAATTGCGCAACTTTGCCCTAATTTAAACTTCCTCATATCTCTTACCGTTTATGAGATCCCAATGGTGAACATCGAATTTTTAACACCCTTGTATATTGTTGTTTTTTCAATGACATCAAAAAATATTCGTTGATTGAAACCATCAGCTTACCGACGCTATTACCTATTCACTTCATCGAAATAATTTTAAATTTATATTTAAAGACCATAAACAAAAACCATGTATATCTAATGGAACTAACGTCTCTCCTATAGAAATATTTACGATTCACGATGGTTAGGTTAGATTATTTATATTTAGGAATTCACCTAGTACCTACCTTACATTTTTGATGTACCAGACTTTGATATAATACATAAAAGTTAATTTTGTAGGAAACATTCCAAAAAGCGTTGAATTTTCGAATTTTCGATGCCTTTTCAATTCACACACAAAATATTTTTCAATAGAAAAATTATTTGATAAAAAAATTATTTTTAGGCTAGATATGTTGGTGCTTTGTCATAGATTTATTATTGTTTTAAGTTGTAAATTTGATATACAATAAATCTAAACTAGATATTAATAGGTTTTTTTTTATAACTACCTAAATCAAACAAAAATAAACCACAATATCTAAAAACAGATCTTAAATTAACGATTCTTTGTATGTCTATGTTCAAGGACCTTTAAATAATATTATCAGTGGCGGCTCGTGGGTGTATAAGGGGGGGGGAGGCTATAAAATAGCGCCGCAGGCGAAAATTTTTTGCGATTTCAAGGTCATTGGCTTAAAATGAATAGTTAGGAATTCAACCAGCAATATAATTACTTTGAAATACTAGGTTTCACGAGAAAAATATTCAATTTGCAAGGTCAGGGTCAACTTCTCTCAGTGCATCCGCTATTGTGTCTCTATTTTGCTCTACTCTCGTAAGCGCCACAGAATTCTTAATATTATGTTCTTTGGAACTTTCGTGTGATTTTACCGCCCGTGAAAATTTTTTTAAATCAGAATACCCACCCCCTGAACTCCAATTGTTTTTTACGCTGCCTAATAAAATACAAGGCCAACAATATAAGCTTTCCTTATAAATACTTCCGCACAGCCACTTATAGGTTTCGTACCAAGTTACCTGAAAAGCTCTTGAATATTGCTTACCCTGTCTCTTATCGTTAAATATTGCCGAAATTTTTGGTGTCGTACGACTACATAATATCTGTCTTTTTTCCGTTTCGTTTCTCCTTAAAAATAGGTATGAGAGAATAATATCATGAACAGGATTTATATTTTTTTAAAACAATAAAATTTAGCGTTTAATAATTAATAACATAATAAAGAAATCTTAAAACTTACCGGATCTTGAAAATATAACCTTAATTTCACTTTAAGTCTTTTATAAACAATTTATCGTCGTAAGACAGTCGACTAAATCTATATTTTATCAAGTATTCGACGATATCTTTGCAATTTCGAACATTTATTTCATCATTATTAGCATTACAGCTTCTACTATATTTGCCAATTTCAGTTACCTCCATTTTTATAAAAATATAGAGATAAAATTAATAAATAAACAATAAAATAATAATAACTTACATAAAAGTATGATTTGTCCACACACAAATAAACAAATAGTTCGGTATACTGTGCCGGCACACACTACGGAGCTTCCCGCGAAATATTATTTGTGGGCGTTTCTGCCTCCTGGCTAACAGTTTTTCACGTGACAAAAACAACTCGCGTCGCGGTGACGCTCGGTTCTTGCATTAAAACAAGTGGACAATTATGTGTTATCCGTGCTGAAAAATTAAACCGTCGGAAGCTTGCCTCCGTTGATAATAGTCTAGGCGCATATTCGCTGATGCGGGCAGACACCACCTAATAGTACTAAAGCTGAGCGGCAATAACAAAAATATTATATTATAAAGAAAGTGTTTTTCTAGAAGTAGCTAATTCAGAATTTTTGATACACTGAGAATATAAGAATATGAAAGTAGGGGGGAGTGGGGGAATCCCAGTCAGGTGGGGAATTCCGGTCACTTTAAATACTACAGTGTAAACGTAGTCAGTTTGTTCAGTACCGTGCTGACATCTAATAAACAACGGTCAGAGTTAAATGCACGTGGTTTCGCTATGATCACCCCATTGTAATGGCTTCAATTGAACCTCAAAGTTTTTGCTCTGTTTTGTTATAACTTTCAGGCGAATTGAAACAAGCGGAAGTACAAAAATAATGTGCTTTTTGCATGCCCTTATATGATACTTTCTCAGAAGTAATTGGTCTAATGATTCCTGCGTTCGTACATATCTAAATCACAACGATTAATTTTAGGGTTAGGGTTTTTGTTGCAAGTAGCTTTTGGGTAATGCCGGTCAAAACATTGGGGCAATACCAGTCATGACCGGTATTACCCGACAGGCAAAATCGTTACATGTTTATCACTAACTGTCTACACCTTTTATTTTAACAAAGCTAATCGTAATACTAGATAACCATAGCAGCCATATAACTTTAAAAACCTACAATTTGTGTAGAGACAATGGAATTTGCATGTTATCGTTACCACCGCATGCATCACATAGAATGCAACCATTGGATGTCACTTTATATTCACGACTAAAAGCTGCTTTCCGCAAAGAATGCGATTTGTATATAAAATCTAAGGCTTTGTTAAAAATAACTCCTTATGATTTGGCAGGGCTTTTTAATAAATCGTATTCAAGAGTTGCAACAATGGCTCTTGCAATTTTTTTTGAGAAAACCGGAATATATCCTATAAATCCCAATATATTTACGGATGAGGATTTTTTGCCAGCAGATACGTTCAACATCGTAAACGCTCCCGAACCCATGGTGATTACAAAAAATGATGCCGATACTTCTCGATGCAAGTCCATGCAAGACGCAATAAGAATTGCCCAAAGGCATGCGCAGTCGAAGCTCAGCTGATCCCTTGGTGCAACTAAGTTGCACGAAAATTTTATCGGTCTGGCGCGATATTTATTGCATTGCTCGTGCAAGTCTGGGGGAAAAGTAGTTACTTTTGTGTTACCAACAGTATTAATGGTGTATAATGATGCAGCGAGTACTTTTCTCCGCTTTAATTTATTTATTTTGTTTATTTATTTCATTTCAAACAAAAAATATTTCACTAACACCAGAAAATCATAAAATAAAACAATAACAATAACAAGTTTGAGGTTAGAAGGTTTGTTGCAATTAAAAAAAAGTTGCATGGACTTGCACGCTGTTTTACATTGTGCAACTTTCTTTCATGCAATACTTTGACCTTGCCATTTATTGCTGCAATTAGTTGCGTGACTGTAATACGGCTTTAACGAAATACGCCATTGAATTTGAGTGACAAAACGTGTGAAAACTAACAAATATTGATCGAGTTATTGGCAGAAGGTAAGTAAACGTTATATTCTAAGATTTGCAATATACATAATATACTTTAATAATGTGTAATATACATTTAATAATAATTAACGTATTTATTAGAAATAATTTTACAAGCATAACAACAAAACAACAGCTGGTAAATTATTGGTTCCTATACAGGGTGTTCGGGAAAATGTGGGAAATCTCTCGAATTCAGATAAAGCATAAAAAAATAAAACGATAAGTTACTATAAAACTTTTTCTTACAGGCCCTCCCTATAGAGGTATGTGCCCCTGAAGGACGCCGCTGAAAATCGTTTTTTTTTTAACTTTGAAAGTACCTACTTAATATAATTTATTAAAAAATGATTGTGAGGACACTAGTAAGGATCTCTTAAAATAGTGTCCTTGAAACATATTTAGCCTTTTTAGTTTACCAGAGGCGGACTAAACTTTACAACTTAATGCTTAAATTTTGAACACCCTGTATAATAAAGTCAAGTTAGAAAGACTATTGGCAATTTTAATCAGTGATTATTGTCAAAATTAAAGCTGCATTATGTATTTTAACTCGGCCCTAAAAATTTCTATTGCCATTTTGAATTTTCAACCCGAGAAGAGCCATGCAACAACGAGAAGTGACAATATGACATTTGGCGGAATCAATGTAGTGGGAGGTAACCCGGACAACTGTCATAAGTTTAAGACGGCCCCCGTTAATCCGGTAGTCGATGAGTTATCGTTATCGAGTTTAGTTGTCTTTTTTGTTGAAAGAAGTGTATTGTTTAACTGTTTATTTTTGTGAGTGATGTGCTATTATAAAACTATGACTGGTAATACCAGTGCGTTTCGAGGGTGTCACTCAAAAGAAGGTGAAGGAATACGCATGTTTTCATTTCCAAAGGATCCTGAACAGTAAGTACATTTGCACCGCTATGATACATTTGTTTATATTTGGTTTGTTGTATTTATCTGCTGTATTTTATTACGTGAAAGGTGTATGGAAAAGACCTATCATTATTATTAAGTTATTCAAGTGAAGTTGACATTAAATGTATAAAAACAAGTACCTTTTTTGAAGGAAAGGTGACGGGAAGGAAAAAATATCAAACTAATCTAAAATAACATGTTTTTATTTTCCTAACAGATCTTGTGTTTTTTTGAAAAATATTCCTGAAAGTACAAATACTTATTTTCATTTAGTAGTTTTTATCGAATAATATCATATTTCTACGCGTAGATCAGGTAAAATAAGTAAAGAGTAAGTAGTAATAGATACATTATAAAAAAATCATAGGGTTTTCCGAAATTTACAACTTATTTTGTTTAAACAAAATAAAATATCATATTATCTACCTACCGTTTAAATTATAAGTACCTAATAATTATTGTCCATGTCCCATGTACCTATCGAAGAATCGAAAAATAGCAGATTTACCTGTAAAAAATATCCAACATACTCTTTACAAAAGAAAATGGTTTGTATAGTCCGTTCATTGAGTGATTTCTCATATCGGATTAAGGATGCATAAATTAAATATTACCTGGCGCCTGTAAATTCCAGTAATCCTCAATAAGTTATCTATTATATTAATTAAATGCTTAATGTACAGGTAGTGACTGAGACTGGGGATTTCTCTGTATTTTGTTTGTCGATTTGTCTTCTAAGTAAATGGAACAATTCATTTTAATTCTAATAAATATTTGTCAATAAGTAATTTATTATATCAATTAAATGCATAATGTACATGTACTGAGTGGGACTTTGTTTGTTTTCTTTAGTTTGGCTATATATATAATATTCTTCTCAGGCCCGCGCCGTACATAAGGGCAAAGTCGTGTGGTGCACGACGGCGCCGAGGCGCCGAAAAGCCTTAAAACTCGAAAGTAAAAAAAAGATAAAGCAACAAACAACATTGTCAAAAAAAACAAAATTTATAATGATAAAAAAAAACAGTAAAATTTTGAGTTGTAATACTGTTAGAATATATTTCTGTTTTCTATAAGTTTATAATTATGTTATGTATCTCAATGAGAAAATACTTGTATGGCTTGTACTTGTAAAATATAAAAATAAATTTATGAATATACTTTTTAAAATTATTGTTCAATTCAATAGTGGATAATAATACCTAACTTAACCCGTATCTGTACTCACATATGAACGTTGAACGAATTTGGGGCGTTATTTTAAATTTGCACAAGGGCGCCAAAAGTGCTAGGCGCGGGCCTGATTCTTCTATCACAATGGGTTAGTTCGGCTTATTTTTGTCTCACTTGCTAACGTAACGTTCGAAAGCAGATAATATATTAAAATGGCTTCTGATAAATATGTTCTTACACCGAATGAAAGACATCTTATTTTAAAAGTTGAGGAATATTTCAAGAAGGAGAAGGAAAATGGTGGTCCTTTATTATCTACGGTGGCGGTACAACAACGAACAGCGGATTCCTGTGGCATATCACGAAGAACTCTGATAAATATTCACAATTGAGGGGGTCAGTGGAAAAGTGGTACAAGTAACATTAACATGATTTAGAGTAACTAAAGGTCAAAGTTAATGACTATTAGTAAAATCCTAGTAAAAGTAAGTCCAAGAATGGCTACGTATATCTATTTAAAAAATTCTAATATAATTTGGAATTGTATACTTGGTTTTAAAAAAAATTGCATTTTTCTGAAAAAATTAAGTTTTCTCACTTGTACCACTTTTCCATACATGATGATTTGGAGTAAAACAAGTATAAGTGACATAAAAAATACTTTATTTAAAAATTCTGATTTAAAGAAGTGAAAAAAAGTACATAATGACACCCTGACTAATCTTCATCAGACTCTTAAATAATCCTGTCACTTTCATCTACTATGTCTTCGTCATGTCATTTTTCTCTTCTATACTGCCAGCACCTGCTTTTGATTTAGTTTTTAGTTGATGTGACAGATTTTTGTAGAAAGTGTGGTACACCGGAGGCACAAACTGCAACAGCTCTTGAAGATTTTGCCATTTTAGGAATTTAATTTTTGGTGCCTCATTATACAATAGGCAAAGTTTTTCTGCTGCTGGTCTTCCTTTTCTTTTTAGGGCCCAGTCTGCTTCATAAAATTCGAAAGATTTACTTAGCGTGTCTTTAAATTTCATTGTAAATGGTTGATCTTTTTCAACTCTTATTCATCTAATTTGTCTCCAGGCAATCTTCCGTTTTTCTTTGTCATTGCGAACAATGGAAGTTATACCTTCAAGCTCTGAAAATGAGAAAAAGTCTGCCGATGTCATTTGTGTTACAGAAAATTTCTTGCTCTCTTTAATGGCTCTATTCTATTCACTAGGTACTTAGGTACGTATACGTACTCAACGTGGCGCTTGTGCTGCAATTAATGCAAAGTCTTCATCGCACACAGATTGTATGTCAAAATTTTGAACAACGAACATCCAAAATTTTAATACATTTTTATTCTTATTTTGGCCCCCGCATGAGTCACTGAAGGCTATAATATTTTTTGTTGACTTTGGCAGTTGCTGAACAAAATTTAATAAACAAGACGCCACCTCGGAAGATCTTCTATAAGCGATACACGAACATGTAACCGCAAATTAGCTATTAAAACGTACTCACCATTCTCCATTTTAGTATAAAATACCAAGATTATTATTTTAAAGTCACTTTAGTCACTGGCAAAACACCTCAACGTATCCTAACATGAAAGCACGTTTTACTAATTTACTAAATAGAAAAATGGTATAAGTGCACCTGTACTACTTTTTCCCAAACGAAAAGAGCTTTTAAGAGTTGAGCTTGAGCTACTGATTTATAGATGGCGCTAAGATGTTGGAATAGCACTTGTACCATTTTTTTTCTAAACAGATATACACTTTAACTAACTTGTGGTGCACTTATCTCCCATAATTGAAAAATGTTACTTGTACTACTTTTCCACTGAGCCCCTCAATTTAGAAAAAGACGGCCATATTGAAAAGAAAAATAAAACACGCCGTTTAAGTTTGAAACCCAATGATTTGCCAGAAGGAGTTAAATGTCAAATCCGAGGAGTTATTTATGATATATGTACAAACAGAAAGAGGTGGTAACTCTTGATTCGATCCTTAAGAAAATCAGAAACAGAGAAATATGTGACATTGGACGTACTAGTCTTTCATTAGTTTTAAAGCAGTTGGGGTTTAAGTACCACAAAACTAACAACCGAAAAATTCTTTGTGAGCAACAACACATTGTTTCTAAGCGGTGGTCGTTTTTGAGGAAATACATTGAATTAGTGTGGGGAATTTGCAAAAACTACTATGACAAGCATGCATGTCAAACGACGAACGACGAAAGCATTTTAAGTTTATGGAATGAAGCTTTAAAACAAATTGGGCCAGAGACTTGGTCAAAATGTACTGACCACGTGGAAAAATTGATTCAAAATACTTTTGACTCGGAACAGGTGATTGATGAAATAATGCCAATTATTATAACTTCTGATAGTGACAGTGACAACAGTGCTGATAGTGATATTGACGATTAAATGCACATTTTATGTAATAAAATTTCTAATTAATATTATTATTATTATTATTATTTACATAGTTATGAAATCAAAAATAAGTAAATAAATAATTGTAATGGAAATTTTAATTAAGGCCCATATATCTAAAATTAGTAGAAATTGTTTGAGGACCGCTGTCTATTTTATTCTAGACTAATTTTGACCATAATCGGTTAATGACAAATGCACATTCACTCACTGAACGCACTATAGCATTATAGGAGTAGGCTAGAGATAATTTCTACCTGCATACATATCAAATTAAAGCCGCATAATGGATCAGAATGCTAAAAAATAATTTAAAAGGTAAATTAAAATAGCACTTTGTTATATATCATGTATAATATAACCAAAACTCAAAATTTGCCAAACATTTACTTTAATTTTAGGCAGTGCCTAATAGTAATCCAGAAATTCATAATTATAATAAAAATATCACAATAAACCTTTCAAATTATAGGACCAATAGACCTAGATATAACATTATTTATTTTAGTTTTAGGATTGTTGATTAAAAATGTAAGAAACGGTAACAAACCTGCTGTTCAATATTTAAAAAGAAATAAAGGGATACATAAGAAAATACTGTTTTTCTACTTCTGTATTAGTAAAAACCTACTTACGCACTGTCTACTTTATCCGTAAAACTTTAATTACACACACTATATTGTAAGAAGCCAAGCTGTGCGTAAGACAGGTTACGTAATATTATAATGTCTGCATTAACAAGGGCAATTTTCGCTAACGCTCGTACCGTAATTTTCGAAATCGTGTGTAATAGGCTTCTTACCACTCTCGGTATGTAATATACTATTTCATTTCCTTTTTGAAATGTACTATCAGTAAGTAACGCACAATCAATAAAACATTTCAAAAATATTTTTATTTTATTTAATTCTTTTTTGATTTTACGAAATTTACTGGAAAGCCAATTACATGAAACAGAAGATAATCATGAAAAAATTACTTCTTACTAGGTACCCACATTTTTTATTTCAGTGTAAAGCATTTTCTTCGTCGTTTTAGTGCTTCTTTTAGTGTAATAACCCGGACAACTGTCAAAATTTTAAGGTGAAGGTCATATAATTTGGTCCCTATTTAATCAATGCTAAACTCGGTATTTCTCTTGTTGGCTCTTCTTGGACTTCTTCTGGACTCTTGTTTATTCTCCATAAAATGAACCGTTTCGAAAAAAAGAATAATAAGCGAGTAGTTGTAGAAGACCTACGTTCGCAAAAAATGTGCGTTTTATTTATTTATCGGCACCAAAAAAACGTATTGTGGTTGTAAACGTTACTATGGTACGAAATAAATAAAAGATCCTGCATTTTAGAATTTGTCATCTTTCACATCGCTGATACATTGGTCCTTTACTTCGATATTAATTTACTGATTTTTGGATTTCGTGGTGAATTTTATTGTGAATTAATTCGAACTATGGAATACACATTTATTGAGAATGCATATAATATCTGATGTGTGATCTTGCGTCTTGCAATGCTTTAGAAGCCAAAAGGTTATATCACCAAAAGATTTGCTAATCGTACTATGCCAAACCAGAAGACATTTTAAGGAGTTGACCAACGTCTAAGGGAGAATGGTGGGCGATTCCAGTTAATAAGGTAATCGATATTATTGACTTTCTTTATAATTTTAGGAAAGTTGGGAAAGAATAGTACTGATGCTGGTCTGAGAAGAATCGTACGTACGCCTCAATTAGAGGAAAATATTTTAAATGCTGTGGATGACACTCCATCAACGAGCACTCGAAAATTATCAGCATAGTTTAATACATCGAAAACAATAGTACATGAAGTTCTTTGAGAACAGCTGTTATATCCATATCATTTGTAAAAAGTACATGAACGGATTCCTGAAGATTTTCCTCGTAGAATGCAGTTTGCAAACTGCCTTTTGGATAAGCAACGAAATAATGTAAACTTCATTAGCTTTATTATTTTCACGGATGAAGCAAGGTTTACCAAAAATGATATCACCAATTTACACAACACACATGTATTGGCTGATAAAAATCCTCATGCCACTATTGTTTCGCATCATCAACATCAGTCCCAATCAATTAATATATGGACAGGAATCATTGGACATTTTTTGATTGGCCTCTTCGTATTGCCGGAACGCATGAATGGACAACTTTATTTGGAGTTCCTCCAGAACGGTTTTCAGGATTTAATAGAGTACTCACCACTTAAAACCCGCCGAAAAACCGTTGGATAGGTAGAGGAGAACCTATTGCCTGATGGCCTTCTCGATCTCCCAACCTAATGCCGTTGGATTTTTACTTGGACAGGGACACCTGATAAATTTGGTGTATTCCACTCCGGTTGGCACTAGGGAGGAACTTCTATAGAGAATCACGTTTCATTGTGAAGTGACAAGGACCAAGGCTGGGTTATTGTGGCTTGTACAGCAGTCCTAATTTCGTTCCGCGAGTCTATCAGACTTTGCGGAGCCCATGTTGAACCTCTTATGAAGTTTTTCAATAATTTCGTTAAGGTGTCTTTTATTAGATCACTGCGTTTTTTTCAATTTTTGTATTTTTTTGATTTAAACAACTTAAAATGAAACTTTTCTGCTGTTTGAATGACTTTCGTATCACACTTTGTTGCCGAGAAACAAAATAGAAATCATGGTCCCTTTTGTAGTGTCCATCACATTAAATTTTTATTAAATTATATTAAGTACTTTGAAAGTTATTCAAGAGAAACCGATATCCAGCGGCGTCCTTCAGGGGCACATATCTCCGTAGGGAGGGCCTGTAAGAAAAATGTTTATAGGAACTTGTCATCTTATTTTTTCATGTTCTATCTGTAGCCGAGAGATTTCCCACATTGTCCTGGACACTCTATATAGTTACTTAATAAGTATCTTAGTTACAATAACTAGTTACTTTACTCAAGTAACTAACAACTAAGTCACCTTAAGGTAAAAAGTAACAATTTTACCTCTTTTTCTCTATTTCTATGTTCTAATTTCAATTAGTTTGATATTAACAGTAAATCTTTAATAATCTGAAATCTCTAATAAAAATATAATTGATAGGTTATGTACAACCACCTGTGACAGTCTTCTCTGGGTCAACCATCATTCTGTTCTGTTCTGTTCGAAATTTTCGATGACCTCTTGCCTTTCGGCATCCAACCAAGTCATCAATCGTTTAACAACATAAAATATTTTCGACAAAAAATTCTTTTAATTTTAGTATTTTAAATCAAATTATTTCCACACTTTATTCTTACACCTCGATGGTGGTCCCATAGATGACAACACTGATCTTTAAAGCACCTATTCCCGAAAAAGGGAAGTTTCAGACAACTGATTTTGATTTTTGGGTTGCTTGTTTGACATTTATTTTCTGTACTAAACCTTTAAATTTCTGCCTTATTACTCGTACTCCTGGATTCTGTATCTTAACAATGATTGTTTTCTCCCAACTTAAATGTCGATATTTCTTTTAACGATCACTGGAGACCACCAAAGAATATAAAAGGGAAGTCTTTTGGGACCATTCCCCCAACCTTGTGAAAACAAATTTTTATTATGATATCTTTTATTTATATTTTATGTTATATTCAAGTTTTATGTATGTTTATTTAACTGACTAGTAACTATAAGAACGATGATTGAGCTTTTCATACCTTTTTCGTTAATGCAATTATACCGACATTGTCAACCATTTTGTTCTCAAGCTGTCAACGGTCGACTATAAAATGACTGAACACGTTGTCACGTTTTCATTTTAACTGTGTTCGTCTCCCTATTTTAATCTTTAAGGGTATACAAAATATAAGATCTGTTTTTTTAATAATTTTATTTTAAATTAAATTTTATTGTTTTCCCTACATAATGGGACGAACATAACGCAAGGTGACGGGACCTTAGGTCTCCAATAACTAATTTTACAAATGAAATTTCAACATTATGTAAGTACAGACATTATTAATAATTTTATTTCATTACTAATTACAAATTTCTTTCTTATTACAGAATTTCTCATAAAACAAATCACAAACAAAAATCTTTCTCTAACAAGACCTAGAATGTCCAAAAAATCCTTTTTATATATCCTGACGTATGATTTTCAAATAACGAATATCTTCCCTTTTTAAATTCGACCACAGATTGACAGTGTCTTTTCAGAAACTTTGATTTAAGTATAACATTCCACTTTCAATTCCAATTTTAGCATGCTGATTACATTCAATTATTAATATCTTGTCAAAATATTTTTAAATAAAAAAAGCTCCATCAACGTCATTTTCCACCAACAGTTTTCTCTCTACTGCTAATAATAACTGCAGCACTACTTTGGTCTCCTGAAGATGAAGGTTACTACCTTCGAAACATGTAGAGACAATTTAATTTTAAAATTGAGCCTTTAATAGCTCACTATTAAATTAGTGGAGAAAGACTTTTTGACTTTTCAACTTCCACGTTGCAGGCGAGTACTACGGTCGTGTTGTAGCACAGGTTATATTTATTTCATTTATAACTTTAAAAAAATTTCCATTAACTCTTAAATTATAAATAACTTATTAAAATGTTTAAATTACTAATACATTTTAAAATATGGGGTATATCCCCATACCAGCATGTCAGCTAATAAAATACATTAATTTGAAATTTTTATTTTTAATTCTCCAATTTTAATTTCTAAATTTAGTTAAACACAAGTTTAACAAATTTAATATTATATAATACAAAATAAAACTTTTCCTTCATATGCTTTAAATTAATTAACTATCTCATTAAAATGCTTCCTTTTCTATTAAAATCTCACCTTTCACTTAAATTTTTATCTTTACATTAACTTCAACACAACTAGCTAGTTCATACCAAGTCTTCAACTTTTACATATATCATTACACATTATAAGTTGTACTCATTAGTTTGAGACAACATACATCGCTTTTAAACTGGATGTTAGTATCCCCTGATGATGAACGCTTAAGCATTCGAAACATGTTGGGAACTTAAATTGACTTTAAAATTAAACTGTGGAGGAAGACTGCATTGTTTTATTTACAGATTCAATAAACGTTTAATGCTAACAAAACTTTTGATTTTATCTTAAAGTTGAGAGTGCCCACCCATGGCTGATATACACTGTACGGTACGTATCAATAACCTATTTTTTTTCCACAAAATTTCTCATATGTTTTCAGTGCTTAGCACTTTGTTTGATAAACATTTTCACAGGCGTATAAAGATTTGGATTCACCGAACTTGAACAAACACGGGGATTACAGAGATATTAAGGTTCTAAAAGGCTTTTTCATTGAGTGTTTAATAAAACTCGGCGACAATATGCTACAATGACAAAATATATGGGCATAAGTATGATACTTGACTGAGCGTGACAGATCAGACACGGTAAACTAACTTCGATATTTGAATAGAACGACACTCAGAGGCTGTATACAGAGACGGGCTTGGCAATGGTAACAGAAAACTTATATTTTAGCAGTTTAGTGGCAACTAGGTTATTGATACATTGTTATTTATTTGTAGATTACAGAAATAATCTAAGGAGCCACTGAAACGAACTAAGATATATTTTAGGTAATGTTTCATTCCCAATGTGGGGTTGGAAAGGCCGTTCTACTGTGAATTTTGTATGTAGGTACTTACTTTATTCACTTCCAACAACGAAGCGTTTTATAATAAAAAGTAAAACTGGAAAAAATTTTTATAAATCGCAGCCATGTGATTTAACATAAATTTTCTTACTCTAAACTATTTTAAAATTTAATTTATTTTTATTACATGTATGCATATCCCTGTATAGTGTATAAACCCTCTGTAACATATATCTCGTTTATTTTTCGCTGTACGTTGCAAATTATAATCGCTTAATATAATTTATTATATTCTGAAAGCGGGAAGATGAAATTTAAGAAATATTAATATTTTATTTTGGTAAATTTGGCAACCCACGTCTAATACAGCGCGAATTCCTCGGATACAAATTATCACCTGTGTCTTGATAATGGTTCTGTCTCTTTCGTATGTCGTATATAATATTGAATTTGTGGGAAGATGCTTGTCATCATGAATCATGACACCTTTAGAAATTTTACAGGCATTGGCGGAGTTTACAATTATATTTTTATAATAATTAATAAATATATTTAAACTTATGTAGCTGTTTGTAAAACCAATACATACCATTTTGTAATAAAAGAAGATTTCATCATTTGAAAGAATGGAAATGACGATGACAAATTTGAAAGTAGGATTCTACATAAAAAATATGAAAAAAAAGTTCATTTTAACATAGGTCCGCAAATGCTTCCATAAGGAGCTACAAGCCCTTGAAGATGGTGTCATCAAAGTGTTTTTTTAAATTTATTAGGATCTAGTTATAGTACAGAAATGAACTTTTAGGTATAAAATAGTGTTATTGGAGGTCACACAACCAGTGGTGTGGTAACAAAAAGGTGGTGAGTTATTTAAGGTTATACTTGTTTATCGCCGAGTATATTTTAGCTATTTTTTAGATAGATTATGGTTCCTTGAACAATTTTACGTAAAAAGTAGGTACTGTCTGTCAGCACCACTCAACCGCGTTGTTTTAAGTGGTACTTTACTCTTGTCGATTTTGAGAAAATACATGCCAGATATCGTCAACAGTAAAGTAGCTCTAAAAGCAAAGTTAGGCGAAATTTGGTGATGCCGGCAGAAAGCACTATTGACCTTCTCAGTGAAACAGGAAATTTAAAACACATGAAAATATTTCCACAAAATACTCCTCCACATCGTAATATAGGTACCCATTTTGAATGTCCTGGCAGCTTTTGTCCACTACCTGGCACGTTTTATTTCAAAATGTACAAGAATACAGTACCACTTAAAACAACGTTAGGCGCGGTTTGGCAGTGCTGGCAGAAAATACTATTGGCCTTCTTATTCTATACCCATCTTAGATGTACTGGCAGCTTTTGTCTACAACCTAGCACGTTTTATCTCAAAATCGATAAGAGTAAAGTACCACTTAAAATAATGTTAGGCGTGGTTTAGTAGTGCTGGCAGTAAGGACTATTGACCTTCTTATTCTAAATTCATTTTAGATATCCTGGCGGCTATTGTCTACTACCTGGCATGTTGCAAAATCGACAAGTGTAAAGTACCACTTAAATCAACGCTAGTCGCGGTATATGCGCGGTTTGGTGGTACTGGCACAAAGTACCAATTATATTTAGTAGGTATTTGTATTAAATATAAGCAATTTTGTTCAACGCAATTAGTTGCTGGGAAGGTTTGAATTTAGATCAGCTAATTAGACATACCCATAATATAGTGGACGAAGTACACAACATAGTGAATCAGGCGTTACCCATGGGGGGGGGGGGTTTAGGTAAGAAAACTCTGGCAATTTATTAGAATTATTATTAAAATTTACGGTGGTTAACAAGGTAGAACTGAACATTCGTTGTTATGGGGGGGGGGGGTTTAACCCTCTAAACCCCCCCCCCCTTATCTACGGCTACTTGTAATCTTATTAGGTAGGATATTTTCTGATTTTTGGTTGTCAATCTCTGCCAAAATATTATCCAATTTTACTAGGTTAGGAGTAAAAATGTCAAAGAGATGCTCAGCAAATAGGATCGTCTTTTCTTTATTATCCCTGGCCCATATACCCACCCCCTTCCTGATATACAGGGTGTCCATTTAGTGTGCCGGTGGCCGATATCTCGTTAACGGTTGACTTAAGGAAAAAAACTTTTATACAAAATACAAAAATCTTTTTTTAAATGGAACACGATATATTTTTTTTTATATTGAAGCCTTTAGTAGTCCTCTATTCTACTTTAAAAAATTTTGATCATCAACTGCGACGTTGTTAAGATATGAATTTTTCAATGGATTTTTGGCTAAAAACGATTTTACATAAAAATCGTTGGACTTTTACTAAAATTTAGGACAGAAAAGTTAAAACATGTAAAATCACTCAACTGCTATTATAATTGGTATAAGTATTACAGAGTGTTCAACATTTTGGTCCAAACTTAATGAATTTTAAACCTAGTTTTCGTTTTTTTTTTAAATGAAACACCCTGTATTTTACATTTTTTTCGAAAACATATTTTAATTCCCTTTAATTTAATACCAATATCTGATACCTTATTAATAATAATACAAAAGTTGTTAAAGGAAACATGATTTCAAAAAATTGTGCCGTAAAAAACATTAAGTATACATATTATGAACAATTTTGATGTTTGCTTATTAATTTTTAAATTTACTTCCTAAAAAGTTGAGAACTTCATAAATAAGTGTGTAATTCATATCTAAGTAGCTATAAACAATTTTACAGAAGAAACTTAAATTATTACCTATCGAAAAGTATGTAAGTCTCCAATTTTGAAAATATCCTTCACGAATTTAAAACGAATACATATTAACGCATTAAGTGTTTAAATGTCTACCATTTTGCAAAATGCAAGCGTCAATTCGTTTGAAGAACGAGTCCTTCACATTTCTCAACATTAATGAGGTAATTCTACCAAAAATTATTGTCGGATTCGTTACATCATGTCCTCCCTTGTTGTTGCCGGCGGGCGTAAAGTGGGCACCAAATTAATGGATTTACCTACTTCGAAAAAGGGTCACCTTAATCCGATATGTAATTTGGGCACTCCGGCACCTTTGTTGATTTATGTAGCATATACCGAATTGGAACCAAAAAGGTGGATTAGATGCCGTGTTAGCGCTGTTTAACCAATATAAGTCTATAATTATTACAATTTTTGTCGAGTGACTAACAGCTAGAGAAACATAACCTCACTTGTCACTCTCAATGTGCTTTTCGGTAGACTATTTTCACATTTTTACAGTGCCCAGTTTACATATAGGCTTTGCACGTGCGTTTTTAACTATATAGTGCCCAGATTACATGTAGGATTAAAGAATGCAGGTAGGTTAGTGCCCAATTTACATCCGCCCGTTGTTGCTGGTGTGCTGTAAACATCAACCTTGACGGTACCCTACAAAAAGAAATTTATGGCCGTTAGGTCAGGTTACCTTGCTGGTCAACTGATCGGACCTTAAAATAATAAAAATATTAGGTAAAAAAGACATTTCATATCCTGTTCGTTATGAACTCCGGAAGATTATTAGTCAGCCTAACAAAGTTATGTTGCAAAAATTCCAAAAACAAACGACCATTCAAGTGCTTTTCAAAGAAATAAGGTCCAATGACATAATCGTGGACAACACCACCCCAAACGTTTAAGCTCCACTGATATTGAAAATTATTTACTAGCAGAGCATGTGGATTTTGGGTATCATAAAAGTGAAAATTATGTCTATTGACGAACCCATTTCTATGAAATGTGGATTCGTTGGTGAACAGTGGTATTTTGAGCCCATTGACAATATAATGTTCTTCTTTCAAAATCATTGTCGCTTAATTCTTGATGTAATGGAACCTTATAGGGATAAAAGTTGATTGCCAGTAAACAATTATTTACTTAAAATTTTTTTATTTCCAAATTAAAACCCTTATTTCTGGATTCTTTACCACCGCCAATGGAATGCCTAGCTGGTTATCTTCATAAAGCACTGTTTTGGTCCTAGACGTTTTTTCATACTCTACGCTCCCCGTTCTCTCAAATCGATCTTTTAGTTTAATTATTGATCTTTGTTCTGGACATCGAGCTTCTGGAAACTTCTGAACATATTCAACGTGATGCCATAAAACAATTTCCATCACTTGTAATAACTTTTCTTTCCTAAAGTTTAGTAAAAATCCAACGATTTTTATGTAAAATCGTTTTTAGCCAAAAATCCATTGAAAAATTCATATCTTAACAACTTTGCATTTGATGATCAAAATTTTTTAAAGTAGAATGGAGGACTACTAAAGGCTTCAATATAATAAAAAAATATATGGTGTGTCATTTAAAAAAAAATATGTTTGGCCCATTCTGGATTTTTGAGCTAACCTGAATATTTAAAATTATTTTTGAAAGGTGCGCGACATTAGCCTGTACAATTTTATTTTTTCCTTAAGTCGACCGTTAATGAGATATCGTCCACCGGCATGCTAAATGGAAATAGAAGTTAATGGTCTCTTAACCTTTCTTGCTGATTTTCAGAGAGAACAGTAGTTAGTCTCCTCTATAGAGAGATTTTGTAAATAAGAGCTTATTGTTTCTTCCTTCAGCTTTTTGATTTTCATTCGGAGCTTCTGAGCTTTTGATTCAAATTAGCCCTGTTATAGATATGTCTGTTGCAATCTTCTTCTAGCGTTTTTCTTTTCGTTGACAATTTGCCTGATTTCAACTGGATAATTTACTGCTTTGGTCATATAGACAAGAGACAAACTTCTTTGATATTTTTTGTATTTGTCAATTTAACGTTTCGAAAATCCATATTTCATTTAGTAGATACACAAAGAATCATATAAATTAGACGGATGTGATATATGATTTGCAGAAAAATCTAATTGATTTTGTGTAGAAAATCTAATCGGGTAAAAACTATACTTGCAATACACCTCGGTCATTCAGACTTCAGTGCAAGGATAAAGTTCTAATGCTTACAACTTTATTAATGCCACCCAAGGCAAGTGAAAAAGTATGCATTTCGTTGCCGATTATTCTAAAAATGTTTAATACACAAAGCTTTCATGAAAATCCTACCCTGCTTCCTTACATCGGCAATCATCAAACTAATAATCTCCCGATCCCGAACCGGTGTCCCAAAAACACAAAAGCACTACAACACGCACGCAGTTTGTGGATAATTCCCGTCGTGCCTCCTACGGGGCATAACACACGCTCCATGGCATCCTTTGATTTTTCCTCGCCGAATTAACTCTCGATTTTGCTACCGAAGTTACCTGCCACCCTGCTGACATTTATTGGACATGATCTCAGGTCGGTCGATTGGTCCTGTATAAATATATTTTATTTATGGAAACGTCTTTATGGGTGCTTATTTGTTAATTTCATACTTCAAAGCACTTGGGTTAATTAGGGCTTTTTTTTCGGTCAACACATTTTTTGATATGCCATATCATAGGGATGACAAAAAAAATTGGGGTAACACCCGACAACAGTAATAATTGGTTAATTCAGGTTCAATGATGTATTACGAAAGAAAGACGTGGTTTATCATTATTCTATACATCTCTCAATGTGTCACCTGGTAAACATCTCTCTCAGCTAGCAAAATAAATTTTATATAGTAGTACAAACTGCTATACAAACATTTATAAAAGTTTAAAATTCTTATAACGTGGTTAAATACCCTTATATGATATTTATAGGATCAAAAAGGGCCAACTTTTTTAAACCATTTCGATATTATAAGAGTTCTATAGAAGTTGTGTACCACACTTTTAAAGCAATTTAATGCAATAACTATAAAATTGTTTTGCAGTGTGTATTTGGTGATATTTATACAACAATATTTTATCGACACTTAAAAAGTCTTACACAAATATTATATAGTATAATGCAGTCTGATAGTATAGCAATTCAATGAGATATTTAATTTTTTAGTGCAGAATTTTACAACCAAATTATTTTAAAATGGGCGTATAACAATATAATATTAAGTTATTATTTTATTTAAGAATAACGTTACAGAATAGTCTTCCAAGACTAATAGAATAACGTTAGGACTACCTTTATACGTCTCCGACTTAATTTTACATAATGACGGCAGTCGCGGATCCAACAAATCATTATTTAAACATGGCGCATTATAATACAACCGTTTTATATCAAATAAAACGTTTAATAATATTTTAGTGTAAATTAGAACTGTATACGATAAAATGGTTTTATAGTGTTGCATATTACGGCGTTCCAAATTTTTTTGTAATGTGAAAACATTATTTTGTTGTTGCAACGCTTTAGAAGTTGCCAGATTTCGTAAAGCCATGCAAGACTTGAAATATAATAATCGTTATAATATTCTTATTGATATGTTTCCCCACATACGACGGAGCCCTAAGTGACCAAATATGCCAGTGGTGAGCAAAATTGCCTTCAGGCACTCACAATATCACATTGTAATTATTAACTATGTACTTTGTAAGCCTGCCCATGACAGAGGGAGCCAAACCATTTGCGTCCATTTTGGGAGGGTTATTTATTTATTGTGATAAGAATATACTTCAAAAATTCGACTTCAATAAATATTACATTACAACATCAGAGCTTGAGATGAAGTGAGAAATTTCTTTGGTACCTACCTAAAATTTAATTTCATACAAAAGTACTTTTTTACATTTTTAAAACTTCGGATTGACTTTAGTTCAAAGATTAATTAGTTGTCTTTGTATAAACCTTAGGATTTCAATTAAATCTGGCAACACTGTTTTTAAAACTTCGATATACCATAATTAAACTTTGTTACAGAAAATCGTTGTCCTATAATGCATGTATATGCGCACTATCCAATCTTTTTGTTCTATAACGTTTCAATGAACTTCATAATAGGATAAATTTAAACCTAACCCAAAAAAACATATTTATAAATGATTAAGCATTTTTCTAGATTTAACATAACTCTAAAACGATTTTATAAATAAGCGCGTATCAACGTTAAAAAATAATTTTATCATTTTCCTTATATAACCTTAATAAAACATGTATATACAAGTAAGGCGCTAATAAAGAGCTTGTGCGCAAGTATACGACTCTTTTACAATATGATTTCAATACTTATACATGTATATTTTTAAAGGTTGTATCTCGTATTATAATACTTTTATAAAATTCTTAAACAAACAGGAATCATTTGTTCTATAGTAAAAGTTGTAAAAGCCATTATAAGACAATTTGATGAAAGTATTTTTCTGTATTTTTCTTAACGAACAAAATTAAGTAAAAGTAAGTTAGGAATTTCACTCATATGCTCACTTATACTGTATTATAGGATGTATTTTAGAAAAATATACAGGTTGGTCCAAAAAAGTGTTATAACACAGTGTGGTATTTTTTTAAGTCAGACATCCCATATTTTCTTGCCTATTTGAGTTCGTTTTAGTGCCCTTACTAATTGCCGAAAATTTTATTTGATTTGCTTTGCTTCTGTAGTATAAGAGCAAGAAGTTAAAAACTAAAAAAAAAAATGATGCATTCCTTGCAAATTTGAAAAGTACCTAACAGTATTTTGTTACCCACGGCATTGTGTAAGATTTATTGCAAGCGGCAAGAGACACTATGAATTTAAAAGTATTTATTCATTTTATATAAGGTGTCCAAAAAAAAGTTTCAAAAATTACACATTTTAAACTCATTTTTCTCAAGTTTTTCAACAATTGTTTTGTAATACAAGTAAATATGATGTTTCCAGCCGTTTTCGAGATAATTGCAAATTTCATGTTTAATTAATAAATTTTGATACAACGCGTAATGCGTGTACATATTCATCTTAAAAATCGCATTAACAATGATACGCTAATGACGAACAATCAGCACACGCCTAGAAGCCAGACGCTTCTCAGATGCACAGTACGCCAAATATGTTTGTGTTTTGTTAAACTATACCCAAACAAATCAAATAAAATCTTAGGGAATCTTAGAGCACTAATACGAACCTAAATAGAAAAAAAACAGTGGCGTCTTACTTAAAAAAATACCACATTGTGTTATCACAGTTTTTTGTTCCATCCTTTATTATAATATGCGAAAATATTTTTCTGAAATACATCCTATAATACAGTATAAGTGATGTGAATGAAATTCCTAACTTACTTCGTATAAGAGCTATGGAAGCCTGACGCCGTGTTGCAAGACCCTGTATAGTCACCTTCAGATCAATTATACTATCAAACAGATTAAGAAACTATAAGAGTATTTATACTACCTACGGTTAGCAGCAAAATTGATTTTAAAACAGTATATTATTTTATTAAAGTATACAAGGTGTGAATTTGAAAACTTTCAATGCAAATATCTCGAATACTACAAAAGTTAGAACAACGCGATTTGGTATAAATGTTATTTGGGCAGGGGGCACTAGAACCACCATACTTTAGTCAAGGGGTCAGTCACCCCCTAGGCGCCCCACACCACAACTTTAAAATTTCAAATGGCACCACCCCCTTTGTTATACCTCAAATGAAAGGTCTCACTGAGTAGTATTTAGCTGCAAAAAAAAAATCGAGAAGAAAATTTGTAATTTGAATAAAATTAAAAATTAAAAAAATTAAATATTATTTTATTTGATTACATGCTAAAAATGAATTCCATTTTGTTGTCAACAATATAACAACCTATTTTCAAATAAAAATGAACTGGATATTGTCGGAAATAGGAACTTAGATGAAAATTTGCTACATTTTCAACAAGGTTCAATATTTCAATATTTTTATAAATTACACAGTTTTGTTTTATTCAAATTACAAATTTTCTTTTCTATCGATTTTTTTTTAGGCAGCTAAATACTACTCAGTGAGACCTTTCATTTGAGGTATAACAAAGGGGGTGAGGCCATTTGAAATTTTAAAGTGGTTGTATGGGGCCCCTAGGGGGTGACTGAGCCCTTGACTACAGTATAGTGGTTCTAGTTCCCTCTGCTCAAATAACATTTATAAGCACCAAATCGCGTTGTTCTAACTTTTGTAGTTTTCGAAATATTTGCATTGAAAGTTTTCAAATTGACACCCTGCATGTACAGGGCTCTCTTTTATATTTGCGCACCCACCTACAGGGGTTAATATAAGTGACAGAAAAAACATTTAGTACAAAATTTGCATAATTGTTCCCGTGTTATCTATCGGACTTGTCAAAAAAAACATAGGCGCATCGCAAAGTTGAAAAATTTTTTTTTTTAAATGGTACATCTTATTAAATATGTTTTCCACCAAATCGAAAAATCGTTTTCATTTCATTTCAAAACTATATAACATGTCAACATTTAGTTCAGCCGTTTTTTAAATACTTACTTGAGTTTACAATTTTGATAAATTGAATTAATGATAATCGAGTTATTGAGGTGTTCCGCTAATTTAACCTGACATATTTGTTGCTTTACTTTAAACTGAAATTTATAATATTAAGGGAAGTTAATGACTATATGTGTTTTGTATATCCGCCATGACTTCTGACACATTTTCTAATATTTGGCTTGTATTGAGCATGAATATTTCTTGTTCAATCCTTTGTCTCAATATATTTTCAGGTCTATCATAATAAGCATTTTTTTTATTACATTTTCTGACAGATTTTGTAATTTTAGTGCAAACTGCAAAAACTTGAAAGAATGGCTGTCGACCGTATCTCAGAAAGTGTTAGTCGTATGGCTTGCGGAAAAAAAATATATTAGGTAAAGTGGTCATGAGAAATTGCTGGAAATTATTTTGAAGTTTCTCAGACTGGCGCTAGAGGGCGCAACAGTAACGGTAAATATGAATCACGAAGTTTCCTCAAAAGTCGCCTAGTTTGTATCCCGAAAATAACATTTTTGTATATTTCGAAGATTTATTAATAAAATTCACCCATAGAACGTGCTAGTCACTTTTCAAATAAAGTGGTGGGAGAAGGTTGGACATTATTTGTAATAAATGCTGATAACTCCGGTCTGGCTTAACATAATTTAGTAAACTTAGTTTTGTAAAAAAGGGCTTTTCTCACTCTATAATATATCATCTTATGAACTACGGTAATATGTGTTTTACACTAGGCGCTAGGGGGCGCTGTCTTACAACTTCACAAACATTGCGCGGTTATTCCATAATTGTAAATACAATAGTATATTCAATTTTACATTTGACCTGATTGCAAGGATGATTAAAAATCTAAGAAGTCAGCGAAAACCGCAAGTTAATATCTATTTTCAATCCGGAGATATCAACAACAGTAATCATAATTACGGAACATTATGATTTTATTTTTAAGTTGCCATTGTAAAGGTTTTTTTAAGAGTCAAAATTTTCAGGGCTGAATTTGTAATTTTAGTGCGAACCTTATAAATGCTGCATAAAAATTAGGAAAGAGTGTAATTTGAGGTTTGACCAAATGAGCCAATTTTATAAATTATTATGACTACACTTTAAAATAAAAATGTCTACTATCAAAATATCTGGTCTTTTCCTGTCAACAAAATAATTTTATGTTTATGCAACCAAACGTACATGCAAAACTATATTTTATCGGTCACAACTTGCCATGCCATACGTCAACAGAATACAGCATTAATTTAATAAATAATACAACACGAACTTTTAAAAAATAAAAAAACAGTTTCATAAAATAGTACACTGTATAACAAGCATGAGTGCTGCAAATAATACGAGTTGGAAATAGACATTCCGTGCGAGTTTTACACTATAGGTACTTTTTCTACGACTGGTATATTGTACAATGTAAAAAAACTACAAAGTTTACTCACGTGAAAATAAAATAAGATAACGTTCTTGCAATGAAAGTTGCTAGGCAACTAGTGCAGAATGAAAAGGGGTATTCCAATGTTCTACATCTACAAATTATCAATGAACATATAATAAAGGATATATTGACTTAAAAAAAGTCTATAACGATACTAAAAACGGTGTCGAAACAGCTCTGATATGAAACCAGAAAAAAAGAGATTTCCTACGAGAAAGCCTTTTTTGAATAGTCATCGTAGGAAATAGTTATTTACATTACTAGATGCGAAAGTTAATTTTTTGGTGTGAGGAGGCTTTAGAATAGCCGAAGCGAAGCCGAGGTGATTCAATACCTCCGAACATCAAAAAAGGCTTACGCATCGTGTGATGTATTAAATTTTTTCTACTACTGTTCTCTGATCAATATATTATTAAATAATGAACTTTGATTTTATTCAAGTCATAATGATAAAATAAGTGTTTTCCACTTGTAAAATAATCCATGACAACTAGTTATTTGAGTACTGTCAGAGTCTGTCAGTTCGAATTTTTTAATTTCGCTAGTCTAAAATGTTCTCCTAAGACCAAAACGTTGCTATCCAGAAGGGTGCCGAGTTGGCATGTGCCTCACTGTTACCTGTGTGTTACCGTACAACCTGTTTCTGGAATGGTTCGCGGATAAAAACGTTTCTCAAATTTACGAAAATGTGATGTTAGCGTACTTCTTAGAGAAATCTGAAGCTTTATCACCTCCGTCCCTATGATCACAATATTCCATGCTCAAATTGACTATTTCTGTGAACAAAAATATAGATATTTCGCAGTTTAAGAAACTCATTGCCTTTATTAAACGAGAAAACGATGGTTACGAAGCTAAAAAATCTAAAACTTTCAGAAAATAAGAAATAATAAAGTTTTTACTTGATGCTTCCAATCAAAGCTATTTATCTATGAAAGTGATAGCAGTAATGGGAATAGCTGGAGCATGCCGCACCGATGAGATCCATAAAATGAGGTTGAAAGACGTCGAAATCAAGGATGAGGTAGCCATAGTTAAACTCCTCCAGAGCAAAAACAGGGTTCAAAGAAGTTTTGTAATAACCGATGATGGAGGTCCAGTTTCTTTTGTGAGGTTACTACAAGATTACATTAAACATTAAACTTCGGCCAAATAATGCACAAGACGAACGCTTGTTCTATCGCTATGAACGAGGTAGGTGTGTGAATCAAGTGATTGGAAAATACACTATTTCGAATGTTTCCAAAGAAATTAACAAATTTTTGAAATTTCAAGACATAAATAAATACTGGTCACTAGTTTAGAAAAACATCAGCTACGTTTCTCGCAAATGCTTTAGGTGTCGACGTTTTGGATTTGAAAAGACATGGCGGTTGGAGGTCTTCGTCCGTTGCGGAAGGATATATTATTGGTGATTCGTATACTAATAAAATCGGAATTTCCAAAAGATCTTAAATGGAACTCCTACTTTTATTTCATCTAACGATGTGAGAGTGACAAATAGAACGAGTTGTAATATGGTCCACGTCCAGGATAATAACGATACGAAGCGGCGAAGCTATTGAATTGAATAATATTCCATCAATTTATTTTTCCAACTGTTCAAATTTCACTATTAACCTTAATGGCAATAAATAATTATTATTTAAATTTTATATTATTGTTATTATACCACTTGTTTTTCAATAAATATAAGCATTTTGTTATTAAGTTTTTTTCCAAAATTCGCTTGAACAAATACAATAAAATACTCATTCGTGTTTTTTTTGTCCTGGCACCGAAAGTAGTACTTTCGTAGCTAGCGACGTATAATATTCAGGTAAATGTTTACTTTCGTGATCTTTCGTGTTGCTAGGTCCCGAAGGTTAATTTATTTATACAGTAGTAGAAAAAATAAATTTTGTGTTGGGGAAATTTAATACTTGAGTTAACTGCTCCAATAAAAAGTTTAAATTTTTTATTGTTACCAAAAATAATCTCTTCATACAAAACAATAGCAACACACAAACAAATACCTACTCAATTCTTGATCGTATATACGAACAGTTGCGCATAAAACGCCAATATGTGAATATTGAGAGCATTATACACCACTTAAATCCTTCTTTATTATACGGGGTCATGAATATGGAGTGTCAAAATTAAAATACACAGTCCTTAAGCCCCGGCACAATGGTTTAAGAGGTTCGCCAAGAGGGCGCAGCTGTGCTCCTCGAAGGGAATGAAATCGCTCCAACCCGCAAACATAGCGGGGGTTGATGCTTACTATAATTTATTCTTAATATCATCCGGGTTATATTTCTATTCGTGACAGGTGCTTTATGTGTGTTTGTATCATTCTGATTTGGATGATGAGGGACCATTAAACGTATTTTTGTTTTCGCTTTTCAGTAGCGCAGTTTGGAAATTCTGGGATAAAAAAAATTGAAATAGTGCTAGTGTTTTAAAAAGCTTGCTGTTTTACATCATTTAGACTGAAAAACACAAATGAAACATGTTTAATGTATTACGATTTTCGTATATTATATTGACTATTACTAGGGTGTTTACAGCTGTCGCTGTCTTATTCTTTCTTATTCCTTCTCCGTCCTCTAGACCTTATCTTTTCATAGTCTTGTCTCTCCACGATCTTCGTGGTCCATCTTTTCTCTGTCTTCCCAATCAGTCACTTCAGCAATCTATTCATTGGTATTGAATCTTCTAACATGCAGGCGCGGCTGGTCCATAAGGTCATTTGGTCAATGACCAACCTACTTATCTAATCTTATTAATTTTTTAAAACCCAAAATAGTTATCCTTATACAAAAACTTTTCCCAATAGAGAATGGAGCTAAGCGAAGCATCAAATTATTACTAAGTTCGATTTATAAAAGTTTTTCGCCGTTCCCGCTCGTCGCCACCGTTCTTAGGGTATTTATAAAACACGAACTGCGCCGTTGTAAAATAGCGAGAGCAGTAACCTATTTTGAGGTTAGAACATTATTTATCATCATTAGACCAATATTTAACATTATTTTTTAATTATGAGATAAGTTAATTGTCTATTCGTGACAGGTGCTTTATGTGTGTTTGTATCATTCTGATTTGGATGATGAGGGACCATTAAACGTATTTTTGTTTTCGCTTTTCAGTAGCGCAGTTTGGAAATTCTGGGATAAAAAAAATTGAAATAGTGCTAGTGTTTTAAAAAGCTTGCTGTTTTACATCATTTAGACTGAAAAACACAAATGAAACATGTTTAATGTATTACGATTTTCGTATATTATATTGACTATTACTAGGGTGTTTACAGCTGTCGCTGTCTTATTCTTTCTTATTCCTTCTCCGTCCTCTAGACCTTATCTTTTCATAGTCTTGTCTCTCCACGATCTTCGTGGTCCATCTTTTCTCTGTCTTCCCAATCAGTCACTTCAGCAATCTATTCATTGGTATTGAATCTTCTAACATGCAGGCGCGGCTGGTCCATAAGGTCATTTGGTCAATGACCAACCTACTTATCTAATCTTATTAATTTTTTAAAACCCAAAATAGTTATCCTTATACAAAAACTTTTCCCAATAGAGAATGGAGCTAAGCGAAGCATCAAATTATTACTAAGTTCGATTTATAAAAGTTTTTCGCCGTTCCCGCTCGTCGCCACCGTTCTTAGGGTATTTATAAAACACGAACTGCGCCGTTGTAAAATAGCGAGAGCAGTAACCTATTTTGAGGTTAGAACATTATTTATCATCATTAGACCAATATTTAACATTATTTTTTAATTATGAGATAAGTTAATTGTCTATTCGTGACAGGTGCTTTATGTGTGTTTGTATCATTCTGATTTGGATGATGAGGGACCATTAAACGTATTTTTGTTTTCGCTTTTCAGTAGCGCAGTTTGGAAATTCTGGGATAAAAAAAATTGAAATAGTGCTAGTGTTTTAAAAAGCTTGCTGTTTTACATCATTTAGACTGAAAAACACAAATGAAACATGTTTAATGTATTACGATTTTCGTATATTATATTGACTATTACTAGGGTGTTTACAGCTGTCGCTGTCTTATTCTTTCTTATTCCTTCTCCGTCCTCTAGACCTTATCTTTTCATAGTCTTGTCTCTCCACGATCTTCGTGGTCCATCTTTTCTCTGTCTTCCCAATCAGTCACTTCAGCAATCTATTCATTGGTATTGAATCTTCTAACATGCAGGCGCGGCTATTGTCTATTGTCTATAAATGCTAAAATCGTAGGAATATGCAAAATATTTTTATGTTTTGCATCATATTATTTTGTGTCGAATTTCTTTCATCCCATTGGCTATAGTCTGTTTCTTAATGTGAGAGTGTAATAAATCTTTATTAAACTATAAAACCCAGTGGTCTTCGCCGTAAGTAATGTAGACAAAAAAAAAACAGCGGAGCAGTGAAAATAAGTTTTAAACCCAAATCTTGAGTTCTGTGTTTTGAAAACAAATCATTTTATGTGTCCTTTTTTAGTTAGATTAATATATTTTATATAGAACTGTCATATAATGACTATTATTTGACACTCTGAAATTTCATGATAACCTTTATTACCGCACTACTGTGTTAATAACATCTAAAATGAAATAAGCTCAAGGTAGACATTTCTAACTTAAAAACCATATACAAATATATACCGGGTTCGCCAACGAAGCGGGGATAGAAGATTACATACTTATCGATGAACTTATCAAAAATACTGAAACAGCATGAGGTCTGGAATTAAAAGTGGCATATTTTAAAAATATTTTACATTATACAGGGTGGCTCAAAAAAGTTAGGAGAACAAAACTTATATTTAAATAGAACACCCTATATCTTAAACTATTCTTGAATTCTATAAGTCTAAACTTAATTGTTTCCGAGATATCGACTTTTGAAAAATGGCATTTTTGAACTTTGACAGCTTCTAGCTCTTTAACGGTACATCTTAGGGCAAAACAGCTTACATGTCCGTATCTTACATTTTTATTATTTCCCCAAGAATGTAAATTTTTGTTAAACCGACATAACTCGAAAGCCGGAAATATCGTACTTCCGGATTAAGCGGAAATTTGTATTTTTAGGAAGATAATAAAGAAGTAAGATAGGGGCATGTGAGTCGTTTTACTCTAAGACATACCGTTAAATAGCTAGAAACTGTCAAATAAACTAAAAAATAAACACAGCAGCGGTATTTGACGAGATTCCAACAAGCATAATTAAAGTAGCATCTTTTGAGTTGCAGAGGGTTTTAGGTCATATAGTAAATAACTCTTTCAAATTAGGAATATTTCCTAAAAACTTAAATCTGGCCTTAATTAAACCGCTTTATAAAATTGGGGATCCAGGAGTTTTAAACAACTATAGACCAATAAGTCTGCTAAGATGCTTAAAATGGCAATGAGCACAAGATTAATGGACTTTTTGAAAAACTGCGGAATAATCAGTAAATACCAACATGAATTTGTAAAAGATAAATCCACACAAACGGCCATACTCGAATTTTTTCGGGCTATACTGAAGCACCTTGAAAAGTGGGAGTTAGCACTTGGGATGCTACTGGGCCTGTCTAAGGCTTACGATTGTATTGATAGGGGACTTCTTCTTGAGAAATTGGAAATTTACCGTATAAGAGTAAATGTAAAAGAATGGCTTAAATCTTACCTTAATGACAGGAAACAAATTGTTACTATCTCAAAAGAAGGAAAAACAGCAAAATCAAAACAACTTTCCAGTGACTTGGGAATAGCTCAGGGAAGCATTTTGGGACCAATTTGTTCATTATATTTATCAATGATCTATGCCTTTTGCTGGATTCATCTCCACAACATATTATAAAATACGCAGATGACACAAACTTAATCGTTGGAAACAAAAAAATGTCTGAACTAGTTCTACAAGCAAGACATTTCTTCCAAATTGTGACTCAGTGGTTTGCAGAGAACAAACTGATTTTAAATCGGGAAAAAACAAACATCTTTTTATTCAGAACAAAACAATCAACATCCATAAAACCACCGCATATTGTTTTAGAGAATAGCGAGTTAAAATTTTCAGAAAACGCAAAATTTCTGGGTATTTATATTAATGAAAGATTGGTCTTTTAATATATCTAAATTGGCAAAAAAAATAAATTCTATATGTTATAGTATTCGGGTCAGGAATAAAGAGACATTTAGAATAATATATTCTGCTAACTTTGAGTCCGGTTTGAAATATGGCATAATTTATTGGGAATGTGATAATATGACACGGAATGTTTTTTGACTCAAAAGAGGTTAATTAGAATCCTAGGAAACAAAAATTATTTGGAAACATGTAGAACCGTATTTAAGAGCTTAGGTAGAATGATAGTTTATGGCGAGTACATTTTTTAATGTCTGATGTTTTTCTTTAAAAACAACGGTTATTTTAATGCAGGTTATCAACATGAGTATAACACTAGAAGGACAAATGCTAAGTACCCTACACGCAGACTTACACTGTCTGAAAAATGTCCGCAATACACGTGCATTAAATTATTTAATACCCTCTCAGAAAGAATAAGAAAAACTGAATCCCAAAAATTATTTAAAAAAGAAATAAAACAATAATTAATAGAATTAGAACCCTATAGTTTAAGTGAATATTGTAATTTTTAATATATATTTTGTGACGTCATGTCATTTCAGTTTGTATGGCTTATTTTATATATGTAAACAATCTGAAATGGAAATGAATAAATAAAATAAAATAAATCTCACTTTTTTGAGCCACCCTGTTTAATGTAAAGTATTTTTAAAATATGCCACTTCTAATTCCAGACCTCATGCTGTTTCAGCGTTTTTGATACGTTCTTCGATAAGGATGCAATCTTCCGTCCCCGCTTCGTTGGCGGACCCGGTATAATATAAAATAAGTATATTATTGTGTCTGGCACAAGATTCGAAACAACATTTTCGTTCTCAAAATCAGATATGGCAGATCATCGCTTGAACTCATTTTGAAATGTGCAATTTTCAGACACAACTGTGTCAATAATTGAGAGAAGCAATTTAGTGACAATCGTCCCTATGCCTGTTGCTAAGGTAATAAAAATTCTCATTATCTGTATCCTGTATTTAATTTTTAAACTAATTATTTTTACTCAAATAATCATTATAATAATAATAATAGTTATAGTTGTATATAAAATTTAGTAGGTAACAAGTAGGATACTATATTATTAGAGCATTTATGTAATTACGCAAATTTTAACATGTTAATAATACATATCCTACTTGTTACGTAAATAACTCTGGAGCTTGGAAGAAAAAGGGCCAATGTCCAAAAATTGCATTTAGCAGCTAATGATTCTATTTAACTACTCAGATTACATGTGTTAATCACAAAAAAGGCCAATGTCCTCAACTATTATACTATTTGATCTTATTTACCTTAGTTAAATAGAGAGAGAGCCATCATCTTGACATTGGCTCTTAGAATAATTTTAAAATGTTGCAAAAACAGCCAATGTCACAATGAAGATTGGCTAACAAGCTCCAGAACTATTACTCATCTTTTTCATTGTGGTGTCGTTAGGCTCTTTTGGAATTTGATTCGGAATGGATTCTTTATGGTTTGGGTTTGGCTATGGTTTCTTGTTATTGTTGCCTGGGTAGGACCCAGTCACGTGGGAGTGTGTAGGCGTTGTTCGATTGGGCGTGAATAGGACTGCGTGTGATTAGTTGTTGTTGGGAGACGTCAGTCCGTTTATAATAGTCCGTAACGTAACTAGTTTGTCAAAATGTTCAGTCAGGGTCGGCATAGGTATGTAAGTCATTGTGTAGTACGTCAGTCATCGTGTAAAAGTACCTGGTCTCTGTAATAATATACTTAGATATGTCAAATAAAAATAAATATGTCATCTTCTAGCTTTATAGTATAATAGAAAACAACAAACTTAAAGTAAGTTCGTGTACAGAGTTGTCCCTTATCTTTCCGTCAGACCCAATCCTTGGACGCGTTTCGCCGTCTACGGCTCATCGGCAAGGCTTCGGGTGTCTTGCCGATAAGCCGTAGACGGCAAAACGCGTCCAAGGATTGCGTGACTATACCAAGGGCGGTTTTACGGGGGGGGGGGGGTAATAGGGTAATTACCCCCCCCCCCTCCATGAATTTAGAATTTTAAGCATCATCATTGAAAAAAGGGCGTGTCACCCACAAATTTTTCGCCTGCGGCGCTATTTTTTTTTTTAACCCCCCCCCTCCCACACTTATTTTCTGGTTACTTTTTTTTTGAAAAAAATTGGGATTTCAAATTACCTCCCCCCATGTTGAAAACCTAAAACCGCCCTTGGACTATACACGAACTTACTTTAAGTTTGTTGTTTATAATATTGATCTTTAGGTTGCTAAACCGAGACATTGCCTTCCAGCGCCACCCAACGTAGTTTTTCCGCGGTGGGCCGCCTGGCCAGCGCTGTCCTGGTTGGGTTAATGCGTGTAATGCACGAGATGTAGCCACGTGCTGCAACTCTCGTCTGTTTATCGTATAAGTATTACAAAACTCGTGTGTAAACAGCTCCAATTTCTTTTACATGTTTAGTATTAAAATTAAGGAAAAAAATAATAAGATTATAAAAACTTGATTCAAACCCACAAAAATCCTTCAATTTGCGTGAGCAGCAAATTACGATATTATACTAAGTACCAATTAAATATCAATAGACATTAAAAATAAAACATTCTAGCTGTAACAACTGTGTTTAGTCTTTGATTTATTATTTGTGATAATTTTCACATGTTACGAGCTTTACCAATAGATAACAAGTATTTTCTGATAAAACATATTTATCCCTTTAGTCTCCCAGTTTGATTCAAAACAAATACTGCTTCTATATTTGTTTGTTAAATTATTTCGAAAAGGATTAATAATGTTTCCAGCCTTTGACATACGTGATCCAAAGCCAATCGAATTGCGGCTTTCTAGGCGCCAGTGTTCTTAGCAAATAAAAACGTCGCATTATTCAATAGCAGGCCGAGTTTAACTTATCAACACCCATAATATTTTTGCTAAAACTAATTAACAATGCTTCATAACGTCGAAGATAGTTGGATGATATTATAACCCTACCGTAAACAGTTTTTAATCCAGAATCTACATTTTTCACGATATATCGTTGCTTGGATTTGTATTGTAATTGTAAACATTTCAAGTATTTACAAATCAAAATAATTTCTAAGATCTAAATATAAAAACTGTCGCCATTAATTGTTTGACTGATTATTTGGGATTAATCAACGATGTTTTCTCCAATCGTAAAAAAAGGAATTGAAAGAAAAGCTCTCTGTGACTACTCAACAAATAGACTTCAAATGAAGCAATGGTTCTACTTTGCCTAACAGAAGATTTCCTAAAGTAAATTAAATGCTAATTTCAATGGGCCTGATAACACAGGTCGCAAGACAGCATGCTTTTGCTAAACTTTTCGTAGATCTGCCTTGCATGATTATTCATGTTGCATCCTAGAACTACGTGATTAGATCTATCACATTCACAGTAAGGGATAACTTTTATTTTAATTTTATTCAGGTGGTAGGGTGTTAGGCTGTGCTCACCTCATTCTACACAGACTGGACTGAGGAGAAGCTTTTACTTGTGCGAGTTAGAACGACTAGTTGTGGCAACCGAGCCTATATTTGATCAAGTGAAATATATTGCAGGGAAGATCACAACAGCAACAAATTTACTTGATTCAACAAAATAATTTAATTGCCAAATATTTTCTTAACTTAAACGAAGTATTATTGGGTCAATTAAATTTTGCTAATTTAATTTTCTCCGGAATTTTTTTATTCGGGCTGTTTATTAAAATAAAATATTAATTCCTTCAAACACTAGATTCAAAAACATTATAATTAAACTTTTATTCCCCATGTAATTCCTCTATATTATAATTTAATTACCATATTAAAAATGTGGTTGCCCGAAAAAAAGTTTTATGATGCAGTGATCACGTGACCATTATCTTCCTCATTTGCATTGCATTCAGTGAGTCGGCGAGATGTCGCGCGGACGCGCCATTTGCGTGTCCTGCAAGTTTAATTCCTAGCAATGAATTCTGCATTGTGTGTTTAAGTAATTTGTTGGAGGAATAGGAAAGGTGTTTAGGTACGATATGATTAGGTGTGAGGGTGTGTCATAAGAGCAACAATCGAATAGTTCAGAACTTTTAGAATAAAGTAATAAGAAATATAGTGTTTGCTCTAAGAGTAATGAAAAACGACTCTTCTACTACGTTAATGTCGAGGCTATCATGCTCATCTATGGCAAGGGTTTAAAAAGAAGAAAGAGGGTAAGCCCTTTGAATTAGTAAAATAGTTTCAGTGCAATGTAGAGTAAAGTGCGGTAGCTCAACACGTACATTTTATAGTGTACTATTAGGGCCTATGAATTATTGTTGCAGGATTAAATAATATCGTAAGTACTTAATAATTTACTAAACTTAGTTATACCTATCTATAGTAATAGAAGTGAAGACAGAACAACGCAAGTGTAACTTAATTGACACAATTATTTTTAAATTCTTATGTGAAAGCACAATTAATTGACGGAATCATTAGCGAATTTTGTCGAAATAAACGTAAATTTTGTTGTTCGTTTTATCACAGAGTATATGCACACTGACAGCAAAGTATGGATATATTATAAATCATGTGTAAGAGCCGCACCAACTTACGACATTGAAACTAGAGTAGAAACAAATAAACCGAAAAGCATGCTGAGAACCGACTCTAGGTCAATAGCAAGGAAGACGCTAAAGGACAGAGAAAGAAATAAAGCAATAAGACAGATATGTAAGCTAGAGGATATAGTAAAATATGAACGAAACAAAAGGCGATTTTGGCGCGACCATGTTTAGAGAGAGAGAATGGATAAGAACAGATTAGAGTATACAGTGTGAATCAGCCAAATAGAATAAATTCGATAATAAATACATGGGGGCGTGTCCGAAAAAACGCTCGGACATGTCGATTGGCATTTCTAGTTGCGCAATTTTTTCAATAAAACCTTTTATACAGGGTGTGTCATGTAACAGTGGCCACTACTAACTTTCTTATTTTAAATTTTTATATTATTCAATTTTTGGATTCTTCAGAAAATTTTAGACATATTCATGTACAATATCCTATACCTATCTTCAAGTGTTTCGGAAATATTAAGTGTTTTCAGATTTATTGCAAAAATCAAGAACTACACTAAAAAACTAATAAGTAATACTGTTTATTTCTTAATAATGTAAAAAACAAAAAAAAACATTAAGCAGGAGATGTTGAAAATTGATGTTAAAATGTTTTTACTGATATTAAATAAAAAAAAGGTATATAAGTTTTGTTTACTTTTGTTTAAAACGCCTGACCTTAGCAAGTTGTTGTCTGTCTGCATAACAGTAGTTGTCAGTGTTATAGTCGTTTGAACTACGTTGAGTGCATATTAGAAAAATGGTTTATTTAACAGAAATGCACAAAATAACAATTCTACAGATGATTGGCTATGGAGATAAAACACGGACACAAATGGAAGTTGCTCGCTTATTTAATGAAAAATTTCCAAACCCACATACTTCTAGTCGAAAAACAGCCCCAATATTCGATGTTTGCCATTCATCGATTATTCGAACATTACAAGAAAATAAAATGGATCCCTATAAAATAATACCTACTCATGAGCTCATGGAAGACGAATTTGATAGGAGAACGTATTTTTGTGAACAAATGATGGCAATGTTAGATAACAATGTGATCCAATTAGAACATGTTTTGTTTTCTATTAAGTGCACCTTTACACTTCACGGTCATGCTAATGGTCAGAATTGCCGCTATTGGTCTAGGGAAAATGCTCACTGGATGAGAGGAGAACATACGCAATATTCTGAAAAGGTTAATGTTTGGGCAGGAATTGTTGGAGATCATACCATAGGTCCCTTTTTCATTAAAGGCATATTAAATGGCGATAATTATTTAGCACTGCTCCAAAATAATGTCTTGCCAACTTTGACAAACTTATATCCTGATCCAGCAAACCCACAACTTCCAGCGAATAAGATATGGCTTTAGCAAGATGAAGCACCGCTCCATTACCAAATCAATGTCCGGCAGTACCTTAACCGAGTATTTCCAAATCGGTGGATAGGGAGGCGTGGATCGGCAGGCCAGCACGATCCCCTGATCTGACGCCATTAGACTTCTTCTTATGGGGTTATGTCAAAAATATTGTATACAAAACTAAACTCCTCGACTTAGCTGACTTAAGAAGACGAATAACGCTTGCGATTAGATCGGTCACGCCTGAGATGTTCAGTAACGTTAGAAGAAATTTCTATTTAAGATTAGGATGTTGCCAAGACGTTCGCGGCGAGCATTTTCAACATCTCCAATATTAATGTTTTTTTTTTGTTTGTTACATTATCAAAAAATAAACAGTATTACTTATTAGTTTTTTAGTGTGTTCTTGATTTTTGCAAGAAATCTGAAAAACTTAATATGTATAGATCAAACGGCTTGGTTCTCTTCAGTCTTCGAACGTGATGTTGATTGTCCAGCAGCTGTAGAGCTTCTTCGTTGATAAACAGGTGAAAGAGAAATCGGGCCTCGTGCTTGCCGGCACACCTTTTGATCTCTTCTTTCACTGTTAAAATTCCAAAGTCTCGAAGTTGTGAACATACCAAGGAACATTCACTATTTTACACAGCACTTTGTTCTGAAACGTCTGTATCATTTTGATGTTGCTGTCACAGGTACAGTCCCATAGCTGAATACCGTAGAGCAGGGATGCACAGACTTATAGGGAACAGGGGCCACTCGGAAAAAATATAAGCCAAGGACGGGCCACTACAAACAATACTTATTAATACAAAAAATTTTATTTTTAAATAGTATGAAATACAATGATAAAAATAAAAGAACCTTCAAAAATGTTTGTTGTAATTATGTAATCGTAAGGTAATCTAATCATTACAATGTAATGTTTCATGTTTTATTATTTTGATGCATGACATTGCATTGAACTAACAAGTTTTTTTATATTTGGCTCCACATCACTTGTCACCACACGTAAAATTGCTTGCAAATTTTCATTTGCCAGACGGTTTCGGTTTTTCGTTTTGTTTAGTTTCATCACTGAAAACGTTTGTTCACAAATATACGTCGATCCAAATAAGCTTGCGTATTTCAATGCATTTATTCGCAACTCTTTATAAGCGTTTTTATCAACGCAATGGTAGAAGTTGAGTAAATTACCTCCATTAAATTTGTTTCGTAAACTATCATCAACTTTTTTAAGCCTACATAACAATTTTGAAAAGCTTGTATCAAAATATCAATTTTTTCAATATGAGCGAAATTGACGTCAGTTTTATTAATTTTCTCCATAATTTTTTTGTAGTTCGGAAAATGGCTGTAATCGGCTGAATTTCTTTGTGTCCTAAAAATACTTAATTTGCATTAAAAGGACGAAACATGAGAGTATAACTGCGAAATCAATCTTTGCCTTGGAGTCGCGTATTTAAGACATTCAAGTGATTTGTGATATCTACAAGAAACGCTTAGTCACACAGCCAATCAGGGTTGTCGAGTTCGGGGACGTCGTTTTTCTTTTTCGCCAGAAATAATTGGATTTCTTCAATCAAGTTAAGAAACCGCTGTAGTGTTAACCCACGACTTAGCCAACTTACTTCAGTGTAAAACAGGAGATCACTATATCCGCTTTCAATATCCTCGAGAAATTGTTTGAATTGTCGGTGATTGAGACCTCGTAATTTTATAAAGTTTACAGTAGGTACCTTCTCTAGGGGAGTTAGCACCTTGTCGTCGGTGAGAGGGCTCTGTAGCCTTATTGCCAGGGAACGATGCCGGCGGTAGCGTAGCTACTGGTAGGGCCACCCTTGCCGGTAAGGTCTCGAAGAGCAGAAGGCGAAGCTAAGAAAACTCCCACGCAGCGTCGGTTCTCCAGGTTAGGAGCGGCTGGAAAAGGGTACCCTATTGTCCAAAGGTAGCAATACCCTAAAGGCGGACGAACCGCGAAGAAGCGGTCAACGGCATAGGATGCGAAAGGCAAGTGGGAAACCATCGCATTAATGTCCCAAGTAAATCATTATGGCAGACAAAACTCAAATCACGGCCCCCAGTCCCTGCACTACCTTAAATGGCCAGGGGGTGCTAAGAATCACAGGGAGAAAAATAAAGATTGCTACATGGAATGTCAGAACGATGTATAGAGCCGGTAAGCTGGCAAACGCGGAAAGAGAAATGAAGAGGATGAAATGGGACATCCTGGGAATGAGTGAGACCAGATTGGTAGGAGAAGGTTCCTTCGTAACAGAAAACCAAAATGTGATATTTTACTCAGGAAAAGACACAGCTCAACACGGAGTTGGTATTATAATACCAAAAGACACAGCCCATTGCGTTAAATGCTTCCTGCCGATCAGCGAGAGGGTGACGCTGATTAAGATGAACGGTCGGCCATTCTATGTCAACATAATTCAACTTTATGCACCCACAACGGACGCCGCTGAGGAGGAACTGGAAGAATTTTACTCCGATATTGAAAAAGTGAATAGACATATGAAGGGCGACGATATAAATGTATACATGGGAGATCTCAACGCAAAAGTAGGAGACGAATCAGTGGTTGGCGTCGTAGGTCCCTATGGATTAGGCAACAGAAACGAAAGAGGCACACGATTTATACAGTTCTGCCAGAAAAAAAAACTAGTCATTAGTAACACCTGGTTCCAGCTTCCAAAGAGACGGCTTTATACTTGGAAGTCACCCCAAGACCGAGAGGGCAACATCGTTAGAAACCAAATAGACTATGTAACAATTAATGATAGATTTAAAAATAGTGTTCTCAACGGAAAGGCCTACCCAGGATGTGACATAGACTCGGATCATAATCCAGTGGCTATAACCCTAAGAGTAAGGCTTAAAAAGATCGAAAAACCAAAAAATATAAATAAAAACGCCTGGAGCAACGCAAGTGATGAACAGAAAATACAGTTTCAACAGAACGTCGACAAAAGGCTTAACACATCACCACAAACAAACAACTTGACTTTAACGAGGAGAACATCGAAGGCACATGGACAAGCTTCAGAAACACTCTTGTTGAGACAGCACAAGAAACAATAGGAAGGGAAGAGCGAAGAAAGAAGCAGCCCTGGATGACCGACGCCATATTGACACTGATAGATGCGAGACGCACAGCAAAGAACAAAGATGAGAAATACAAAAAATAAACAAACAGATCCAAGAACAGATCAAAAGTGCAAAGGAGCAGTGGCTAAAAGCAAAGTGCTGAGAAATTGAGGAGCTGCAAGCACAACATAAGGACAGAGAACTGCACGAAAAAATTAAAGAGGCCGCAGGTCTGTGGAAGCCCAAACAGGTGTCTTTGATAGAAAATGTAAACAACAAAATAGAATTAGACCCTGATAAACAAAAAATAATTTGGGAACAGTATCTAAAGGAACTGTTTCAGGACAACAGAACAATGGCTATTAAAAAAGAGAGTAACCTTACAATCCTCACGACAGAAGTGACCCGGGCGATCGCAGAAACTAAAAGCAATAACGCACCAGGTGAGGACGCTCTTGTGGCAGAACAGTTCAAGAATCTGAGTGAGAATGCAATCGCAAAGCTAACTCATTTGTTCAACGCTATTTACGAGAGCGGGAGACTACCAGACGACTGGGTGAATTCTACATACATCCCGCTTCCAAAAAAGAACAAAGCGAGACGATGCGAGGACCATAGGACCATTTGCCTTATGAGCCACGCAGCAAAGATTTTCATGAGAATCATTTTCAACCGCATACGCACTAAATGCGACAACTACTTAAGCAGATCCCAATACGGATTTAGAAGAGGCACAGGCACAAGGGAAGCCATGTTAGGTTTAACCCTTATGGCGGAGAGATTCCTCGAAGTAAAGAGAAAGCTATTCGTCTGCTTTGTAGACTACAAAAAGGCCTTTGACCGCATTCAACACGAGAAGTTAATACATATTTTGCAGGACATAGGACTGGACAGCCACGACATAATGATGATCCGCAATTTATACTGGAATCACCGGGGATGCATCCGAACAGCAAATGGCAATACATCCTATATTAATATCGAAAGGGGAGTTCGCCAAGGTTGCCTTCTATCCCCTTTACTATTCAACGTATATGCGGAGTATATAGTTAAACAGTCGTTAGAAGACCGACCGGAAGGAGCAAAAATAAACGGTATCGTGATCAACAACATAAGGTACGCAAACGACACTGTAGTCATGGGAGAATCCGAAGAACAACTGCAGACATTGATGAGCACTCTAACGGAGGAAAGTTTGAGAATGGAATGATTAGAGGTGAATGCGGCAAAGACGAAGACCATGGTTTTCGATCGAAACTCACAAGAACAACATGTAAACATCGTAATCAATGGGGTCACCCTCCAGAATGTTCACAGCTACATATACCTGGGCAGGGAAATAAACCATCAGCTTAACCACGCTAAGGAGATTAAAAGAAGAATAGAAAAAGCCCGGGCAGGTTTTCTGAAAATGCGAAATATACTGTGCAACCCAGGTTTATCCCTCGAGGTGAGACAAAGAACAGTAAAGTGCTATGTGTGGTCCCTACTCTTATACGGCTGTGAGACATGGACGGTGAAACAGGAAGAACTCCGAAAATTATACGCCTTTGAAATGTGGATATACAGGCGAATGCTCCGGATAGCCTGGACCACCAGAACAACAAATGTAGAAGTTTTAACTAGAATGAATACCCGCCCTCAGTTAACAAGTATCATGAAGATAAGAAAAACAACCTACCTGGGACACCTAATGCGGCACGAGGAGTATGAACAACTCCAAGTAATACTGGAAAGAATAATCGAGGGTAAACGAGGCATAGGGAGAAAGAAGAAGTCCTGGCTGAGGAATATAAGAGACTGGACAAACATGGATGGTAATACCCTGATCCATCGAGCTCAACATAGAGAAGAATTTGCCATAGTGGTCGCCAACCTCAACAGAGACGGCACCTAAGAGGAGGAGGACAGTAGGTACAACACCTTTCATCACATTTTCAAATCCCAATAATTTTGAACAGAGGGCCTCTTGATGTATAATGCAATGAAACGGCATTAATTCCTTGGTATTTATGTTTTTAGTTTGTAAATATTTTTTTAACATAGTTACTATCCCAGATGTGCTTCCAACCATTGAAGGTGCTCCGTCAGTCGTAATTCCAGATATTTTCGTTAAATCCAAATCCATTATAGAACATTTTTCCAGAAGAGCTTTGAGCATGTCACTCCCCTTGGTTTGACTTGTCAAAGAACTCATACTAAGCAGTTCTTCACTCACTTCAAAATTTTGCGTTACATCTCGTAAAAATATTAAGAGTTGAGCAGTGGAACTTATATCTGTAGATTCGTCGAGTGCTATAAAAAAATACTCAAAACTTCTCGATCTCGTAGCTAATTGCTCCTCTATATAAGCTGCTAATGCGGTAATTCTTCTTTGAACAGTCATCCGATTTAACTGAATTTTTTCAAACTTCTTTACATTTTCCGGACAAATTTTTCTTGCGGCGATATCTATATATCTATCTATTGCTTAACAAACTCGCCATCTTTAAAAGGCCGACAAGTTTTCGCTATTACTCGAGATATTTCAAAGCTAACTTCAGTAGCTGTTTCAGCATCTTGAATTGGCTTTGTAAACATAGCTTGCTGGCCTATTAGTTCCCGTTGTAAAGTGGAAATTCTTTGCGTTCGATTATCGCCAGTTAATTTGGTAAAAGTAGGATGCCTATAGTGCTTTTCACATTATATTCCTTCGGAATAGAAACACTACTCTTGCATATTAAACAGACAATTTTGTTATGCGATGAAATAAAAAAGTATTTTTCGGTCCAAATATCTTGAAACTGTCGATTTTCATCTTCAACCTTACGACTACGTTTCTTACTGGGGCCTGGTTTATCCATATCAAAATTGATATTATATTTATAAATAAATGAAACGCAAAGTCTGCTCCACTAATTTATTGTCACCATTGGTTAGATGTTAAGAAACAAAAAGGGACATGTTTCGAGAGCAGTAGCTCTCATCTTCAGCCTTTCAATTGCTCAGTAGGTGACATAATTTGTGTAAAAGGAAATCTGTAATAATAGAAATAAATATTGTAGTTGACTCAGGTCAAAAAGAAACCAAAAGTGTACAAATTGATAATGTTGAATTAAAAAGAAATTATAAAGTTCGACTGTGTAGATGACTTACCATGTAGCAGAAAAAAGGTTGTAATAACAAATTATATTGTACATAAATATTGATCAGTTAAATTGTTAATCACCTAAAATTAAATTAAACACTAAGTGAGATGGATTTTAAACGAAATACTTTTTTCTTTTTAATTTTCTAACGAAACTATAAAAGAGTGAACTTTTGCAAAACATGGCTGCTTGCTAATAAAGAAAATAATGGGTATGTTGAATTACAATGGTAATGTCAAAATCACGTGTCGAATGGGTGTCACCCACTGGCAACCGTTCAAGGATTATTTAGAAGTGAAAAAGCTAAAATTTTAACAACAAATGGTATATAAATAATGGTAAAGGATTTTAATTGCTTGAGGTTCTATGAACAGGTAGGCAGATTACCATTGTAATTCAACATACCCATTATTTTCTTTATTAGCAAGCAGCCATGTTTTGCAAAAGTTCACTCTTTTATAGTTTCGTTAGAAAATTAAAAAGAAAAAAGTATTTCGTTTAAAATCCATCTCACTTAGTGTTTAATTTAATTTTAGGTGATTAACAATTTAACTGATCAATATTTATGTACAATATAATTTGTTTTTAAAACCTTTTTTCTGCTACATGGTAAGTCATCTACACAGTCGAACTTTATAATCTCTTTTTAATTCAACATTATCAATTTGTACACTTTTGGTTTCTTTTTGACCTGAGTCAACTACAATATTTATTTCTATTATTACAGATTTCCTTTTACACAAATTATGTCACCTACTGAGCAATTGAAAGGCTGAAGATGAGAGCTACTGCTCTCGAAACATGTCCCTTTTTGTTTCTTAACATCTAACCAATGGTGACAATAAATTAGTGGAGCAGACTTTGCGTTTCATTTATTTATAAATATTCACTCCACTTCGAGATATGGACTACTTCTTCAAAATCAAAATTGATATTATATTGTTACGTAGGTTGAAGCCAAGTTCGAACGACGAAAAATTTACTCGTCACAGATTACAGTTCTCAATCAGTATAACGTTCGCTTGTCCGTAGTTAAAACTTAACTGCCCCGGTAGCCGGTAGCTGGCGATGCGTCGTATTTATACGAGTTACCAATGGCGAATCTTAAAGTAATCTAGTTGATGCGACAGATTTCTAGTCTCGTAACAATATGCTTAGACCGGAGCGCGGCGAGTTGAATACTTTTAAAATTCGTTGGCAGGCCGCATAAATATCGCTTTTAAAATTCGTTGGCGGGCCGCATAAATATCGACAGCGGGCCGCGGTATGTGCATCCCTGCCGTAGAGTCACACTGGGTTAAAAACCTGGCTGGAAATAAGCATTTTATTGTAGATTAATAATTTTGAATTTCTTTCCAGAAGTCAATAATGTTGTTTATATTTTAAATCTAGCTCAGTTATTTTCTTCTCTACATGCTCTCGCCACCGAAGTGTAGAGTCATGACAAGATATTTACCATTAATCTTATGGGGCACAATTATACCGTTAACATCTAGGAGAAGTGGGCGAAGTGGCTGTGCTAGCTTCTTGTTAGTAAAATTTACAGATTTATTTGAGTTCGTTGAGCTTAATCTTCCATTGCACAGTCAGCTACCATGTTGCGTGTTATTTAGAGTTTTCGAGTAGAACTCTGATGATCTTGATCAACTGCGAGAATAGCTGTGTTATCAGCGAATGTAGCTATAGTAGTTTCTTCCGATACAGGTAAGTCGCTGGTATATAACATATAAGGAATAAGGCCTAGGACGCTCTTTTGGGATACGCCGGTTCTTATTTCTTTCAAGTCGGAACAGTCAACCTCCAGCCTCCTGCTGCAGAGATATAGAATGTTAAGATCTCTACATACTATTTAGGAAGCTGGTTGTATATCAAACCTTTATGCCACACCTTATTGAACGCTTGTGCAACATCTATGAATACTGCGCAACACACTTGTTTTTCCTCAAGCGCACTTTCAATTATGTCGGTGAGTCGATGCACTTGATCAATCGTTAAATGTTTCTGCCTAAATCTGAATTAAAAGTCCGGAATTTGGTTATTTTTTATTATGTGTTCATGTAAAATACATAATATTTGTTTAAAATAAAATTAGGTAGTGGATTAATGATTAATGTCAGGAAACTTTTGTAACGAGAACATTGGTTTGGACCTATCTAAAGCCGCGATTTCACTAATTATTATTATGGTATCTACGTATTTATTCAAAAAGTATTTTTAGTGATACACTAATTTGGCTTTACATGGAAAGTTTGGGAAGTATTCCATTAAAAAAGTAAAAATTAAATTAATACATAAAATGCTGACACAAACAGAAACAAGTTCCCATGACAATTAAAACAGATTGGACTTTTAAACCTTTTCCAGTAAATCCAATTCTTTATCTCCGTATCCGTATCGTTCAACTGAAAATGCCTCGACCCTAAATAGTAATTTATTCCCTTCTCAACGAAAAAACAAATAAAGAAAACGGTGATTGTCTTCTTGTTTGCTCTTGGGCTTAAATAAAGAGGGAAGTGTCATACCCCGTGGGGGCACCACCGTAAAAAGTTTTTAGTGCCTCAAAGAGATGTCACATGGCCGCGGCACGTGACTGCTCTCTCGCAGGCTCGAGATGTGTGTTTGTTTTGTGAGTATAAGCTCCTTAACTCTGTCGTAATTATGTTTTTTTCTTTAGATTGTATTTGTTGAGGACTTGTAGTATATTAAGCGATTATAGGGCATTTGTTTTTTTATTTTCCGACTCTCTATTAAGGGTGTCCAAAGATTCTACCATAAAGCAAATATGTTAAAAGTATATTTGAAAACGGCGTATCTTGGACAGGGATGCGCCAAGTATTTTCGGCGCCGTCGTGCGAAATAATGATAGTCGCCGTTAACCAATATTATGTTATTGAGCTAAATTTACCACCCTTCTCTCATAGTTGATCGTTGAAATTTTTGAAGAAAACTCTATACTTTTTAGTACTAATGTCTATATTTATTTGTGACAAACAGAAAGTACACAAAAAATATTAATAGAATACGAAACAACAGTAACAAAACAAAAACAGTATCAAAGTTACAAAACATTAATCCAAAATATTAAAAAAAGAAAAAGAAATAAAATAGCGATTGTTTTGAAACAGATAATACATGATCATGATACATGATGGAGAGGTCTTACAAAAATTGGACTTTTATAGCTTTACTTTTTGCAAATTCAAGAAGATTTCTCATTTCAAGTTGCTTTAAAAAGTCAGACTCTATAGAAATGATAGCAAGATTTTCTAACCGCTCTTGGCCCATTCTAGATCGTAAATAATTTTTAATCAACTTTAATTTAGAGAATGACCTCTCCGCTGTAGCTACAGTAACTGGAATGGTTTATAATATGCGCAATGCACTCGTAATGTTTGGAAATGCGTGGGTTAGGTTATTTATTAATTATTGCAATGTAATTAAGTGTTTCTACTACAGACGTCGCGCTTTTGTCGCCGTTTTGCAATAATTGTAATTCGTGTAAAAGTTATGTTCCGTCTATATCTTTCTGGTTTCGGTCTTTGTCAGTTAAGGTTTCTTCTAGTTTTTTACAAAAATTAAATTGATCTTGGTCAGAATATTTGCCGAAATCCTCAACATTCCACAAAAAATTAAAAACATCAGAATGGCACGATAATAGTTTAAATCTTTCATGTACGGATAAAAGAGTAATGTCTAGCATTCCGAGAAGGCTATTTACTTTAAATTTAATTTCTTGATTTTCAATCGGCTGGTCGTCACCTTCGTAAGAAAATTGTTTTTTAATCTTTCGCGGCCTTCAAATTTTTGCGGATATAAATTTTGCATCAACTTCTAAGCAAGAAGCTAGTTCTTTGGCATCTACTAATAAGTCACTCAAGCCCTTGTCAGATCGATATTGTTCATTCATTGAGGTATTTAAACTTTCGCAAGCCTGGGAACTATTAAATGTTTTTTATTGCAGAATCTTAGTAACAACATCCACTTTACTTAGAATCTTGTACCACAAGACTACCATACACACAAACTAATAATTTTGATTTTTTTTTTATGTAGGGAGGTAGCGAGATGTTTTGTAGTATCGTCAAAATTATTTCCGGATAAAATTTCATAAAGAGCATCGTAAATTTCACCCAACTGAAATCTTGGAGGGGTAATTGCATCAATTCTACTAGAATATCTAGTAACTAACCTGACAAAGGCTTTAAAGTCAGACTTGAAATGTTACTTTTCAAAACAGACCACCTTACCAAATTATATAATTCTTGAACACTTGAAAAAAAAATTATACTAGAAATATTGGATTTTACAGCATCGTTTATGACAAGGTTAAGGTTCAACTGTGGTTACAACAAGGTACAAACATTGCTCGGGGATTAATGTCTAAAATTAATTTTTGTACACCTTGATATTTACCCCTCATATTTGAACCATTATCATAACCTTGGCCGCGCGTATTATAAATGTCTAAACCATAGTTCTCCAAAGTTTTTAGTAAAAAGTTGCTTAAACCTTCACCTGTTGTATCACTTATAGGATGAAATGTTGTAAAACGTTCCTCAACATAAAATTTACTGTTTTTTAAATTAACGTATCTTAAGCAAACAGAAATCTGCTCCTGACGGCTCACATCAGGAGTACAATCAGGTAATATAGAAAAATACTTTGCTTCTTTAACTTCGTTTAAAATATTATTTCTTATATTGTCACCTATTAATTTAATGGTTTCGTTTTAAATTTTAATTTTATCTCCGAGGTAAAGTGGAATATTTTTTTGAGATCTATTAATACGTGCAGACATGACTGGATCAAATTTTGCTATAATTTCTATACATTTCAAAAAATTTCCATTATTTCTTTCAAATAATTTGTTACTAGGACCACGAAAAGCCAAGTTTTGTTCAGCCAAAAATTGAATAGTATAAATTATTCTTTTAATGACACTGCGCCAATGATTAGTTTCATTTTTTAATAAATTTTGCATTTCCGAATCAACGGTTCGATTAGTTTTTAATCTTTCTAGTAAATCTGACCAAACACGTAAATTTTGAAAATGTTTTTTTTAACATTGAAAATGTTTATATTATCGCACGGGCACGTTAGTATGGGTACGGAATTCGAAATTCTTGTGTTGCATTTGTCCCTGACGTCACACCACGGTGGGTTGGCTGACGCGGCTGGAGCGCGCTTCAGATCATATTCGTATTTCGTAGTGAAAGCGCTTTTGTATGATTTATAATGAACGCCGATTACATTAGTTGCATGCTGTTGTTGGAGGAAGAAGACGAAGAGGAGATGTTAGCCCAAATTCATCCATTTATCATCCAAATATCAAAATTAGAAAAAAGTCAGTGGCGTGCATTTTTTGTCAATAATATCCGTTAAGTAGTATTTCCTGGGACGCCACTGGACTTAATAAATTTAATCTAGTTAGGGCAAATTAAGCCTCTTATCATTATGAATGACGGTACCAAATTGCAATAAAATCGGAAAAAGGATATTTACAAAAATAATAAAAAAAAATAAAAATTTTAAACTTGAACACCCTGTACATCAAAAACGGGGCAACTCCGTATACATGTTCAGGTTAGTTCAGGTTAGTACTTCTGAAACACCCTGTATACATTCAAATACAACGGTCAAAACACAAATATTTCCGCGATCACCGCCACCGCCAAACAGCCAAGGTTGGTAGTCTCAAAGCTGCAGCGCCACATAAAACTTATCGAGGCGTGGTTAGACAAATGGAAGATTCGCCTAAATGACGCTAAAACCCAAGCCATCTACTTTTCGAGGTCAACATGTAAATTTCCCCAAACCAGACTTCAAGTCAAAAGCACCAGAATAGACTGGTGTAATAACATCAAATATTTGGGCCTGTCCTTCGATAAGAGGCTGGCTTGGAACGATAACGTAGACCAGCGCTTAAAAAAAGCGAATGGTCAACTCGGCGCCATCTACTCGCTCATCAATAGTAGAAGTAGACTAGACTTACGACAAAGACATTGCTGTACAAGACTATTATTAGACCTGTTCTTCTTTATGGCGTCGCCTCCTGGTGCACCGTATCCAAGTCAACAATAAAAAAAATTCAGACATTCCAGATCAAAGTACTCAGAATTATGACTAACGCTCCACGCTTCACGATGATTCATACGCTACATAATGACCTACAACTGCCGACAATTGCTGAACATATTGACAAACTTATTATCAACTACTACAAACGGACAGACGTTTCCCTAAATCCGCCGATCATACAATCACACATTCACTCAAACCCACTTAAATCATACAGACTACCGAGAGACTGGCTCACTCCTGCCCAGCCTCCCCTTCCCCCTCCACCACAATAAACTGACCGAGAATGATCACAAAATAATTAAAACTACACATAGACCAAGTCTGTGTACTGTGAAACTACACACCTCTGCTGCTGTCTACCACCCCTTCTACCTCAACAAGCTACGAATTTGAAGATTCAGCATTAAACCTATGTATGCTAAGTCCCGCTGAGAAGCTTACCTGTATACAAATAGAAATTAATAGTCCCCGACTGATTTAAAGAACGAACATGATCCAGATTGATAACAAACAATAACACCAAACGATATAATGCAATAATGCAAAAATCACCGGTAAACTAAATTCAACCCTGTCGCCCAGGGCCTTTTAGTTTTATTGCCGCTTGACCAATCGAAATAGAGTTACTGTTGTCATAAAGTACTGATCAATGTTTCCTTCGTATGCATAATCTTGGATTTGAATATGGTATAGGGTAGACTGGGGCGTGTAAAAATGGGGAAAGTGGAAAATCAGAGCGCCAATCAGGCAATATTGAAAGTTTACTTGTCTGTGTGGTTCGAGGCAACTAACTATACATTAGCGCTGTTGAATTATCTATTCCCAGCGAGTTACCAGGTGTTTTTTTCTATCTGAGTAGTAATTTGTAACATAACCTCCGAATCGGTCCGTTGAATAGTGTGTGATATCTCCATAAAAAATTGGTCAAAGGTAAAAACTTATAATATACTTTTACTTTTATTGCATTTTCTTATGTTTAGTCAATTGTTGTAGCTTTAAAATCCTATATACCGACCAAATCTGAAAGCGGTTTTTACTCACGAACAGGTTTGCACTTCCCCCATAAAAAACATAATGTTGGGCATATGTGAAAATTGTAATGGGGAAAGTGTAAAGGTTAGTTTACACTTGCCCCATTTTCCTGGGAATGCTAAAGTTCGTTGGGACTGACACTTAAAGCTTTTATTCTTTACAGAGAGTTGGCGTCATGGTACGAAATTTTAAAAGAAAGTCCGATAGGGCTGCCTATGGGGAGGAGCAATTAAATTCTGCAATAAATGCCGTCAATCAAGGTCAATTAACCATGTCGATGGCCAGTATGGAATTCAGAATCCCATACATTACAATCTACTGTAGAATAACTGGACGCCGTGGCGAAAAAAGCAAGACACAGGGCCGACCTCCAATACTTTCTTGGCAAGATGAGTGTCAACTGGCCGAAAATATAAAAACAATGGAGAAGTGGGGATATGGATTAACTTTGAGAGAGTTTCAAGAAAAAGTCCGGGACTTTGTAACTAAATAATATTCCCAATCCTTTTAAGAACAATATGCCAGGCACAGACTGGCTAATAAAGTTTAAACAAAGTCACTCTTTGAGTATGAAAAAACCACAAAGCTTAGAGTACTGCAGGAAGAAATATACGGACTCATTCATAATAGACCAATATTTTGTTTTATTGGAAAAGGCTATATTGGAGTTGGGTCTTCAGGATCGTCCTAAATGTATTTACAATTTAGATGAGACTTCACTGTGTACAGATCCTTCTCGTCTTAAATTTGTTGGCGCGAAAGGCAAACCCTCTTCAAGAATTATTGCATGCTGGATCGGGCAGAGAAAATATAACCGTCCTGGCAGGAGCAAGTGCTAGTGGTAGAAAATTGCCACCATTGATGATATTTAAAGGCAATAATGTATGGAGTTCCTGGATTTTAGAAAGAAATGAAGACCTCTTCAAAGACACCGTATATGCAGCCAGCGCCAATGGATGGATGACCTCCGAAATATTTAGAAATTACTTTCTAAATACTTTTATCCCTTTGGTTCGTGATCAGCCACCAATTATTGTTATACAGTGAGCTCAAAAAGGTTGGAATAAATTCGTTTAAAATTCAGGTGATTATTTTCTGGAAAAACGCTTGGGCGTGTCGATTATTATTTTTAATTGCGAATTTTTTGACATAAGAAATGTGTATAGAGGTTGTCTCAAGAAGAACATATACCGCCAACATTAATTTTTTAAATAGAACACCCTGTATATTATAATATTTTTAAATTCTACGATACATTCTAAACACTTTTTGTATAACATACCATATCTCCAAGATCAACGGTTTTCGATATATTGACATTTTTTCTGGTACGAAAACTACAATTAAAAATGAACTCTTTACATCTATCTATTTAGTCTATAATATTCACATAGACTATATTAAATTTTATTTTAATAAATGTTGAAATTGACCGCCACCAACTTCCTGGCAATATGCAAGTCGATCTTTGAATTCTTCCAAAACGTTATGGATTACCTGGGGCTCTATTAATCTAACCTCATGCCTTATTCGAGCTTTAAGTTCATCAATATTGTTAGGTCTGGTAAAGTATACTTTAGATTTTAAATAGCCCACAGAAAAAAATCTAGCGGGGTCAAATCTGGTGACCTTGCCGGCCATTCTTTTGGACCCCGTCGACCAATCCACTTGCCAGGAAAGACTGTATCCAAGTACTCACGCACCGGGCGTGTGTAATGGGCTGGTGCTCCGTCTTGCTGGCACCATAAGTTATTGTTGGGAATGTCTGGCTCATCTGGATTTGGATAGAGTACAGCAAGTGCCGGTATTAACTCAAATTCTAAAAATTCTAGATACAGTTTGCCATTTAACGTACCATCAAAAAAGAAGGGCCGTCACTCTTTGAGTATGAAAAAAACACAAAGCTTAGAGTACTGCAGGAAGAAATCTACAGACCAATTCATAAAAGACAAATATTTTGTTTTATTGGAAAAGGCTATATTGGAGTTGGGTCTTCAGGATCGTCCTGAATGTATTTACAATTTAGATGAGACTTCACTGTGTACAGATCCTTCTCGTCTTAAATTTGTTGGCGCGAGAGGCAAACCCTCTTCAAGAATAATTGCTGGATCGGGCAGAGAAAATAAAACCGTCCTGGCAGGAGCAAGTGCTAGTGGTACAAAATTGCCACCATTGATAATATTTAAAGGCAATAATGTATGGAGTTCCTGGATTTCAGAATAAAATGTAGACCTCTTCAAAGACACCGTATATGCAGCCAGCGCCAATGGATGGATGACCTGCGCAATATTTAGAAATTACTTTCTAAAGACTTTTATTCCTTTGGTTCGTGATCAGGCACCAATTATTGTTATATATGATGGGCATGTCTCGCATGTGGATTGCTTATTAATTCAAGCCGCGAGAGAAGAAAATATTCATATACTTAAACTGTCAGCCCATACAAGTCATTTACTTCAACCTCTCGATTTGAGTGTGTTTAGATCCTTTAAGGCAATATGGGAGAGGAAAGTAATAACATGGCAAAGACGACATCAGGGACAATGACTACCAAAAGGGAATTTGCCACATTGCTAGTGAACACCTGGGCTTAAGTAGATTCCGGAATCATAAGAACAGGATTTGGAAAGGATGGTATTGTTCCATTTAATAGACATGTTATTCCTAAAGAAAAGTATGACATCGATGCCCTAAAAAGATGGGAGGAACACTTAAAAAATCAAAGATCTGTAACAGATTTACAACCGCGGCCAGAACGCATTGATATTGAAAGGAATGAACATGATGCTGTAGCACCGAATGTAACAGAAAAACCCACTACTTTCGAACAGTCAATGTTAAAAACAGTAAAGCATTTTACATCTGGCGCTTCATTTAAAAGGAAACTAGCATCTAATGCAGAATTACTTACAGCTCCTTCATCAGCATCTAGTGCCACCAATCTCAAAGTAATTGTCAGCTCTGATCAAAATGAAGAAAATATACTAAATAATCATCAGGATCCTATAACTGAAGCTGTAGTACCAGCTACAACCGAAAATCGGCAAAGTTTTGATGATCTACTACTTGATTCGTTCCGACAGTCCTTCTTCTAATCCAAGGAAACGAAAGCGCTTAATTCAAAGTGGCCAAACCATTGCAGCTACTATCGCAAGTAGTCAGTCAAAACTCTCTACAAGTTCATCTACTATATCTAAACCAGCTATGAAAATTGACCGAAAGAGTAAACAAAGTCGGCCAAGTCCGTATCAATTTGAATCCAGCTCCAGTGAATCAGATAATGAAAGTGTACCTTTTATGGAATCGGATCAAAGTTTCACTTTAGAATCGGATTACGAAGATCAGATTCCTAAAATAAACAAAGACAATATTTCCATTGAAGACTGGGTACTGGTTAAATACACATTACCAAAAGCAAACAAACATTTTATTGGCCAGGTAAACACTGTTGACAACGGCTTTGAAATCAAGTTTACTAGAAAATTAAAAGACAATTTTTATGGCCACTCACGGATGATGGCGATGTAGTACAGCTAGACGATATAGTGACTCGTTTACCTGAACCGGTAGTAACACGCCGAGGAGGTTTTCATTTTGATGTGAAATTTGCGGGATACAATATTTAACAAAGTTCCATAAAATTATTCGAATTTTTAAACTTTAAGTTTCTTTTCTGTTATATTTTCTTCTTGGGAATAATTCCTATTGTTTTAGAGATTAAAGCCAAACATTGGGTTTTGAACGGATAAATACGTTTATAAAAATATTATTCTTGTTATTAGGAATTTTTTGAGGGTTATTTTGGATTACTTATTATTTTTCAGTGGTACCTTTTAATTTTTCGTTGTTATGATTTGTTTGGCTAAGTATTTCTCAACAATAAAAAGTTCATAACTTCCCAGATTTTTATTTTTTTTTAAGTCTGTAGAAAGAAAAATTGGCATGGGAGATATAAATTTCATTTACACTTTCCCATTACCACTTCTGCGAACATGCATGGAAATTGTATTCCGATTTTACACTTTCCTTTTTTGGGGTAAGTGTAAAATTTCGGTACAAAAAAAATAGTCATTCAAATCTCAAGATCTCAAAAATAATTCATGAGTGCCCTATGCAGTATGAAAAGTAAACATATTAAACTATTACTTTCTTTCAAAGACACTTTTATAAATATTGTATATTTAAAGGAGGAAGGAAATAAACTTGAACTATTAAAAAGGGCTTCGCACTTGCCCCAGTCTACCCTAATTATAAGCTTTGTAATGTAATGTAATGCTAAGAAATAAACAGAATGGTTTTGTACAGTTTACCGTTCTTCCCTATACTTGCTGCCACATTTTTTCATGCATTTTCTTTCATTAGAACATTTTTGTAATTTTCGTTCTCATAGTTGTATAAAGGGGGGTACTTTTCAACCTCCTCTATCAAACACTCGTCAGCAATTGCCGAAAACGGTGGCATTCTGCTGAGCGATCGCGGCTGGACTGGTCTCTCTAGCAGTCCGAACGCAGCCGCTGCAATTGACGGCGAACGCTGTGTCGCTGAGCTGCGGCAGTGAAACCGTGTACATACAAATCGCAATAAACCAGTACCGAGCTACTAATCGCGAACGCCAGCCGCGGCCGCTGACTGCTCCAGAGAAACCATACTTTAGAGCCGCGTTAGAGTTTATAACCTTTATTTTACTATTTTTTATATTATGAATCAATAAAACTTATATCAGCTACCTAAATATTACATTCAAATCTATGAGTTTTCGCAGATCTCAAATCTCACAATAGTCACAAGCGTTGCACTCTGCTTCGGCATTTTCAATGTCATCCCCGGTTGCATCTTTGTAAAGGACTGTAAATTTTTTCGTGGATCTTCAAATGTTCGCTTAAATGATGCCAATTATTGAAACCGTCTTGATTACTTAATTTAGTGTTTTTAAAAGTCAATGGATTGTTGGGGTTGGGGTCATTGAATATTTTACAGCAGAAACAGAAAACTGCATTTTTTCAATAGAATATAGCAACCAATGATGCTGAACCTTTTCACCATTTAACAAAATTCGAGTAAAATATATATCGGAAAACTTACGTCCACTTTTGTTGTACATATTTCTATTTTGGTAATGCATTGGACCTTTTTTGACAAGTTCTTGCATCTGGATTGGAGACAATACACTCGGCCAAAGACCTGGATCGTAAGAAAGGGGCGCTTCTTCGGATAATTCGTCTTGCTTACTCGAACATGATGGTACCGACACTGACTGAAATGTATTAGGATCTAATTCTTTTGGATCTTCATCCTCATTAGCTTGCTTTTCTAATTTTGATGGCAAGTTTGATTTTGTTGAATGTAGAAAACCACTGTTATCAGAAGCAGTGTCTTGTGTGATCTTTTGAAAAAAGTTACTAATTTTGAAATTGGTTTTCTCTAAGTCTTTCTCCCGTTTTCGCTTGTTAAGCAAGTTTTGGTAACCAGACCATTTCTTTTTTTCTTCTCTGGCCATCTAAATAAAATAAATGAAAAATATTAAACACTAAGTCTTATTTGTTTCATAAACAAAAGTTATTAAAAAGAAAAACAATTATTTGCATCCCTGTTAATTAATTTACTTAATCACTTACTTACCTTATTTGTAATTATTTTTCACAATTGCGGTAGATACGTAATAGCAAATAAATACGTCTTATGCGCTTATCAAGACAAGAATGAATAATTAACCTGCTACATCGATTACGAACACGCAAAATTTTGTAAGTTTAAACCAGCATGCCGAACGCACGCGGATTTTCGCGCCCCCACAGGAAGGGGGTAGTAGAATTTCACCACTGGTACTGGTCGCCGATGTTGGTGGATAACGCATTTTCACCACCGGTATTCATAGATATTTTTTTTAGTTTTATGGTAATATATGTTGAAGGCCTGGCGCCTTTAAGGCTTTGGCGCCGTCGTGTACCGCACGCTCTTGCCCATATGGACGGCGCGTCCCTGATCTTGGATGAATACATTTGTGTGTAACGAAATAGGTTCAGAAAGAAAGTAAACTTTATTATATATCTACGCAAATACTAAATAATACGAAGAAGTGTAGATGTGGATAAGAAGAATAAGAAAAATTAAATGACCTGCCAGATCTCCAGACTTCACTCCTCTGTATTGTTATTTTTTTAATTTAATTCAGAAAGTCTTTATTAGGGCGGGACTCAGTCATAGGCTCAACCTAAAACATCTACAAATTTAAACAAAGCACAAACAATAATATTGAAAATAACTAAACAATATAAAGTATTCTGATTACTATTAGTTTATCAAATAATAATAGTATGTAATATTAAAAATAAATAAAATTTGCCTTAACTAGAGGATACGCATATTGAAACACTATCAGTAACGTTGTAAAAAATTTAAAAACCAAATATAGCGTCAAATGGATAACTTTGTGGGGAATCTTAAAATGCTAAAATATGGGTTGCATTTAAAAAAATGTATCTTTTTATTGTAGCACTTTTTTGGACTACTCTGTATACTTCAAAGTAATTTTAGAATTTATATTTGCTTATACCCTATAGCTTTTGCAGATTTTTTTTTTGATATCGTAAATAGAAGAGCCGATATATAACTTTGTCACAAAAATGGGCCAACCGTATATTTTCTTAAATTCAAATTCAAAAAATTCGATGTATACTTTTCAGGCTGACGCTACACACAATTCTGGCTTCTGTATACATTTTAGAATAACTAAAACTGGCTGTGGTTTATTAGGAGCTGAAGTTTTAGCAAGTGCTTCTATAAAAATCTTAAAATAATCTTTTTCCCTTCTGATATTAAATAGTTTATTAATCGGAAAAATTTTAAGACGGCGGGAACTTATTAAAGCTATTAATGTAATAAGTTTAAAAGTGGCATCAGTTAAATTAATAGATTTTTTCCACTACTAACCTATAACATCGCCATTATTGACCGATTATTAACGCTAGAAATCGTTTTTCTCTACCTTATAAGTCATTATTGACCATGGTCAATAATAAGCCATTGAAATCCATTATTGACCGATCTTTGACCTTAACCGAATTTTGTTTGAACGCAGGTAACTTGATTTTTTAATTCTACAACATCAATTCATTGTGGTTAGGCAACAAGATAATTATCAATACATATAAGATTACTTGATATTGTAAAATATCGATACAATCAACATTTTTTCTGCTTCCATCCTTAATTCGGGAGGTGTACACATAATATTATCACTAACATTTTCTTCGCTCATTTTAAAAAAAAACGCAAAACTCGTAAAATCTGATGACACAAATGAACACAAATTGACATTGACAAAGCCACCTGACAAAACAACAAAATATTTTGCCAATTCCAAAGCGCAGGTAACTTGATTAAAAAATATACTTATACCTACCTATAATTTTTTATAATTATTATTAATACTATAAAGATAAATGGCATATAAAAGTTTGTAGTAGTGGAAAAAATAATATATTAACCACGGTTTAGACAGCTTATTATAGCCCTCGCGTCTTAAATCCCTCGTCGCTTCGCTCCTCGTGATTTAAACTCGCCGCTCGGGCAATAATGATGGCTGTCTAAACCTTGGTTAATAATATACTATTAAGGAGGGAAAAGTAGCCAAGCTTGCGGATCCCAAGTGCGATTATAAGTCGGAAATATCGGCCTAAGTCTAAAAGTAGGTACCTTGGAGATATCTTTTAATTAATTTGCTTTTCATCAATATCAAATAAGATTTTTAGAGCCGACCGGTGACAGATTAACGTTTGATAAGAAGCCCCTGCTAAATATTCTACCTTTAGAAACTTAAGAAAGACGTCCTTGTTGCGCTGAATAAGATCAGTATTAAAGAACCCTGGTATAGACGCTTCAAATTTTTCTCCGTACAGTACCAGGCATGCGTCCACGTCAGCAGTTCTTTCTAAAACTGAAACCATCAGGCAGGCTGCTGGATGGGCTCCTAGTTTCAGTACATTTGCCAAGTTTTATTGTAGACCGGTACTAGATGATACTCTTTATGCTATATAGAGAGGTTATCTTTCCGAATGTGTGAAATATGTGTTTTACAATATTTTATATAATACCATAATTTGTTTTCGTATTTTTATCCTTTGTTTACTATTAAGTTCTTTACAATTATATTATTGCTTAAACTATACAGGGTGTAATTTAATTGAGTGCCGATACTTAAGGGTGATAATCTATGAATGATTCTAAGATAAAAAGTTCATATGGACATATGTCCTAAACCTCTTCATTTTTCAGCTACAGGGTGTTAACATTTTAAGAAAAATATAACCTTTTTATATAAATCACTCTTAGATATTTTTATGAAATTTTGTACATACCTTTTAATCAATAAGGAGCATTCTTTGACCTAACAGATTTATAAAAATTTTTACCAGTGACGTCCGTACGGGGTTTGAACTGAATATTTTTAAAGAAAAAATGGATACGCCACTGCTTTTTCTAAAAACGAAACTTACTTTTGAAATTCTCATTTATTTTAAAGCAAATTTCGTTTATGGACTTACTTTTGTACGACGCACCGTTTTCGCGTAAAAAAATAAAAACCAAAAAAACATTTTTTTCTTCGGTTCATTGAGACTGCTTTTATTTATTTTGTTGAATTTGGTTGGCACCCACCATGAGTGGAAACACTTTTTTTGGGACAACAATTTATTTTCTACTCACCAGTGACATTCAACTGAACGTTTGAAAAGAAAAAAACGGTAACCATATTAAATGCCCTCTTAAAGCAAATCAAATAAAAATCAGTAGGCTGGGTAAAGCTACATCAATTTTGACGTTTCTTTTCATAAAGACAAAAGGCCTGGCATTGATTTTGCATAATTAAATAATTATTATTACAGTAAGACGTTAAATTATAATAAAAGAATGGTAAATTTTACAAACAGTGAATTAACTGACATGCATTTTATTTATGGGCTTGCAGACGGTAATGCATACGAAGCCAGGCGGATATACCAAGAGCGGTATCCAAATCGCGTACTACCCGATCCGAGAACATTTTCTAGGATTCATAGACGTCTCCACGAGACCGGAACTTTAAAAGTAGACCACAGTGCTAAAGGAGTCCATCAAACAGTAAGAACACCGGAACTTGAAGAAGGAATTTTACACGAAATTGAGGAGAACCCCGAAAGTAGCACGAGGAAAATCGCGGCAACATTTAATGTTTCACATTTTCTTGTTTGGAAAATTCTCATCGAAAATTTATTATACCCATATCACATTCAAAGAGTCCAGGCATTACTCCCTAGAGATTTCCCGATGCGCATTAATTTCTGTGTGTGGTTTCTTCAAAACCTGATGGAAAATCCGTTATTTGACAGGCACATTCTTTTTACCGACGAAGCTAATTTTTCTCGAAACTCAATAAGAAATTTCCATAATAACCATTTATGGGCGGATGAAAACCCTTATGCAATTGTAGAATCAAATCATCAAGAACAGTTCTCAATAAATGTTTGGGCTGGCATTATTGATGATTATTTGATAGGCCCATTTTTTCTCCCAAGAAGACTTGATGGACAATCATATTTACACTTTCTTGAAGAAGATCTGCCGCCAATGCTTGAAGACCTTCCATTATTATTAAGAAACCAGATGTGGCTAATGCACGATGGTGCGCCTCCACATTTTAGCTTACGAGTGCGTGAATTTTTAAATCACACCTATCGCAATCGGTGGATAGGTCGCGGAGGAACGCAGCCATGGCCACCTAGATCTCCGGACCTTAACAGTTTAGACTATTTTTTCTGGGGGCATCTGAAAAGCTTAGTGTACCAAGTGCCGATTCATACCGAAGAAGAGTTACGAAATCGTATATTAGTATGCTGCCAAACCATAAGAAACACCCCGGAAATCTTCGAAAATGTGCGTCAGTCTATGGGAAGAAGAGTCCATGCTTGCATACGTGTGGGTGGACGACACTTCGAACAACTACTGTAAATAATGTGGGTTCTTTATTCTGTTTATCTTATCTTGTCATTTCGCTTTCGATTTAAGGTTTGGAATTTTTCCTTTTAAATTAATCGCGATTTTTGAAATAAAATTTTTTATTTTTTTTTGTTTTTATTTTTTACGCGAAAACGGTGCGTCGTACAAAAGTAAGTCTATAAACGAAATTTGCTTTAAAATAAATGAGAATTTCAAAAGTAAGTTTCGTTTTTAGAAAAAGCAGTGGCGTATCCATTTTTTCTTTAAAAATATTCAGTTCAAACCCCGTACGGACGTCACTGGTAAAAATTTTTATAAATCTGTTAGGTCAAAGAATGCTCCTTATTGATTAAAAGGCATGTACAAAATTTCATAAAAATATCTAAGAGTGATTTATATAAAAAGGTTATATTTTTCTTAAAATGTTAACACCCTGTAGCTCAAAAATGAAGAGGTTTAGGACATATGTCCATATGAACTTTTTATCTTAGAATCATTCATAGATTATCACCCTTAAGTATCGGCACTCAATTAAATTACACCCTGTATATCTGGTTTAAAATACTGCTAGATTTAACCGTTGGGGGTTTTCATTCAAAAATTAGAAATTGTACTTTAAACATCTACATATGTTCTATACAGGGTGTTTAGTTCACCTTAATTCGGGAGGTGTACACATAATATTATCACTAACATTTTCTTCGCTCATTTTAAAAAAAAACGCAAAATTCGTAAAATCTGATGACACAAATGAACACAAATTGACATTGACAAAGCCACCTGACAAAACAACAAAATATTTTGCCAATTCCAAAGCGCAGGTAACTTGATTAAAAAATATACTTATACCTACCTATAATTTTTTATAATTATTATTAATACTATAAAGATAAATGGCATATAAAAGTTTGTAGTAGTGGAAAAAATAATATATTAACCACGGTTTAGACAGCTTAAAATGTTAACTAAATGTTACGCCACCAAAACTACCCGTTTAAGCGAAGTAACTGTTCGATGGAATAAGACTAAAATCTCCTTTTTTAGTTTTATTCGAGTACACACTTCAGAAATATCGATAATAGGATTGATTTAAACCTTTTTTGTTACAAGTAAAAAACTAAAATTGACTTTTTTTGACTTCTAAAAAACCTACTGAAAGGGGGTGATAGGTAAGATGATTTCGAACATATTGAACCATATTATACTATATACTATTATTCAAAGTGTTACGCATATCGAGATATCATCGTTTTTCCCAATTTTACCGAATTTAGTGAGTAGTCCCTATAAGTTATAATAAAAGTTTTGTCAATCATTTTATCTGATTGTATCCTTTTTTCCTATGAAGTTGAATACGTATTACATCGATATAAGATACTTAATGGAATCTACATGTTACGAAAAAATTTTGTGGCTCAGTAAAATTTACGAAATGAATTACTGTAATATCCAAATTTGACTTTATTAGTGAATAAAATAAAGTGTGTGAATAAAATATTCGCTCAAGTATCTTTAAAAACTTACTTGGTGTTGGTCCTTTCGACTGAATAATAACAGATGCAGACTTAACGTTGCATAGGATATTTATTTGAAAAAAAAATTATAATTTGTCAGGAAAAAATTGCATTCTATTTAACAAAATAAAATAAAACAACTATAAGCGGGTATTTATGAGTATTACTTTTCATGCTCGAAATGAGATTCACCGTTTCTAATACAACGTCGACATCTTCGTCGCATCTCTGTAGTGGTTACGCCTAGCCTCATTTCCGCCTTCATTATTTCTGCTGCCCCATTAATTTTTTGAATAATATGGTCTCGATCTCGAATTTCCTCATTGTACACCAGTTCCTTCATTCGTCCCCAGACATGATAGTCGGCGGGGGTCAGGTCTGGAGATCTAGCTGGCCATAATATCGGTCCATTTCGCCCTATCCATCTCTCAGGAAATTGATTATTTAGAAACTCCCCTACAGTTGTCCGGTAATGGGCAGGACATCCGTCGTTTTGGTATATGATTTGTCCTCTTCATCCAAAATATCGGGTAAATTATTTCTTAAAAATTCTAGATAATTTTCACCATTTAAATTTCTTGGCAAAAAAATAAGGACCGACCAAAACTCTGCCTATTGTACCTGCCCACACGTTTACATTAAATTTTCGTTGGAACAAAGTTTGTTTCTTCATATAGGGGTTTTCTTCTTCCCAATAATGCAGGTTATGAAAGTTAGTAATCCCTTCACGAGTAAAGTTGGATTCATCCGTCCATAAAATCCTACGTAAAAATGTTGCATCTTCTATGTCGGCATTTAAGATGAATCGACAAAAAGTGTCAGGTCACGCATACTCAACATTCAAAAAAGCAGCCATTATACCTAATTGTTGAGCGGAAAAAGTCACAAAATAAACAGAATAAAATAAATCAATTGACAACTAATCAAATCTTCAATAATAAGTTTGTGCGTCACCAAGCAACGCTATTTAACAACAACATCAATAACAAAAATAAAGTTTTGGTGCCTGCACCACATCGATAAACCGCACTCGATAGAAAATAACTATCATTTAGTGATGGAATGTGATATATCACTAAACAGGGAAAAGATAAAGTAAGTTTTTAAAGATATTTCAGCGAATATTTTATTTACACACTTTATTTTATGCACTGATAAAGTCAAATTTGGATATTACAGTAATTCATTTTGTAAATTCTACCGAGCCACAAAATTTTTTCATCACATGTAGATTCCATTAAGTATCTTATATCGATGTAATACGTATTCAACTTTATAGGAAAAAAGATACAATCAGATAAAATGTTTGACAAAACTTTTATTATAACTTATATGGACTACTCACTAAATTCGGTAAAATTCGGAAAAACGATGATATCTCGATATGCGTAACAGTTTTTATAATAGTATATATTATGGTTAAATATGTTCGAAATCATCTTACCTATCACCTCTTTTCAGATATACGTCGGTGAACCAAACACCCTGTATAAGGACGTGTCTTGAAGTATAATATAAGAATAAACGACTTACCTGTAAGGAGGTTTAATCTTTATTATACGAGGAATTTAAAGGCATTTGACAATCCTCTATCGTTTAATTTTAAAATTTACCATTAAATTTTTTAATTTTTAAATAATTGATTGATGAATCGTGGTAGTTAATGAAAATCCAATTAAATTTAGTTAAATAAAATACTTTCCTAGTTTTCCATTATATTATTGTTATTGGTATAGCTTCTTTGGAACCCGGACAATTCCATTAGTGGTACAATGAGGGTCACTTTTCCCCTAATGTGTATACACAAAGAGACTGAAATGCATCAGTTGCCCCTAAATGTTTAATGAAGGGCACCACACACTTATTGTTGTATCTTCGTCATCATTGGGAATTGTTAAATATTCTCCCAATAAGTATCTATCTATCTAATCAGAACCAAACATCCATCTCTGCACATAGACCTACCATGCTTCTTCATCGTGGGTGATTTGAATCCATCTTGGTCCATCAGCGTGTTTCTTTATATCGTCTGGTGCACTGAGAAAAATATGTAACTCGAATAACCAGAACGATTTCGTTCAATAAAAATATTTAATTGAAAACGAGCAACAAAATATTTAATGTGTTTTTTTTTTCTTGGGTATTAGGTTCCTTGATAAATCAATCAAGAATTAAAATGAAACCATTTAGAGTCTCGAAAATTCTTTTAATTAGAATTTAATTAGAATTAAAAGAATTTTCGAGACTCTAAATGGTTTCATTTTAATTCTTGATTGATTTATCAAGGGACCTAATACCCAAGAAAAAAAACACATTTAAAATTAAACAGAAGGTCCAAGAATTTAAATATAAATAAAATATTTAATTCGCCAAGTTAAACTATTTTATTGAGAAATTCAATGAAATTTTTATTGGGAGAATATCAACTTCTTATGTCTTTTATAATAATTTAATTGCCTGAATTAAAATTTATTTCTAACATTCTACATTATCTACAAGTGTGTCTTTTACCACTTAAACTTTTTGCAGAAATCATCCTATTAGCAGAAAATTGCAACAAGCTGACAATTGGACAACTTCCATTCCTGCCTGAAAGTTTAATAAAGCTCTAATCCGTTCTGACACCCCCGAATCAATCCCATCGCCTGCGGTTGTGACTCCATTATCGCTCGCCGTGCACTTTGGCCGTGCGAAAGTGCAACTGTAAATCCGACAAGCGGAAGGTAAATAACGAAACAATTACACGCTCAGCTGCATTGTCTCTGCTTCTGCAAACAGAGACGCTGATAATGCAGGATTTCTGTTAGTTGTATTGCTGCTCCCCAAGTTTTGGACACGTGGATCAGTTTGGTTTAGCAAGTATACTGTAACAAAAGCTGAGATACGTTGAGGATGATATGGATGGATAGTATAGCTAACCAAGAAATTAGTGTATTTTCTAAACAACAGTGTGCAACTGGTTGCAAATTTCTATTTCCTATATATGCAGATTGGTAGTCGGAGTCACGAAAACGTATGGAAACGATATAACTTTTACTAAATGAAACAGCTTCTTCCAGGGGCGTATTTAGGGGGGGGGGGTCCGGGGGGTCTGGACCCCCCCCCCCCGTGGACTCAGTAGTAAAGAAAACTGAAATTCACATTCATTTATTTGCAATAAATAACATGAAACATTATTTCAAATTTTCCAGATGTTTGGGGATTTCCACAGTCTTTTAGTTTAATAATTGTTGAATTTTATTTTTTGTTCCGTGTTTTCTAATTCAGGTGAGTAAAATAGTATACCGTTATACATACCTTCAAAAAACTAATATTTCAAATGCAAATATTGGCGTTTATATTTAAATATTGCTTTATTTCAACGTTTTTTTTGAGCCGGGCTATCAAAACGTAAAATTTGTAAGTTTAGACAGTCCAAAAAAGGGCGTGGCACCTAAAAAAATTTTGCCTGCGGCCCATTTTTTTAAGGAAGATGAATGGACCCCCTCCCACGTGTCACAATCCTAAATACGCCACTGGCTTCTTCGTGTACTTACTTCTTACAAACTGAAGTATAAACAGGTAATGCAATAATAAATAGATTAATAATTAAGTACTACTCTAAGTTGTTATTAGGCCAGGTATTGTACATATTTAATAAGGGGGATGGGTTTGTTCTCATTTGACCATTTAGGGATTGCCCTGTATTTTTAATCCTATTTATTTCTAAACTTTAAAACAATGACAATCTTCTACCTTTATCCAATATATGCAAAACTTCAATTTTCTCATTAAAATTATGATTTGCCTGTAACAAGTGCTGTGCATATGCCGAATCGTCTTTTTTATTTAAGAACGATATTTTATGTTTTAGCATTCTTTTTTTTTTTAATTTCTACCAGTCTGACCTATGCAACTCTTAAATTTTAAACTATTGTCTGTCTTATCTTTATTTTATTATTTTTTACATAATTACCCAACCTGTTTACTGTCCTATATGATATATTTGTATTGTCTGATTTTATATATTTAGAAACTATTTTCGAGGGTTTGCCAAAATATGTGATGCATTTAAATTTCTTTTTGTCTGTAGAATTCTTTAGATTAGAGTAAATTTGATTAATTGCATTATTTTTAAGTTTATTTTTAATTACGGCTATTTGTTTAATAAGATTAAGTTCAATTTAGAAGTTTTGTTCACTTAATGGAATATTGACTAGCCTATGAACACACAAAAAAATCTAATTTCAAAGAGAACATACTGCTAGTTTCATAAAAATATGTTTACATTGAAAATAAGAAACAATACTTGAAGCCAAGAACTCGATTTAGTCTAAATACACGTTAGAATTAAAAAATATAATTAAACCAATATAAAATAGATATAAAATAAATCTACTTTATTATTATTTCAAGTATTGCAGCTTTATTAAATATGAAACCTAACTAGGATAGTTTTAAAAATAAAATATAAGAGTAGTTTTAGAATAAACATAAAAACAACCAACATGCTAAATTGAAGATATGTCATAAAATTATAATTATTTTAAAGATATATCTTTTATCAGGTGTCCCACTAAGAATGGCTGTCGGTCGTATCTCACAAAGTGTTAGTCGTATGTCTTGCGGAAAAAAAAATATCAGGTAAAAAAGTGGTCATGAGAAATTACTGGAAATTATTTTCAAGATTCTCAGACTGGCGCTAGAGGGTGCAACAGTAACGGTAAATATGAATCACGAAGTTTCCTCAAAAGTCGCCTAGTTAAAGTATCCCGAAAATAACATTTTTGTATATTTCGAAGATTTATTAATAAAATTCACCTATAGAACGTGTTCGTCACTTTTCAAATAAAGTGGTGGGGGAAGGTTGAACATTATTTGTAATAAATGCTGATAACTCCGGTCTGGCTTAACATAATTTAGTAAACTTAGTTTTGTTAAAAAAGGGCTTTTATTACTCTATATATCATCTTATGAACTACGGCAATATGTGTTTTACACTAGGCGCTAGGGGGTGCTGTCTTACAACTTCACAAACATTGCGCGCTTTTTCCATAATTGTAAATATAATAGTATATTCAACTTTACCTGATTAGGATGATTAAAAGTCTAAGAAATCAGCGAAAACCGCAAGTTAATATCTATTTTTAATCCGGAGATATCAACAACAATAATCATAATTACGGAACATTATTATTTTATTTTCAAGTTGCCATTGTAAAGGTTTTTTTAAGAGTCAAATAGACCTTGGAAAAACAAAATATGAATTAAAACTGTGCACGCGTATCACCTTTCGCGCTTTGCACATCCTACAAAGACGTAAAATTTAATTTTACGCACTAGTGCGTCAAGTAGACTCTTAATGTACAACGCTTTTCTACAATTTAATAACAAAAAATATTTCATTGACAACTGAATTATGTGTCAATGACGGTATAAAAATAAAAAACAAAACTAATATATAGGGTGTCTCAGAATATGTGAGCAATCTCCCGGATTCAGAGCACATAAAAATAATTTGACAAGTTTGACACCCAATTCAATACATAGTCTCTAAGATTAATTCATACTGAAATTGGCATTATTTCTATTTCGTGCTAAAAAGATAAGAAGTTTTTTAATAATTTTCTGAATCTTTTTTAAATAGTGTTAATGTGATAATAATATTAAACAATGACAAAACCGTCTTAATAAAATAATTAAATGCTTTTAGTAAACTGTAAACATATTTTTTTCCGTTTTATAACATTTTTAAGACTTTTAAGTTATTTTTAGCCAATTATAAGTCTATAGCCACATGTGCGGTCACCTGATAGATTTGTCACATTCAAACCTCATACCGTTTTATTACGTTTATCTTATATAGTGCTTAGAATGGGACCGCCCAGTAGAATACTAAACTTTATATGTATGCACAGTACAACCAAATATTATTGTTTCTAATTCTTATGTACATATGTTATTAAACGTTGAGAATAAGCAAATTTGCATATTCTTATAATTTATGTAATTTTCCATTGTATTAAAACTACATAAATCCAGTTTTGTCCAAAAATATTTTTTGCCTACAAATGTTTTCATTAACTTTAAGTGGTGTTCAAGAGGTTTGTGGTTCGTAAAAATTATCCAAAAGATTCTGCGGGGCGACCTTAGCTTGAAACTTCAAACGAAGTACAAACCAACAAAACACCAAAACTCCCAAGTAACAATTTAAATGCCAACAAGTATGTATAGGGTTTTATCACAGGTTTAAGAAGGTAAATAAACCGACGTGGGTTTTATTATTTCTTTTGTGCATACCAATTTATCTGCAGATAATACATACTCAAAAAAAGACCTTCAAGTTATCTTTAAAGCAAGTTGTTGAATCTTTTTGCTCTTTAAGACCTATTAGTTGTATAACCCACTTAATTGCTGCATTAATCAAAACCACAATAAACTCATTAAGGTTTATAGAGGATCTTAAATCTTTTAAGTTTTGTGGTAGACATCTATAAATCTTTGGGTTTTATGGTAGTTTTAAAATATGGTTTTTAAGTACCTCTTACGATCAAGCAATAAAACAAATAACTCTTAAGTAGTCTTACCCTTAATATATGTTGTCATAAATACTATTTACTTTGGACGAAAATTGGTAAAGGCTCCTTGAAACCTAATAGTTTTTGTTAGCTTTAGTTAGTTTTAAGTTAACACCGTTTGGTTTTTACAAGGCACCTATAAATCCTTACTATAGGTAAAATAAACCAATAGTACACTTATTATAGGTATTTAATATCATAACAAAACTGTTTAAAATCTACTAACTTGTATTTTTTTCACTTTTGCTTGCTTACAGTGCTTACACACACGAAAGCACAAAATAAATGATCTTTTAGGTTATGCTATTCAAGTAAATTTGTATTAGAGGTTGTCAGAGACAAATCTTAAGTGTTTTAAAGAAGAGTAGTAAGCCTGGGTAAAGTCTTACAGGTTTTAAAATTGTAATAAAGTGGAGCAATTGGAATTTAATAAAACCTTTTGCTTTATAAAAATATTTCACAAACCCACAAACTCTTAATAGGGCATTCTATTAAAATAAACGGTTTTATTAATTTTCCAGCCATGTATTTTTCCGTTAACTACGGCAGACATGTTTAAACAAAGTTAGGGCAACAGTGTTTGGTTATATTTTTATTTATTCTAACTGTTTACATTTAGCCTGCAATTACCAAAAATATGTTAATATGTTATATAAACACTTAAATAGCCCCAAATCATACTGATTAAGCTAAGACTAGGGTTACAATTTTTTTTATTAATTGTAAATAATAATTAATAAGCTAACAAAAAAAAGGCGCGTGATTTGTTTAAAAGTTTTTTTATATACTTTATCGATAAAGTGACCGGGTTTGACAATTTTTTATTACTAGGTTGTTTATTAATATCAAATTATAAAATGTTAGCACATGCAGATATTTCAATCGAGGCAGACATATTTAACTGGGTATACTTGGTGACATTTTTTGATATTGACAATTTAAGTGCAACAAGTCTTTGACAAAGAATTATTAAAGACACAATGATAATAAAATTATTTATGATGGTTTCAAATCACGCATAAAATTTGATTGCAAGTACTAACGGTTTTAAGAGGGCTTTATAAAATGTTTTATGGTAGACTTAAAAACATCTTGCAGATTTCAAAAGTACTGTTGGTTTTATTGACAGTTTTAAGGAAGATATTTATTACAACCTTTACAAAAGGTCCTTTTTGGTTTTATGACGGGTTTATTGGAGCTTTGAAAAGGTTATCTAGTATAAATAGTTTTACGATCAGTTTTATTATATAAACTTAATAACCTCTTGTAGATTGTGATAAAACTTAAAATGTTACTTGGGCTACTACAGTATACCTATAAACTTAATTTTAGAAAAGTCAGTGAGAATCTGAAATGAAGTAACCTGGTGATAGAATCTACACGCTGATGAGAACTTCAGAAATCGTCTCATACGATGTGGAAGCTAGTGCGCTTAGTTTATATAACCTCTTAGAGACTTAACGGTAATTCTACGGGAACGGCTTGAGTCATGGCCTCTGTTATGAGAAATATTATAATATGTGAAGTTCCACTATACTAAGTGAGCCGCCAATGTACGAACTAAGCTTTAAAAAAAAAACTATCGATAGTAAAACAAAACAAGTCAGAAACAAAAAGAGAAGAAATATACGAACAAAAATAAACCATATTTTAATATAAATAATACAGAACAATACGACCATCTACCTAAATATTCTGTATCTGCTTCTTCCTATATGTGTTTCTGTACCTCACTTTTGTGAAACCTGTTCAAATGATCCCGAAGATTTGAAGTATTTCCACTTGTACGGTTAGAGTCAAAATCAATCATAAAAGGTAGAATGACGTAGGTGACGAGGGAGAGGTGAAAACGTTAAATTCACTCAAGAATAAAGTGCTCTTATTTTTCACTGTAAGAAAAATTTTTATTAGGAAATGTTGATTGCACTTAAAAGTTATCCATAAATACCAGTTCGCAACTCGGTAGCACAAAAAAAAATTACTTTTTATTGACGTCCCCTTGTATAACGAATCGATAGAAGCTACGCAAACTATAAATATAGTTTTTTAACAGCTCGTGGGCAATTAGACACATAACTTACTTAAATTTGTTTAAATACGCGAAAACTAGACGTTTAATACAATAACGTCAAAAATAATATCATTTTTCTGGTGCACACCGTACATTATTCTATGGATAAGCGAAATAACGTTATGTACAACAAATGAGGGTTTACTTTATACATTTAACAATATTTTGCCGTCCCAAATTTTTGAAAAACTCTTAAACCCATTGGTGCATGAATTAAAGTTCAAACCTTTACATAATAAAATTTGTTTTCATTAAAATCTAATTACCATGAAAAAATATTTGGAATTCAAGCTGACGTTAAGCGTCAGTTGTTGTTTTAGTTCTAAAAAATAAAATTGTTTTTACAAGAAAAAATTGAAATTGTTTTGATTTTTGGGCAAAATCACAATTCTTCTCGCGAAACAGCAGATATTTTTAAATCAGAGGCATCCCCATAGAAATATAGTTCATTCAACCGTTTTAAGAATTGTCACTAAATTTAAACAAACAGGATCAGTCAAAAATAAATTCAAACGCAAAAGAAAAACGTAACTAATGAAGACACAAGTTTAAATGTGTTGCTGTCTGCAACCGAAGCTCCAATGATGCCATTGTCTCAGAGACAAGATGATGTAAGTGTCTCTGAAAGGTCAATACGAAGGATTTTTAACAAACATAATTACAGAGCATATAAGCCAAAATTCGTACATATCCTTCAGGCACGGGATTTTGATGCTCGCCTCGACTTCTGTTTTTGGTTTCAAGGTATGATAGAAGATAACACGACGTACTTTGGTAGGCATGTTTTCTTTACCGACGAAGCAACTTTTTCTAGTAACGGTACACTAAGTTCACAAAACTGCCGCTGGTGGTCATACGAGAACCCCCACTTTGTGATCGAATGTAGGAATCAATATTTGTTCAAGACGAATGTTTGGTGCGGGATAATAGACAATCGTATTTTAGGACCGTTTTTTTCCGTGGAAATCTAAGTGCTGCAATGTACTTGGACCTTTAGGACCTTTTTAGGCCTGTCTGAGGCGACAGTTCTGAATGATTTAAGCTTCGATCATCTCCCTGTAATGGTGGAGTGGCACGTACAAATGCTTTTTGAATCCCCGACAAACACTATTTTACTAAAAAACGTAAACTGGAACAACTACAGACAATTACTAAACAATAAAATAATAATAAACAATAACATTGAGGACATACATACGTTAGAAAACGAAGTGACAAAACTAACAAAAAACATACAAACAATCCACAAACAAATCGGACAAAAAATTAAAATTAGACATAAAGAAGACAGACTACCACAAGACATTTTAGACCTAATTAAGTTCAAAAATAGACTACGTAAAATCTGGCAACGAACACACAGACAAATAGACAAAATTAGACTCACAGAAATACAGCATACAATACGCAATAAAATTAATATTCATAAAAACAATACATGGACAGACACACTGACTGGACTAAGTGCACAGGACTCGTCACTGTGGCGTTTGACCAAACGCCTCAAACGTAAATTCAACAAAATTCCGACATTGACTGGTCAACAAACACAAACTGACAAAGAAAAGGCAGACTGTCTAGCAGCGTCACTTGCTGCAGTCTGCACTTCTCCTGACAATACACAACAATCACAAAACAACATTACAAACTTAATGACAAACGTAACTAGACAAAAATACCCCATACCTCTCCCCGTCCTATCCAAACTGCTCATCAGGCTCAGGGACTTCAGAGAGATAATACGATTATTGCCTCTCAGAAAAGCCCCTGGACCCGATGGGCTTCCCAACATTTTATTAAAAAATTTACCCCAAAAAGCATTTGTACAATTATTATATATAATAAACGCCATGTTCACCTTGCAGTACTTCCCTGTACAGTGGAGAGAGGCTATTATTATACAATTATTAAAACCCAACAAAAACCCCAAACTAGCTGACTCATACCGACCAATAGCACTGACGAACACACTCTCTAAAATTGCAGAACAAAGCATATTACTCAAACTCAAAAAACAAAACCTACTAACGAACATACCAGACGAACAATTTGGATTTAGACCGTTACACAATACAGTACAGGCAGTGACAAAAGTCCTAACTGATATCAAAAATAAATTTAATACTGGACAAAATACAGTTTTACTGTCCCTTGACATCAGCAGAGCTTTTGACACTGTCTGGCATCAAGGACTATTATACAAGTTAATGACGATACATAATTACCCAATGTACTTGATAACTTTAATACAAACTTACTTACAAAACAGAACCTTCTTTGTTAGAGTAGAGGGGGCATTGTCCGCACCGAGAGTGGTTAATGCAGGGGTGCCTCAGGGAACCGTGCTGTCACCGCTGTTATATAACCTGTATACAGCCGATTTCCCGAGGTATCCCCTCACGAAACTTACACTTTATGCGGATGATGCGCTCATCTATGCGCAATCATTTTATGCGGAAGCTGCTAAGCGACAAGTCCAGTCGCACATCAATATTCTGGACCCATACTTTAAAAAGTGGAAAATAGCAGTAAATCCGCTTAAAACCACATGCACAACTCTAACAAAGAAATTTACAAACAATAGAATAATTGTACCATTAAAAATAAGCGATATATACATACAACCACAACGACGTTTCAAATACCTAGGAATTACTATAGACGAGCGACTATCCTTTATGCCTCATATCACCGAAACCCTTAAAAAAGGCTTTGCAGCGATGCTATTCTATCCAAAAAATCCCACCTATCCCCTCCTAACAAATTACTACTCTACAAACAAATAATAAGACCAATACTGACGTACGGAGCTCCCGTATGGTGCAGTGCTTCGAGCACTCAGATGCAACTTCTCCTGAGGCTCGAAAATAAGATCCTGAGATGCGTGACGTCATCGGACAGATACGTCACGATCCGGGACCTGCACCATATGGCAAACATAGACGACATATAACGTACATACGAGACATATCTGACAAATTCTACACTTACCAATTACATCACTCGCCAATGACAAGAAACATTACAGACAGACGAGCAGACAACGACAACAACACAAAACATAAACCCCTGTATTATAGACTACCAATTTACAATCACCCACTGCCAGACAAACAGCAATAACACTAAAATAACAAACAAACAGACAAACAAACGAAAAACGTAATAGACAAACATACAAAATACTTAAACAATTATAAAAGACATGCAAAGTAATGCACAAAAAGGCTGCAAAAATCGCGCTGAACTTCAAGCATCACTGGGTCGTTCGGCGGATTTTTGCGGCCCGAAATGTGCTTTACTGACCCGATAAACGGCAGTGGACCCAACAGACAAGGACACGCCCCCTATAAAGCATTGCCTCTCTCTGCTGCGGAGATGACGGAGCAGGGGTGGTATGCCACTGTGCATTCGAATTATCCGCTGTAGGCGGATATAACTGTCGACTGTGATAGAACAAATTAACTGGGTTTTTTGCAAGTTTTCCCAGGATGCTCTGCTATTGTGATTCAGTTGACCGCTCCACCGTTTCTGCGAATTTCAATTATACTCATAGGAGTAACAAACATGTATAGCACCCGGAAAGGCACCTGCCGGAACGCGAGGAATTTTATTATCAACAAGATGGCGCGTCAATCCATAGTACTATTGCAGTACGGGAATGGTTAGATAACTACTTCCCTAATCGGTGGATTGGGCGCTTTTCTGAAAACCCTTGGCCCGGAAGATCGCCCAATATCACACCAATGGAATTCTTTTTTGGGGTTACCTTAAAAATAAAGTTTTTAAGCATCGACCACTTGGAAATCAAGATCACTTAGAAGAAGTCATCAGGCAATGCGTTAGACAAATCAATCCTATCATTCTACGAAATGTTACAAGGGAACTTATTCATAGAACCATAAAGTGTATCGAAAACGGCGGAGGGCATGTAGAACGTTAAATTACTGTGTTTTTTTATGTTACTTTTACTTGTTCGCCGTTTTTCTGACTTATTATACATTACTATTTATAAGACTGACACTTGAAGTTTTATTTCCTGTACTTTCCTAACAGTTTGCCGTGCCGAAATATTCATTTCGACCTTATGTTTTAAATTTAAGTAAGTTATGTGTCTAATTGCCCACGAGCTGTTAAAAAACTGAATTTATAGGTTGCATAGCTTCTTACGATTCGTAATACGGGGGGGCGTCAAAAAAAAAGTAGAAACATTTTCTTCGTGCTACCGAGCTGAAATTTGGTATTTATGGATAACCTTTAAGTGCAAACAACATTTCCTAATAAATTCCTTTTCTACGGTGAAATATAACGGCACTTTATTCTTGAGTTGCAAACGTTCGTGAAATAATGCAAAAGACGCCAACAAAATGTATAAGACGCCTGTCTCAAGAAGTGGAAAGATCCTATGGAACATGCAGGACTATTATTCTTAAAAAACAATTATAAAGTGCAATTCCAAAAAATACGAGCTGCAGATTATGAAAGACGCAGGAATTATTGTCAGTGGTTTACCCAGAATTTATTTGCAAGAAATTATTTATTAGACATTACATTCTTTTTTTTTATGAAGCCTGGTCCCACCTCACCGGGTATGTGAATTCTCAAAATGCACTCATGTAGAGTAGTGCATGAAAATCCCAATTTTTTTTGTGGAGTCCACATTACACCCTCAAAAAATTCTCTGTCTGGTTGGCTGTTTCTCGACGAAGCATTGTTGGTTCTATTTTTTTCCATGACACAGTTACACCACAGCGGTATAGGGGCAATATTTTAAATCCATTTGTTAAGCAATTACTTAACGATGAATAACGTTTTGGTTATCTTCAAGAGGATGGTGCAACCGCCCATACATCCGCTTGAATTATTAACTATACTTATGCAATTTTATCGACGACAGATTGGGCAGTTTTCGAACAGACATTGAATGAATATTATGTGTTTCCGAGACTACATCCAAATACTACTTTTATTATTCCCGGTTTGTTTTTTTTTCAGTGTGCTGAACATTTAGGTACATTTTTTTTAAGTAGTACATGAAATTAAAGTCGCAATTTCGACATAGAAGTCATAACTTCAGTATGCTTAAATTATTTTGTTATTTTTTTTTATGGCCCTTCTACCCCTCCATAGTATTACATTCTATAATGTATGCTATTATTATTATTTTGGAACTCGGATTAAACAGTAGGGCTATAAATATTTTGGTTTTGAAAGGGGCATGCATCAACTTGTATTACGAATTATGACCAAATTTTATTAAACAAAATAATAACATTAATACAAGTAAATCTGTATCGAGTATCGAGACAGTATGACAATATTAGTTTACTTTAAAATAGGGTTAGGCATGTTTGTTCACGAGCATAAACCTTTCTAATCCTCTATAAATCAACCAAAACCATCAGGCACCACTTTGCCGGAGAAATGACGAATTCAATAGAGAAAGACTGTTTTTTCGACTAAATTCTTTACTGGTGACAAAATTTATTGCTTTGTTTACAAACTAGAGGTAAATTCGCATGTATTTAGTTAAAATAGTTGTATAATAATATTAATATTAATAATATAATAAAGGTCTTCATTTCAAATAAGTAACAATGACTTAAATCAGTCTACTAGTTGAGTTTATTTATACGGGGTGTCCCGAAATTAAGGGGCAATACTTTACTGTGGCAGATATTGTCTGCTGTTATTACTGTTGTAAAATTAGACATAATAAAAATGTACAGTCCTTTAGTCCTTTACAAAGATGCAACCGGGGAGGACATTGAAAATGCTGAAGCAGATTTCAACGCTTGTGACTATTGTGAGATTTGAGATCTGCGAAAACTAATAGATTTGAATGTAATATTTAGGTAGTTGATATAAGTGTTATTGATTCATAATATAAAAAATAGTAAAATAAAGGTTATAAACTCTAGCGCGCTTCTAACTCTCGACTTGCTCTGATCCCGTCATCCTTCGTCCCTTCTCCCTTCCCCGTCATCAACGGGCCACCGGCTCGGCAGCGGCGGTTCGCGTAGTTCCGGTTGTGGATCATTTTAATTCGGTGTCGTTAGACTGTGTGACGCATGGGACAAAGGCAACACAAGAATTTCGTTGAATTCCGTACCCATACTAACGTGCGCGTGCGATAATATAAACATTTTCAATGCAAACCACGAGCTTACCGATATCCATTTTGTATACGGATATTGTAATGGACATTCCTTTGCTGCGGTACAGGAATATCGCAGACGTTTTCCGCAACGGAGACTTCCTGGACGCAAAGTACTTGAGAGGGTTCGTTGAAATTTGATGGAGAATGGTTCGTTTGAACGCCTTCGTGTGCAAAGACGACCTAGGGGTGACTATGATTTGGAAAATGCGCTTCAACAAATAGTAGATAATCCTCAAGTTGGACTCAGACCATTGGCTACAGAAGTCAACATTCCGAAATCAATTGTAATGCGTTTTACTTTACCATATTGCTATCCATAATTATAACGAATATTTATTTTAGATAGGAAGAATGACTCAGATACAAGGTCTTCACCCATATCATTACCAGAGGGTTCAAGAGCTGTTCCCACCCAGAATCGAGTTTTGTAGGTGGATTTTAGGATATCAAAATTTGCTAATCAAAATTTTGTGGTCTGATGAGGCAACATTTAGTAGAACTAAATTGTTTAATACTCGTAACACTCACTTTTAGCACGGTGAAAATCCAAGAGCAGTCCGAGGAACTAATTGTCAATATAGGTTCTCCGTCAATTTTTGGGCGGAAATAATTGGAAATCAGTTGGATGGTCCAATTGAAATGCCCAATAATTTAGGGCGTAGGAAATTTCGGCCCCGGCCAGGTAGCAGCCCGATTTTGACAGGAACTTTCGGCCCCGGGATGGAAGGGTCATGTTTTTATTACAGGCATTTTCGGCCCCAATGGTCTAACGTTATAACATTTTAATTTTTTTATGATCTTTTGTGTTTTGAATCATTTATAAAATGAAAATGCAACTAACCTGAACTAACTCAATTTTTGACCTGCAACTCGGCTAATGCGGTTTTATAGACTTATATTGGTTAAACAGCGCTAACACGGCATCTAATCCACCTTTTTGGTTCCAATTCGCCTTTTTCAAGTTCACCGGGGAATATTATTATTAATTGTTGCCCCTTTTATAGACTTATATTGGTTAAACAGCGCTAACACGGCATCTAATCCACCTTTTTGGTTCAATTCGCATTACCTGCAATGTTTGGGGCCGAAATTTCTTGCAAGATTACTTGACCTAAAATTTCTAGCAGGTACCTTACCCAATATGGGGCCGAAAGTTCCGCCGCCCATAATTTAAGCGAGAGATATTTGGCGAAACTTTTGGCGCACCATTAAATATCTAAATTTGAGCTTTAACCCTCAGCAGTCAGATTCCTTACTTAAAATAGGAAATTCGGACGATTTTAATAATTTTTTTATCAATTCTCTGCCTAATGTTGGTTCAACTAATCAGACTTTTATAGATCGTCAGTATGTTAATAAAAGATTGCATCAGGCTGAATCATTTAAGTTAGCTGAAATTACTAATGAAGATGTTAATAAAATAATTAGCTGCCTAAAAAGTAATTCAATTGGGACTGATGGAATCAACCTAAAAATGTTACTTTATATAACTCCTTATTTAACTGACCATATCTGTTTCATAATTAATAAGTGTCTTTCAACTGGCTATTTTCCTAATTGTTGGAAAATTGCTAATATTGTACCTGTGCCTAAAGTATCTAACTCCAATCAGCTATCTGATTATAGACCTATCAGCGTTTTACCCTCTTTTTCGAAAATCCTTGAAAGGGTCGTGGCGAACCAATTAACTTATTGTTTAAATACTTACAATATTCTTCCTCCCTCTCAGTCTGGTTTTCGGAAACACCATAGCACTACTACAGCTTTATTGACTATAGCTGACGACATCTTACGAGCTTAGGATAAAAATCAATGCACCTGTCCTATATTGATGATTACAGTAAAGCGTTTGACACAATCAGTCATCATTACAGGCTAACCTTAAATATTTTGGTTTGGGTGACATAGCTTTAAATTTCTTTATAAATTATTTTTCCAATAGATCACAACGAGTATTAATTAATAACAGCCCTTCTCGAGCCCTCAATATCAGCAGCGGTGTAGCTCAAGGTAGTATTTTCGGTGCGTTATTATTTTCTATTTTTACTTCCGATTTCTCAAATTCTCTTAAGTTTTGTCACTCTCATCAATACGCAGACGATACTCAAATTTACTTTTGTTTTTCGCCGTCTGATGTGGCAACATCTGTTAATAAAATTAATCAAGACCTTAACAATATTGAAAATTATCCAAATCCCATAATTTAGTTTTAACCGAGCAAAAGACGCAGTTAATATTGTTTGGTAAGTTCAAATCATCTATAGCAGATAGACCACAATTTAATATTTCTGTTAATGGCACCGTGATAAAACCTATAAACAACTGTAAAAACTTGGGATTGAACATTGATTCTGAGCTAAGATTCTCGGCTCATGTCTCCTCTCTTATTCAAAAAACGTATGCCAAATTAAAACTTTTATATATGCACCGCGAAATTTTTAATACATCTACTAAATTACGACTTACCGATTCCTTAGTTTTATCACCGTTGAGCTACTGTGATATTGTCTACTGGCCTGCTCTCCTACAGAGAGATAGAGACAGCTTACAGAAACTCCAGAATGCGTGTCTTAGATTTAGTTTTAATGTTCGCAAGTTTGATCATATTACTCCTTCTTTAACTGAATCAGGATGGCTTACTCTCAAGGAAAGGTTTGAACTTTGTCTTGTGCACCTTGTCTACAAGGTTGGGCTTAATAAACTTCCCAAATATCTATTTGATAAACTTGTTAAGCGATCTGATCTACATAATCTTCTAACGCGTCATAGAGACTTATATAGTGTGCCTAGACATTCCCATGCATTTTTTCAGCGATCATTTAGTTATGTAGCAGTAACCGCATTTAACTCTTTACCTGATCATATCAGAATGGCTTCCCGCTCTGCTGCATTTTGCAAGGGTGTAAAGAGTATCCTACTCGCCAATCGTAGGCCACGTTGAGTATCGTACCTTTGTGCCAACTAAAGTAATTCAGCCTCTTTGTTGTCTGAATGTACGTTTTATTAATTTATTAATTTCTTCCATTGTTCTTCAACTTTATATTTATTTAATTTAACAATATAATTATATGTTTATTTTTCATTTATTATCTATTATTTCTTCTTTATTTGTTTACTTCTTATATTAGTTAAACTTAATATATTACGTTTATTTTTAAATTATCTATTTAGCAATCACTTAATTAGGGTGGTTGTATGAGCAGCTATAGTTCAGTGGCGGCTTTAGGGGGGGGGCGCCCCCCCCAAGGGCTCTTCTTCTCCAGTCTCGCAGCAGAAACCCGAACCACATATTTATCATAATACATTGGGTATTAATTATACTTATTCATTCATTATACTTCTATATGTTTTTTGTAGTTCACAATAATAATAGAGTACACATTATTTTTAATATAATATTTACATTTTGACTATTATTTACACATTCTTTATTGAATATGACGTATTAATGCCTCTACACACGACCCAATCTGCAGGGTCCGATTTGCAGGGCATATAGGAAAGGGAAAATCGGGTGCTGCTCTCCACACCACCCGATCTCGTAGTGTGCACAGAAAACAGAAACAAAGGGAGCGTGTTTCGAATCTTGAGTCGTAAAGGTTAAAATCACAGAACAATAAAGGTTAGGTGTCAAAATGGTATTTGTTCCGCAAAATTTCTATTTCTGAGCGTTGGAAATATCCCACAGGAAGGGCATATCCCTATATAGCTCAAAAATCTTTCTCCCCGGTGTCTTCTCCCTTTTATGATTTTTTTTATAAACACCTAATAACAGAAATCACTGGATACATAATAAATAAATAATATAGGTAGATTCGGGATTCGGGTAGATCTTCCTTTTATTAATATTTGTGATTGTTTAGGGAGAATAATTATTTATTTATTATAAAAATTATATTTGATTTCCAATCAAAAAATCTCTTGCTTTAAGTTTTGTTGTTGTTCAAAAGTTCATTAAATAAATATTTTATAATTTTATTATCTTTTAATTCGACCCAATATCTTATTTAGGATTGCTTGCGCCAGTGGCACACCCAGGAGGGGGGTTTCAGCCCCCCCCCCCCCAGTAACGGACAAATCGTCGGGCCAACCGGGGCCCATTAATCCATCCATTTTAAGATTTTGACAAAAAAACACTAAAAAAATCTTATTTTATTTTTAAGTTTGTTTTTTAGTTCTCTAAGTTTGGAAGAAAAATTAGAATTAGGTATTTTACCCAAAAAAAGGGCGTGTCACCCAAAAAATTTTCGCCTGCGGCGCAAAGGGGCGCCTTCGGCGCAAGAATTCATTTTTGCGCCCCCCCAAAGACCAAATCCTAAAGCCGCCACTGCTATAGTTGGATACCGCCACCCATAGTAAAAATATGTTTGTTTATATTTCTTTCAGGCTAAATAAAGGCATTATTATTTTGTTAAGAAAAAACATATCGAGTTGAATTTTTGGGAAGTCGAATGGTTGCTGCAGATGCAGGTTTTAAGTGCTCAAACAAAACTTTGTTATTTTAAACCAACCACCTGTATATTTTTTAAAATAAATATGATTCAATGAACTCTCGCGGTAAAACCAATCAAAGATTAATTCCTTAAAGCTTGGATACATAGTTACTTAATTAACACCCTGTATAATAACATATATTAACATACTTTTGTTCTAATGCTGCTCAATCTAACCTACAAGATAATATGTTCCCAGTATCATATTGCTAAAATTAAGCATTATTTATATTTTATACGAACAATGGCTTATATTATTAAATAAAATAAATTGTATAGTTCCACAATAAAAAAATCACACCATATTTTAAATTCATGCCTATTTTGTTAATTAGAAGAGTTTTAAATTAAATGCTATAAGAAGTCTTTAAATTAATAATAAACTTAATGTTTACAGTTTAAAGCGTTTAAAATTGGTAGCATCCCTTAGATTTTTTGGCAAATTGCTATATATTAAATGAAAAATAAAGTTTACAAATTTCAGTTCCATGCATGAGAGGAGTTCCATTTAAACGAATATTCAGATTATGGACGTCATGCAGATAAGTAATTTTTATTAAAAAGGTGTGGTGCCCGGTGGGTATAATACAACTTAAAATGTTTAAACGGTCATATTTCATTAATATCTATATAAAAAAAAATCGTAAAAAGCGCAGTTAAAAATCGCAACATCCCGGAAAAACATATACCACAAGTCAGTGACGCAACGATCAGAATTTCGACTGAGTAAAATTGAAAAAAGATATTCTTTAATAGTACCTATCGCGAAAAACTAACTATGATTAAGTGGTATTATACAGGAAACAGTTTAAGAGCAGTGTCTGAAATGTTTTTAGTACAATTCCCTGATAAGCCTATCCCTTCCATTTCATTAATTAAACTTATCATTAGTAAATTTGAGTTTGTAATAAATGACTGTAAATGATCAACTCAGAATGTCAATCAAGGGCGGTTTTAGCTTTTCAACATGGGGGGGGTAATTTGAAATTAGTTTTTTTTTTTTTTTTAAAGTAACCAGAAAATAAGGTCGGAAGGGGGGGTCCGGGAAAAAATAGCGCCGCAGGCGAAAAATTTTTGGGTGCCACGCCCTTTTTTCAATGATGATGCTTAAAATTCTAAATTCATGGGGGGGGTAATTACCCTATTACCCCCCCCCCCCCCCCGTAAAACCGCCCTTGATGTCAATAGAGCTAAGTGTTGCACACTTTAAAAAAGCATAAATATTTTTCTTACAAGTATGAAAAACATCAAAGTCTACGGCAAGGTGATGAAGGACGGAGAATGGTATTCTGTTTCGAGGTCACGGAAAGAGCAAATAATAATAGGGATTTTTTGAGAAATATTTGTTTTACCGATGAATGTACATTCAACCTCAACAACGAACCAAATGTTCAAAATTGTCCATATTGGAGCCAAGAAAATGAACATCGTCTTGTTCATACTCGGACGCAATATCCACAAAAAATAAATGTTTGGGCGGGAATTGTAGAACATCACATTATTGGGCCATATGGAAAGCAACCTTAAAGCAGTAACCTATTTGAAGTTACTACAAAATCAAATTGAACCCGCACTAGAAGAAGTTGTACGCGAAAATCAGGAGATCTGGTATCAAATGGGTGGTTGTCCTGCCCATAATTTCCTCATGGTTAGGGAATACTTGCAAAATATTTTTACCAGAAATATTATTGGCCCACGACATCTAATCTTTTGGCCAGCCAGGTCTCCTGACCTTTCGCCAAACGACTTCTTTCCGTGTGGCAACTTAAAAAAAATTTATTTATAAAGATGTAAAATTTAGAAATCTAGACCAGCTAAAAAACTGTATTTCGTTAGAATGTGACAGAATACTCAGTAATGTTAGAAAGCAGTCTATTGTACTTTATAGACACAATAGCCCGCTAGCTTTGGCTTTTGTAGACTTGTAGACACCAATATGTCTAAAAAGAAAGGTTTTTAATCAGTGCGTGTTACCGGTCATGACCTATGGAGCCGAGACACTAACCCTGACCACCGCATCTGCCAACACACTCAAAACAACACAGCGCAAAATGGAGAGATCAATGTTGCGCGTGTCGCTGAGAGACCATGTCAGAAACGATGACATATGCCGAAGAACTGGTGTCACTGCCGTTGTTGCACGTTGTGCCAGACTCAAATGGAACCGAGCTGGACACTTGGCTCGAACGACAGACAAAAGGTGGACAAAAAGGCTGCTGGAGTGGAGACTTCGAAGTGACAAACAAAGCAGGGGAAGACTCCCAACGCGATGGACAGATGATATAAAAAGAATTACGACCAACTGGATCCAGACTGCTCAGGACAGAAAAGAGTGGACAGTGAAAGGGGAGGCCTATGTTCAGCAGTGGACGCAAAGAGGCTAGTTGATGATGATGAATGTTAGAAATGAATTTTGTCATCAGTTAGGATATTGTTTAGCTGTTAATGGAGGACTGCTTGCACATTTAATTAATTAATGTTTTTGTGAAAATCTGCAGTTTTAAATAAAAGGCTTAGTAAGAAAAACATATTGGTGTCTTTTATTTTGGATGTGTGATTGCCGGATTGGTGAAACGAAAATGTGTTTTTAATGTGAAATAATCTTTATTCGTTACGTCCAGCTTTACGTCAATTTTTCACAATAGCGTCATAGAAATTATTTGCTGGTGCTTGCTGTATTACCTAAACTATGAAAATGTCATAATTTTGCCATCATATTTAATTGAATAAATTAGGATTAGCTTAATAAAACTTATTTAGACTTGGCATATAGGTTAATTATATCGGTCTCTTCAAAAAGCTATGACCCAATTTTTCTCTAAATTGTACAGGGGAGCCAATATTTAGCCATCTCAAAATTTACATGGGATTTCCTATGTTCAACTAAGCCATGCATCACCCGGCATGCTTCATTATTTTACATTTTACAATAATAAATCTTCCATCCTGAAAATTTCATGCAGTATTAATTAAAACTCTTCTTAGTTGGATATGACTGTAAATCGCGTATGGTGAAGAATTTTTCACGGTCACTGTATATTTAGTTTTATATCTACGGTAGTGGAAATTTTTCTCGTATGCATCATGTGTTCAGGCGCGGATCCTGAAGGGGGGGAGTTATAGGGGGGCATGCCCCTCCCAAATGTAATACCATATATTATTATCAATGTCAATTAACACATCTCCCCACCGACGCATATACTATAGTTGATGCAAAACAAAAACCGATGCACGTCATACCCTTCGAGTGACGTCAGTTATCGACAGTGTTGCCAGCTTATAACCACAATATCCGTTTTTTTTTCATAAAAACAAGATAAATATACAAAAATTTCCCATAGTTTATATATTTGTTTACTGCATAATACCTTTGACCATCAGCTTTAGTAGATCTAACACTTCTTTTATTTTCATCTTGCCAAGATCGATCAATGGTACCATTCTGGAAAATTCATGTTTCATCCAAGAAAACGAATTGGTACAAGAATGCTTCCTTTTCTTTAATATATTCTTTCAAAAATACCAGTCGTTTAAAAGCTACATGGAAAAGTTCCATAAGCCCTCGTCTCAGTTGATCTTTTTATCATCCGAAGCCTATTTTCTTGAAGAGGCTTCTTAAAGAGTTAAGACAACCATCAAACAGTTCTCTGTCTTTTAATATTTTACTTAAAATTATCAAAGTTACATGATGTGCTAAAAAAAGTTACAGCTTATGAATAACCGATGTAAAATATTATAATTTTTGAATAATACAACCTACTTGTTTCGTACATTCCATAAATAGTGTCACGGATAGAGCTTATATCCAATCTTCACACATTTACAACCCTCTTTGAATTAGAACGTTTGTTTTAGGGTGATTCTAATAATTTATTTTCCTTAATTGTTGTTGAAATTGCGCTTACAGTGGAGATATTTTAATTTAGGGCAGCTGCAACACGCTAAAAATTAGTACAGTGGAAATAAAATATCTAGACCTTAACATAATCTTTAAATTTACTTCTCTGTACTGCTGTCAGGGGTAACATTAGGCCATTGTTATTAAATTCTTTCTGAAAATAGCTTCGTAGAGAAGCTATTAGCTCTTTGCACCGACTATTTAAATGCTTCGGCACTTTTCACAAATAGTAAACAACGTAATCGACAGAGTTATGTATGTGCACTTTTGTTTGTCTTAATGGAACATTTTTTAATGCTATTTATGAAAAGATCTGGAGCTTTTGTTAAAGAATAGACGCACAGGAACACGGAACCACGAACAATTAATGTTAGTTTTGCATAAAACGTCAAGCCAAACCAAAGAACGAGCTGGCGCCACCGCACCGTTTACAGTTGTGTTGCCAACTATCGGCCGATTAAAATTATAATAATTTTTGCAAGCTTAAATAAACAAAATATTTTCATAAGTGGGTTCGCATCAAAGAAGAATTCTTTAGGTTTGTAGTAAATTCAATATCGCATAAAGTTTTAATACTTTTTGCTCAAATTTAATTTCCTCGTGTTTTCTTACGGATTTACAATTATCAGCTGATTGATGACGTGCATCGGTTTTTGTTTTGCATCATTTGTATCTCTATGCACACTATTGTGTAGGTAACCTTCCCCAACCTACCTTTTTGCATTAAAATAAAAAAAAATTAAGGTGAAATTAAATTATTTATCATACATCTGTTCAATTCAAATATTAGAATATTAGACAAAAACAAAATTTGGGTTAGTTCTCTCCAAAAATATTCGTTATTTTTGGACCTTCGCCACTTCTTGACACATTTCACTCAAATTTTTAACTTTACATTAATTCCAACACAACTAGCTAGTTCATACCAAGTCTTCAACTTTCACATATTACTGTATCACATTTTAAGTTGTACTCATTAGTTTGAGACAACATACATCGCTTTTAAACTGGATTTTAGTATCCCCTGATGATGAATGCTTAAGCATTCGAAACATGTTGGGAACTTAAAATTTTACATTAACATTAAACTGTGGAGGAAGACTGCATTGTTTCATTTACATCTTATTGGTCCGTTCGTTCCAAATCATCGATTAGGATGTCTGTCCAAATGGTCCTTAACAATTTGAGCAATATGAGCGGGAGTCCCATCCTGCCACAGGCATATATTCGTTCTGTACTCAAAGAGTACCTCTTCTAGCAGTTCTGTAAGTGTAACTTGTAGAAAATGTAAATAACGTTCTACAGTTAAAAAAAAAGGGTCCAATGAGATAACCATTAAATGAACCGCACCAGACATTGATTATAATCCGACGATGATGATTTTGGAACCAATAGCGATAATTATGTCGCTCCATAAAATGTTAAACACGATATTTACATTTTGGCAGAACAACTCGGTAAATCTTACTAAGAATTCCAGTCTTTGCGCCGGATTTTTGTAAAACTTGCACTCTATTTTCGTCATTTGTAGCAAACTCTTTGTGGTTTTACAAAGCAGCCATACTCATTTCTCCCTTAAGTTCCTGCACAGAGCTGCAAAAGTTTCGTCATCAGGAGTTCTTCTATGAGGATAGCGATGACCATATATTCTTTGCGTTTATAAATTAATGTGTAACGATTGCTCCAAAGTTTTTATATAGGGCAAACAGGCATACATTTTGAAAACTGTGTCAACGAACATTACTCTAGTTTTATAAAAAATAAAACTGATTCAAATTATTCCAACCATAGACATACAAAAGTATAAAATTAAACCTGCTTGAATCCTTGAAAATAAACAAGCTTAAAAATCACAATACTCTCCTTAACGATCAATTAGACTGCATCACCTCTTTTGAATCTCTTTAATTAGTTTGTAAATATTATTATAGGTTTTTCCCACAGTTAAACTTATATACCTACTAATTTAAAATTTATACCCCTTATTACTTTTAAAATATCATTATTTATCCTCGATGTTGCGAAACATGTCGAGTTTGAGGGGATATAGCCCCGTGACTATGCCACTGCATTCGTACAACCTCTCCGCGATCTAGTCTACAACAAGAAGCTATAGATAATAAGATACCCGAGTATTTATGTAAAATGTGTGTACCTATATAACCTCTGAAGATTCTAGAACCTTTAATACGTCAATTCGTTATGTCTGGTTATAGAAAAAAGGATGACCTCAAGTCAAGATCGCTTTACAAAAAAAGATTATTGATTAGAAAGGTTAAAAAAGTTATAAATTGAAATGGTTACAATTGCTAAACTTGAACGGTAAGAAATAATAAAATTATAAAAAATGCATCTAGATAACTTTTATACCATTCTGTATAGCTAGATCAATCGATCAGGATGGCCCCATGTGGTTTTCTCTGGTAGGCCAGATGGATTTTATATGGTAGCTCGTCAATATCTCTACTAGGAGCACATGAGGTAGGTGGTTTCCTAACCTTACAACCCCGTGAACGACAAACCAAAAACAAACTAAGCAACAAAACCCTTAAAAATAATAGAAAAAAAAAGGAATTACCCACTGAATCCCAACAAAAACAACAGCCCAAAAAAAGGAATAAAATTAGCTTACCTCTAAAAGGGGGGTGAGACCTCGTGGTCTTTTGGAAAAAAAAGTTAGCCCAACGGCGACAGCTTGTACTTCTTGTCTGAAGGATTTTTTAAGAAGCGAGCTCAAGGGTCACGAGAACTCCGACGAAACCCCTTCTCCTTCAACAATCAGCTGACACAAAGTTTTGCCAACTTAACCTAACCCCAAGAAAAAAGAAAATAACAGAGACACACTACAAATGATCAGAACGATACAAGAGTCTAGGCTTTTACCAGAACATAAATTAAATAATGAAAGAAAGAAAATAATTCGAAACAACATTGTTTATACATAAAATTGCCAAAAGTAAAAATGGGCGTTCTGCGACTTGACGGGAGCCAGAAACGGAAATACGTGGTCAATTATTAGATTGTTGATTAGAAAGGTTAAAAAAGTTATAAATTGAAATGGTTACAATTGCTAAACTTGTGAACGGTAAGAAATAATAAAATTATAAAAAATGCATCTAGATAACTTTTATACCATTCTGTATAGCTAGATCAATCGATCAGGATGGCCCCATGTGGTTTTCTCTGGTAGGCCAGGTGGATTTTATATGGTAGCTCGTCAATATCTCTACTAGGAGCACATGAGGTAGGTAGTTTCCTAACCTTACAACCCCGTGAACGACAAACCAAAAACAAACTAAGCAACAAAACCCTTAAAAATAATAGAAAAAAAAGGAATTACCCACTGAATCCCAACAAAAACAACAGCCCAAAAAAAGGAATAAAATTAGCTTACCTCTAAAAGGGGGGTGAGACCTCGTGGTCTTTTGACAAAAAAAAATTAGCCCAACGGCGACAGCTTGTACTTCTTGTCTGAAGGATTTTTTAAGAAGCGAGCTCAAGGGTCACAAGAACTCCGACGAAACCCCTTCTCCTTCAACAATCAGCTGACACAAAGTTTTGCCAACTTAACCTAACCCCAAGAAAAAAGAAAATAACAGAGACACACTACAAATGATCAGAACGATACAAGAGTCTAGGCTTTTACCAGAACATAAATTAAATAATGAAAGAAAGAAAATAATTCGAAACAACATTGTTTATACATAAAATTGCCAAAAGTAAAAATGGGCGTTTTGCGACTTGACGGGAGCCAGAAACGGAAATACGTGGTCAACCTATTTGCAGCGTCTTGTGCAATTAACCAGCAGAAAAGCGAGCGCACTACTTCTAACCCCACATATTTTGACTAATTTTCTGTAAACAAAGATGACACAATTTAATAAACAAGTTTTTGAACAAAATAACTATAAAAGATGCACGTTGTGGAAATATGGCTGTAAGAATCACAGGTAAGTCTAACATTCCCTGCAAAGTCAACAGTGATCATTTTAAAATTGCTACAACATGTTTAGGAATATATAGTAAAGTTTACATTATACTGTTGGTTTTTTGATGGGCATAAAACCCTAATTATCCCTCTGGCCATAAAATGCCTCAATTTTACATCTTTTTGGGCAGAGCCGGAGTACAAATGATCTGCATCCCTAATTGCTATACCATTTTAACTAGTTATAAATACCTAATAAACTAATAATATTTAAATAGCAAATTGATTTTGATTAATTTTAGTTCGAATTGGTTTTCCGACGATTGAGTTTTGTTATATTAGTGTTTGGCTTACCGGCGCGTGATATTTTTTTTTGTATTAGTGTTAGAATCAGGGTTGGGCTGATTTAAATCACTTGATTTTTTTTAAATCATGATTTAAATCACTTTATTTAAAAAAAAATCATGATTTAATGAAACTATTTATTTTTAATTCAGAACAATGAACAATATAACATATTAAAAAAATATTTTCAAAAACCAACAGTATATATAGAACTCGCGCTTTTAAGAAATAAAAAAGTAGTAGGTATATAATACATATAAACTTTATGTTTCTGTATTTTTGTTTTCGTTGTATAGTTTAAACAAAAATACTAATTTTCCTCCTTTTTCTACACCCATCCTGTTCCTAATATCAGAGTGTACAAAGTCAAAAGTGCTAAACAGTCGTTCTACTGATGCTGAGGAAGCAGTTGCGTACAGGAACTGTTTGATTACCTACTGGCACCTGTTGTGCGATTTCAGGCTCATCATTTTGTGATAACCACCACTGTATTCCATTTACGTTTTTTATTATTTCGTTCGAAAACATAATATATTTAAATGGACTACTGCGGGCAATAAACTTTATGGCTATTGGTAACAGTCCAGTGTTTCCTTGTAACTCATTAATTGTTTCTAAAGCCAGATTCTTTTCTTCCTGTGTTATTTTTGCGTTTGTGGGTTTAACATATAGGCGATAAAATGATACGGCGTGAGCGCTTGCTCGTATCGACATTGAAATTGTTGTGTTTTTTGTAAAGATAATTCTACAACATCCTCGAAGATATGTTGTAAATGTTTCCACTGCTCGACAGCATCTGAGATAGTAGCATTTTTTCTCTGCAAATTATCAAGAGCAACTGATATAGGTTTTAAAATGTTTAAATATTCTTGTGCTGCATGTTTAAGCCCAATATTTGAAACCTTTTGATAAATGGTAGCATCAATCTCCTTTTTATTTTCCTCCCAGATTTTTAATATTATGTTCCACTGAGTGACGTACATCTCTAAGCAGTCAGCCATGCTATTCCATCGCACATCACTTGGAAGTACTAAAGTGTTGCCTCCTGCTTGACTGAATTTTGCTCTGGCCAGATGATTATTGCGAAAATACTTAACAATTTGGACTACATGTTCTTTAACGTTTTGTACTTGTAAGTCCTTGCACAGTAAATTCAAAATATGTGCGGAGCAGCCATATGTTATAACTTTTGAGTTTTTTCTTGCAAAGTTTTTCTCATAAGGGTCATATTTGCTGCATTGTCTGTCACAAAAGATTTTACCATGCACTGGTATTTTGATTCACACGAAGAAATTAGGTCAAAAACTATTTCAGTCAAATATTCTGAAGTATGAGGTTTTGCCGAAGTATCAATAGTTTCGTAAAGAAACGCTCGTCCATCTTCAGTTGTTATTGTTGCACAGATTACTGGTTCGTTGTGGACGTTTGACCACCCATCAAGGGGCATATTCACACACTGTTCTGACAAAGAAGAAAAACATTTTGCTTTTTCCTTCTCATAAATTTCCTCTAAAAGGCTGGTTGCTACCGTTTTTCGTGATGGCGGCGTATAACCAGGTCTTAATAACTCAATAGCTTCTTTTACTTCTGAGTTTTCAAGGCATCTAAAGCTTGAATTGGTAGCAAAAAATGCCTTCGCTAATTGTTTGTCCATCTTATGTTTATCAGCTGTTGATGTCCGCATAACGAAACCACTCATACTAGGTTGATTTTTAATTTTTTTCTTTAATTGGAACGACTCAAAAGTCGTTGGTGTTACTGTTGAAGGAGATTTTCTAAGATCTGACGAGTCTGTCATGGAACTTGAGGCAGACGATGTACTAGCAGCAAAACTTACAGAGCTGTCAAGCAACAATTGAGTGCCTGAAAAGAAGAAAAATAATTTATGCCAAATGCCTATTTTTGTTAATAAACGAAGGACACGCCCGATTTTTCTTTCAAAATTAAGTTAATAAAAAAATAATTGTTTTTGTCAAAATTATTTTTTTTATTTGGTTTACTTTCAAAATTAAATAATAAATAAGTAATATTGATATAAAATATTATTATTTATTTACCTGAATTAGTTTCTTGCTCCTTATTACAAAAATCGTAGTGTGTTTTAAGTCTTTGAACTATCCCTTGAATTTCTTTTTTGCAGTTTTTACAAATCGCTCTACACTTTGATTTATTTGGTTCTGGTCTTTTAACATAAAACTGCCATATTATGCTGTCTTCTTTTCTTCCAGCCATTTGTTTTTTTAGATTGTTTAGTTTATTTTATTTATTAGTTTTACTTACACTTAATAAATATCCAAGAAAAAATTACTAAAATAAATTACTAAAGAAAAAAACTATTTACTTCCACTCCCTTGAACAATCAACATCAAAATACGCGAGACATATTGGGCCACGGCAATTTATAGATCGGGAAAGAATCAAGTCGCGACAGAAATTTTCTTGCAAGAAGCGCGTTCTGACAATATTTTGGGTAGAATTAAGACCTACTATATTGTTAGACCGACATTAAAATAATTTGTATTAATTTGAAAAGAGAGAAAAATGTTAAATTTTTAATAAAATCAATAAAAATCAAAAAAATCAATGATTTAATAAAAATCAAATTATGCCCAACCCTGGTTAGAATGTGGCGTCGATGGCTTCTGCTGAGAGTGGGGCATTATATAGTGTTACTTTCAGAAAAGCATTTATCTTCCGACGCTAAAGAAATAATTAAAAATGTGTACCAATTTTTGCTAAAAAGAGATTTTAATTTAAGTGATGCTTTCGCCGAGACGTCTGCTTTAACAATAATTACTTTCTTTATCTTCTGAAAGGGATATAGAGATTATTTAAAAAGACCGAAAGGGCAATAAAACCTGCAACAAAGAAAGCTACAGCTTTTGATCATCTGTCTTTCTTCTAAATAAATCATAGGCATGAAATTAGCAAGTACCAACCCTAAATTGCCTCTATTAGTCAGGTGTGAGAAATTAAATCGGAAGAACCTTTTCCCAGATACCCAAAAATTCAGGTACGGGCGAGGAATTTTGGGGTTTATTCGACATTCGACTTAGAATATATGCCGTGGATGAATTAATTTGTACTATGGGTCATCAAGTTTTGAGATTGCCGCCCTACCACTGCATTTTCAACGCTATTGAATTAATTTGGGCCCAAAGCAGAACATTTTTTAATAAACAAATTATTGGAAAAGCCAGGAAAGATAAAAATGCCGTTTTGAATGTTTGGAAAGGGGCATTACAAACCATTACCCCCAAAAATTGGTTCGATTGTGTTTGCCATACAAATAATATTATAAGGGATAATTGGCGAAAAGAACACATTCTGGATGTTCAGGTTAAACCATTGATAATTCATGTGTCAGATTCTGGTTCAGATTCTAAAAGTGACATTTCTTTATCTTCAGATTCAGATTAACTTTTTTGTATGTAGTAGTAAAATAAAACATAATTTCAATAATACTTTTCATTTTTAACTTTTACTTAACTTTTCTGAAATAATACATTCCGGATCTGACCCAATATTCCACACAGAAAAAAAGTGTATTAAGTTAAACAAATTTTAGGTTCCGTCAAGTAAATATGTAGGTATTTGCTATAGGGGGACAACATGTGTATTTAATTTAAAGAAATATTCCATTCTCGAAGTGGAGTTGAAATATACCGGAAAGGAGAAAGAAAAATATAATAATATAATATATAAACATATATAAAAATAATAATATAAAAGAAAGACTTTTTGACTTTCTTTCCCCTTTCCCCTATATGTATTTAAGTTAATTTAAAAATGTATTTATTACTTTTAAAATAACTTATTTAACTAAAACATTTACACATTTATAGCAACCTTCCAATTTTTTAATTAAGTGTGGATATGCTTAAGGTGCCATTTGTATTTGTTTGGAAAAAATATTCCACAGTTTATGGGAATTAAATAAATATTTATAGCTCATAAATGACGTTTACCCCAATTTAATCATACATTTCCAACAAATAAATATTTTTGTGTCAACATCTATGACTCAACGTTATAAATATCGATATTTTTGATCCAACTATTTCGTATATTTAAAAGAAGGTGGTTTACTATTAAATCAATTATTGTTATTTCCACGAACAACAATATATAATTCTTCCAAAAATAAAATGGTTTGGGACGCCTATACCGTTATGCACGGTAAATATATGATATGTTTGGCTTAAACGAATATTTAGTACGATGGAAGCAAGCTAGTGTTTTGTATCGACTGTATTGATTTATTATTAAAAATTGCATTTTATTATTTAAAATTGAAAATGAATACACCCAATACAAAGCAAAAGTTTCCTTCCAAATTTTTAAACTGTACATTCATTTAGTATTATATTACCTAATTTACCAAGATAAATAAAGGGTGAGTCGGAAATGTATTGTACACATAAAAATAATTTTATAAAATATATATTGTTATCCGATCATTGGTTTTCAAGATACAACGTTATAACAAAATTTCGTAGTGACGTTGTAACTAAAAAAAGTCTGATAACAATGTACGAGTTTTTAAAATTCTTTTGTTGTTTACAATGCATTTTTGTGCTGTGGTGTTTGGTGTGATAATCTTAACTCATCCTGTATATTCTTAAACAAATATTTTACGTATTAGAAGTTTTTACGTTTTGAGTTTATTATTTATTCCCTTTAATACCTAAAAACTTAATAATGGTCATAAGAAAAAATCACATTTTTGTTTATAACGATAATTTGGAAAGGTAGGTAAGTAAAAACTAAAATTTAATACCTAATCAGCGGTATTCATTGAGGCATAATAATGGATAGGTATCTATAGCAGGTTCTTTAGTATTTAGTAGTAATAATATTTAGCAGTCGAGATAAACCAAAAATATAAGACTTTATTCAAAAACTAAAAACTTTATTAAACTTTACAAACATTTACAAAAAGTAAAAACTTAAGTTAAGTTAATCTTCCTATAATCTAATAACATTAAACTTGGTTTAAACAGGAACTAAGGCTTTTTTTTTTATATTTTATGTACCGGGTGGCCAAATAAGAATGGACGCCGGCCATATCTCAGCAATCATTTATCTCAAATATTTTTGAAGGCTCATTTTGATCATCTTCACTCTGCATGTAACAAAATTAAAACCGTATTGTATGTATAACAAATAATACTGCAATATTTAACAGTAGGGGGATATGGGCGTTCAGCATCCTCCAAAATCCGAAGAAGCTAGAACTCATAAACCTACACTGTTTCGTCAAACAGATTTCGCTATTGTTGTGTTGACGTTGTGATCCTGTTGTGTTTCTATCAGACCTGATTTAAACACAGCTGTCGTAAACAGGCTGTGTTTTAAACAGAGCTGTCTTAATCTTAAACAGACTCTGATATAAACAGCGCTACTTAAACAAGCCCTAATTAATACAGCAGTTAAAACAGATCCGATAGAAACACAACAGAATTACAACGTCAACACACCAACGGCGAAACCTGTTTAAAAAGAATCAGCGTGGGTCTATTGATTCCGGGGATATTTATGCTCCTCCGGATTTCGAAGTATGCTGAACGCCCATATCCACTTTACTTTTAACCAAAAGTTATTTACAACCTTACAAAAATGTTAACGTTGCACTGTTGCAGTAGCGTACCCAGAGTTAGTTCATGGAGGGAATATCAGTAATTAAATTGAAAGTAACAGCGCCGCAGGCAAAACTTTTGTGAGACCACGCCCAAATTTCGTCTGGAATTCACCCAACTTATTCATATATCTTATTGTATCATTATCCATATGAGGGCGGATATATCCCTTATACCCCCCCCCCCTTCGTAAGTACGCCACTGCACTTTTGTATTTAAATATCAGTTTGCAATAGCATCAGCATTCACCACAGATATCATTCAGTTTATAAAAGGATACAACATACACCTTCATATTACATTATGCCTCTCTTTCTCAGGTACACGCTTGGGTACCTGGTAAAAGATAGAACACTAAGACTTATGTGATTTATTATCTTACTCTCTTTGAAGGGCGTCAACTGGATATTCCCTTTAATTTATTCTTGCTTTTGATTTGTATGAAAACAAAGAATACCCTGTAGCGGTCTTTGTTGCGCGTTTTATTGGGGTTTGGGTCTTTTTAAATAATCTCTACTATAGAACTAAGACCTTTTATTCCCAGAAAGAAGCGCAGTGACTGTGGCACAGTTACAAGTATTGACGATGATTTGGATTTACTAGGAAGGTAAATTTATCAAATGTGTGAAGAACAATCTGTACCTACCCTGGTTTCCCTAAAAAAGAGGCTTACCAACGACAAAGCAAACATTTCTTGTGGCATTTGAAGCCAAAGAAAAATTGGGGTTTTAAATATCACACAATTGATGAAAATGCTTTGTCCGTAATAGTATCTCAACATTTACCGGAATGAGATCTTTTAGAAGTATAACAGGTTTTTAAAATTAATAAAGAAAACGTGTGTGATAAACTTGCAACAGAAAATTAACCTACAGTATTGCGTCTTCCCCCTACTATTGTATATTTGATCCAATCGAACTAATACGGCACCAAGTAAAATCAAACATTAAAAGGAATAATAGTTCCCCCACATTAAATACATCTGTAGCAGAATTAGCAAAAAACGTATAAGTAACATTTCTGCAGACAGTTAAAAAACTGTATACAACATGTAATTAAGGTGGGAAATTATTATATGGGTATGAGTATGTTTAACCCTTAATAATAAGGTGAGATGCAGATAGTGATAGTGACACAGAACTAAATTTAGGGTAAAGTAGAATTAAGTTGCCAAAATTGATTATTGTAAAACTTTTCTGTGTACACACGTTGTACTGTATTAAAATCTTAATTTTAATCTTGAATTAGTATGTAGTCTAAATCGTAAATCTTTTTCATATACCTAGTGTATGCACTTTGTTGACAACTATAAAAACTTAATTTTTATTGAAACGAATAAATCTGTATTTCAGTATTTCATTAATTTTTATTGTACTTATTATGTCTCAAAATGTTATTATAATAATTGATATTTCCTTTCATTCGGTTTGAAATGTCTCTAATTCAAACTATAAAATAAATCAACATGTAGATAGCTGCTATATTCTCAAGCCAACCCTGCACACATTTATAGCTGTTCAAAGATGTTGGGTCAACGATATAATGTAAACTTTACTATACTTACATAATTATTCTTACCGTTCGCGATCGACCGCAATTTGACCGTATTCTTGTGGAAATTAAGAAACATCTGATTTTTGCAAAAACCAATATTGCTTCGCACAAGCATTAAAGGATATTTAAATGTTCCAACACTACAATAAGTCTCTTATCTGGACCTTTACCAAGAACAAGTTCTCTTCTTTCACATGGCCTTATTTTTTTGACACCTAAATATTTAAGTCGCCTACGGTTTAAAAGCAATGACTGCTATTTACTCAGAGTATTACGCGCGGATTACCAACAGTTACCTGTAAAATGTTTCAGAAAAAATATATTTTATATTTGTCAATGTGTTTATTGTGGCACCGCATTTGCAATAATTCTGTAATCCTGGTAAAACCTTTGAAGATATTATATAAGTTATAGACGAATCAACACCGACTCCGATATAATTCCTTATGCAGACGAATAAAATTATTTTTATTTGTTTATCGCAGGTTTCAGTATTTTTTATAGGCTAAAAATGAGCTTACTCTTTATTTTTACTTCTTGTAGGTAGGTATAATAAGATAATAAAAAATTAATTATTAAACAAAATTTATAAAAAAGTAAATAAATATCCTATCTTCGGAGAGCAGCAAGAGTATCAAAGGGAAAAAAAATAGAAAACACAGAAATACACGCCGCGCCGCATAAATAGAGAAACAAACATTATGAAAACACAAGGTATACTTTTTCCAAAGTCAGTTTGATGACATAAAAAGCTTTGACAGGGCTTCAAAGGGACCGGCATCATAATCGGGGTTGTCAGATCTTTTCTTAAAAATTCTTTTAAGTTTTTATTATCTATTAAGTTTTCTTTTAAATCAGTATCAGTAACTCTCTTTGAAAGCTAGTTTGCAAAATATACTTTGAACCAAGAAATTTTCAATGAAAAAGAAAGAAGGGGAACCCATTCGTGAATATTATAATAATTGTTTTAGTACTTCCGAAACATTATTTATACAAAAATAATTCAAATCAAACTAAAAAGAAATTTTAATGTTGTTAAACAAAAAAAAATAAACAATTGACAAACCCTTATATGTTCCTCCTACACTTATGAAAACTTTGTAGAACTGGCAACACTCTGGCGATAGACCGTCGAGGCCCACACGCAATTTAAAGTGCGAACTATTTTTTCTGTTTGGGAAAATTAATAGAGCAGCATATAAATACAAATTTATATGCTGTAGACAAGAACAGCAAATAGTTGAAGGTTCTGCGAATTGAGCAATCCCTTATCAGCTTTAAAATCAGTTAATGTTTGAGGTATGCGATATAGAGAATCGGACAGCGGCGTGACTAGTTAAAATGATTCACTGTAATTTACATATTTCATTTTCTGCTATAACTGTGTGGTTTCAGACAAGTGAGTTTTTACTTGGTAAATATATTTTATTATATCAGTAAGGCTTTTTGGCGACAATTTGAAACAGAAGGTCAAGGTGAATAATCGCAGGAATATAATGAGTCGGTGCCAGAGTCAGCCATCCAAAGCGAAATAAATCCGGAATTAAGAAACAAAGATTTACATGTTCCATGCAGTGGCGCAACCAGGGACGTATAGCGTGGCTTGGGTGGTCTTACTACCTGTTTACAAGAAATGTTCACCCATCACTACCTAAGATAAGTAAAATTACACAAAAATTGAAACAGGCCTGGCTGTGTTTGTGATTTTCTATCATGTTTTTTTATATTTTTTACTTGAAAACTAAGCACCATCATCGAAAAAAGAGCGTGGGGTTGCAAAAAAGAAAATCCGGGAAAAACTGAAAATGCGCTTTGTATAAGAATGTACTTGTTATAAATTAACACAACTTGGGTTTTATAAGAATTTATAACGTATTTAATTTGGGGACTGTAACCGGTCATTCCATAAAGCGTAAACCAATAAATCAAAAATTCAAAACGGCTGACAATAATACTACAAGGGATTTTATTCTGCGAACTATTTACAACTTTTACGAGGATAATATAGTGCCAAATTTAGAACTGGTTCGTGATAAATTGCGAGGTTACCCTGATTATAAGTACCAATCTTTAGAAACATTGCGTGGTATTTGTTAAAATGTTTCTTTAAACATAAATAATTAGATAATCTAATGGTTATAATGAAATCCACGCGTATCATTGAACTACGACAGGACTATTTGTGTAAAATAAAGGTGTATGATTCCAATAAAAGTATAATTTATTTAGACGACTCTTGGTTCGGCACTCATAATATTGTTAAGTATGTTTGGGTAGACAGTACAAATTGTACTTTTGGTGCACTGTATTCGAGAGGAAACGCGTTATCATGCCGGAAGTAAAGGTGGCTTTGTACCTAATGTGTTGCTCTTGTCAGCAAAGAATATCACTCAATAATTAATTTCCAACTTTAAGCGCAGTTGTCCTTGATAATATTCGGCAGGTAATAACGACATAAGTAGCTATGTATGGAAAAACTGCGTAGCTCATGTTATAAAAACAAAAAATAGATATTCTGTTTCACCACCTATAGCGCCAGTGTAGTAATCCGATTTGGAAACGATTCTACTTCTGAAAGTTCTGCCAATTCCAGTCAATCATTTGTTAAAACTATGTTCGTTTAACACGTATCTTAGAAACTTGTTATATTACAGAGCGTTTACTGTGATTCTGCTGATGCGATCGAAAATTATTCTTGTCTCTCAAAATTCAGGAGAACTTATTTCTCCTGGTAAATAGTAGTAGAATGGGTACAATATTAATTTACGTACTATTTAGCAGAAGTAAGATCTCCTGAACTTTGAGAGAAAAGGATCATTCATAAAACCTTACAAGAATAAGTGAAAGAGAATTACATGATCCCTTCCCTCGAGGTAATCATTCTGTCGACTTGGTGAATAGCGGTGTAGAAAGGAAACGCATGGTGCTTACGAAACACTTGATAAGTCACGAATTGTGAAATTTTCTCGAAAAACGTTCAACGCGTCAAGAGATATTTCTTCTATATTTTCACTTGCCCTAACTGATGTCTTAAAAAATTCTGAGAAGGTTATCATTACATCTATATCTCGCTCATGGTCGGACTGAAAATAATTTTAATACTTGCAAAATATAGTCTTTAAATATCTATTAATGCATGGATCCCAAGTTTTAATAAATTAGCTATTACTGCTTAGAAAATGCATAAAAAATATTTTCCCGCTTGGATTCCATAATAAGTACTTTATCAAACGTAAACAAGCAATGCTCCACTTTACGAAACTGAATTTTTATTTATTCTATGTTGACAACAAGTTAGTAGCGTTCGAATTTCAAGGCTTACTTCGATTAAAAAAGAAAAATAATCTGAGGCAGTATGAATTTGACAGTCTATAATTAGCTTGAAAACGGAAACGGATTGACAAACGAAATTTGGAGGATCGATACGACTAATTATAAAGACCTGCGTTATTTTGGTTCTTTATTTTCGGTCACGATACACCAATTGTTATATTCTAAATAATGGGATACTCTACATGTGTAAAAATACAGTAGAAACGGTCATTCTTTGCCGGTGCGTCATGAATAAACGATCAAGAGACAACGTGATTTACAACACCCCATCATTATTTATGACAGCCTTAGAAGTGAATATAAACATAATAGAGCATCTAGAGGGTTGCGCAATACGTCTCGAATCCAAAGTAACGTGCTAGACTGAGACAAAGGATATTTGGAGGGTTGTCTATTGATGTCAAAGTCATCGTTTCGATCTGTCAACTTTAATTTGGTTTTAAACGTTTCTGCGCCTTGCAATTCAATATAATCCTACACCGAGAAAATTAAACTGTTAAGTCAATCAATAAATGTTCCAATCAACAGTTTCTGCAATACAAGCAATGTTTTTTAAGAGTTGAATGAATCATTTAAAAATGTTACATTTTGTTGCTTAAATTAACAGTTAAAAGCTGTCTATTAAAAAATGTACAGTCCTTTACAAAGATGCAACCGGGGAGGGCATTGAAAATGCCGAAGCAGAGTGCAACGCTTGTGACTATTGTGAGATTTGAGATCTGCGAAAACTCATAGATTTAAATGTAATATTTAAGTAGTTATATAAGTTTTATTGATTCATAATATAAAAAATTGTAAAATAAAGGTTATAAACTCTAACGCGCCTCCAACTCTCGACTTGGTCTGATCCTGTCGTCCTTCGTCCCTTCTCCCTTCCCCGTCATCATCGGGCCACCGGCTCGGCGGCGGCGGTTCGCGTAGTTCCGCTTGTGGATCATTTTAATTCGGTGTCGTTAGACTGTGTGGCGTATGGGACAAATGCAACACAAGAGTTTCGTTGAATTCCGTACCCATACTTACGTGCCCGTGCGATAATATAATAATGTTAAAATCCGAAGATAGTTACAACAAACAAAAACCCTGTTTAATTCAAAATGTTTTATTTTAAATGTTGATTTGAAATACCAGATTTATTGGCTTAGCATTTATTAACTGTTCACTTAAATATTTTAGTTAATTCAATGAACATTTTCGAAATATTGTAATGGAAACTTTAGGCTTTCGATTTAATACTCCGAGATTGATTGAAAGTGTTTTATTTAAAGTTCTTTAAATGTTGGATTAACAGTTCCAAAATATTGACCCAAAAACTTTTATTTTGTTGGTTTAACATCCGTGAAGTATTGAGTCGAAAATTTAGTAATTGATTTAAATTAAATAAATAATTTTGTTGAAATAGTATTCTTTTGAAAAAAAATCTACTATAAGCAATAATTGTATATTGAAAATGCTATTAGGTACCTACCTGCTTCCATATCCGTTTTAATGTTAATAGATCCTTTATAGTAAATTTTTTTTAAGCGCACTGGTATTATAAAAACACTTAAGTACAAAAGTAAGAAATGACAAATTATTAGTAATATAAATATTGTATTATAAACAGTTTTACATAAACTTACATTATTTCAGTTATGTTCTTTGTGGGTGCGTCATTACTTCCACGTGACTAAAACCATATGAATCTAATAAAAATTACGAGATTCAAAAAGTCAACACAAAGTCTAGGTTCATAAACGTCAAAAATTTCGTGGCTAGCGTTCGGACTTAACAATAATAACAAATATCCATAATTACTTACCGCCAACACGAAAGTACGAGAAAAATGGCTCTGAATAGAACAGTTTACAGGATTAAATTGCATTTCAAGGCACAAAAACGTTTAAAAACAAATTAAAATTGACAGATCGAAACGATGACTTTGACATCAATGGACAACTCTCCAAATAACTTTTGTCTCTGTCTAGCACATTACTTTGAATTCGAGACGTACTACGTAACCCAGGAGACGCTCTATTATGTTACTTTTAAGGCTATACTAAATAAAGATGGGGAGTAGTTAGGTTTCTAACGAAAAATGACTGGAATATGAGCGATTAAATGATGAATTATGTAAGCCTGAACAGTGAACAGGTATCAAATAGCAAAAACAGCAGCCAAATAATGAAGCGTATGAGGTGGGCTGTAATGTCATGAGTCACAAATAGTGTCATTGTAAATACCCTTAAGTATTTTTCAGTTATGTATTTTTAAAATAGAACATGTAGTGAAAATCGAAAATTATAACTTTACTCACGTACCTTTAATATATTGATTTATTTTTTTACGATGCATGCGTAGGATTATCACTGGCCTAAACAAATACAGACAAAACAGTTTTTCCACAAATAGCAGAATGGCCTTTTTATGTAAAGTTTTAAGGGGGGTTAAATTGGGGTTTCAATAATTTAGTAGCGTGCCTGTAATGGAAATGGGGTTTGAGTTTTCCTATATTGGGCCTGTGTTTCTACATTTTCAATTATTTTTATTTGCATATCGGGTACACTGTAAAAAGTTATATACTATTCCCTCCAAATTTCTGTAAATCTTACAGTAAGAAGTCGGTATTAAATTGACTTGGCTAGGTATACAGGGTGTTATAGAAGTACGGTACGTAAGTTAAGGGGGTGATTCCTTATGATATTCTAATTTTATTTTTAATTTAAATGTTTTAATTAACTTTGAAATACAAAGATATTTTTTTGTACAGGGTGTTCGCGTATATTTTGCCCAATAGATATCTCCAATATTATTGGTTTAAGAGAAATTATTGTTAAATTAGCAAAGTTATAGCATTTTCAACGAACCTTCAGAAAATAAAATCAACAAAAACAACTGAGTATCGAAGGTGACAGTTTTTTCAAATGGAATATCCTCTATTTTTTCATTGTATCCGTTAAAGAATTGTATCCTCTTTTTAAATATATAGTGGTTGTTGGGGTTATTTTTTACCGTTTTGGAACGAAATTAAAACATAAGACAAAATACATATATTATTTTTATTATTGCTCGAAATGACCACCGTTCATTAAAATGCAGGATTGGTAACCTTCTTTTAGTTCTTCAATTGCATTAGCAATCACTTCTGGCCTACCGAAGTTGAGAGAGTCAATTTCAATTTGGATTTGTTTCAGCAAATCGGCAAAATTATTTGGTCTCGATGCAGATATCTTGCCTTTGAAGTAGCCCCAAAGAAATGTGTCTAATGGTGTTAGGGGGGGGGAGGGGGGGGGACTATTGGGAGGCCATGTAATCGTCCCTCCACGACCAATCTAAATGTCATAATTCTCATTGAGGTATTCTCTAACTGGAAGAACACTATGACATGAAGCACCATCTTGCTGCCATATAAAATTCCTTGCGGCTTTTAGAGGAAGAGTTTCAAGAATATCCTCTATTTCATGTGCAAGCATTTCACGATATCTAACTCCATTTAAAGATCCATCAATGAAAATTGGGCTGATGATTCTGTTTTGCACTATGCCGCACCACACATTTACTGATACCCACCCAGAGCGTATCACTTCAACTGTAAGATGCGGAGTCTGCGATGCCCAGAAGTGTGTGTTCTTGGGATTTGGAGCTGAAGCCGTATTAAAAGAAGAGTCATCGGTCCATATAATGTTCCCAAACAAATTAGCGTTATTGTTGAGGATGTTTGTCATGTGACGGAAAAACTCCAAACGTTTGCCAAGATATCTTGCACAGTCCCTTATCGAATTTTGTGGATTTTCTAAAAACAACCTAAGCTTCTAAATGATACGAAGCGGATATAAAAACAAATAAAAATTACCTTCAAAATATAAAAGAACAGAACGTTCTTTATCCTTAAGTATCCGACAATGCTTTTTCTTTCTTTGTAATGTTTTTTGCTCAGAAAGTTGACGAAACACATTTCGGAAAGTGTTTTTGCTACGAATTACTAAATGTGGATGTCGCCTTCTGAATTTGCGTTGCGCTTCTCGCTTGTTGTGTCCACATTTGATATATATTTTAAAAATTAAACTTTTGCTCTTCAGAGTATCCCATCTAGACCCTGATTTAGACAACGTTTATTAAGATTTGTCAAGAAAACAGAAGTTGCCAAGAGCTATTTAGTCAAAGTGACAGGTATTGCTATAAGTAACATGTACAACAATACAACAACTTAATTTTTAAATTTTAGTGATCATGTTCCGAGTAGTCCGATGAACTATCATCGTGGGGGTCCAATGACATAATAAGGGGCTCTACAGTGTTTTATAGCATGTTATCAGCTTCCCACATTCTTTCTTCTATTTCAATCACATGTTCGATGCACTTACTCCATTTTCACAATCCACTGTCTTCGAATTTTTTTATAACAAAAATTCATTTCCTTCAAAGTTTTCGAAGTTGCTTCTTACCCATGGGTGGAATGAAATCATCCTTTTTCATTTCAGACATTATTCTGTCCAAATTAGGTATTTCTTTTTTTAAGTAAAATGAGTGTATGAATCTTCTGGTGGCGAAGAGCGTTAAACACATTGAGAATAATAATTTTCTCATTTTTAGAAAGCGCAGTTTTACTAATTTGTTTCTCAGCAACAAATTCAGAAACACTAACCATTTTCAAAAACAAAGTTTTTCAACAACTGCCGGAAAGTAACTAAACTTTTTAAATTTTTGAAACAGTGCGGCACAGGTATGTAAACAACCTATGCCTCTACCTACCCGATCTCGGGACCCCTGACAATAACCATAGGTATGCTCCATTCCACAATAATTCGTTGATTTCCCGACCGCAATAAAATTTAAACCCAGCCATAAATAAGTGCCTTTTGAAAGGGTACAGGTCCTGATTACCTACTAATTTCAATAGTATAGGTTAGCTATTTTCAACAAAACAACAAATATAAAATAATAAAAGAAAACAAGGTCTGTCTATACCACCAAAATAAAATATATTTGTCTTTTAAGGGTGAAATAAGGGTTAAAGAGTGTACATAATTTAATTTGACATTAGGTTGTACTAGTTTCGACTTTAGTCAAAGTCATCTTCAGCAACCAAGTAATTAAGAATTATGTTTTTTTAGGATGTACCTAAATAAACAAACTAAAACAAATTAAAAGGGGGAACGAAGTGGTTCAACAATACATGGTCATAACGTGTACCTTATGCAGCCAATGGACTCGACAGAAGATAATCACTAACATGATGCTACTTTTCTTCTGTCGAGTCCATTGGCTGCATAAGGTACACGTTATGACCATGTATTGTTGAACCATTTCGTTCCCCCTTTTAATTTGTTTTAGTTTGTTTATTTAGGTACATCCTAAAAAATCATAATTCTTAATTACTTGGTTGCTGAAGATGACTTTGACTAAAGTCGAAACTAGTACAACCTAATGTCAAATTAAATTATGTACACTCTTTAACCCTTATTTCACCCTAAAAGGACAAATATATTTTATTTTGGTGGTATAGACAGACCTTGTTTTCTTTTATAATCTCGCCACAGAAAATGGACTACTTCTTGAATATAAAACAATAGGTAAGTATCTTTATTTTAATCATGTAATTAAATAGCTATTAATATTTATGCAAAAATACTAATCTACAATATTATAATATGCTATGCTATGCCTAAACTAATTATTAAGGGTCTTACGTTACTATTAATTATGTTATTATATTGGTATATTAGGTAGGTTAATGGCAAATTGCAGGTGTTCAATATAAAGCAGAGTCTTTTCATCTTAGTTTATCAGTCGTTTGGTGTTTGTCAAGCTGTGCGTTAAAGGTATTTTCGTGTGTGTTATCGCGCATCCAAAATATGTCCGATCTGTGTGAAACTTCAGATAATATTGCTTCCGGAAGTTATGGTGTAACGAAGAAAAAACATTTATCACTTGATGCCAAAAACATCATAAAGAACGTTTACTGTACACCTTTAGAAAAATGGTATGACCGGAGTGCAAGAGTAGCTAGAAACGGACAGTTCTGGCTCAGGTGGTGCTGGTGGTGCTGGTGGTGCAACTAACCCAGGTGGTTCGGTGGTGCGTTTTACGATCTAACCCAAGTGGTGCGGTGGTGCGTTTTACGATCTAACCCGGGTGGTTCGGTGGTGCGTTTTATAACCTAACCCGGACGGTTCGGTGGTGCGTTTTATAACCTAACCCGGGTGGTTCGGTGGTGCTGTTTACAAAATAACCCGAAATTAAACCCGACTTTTTACGACCTAACCCAGATGCTTTCATGAGGCGGCTTCTTATCTAACCCTAATTTGAACCTGAATATTTATGAACTGACCCGAGATAAAACCCGACTTTTTATGATTTAACCTTAGTGAAACGCCGCTGCTAAAGCGGGATAATTAAATCCCAATTTTTATAAGCCATCCTTAAACCCAACTTTTTACGATGCGACCTAAGCCATCCTTAAACCAGACTTTTTATGATTTAACCTTAGTGAAACGCCGCTGCTAAAGCGGGATAATTAAATCCCAATTTTTATAAGCCATCCTTAAACCCAACTTTTTACGATGCGACCTAAGCCATCCTTAAACCAGACTTTTTATGATTTAACCTTAGTGAAACGCCGCTGCTAAAGCGGGATAATTAAATCCCAATTTTTATAAGCCATCCTTAAACCCAACTTTTTACGATCCGACCTGAGACATCCTTAAACCAGACTTTTTATTATTTCCCCTTAGTTGAAACGCCGCTGCTAAAGCGGGATAATTAAATCCCAATTTTTATAAGCCATCCTTAAACCCAACTTTTTACGATCCGACCTGAGACATCCTTAAACCAGACTTTTTATTATTTTCCCTTAGTTGAAACGCCGCTGTTAAAGTGGTATAGTAAAAAACATTATTTATATTTTCTAAATTAGTGAAACGCCGCTGGCGGGTAGTAAAGTGAAATAAATCCCTAATTTATATGGTCTAACAAGATAAGTATAATAAAGCGGTACATTTGTCACCCCACAATAATTATTTATACCTAAATGACCCTTCCTTTTATGGTATGCTCAAACCTTAATTTAAAATTCGATTAGTTAAGGTAAAATAAAATCCATAATATAATTTAATCATAATTTATTCAAAATTCAGGATTATACAAACTACATAATATGTTATGTTCTATACTACTATAATTCTTAATTATATTATTAATCTAAACTAATTAGTATACATTTATCTACCCAAAAAATTACACCCGGTTCGAACAGAACCATCTAAAGCATTATAGCTTAAAAATGCATCGTGTAACACCAATGCAAAAACTTTAATGTTTTTTGCAAATTTGTTACGCGTTTCAAATTCAATTTTTATGTCTACTGTCGAATTTTTTATGTTATTATCCGCTTGCTGACTGGAATCAATGACAAAGACCGGGTTTGCGAAAAATTCATCTAAATCAAGTAGGGGGCTACAATCTTGTCGATTATAGTAACTACGCTGGAAATTTTCGTATGCGTAGTATGCAGGGCCACAAAGCTTTTTGCTAAAATCCAAGTTCCATCTTTCATAAGGAAATACGTTGCTATTTAAATACACGCGAATATCTCGAATACCCGCGTTTATAAAATCTATCGCATTCTTTTTGTAGTTATCCAAACTATCGGCGCTTATAAAGCTGAGAATAAGATATCTTGGTTTTTCAAGATTGGTACTCGTTTTTAAAGCCCATATATCTGAAGTCGTTTCTCGTAGTGTTGGAAGCTCATATAGATCCCACATTCTATAAGCTATATTTACTTGAGCATTATTGCCACCTTTATTTATACGAGAAAGCAGTTTAAGCTTTTCTCGATCTTCGGGGACAATATGACGAACTTTCCATTCAATTTTGCTTACATTAATAGTTGCTTCTACTTCGCCGACGTAGCAGTTAACATATGATCTAGATAAAACCATTATTAATTCCTGCTTTACATTAAGGACTCCTTTCAAATAGTCTTCTGCAAAACCCAATAGATATTTTAAGGGTAGCTTTCCGCTAAATATATGGCTTGTTTTGTCCAAAATAACTTGACATCCCTCATTTAAACCCCATCCTGTGGTAAGTAAGTTTTTACTATGCAGTGGATTAAATGATACCAATGTCTTTAACGCTGTGGTGATTCCAGGTTTTCTGACTATAGATACTTGTTCACCACCCATTTCATATCTAATTTCATCAAATAAAAATGCCAAACAATTATTTGACAAATAGCATTTTTTTGTAGCATCACTTGAATTAAATGTGCCCTCAATATATATGTAACTATCTGCAATATTGAGTATTAGATCTTGAAAATGAATTGGTATACGGATTTCATCAGAATTGCTATATGTTGGTGACCCATAAGGTTTATATGTATGCTCATTTAAACTGACAAGTGAATAATCAAATACAGGATCATCGAAAACCTCCAATTTTTCACTTGTTGAAATGGTGGCCATATTTTCTTAAATTTTTAGTTGTAAACCCAAGGATTTCAAAAATTCGCGATCTTCGATGCTTATATCACTTCCTTTCAGATCAACGTTTCTTTTTAGAATGCGTGCTATAGTTTTAGGTTTACTGCTTTTATTATCTTTTATTATCTTAGACGATTTTTGATATTTATAAATCTGAGAATTATATTGAAATCCCATTATGTAATTTTCTTTAATTCTAATTTAATTATAATTTTCTCTCCTTGGAAATTAACCAAGTCTCCTTGATCGTCCAAGATTCTCAACGTAATGTTATCTATAAACTGACGACCCAAAGGTTGTATGGGCATATATATTATATTATGGGGCTCCTTAGAAAGTTTATAACCAGGTTCAACGTCAATATCAAATTCGAATAAAGTATGAGATTTTGTTGAATTCAGATATGCTCCAGAAATAATATTACAGTCAACTCGTATCATTCGAACTTTCATTATATCCACTGGTAGAGTGGATTCATGAAGCTTATTGGCTTTAAACACTTTCTCTGCAAATCCAAGCGTTCTTCCTAAAGAGGATTTTATTGAAAAATCTAAATCCAATGTAGATTTAAGCTGACACTTTAAAGTGTTGTTATTAGCCTCCAAACTAAATATTCTATTCATATCATCAATTTCATTATTATTTTCTAAATATTTCTTTTTCTTGATTTCTTTCTGAATTTCTTTATGGATTTCATCAATTTCATATGCACCTGGTTTAATTCTAAAGTAAGTAAACTTTTTCTGATCAGGCTCGGCAAATCCAAGTAAATTATTATTTTCATCTATGTTAAAAATTGAATTATAAGTGTAAAATCCCAACAATCCTAAACCATATATTGAATTCTTCTCAAGCTCAAGCGAGGGAAAAAAATTAGCACTCAACACGCTGCTATGATCTGATAAGGTAAACGTGTACGACATGACTACAAAAAATTTAGATGTATTTCAATATTTATTGTAATATACAACGTTTATCCGATGGTAAAACCTCGATTTTATTTTCTGTTGCTATATTTATATCCTTCATTTTACAATAACAACAGAATAATTTTCGCTTCGGAGGACCATCATTTACATCTCCTTCCTCACTATCATCCTGCTCATGCTCAGTACAAAATAAATAGTTTTTTAAATCTGGATCTTCCTGTAAGTGTTTAGGAAGCTTAGACCAAATAAACGGGATTTCTCGAAATGCACAATTTATAATAACTTCTTTGGGCATATAAACTAACTCCTCCTTTGTCATATTTAATAAGCTTCTCGATTTGAAAAACACTTGCATAGATTGAGAGATCTTTTTTATAGCATCATTCTCCATTTCTTAACTTTTTTTAGCAAGAAACTTTAAGCATAAATGTCCACACCAGACTGTATCAAAATCTTGCTCGCGAATGTAGTTATAGAAGATATTTTCTGTTTTATATCGCCCAGTATACAAATAACTAACTAACTCACTTGGTGGAGGTAAATCTCCGAAGCTATCGTAATAATATGTTTTATCATTTTTCTTCTTATATGCAACCCAATGCGTCCCTACCCCCTCGGCATCATCCAAATTAACAATTCCACTTTCAAACTTGTTAGGACCTGTTTTTGGCATAGCATCTCTCATATATACACCTCTAAAATATGGAATATTTAGCTGTAATGCATACTTAGACAAGTCGAAATTTGTAAGCGCTTTTGGAGGTAGGGATTTTATTAGTTTTTTGAACTTTTATATGGTTTTAGATATAGCCCCAAACCACTGCGATATGGCTTAAGATATAATCCATTACCCTTTTTTCCTTCATCTATATTTTTATCATAACGCTTTCCCGATGAAACATCTTTAGCTGTTTTTATCGCTCTTATAATTCCAGCGGCCCCGCCAGCTAACGAACCCAAGGCAGAAAGTCCTGCAAATATAGGAATCAGAGGTAAAATTCCTCCCTGCTTTGGTAATGGTATGATGCGCGGAGTTTGTATTTTTCTTTTACCTCCGTGAACTTTTAATGTTTTTTGCGCCACTATTATTCCCATTTTTACCATTTTTTGTATATCCGAATTTTTCGGGTCTAAATTTAAACGTTTCTTTAAATTTTTACGAATTTTATTTATAATCCCGCTACCAAAAACTATTTTTTTCTGTTTTTTATTTATTTTAATACTCTTTTTACGTTTAGGTAATGCTTTTTTACATCCCATGCCAAGCTTTCTTTTTATTTTCATTCCAGTCGTTACTAGCCAAGCTGCAGTTTTTTCGCCAAAACTAGAGTTTGCCGACTTTACACGTTTCCAAGCACTTTGTTCAAGTTCGTAATCTGCTTTATGTCGTTCACTTAACTTTTTATGTCTTGCATAGGCTATATCATGCTTTTTACATGCAATATCTAATGAATTTATTCCAGGATCACCGCGGGTGAGTCTTTTCTCTAACTTTGTTCCAGGTCCGCAATACTGATATCCAGGTAAATGTAATTCAATTGGCAGCTTATTTATTACAGTATCAACTAAGCCTTTACCACTCGCCTTGGTGCTGCTGGAGCGAGAGGATATACGTCCTAATCGTTTGGCGGCTGACATTAAAATAAAATATAGTGTGCAAGTAACGTATATTTACAGCAATATGTTTATTGAAAAATCAGGTTATGAATTGGAAGTTGACAATCTGGATCAGACCGTTGGAGCAGGGTTGCCGACTACTAAAAGGAATGGACCTTTATTACCAAATTCAATAAGAGCGCTTTTAATAGGTCCTTCAAATTGTGGGAAAACAAATGCTATGATAACCCTTCTAACACATCCTAAAGGACTTTGTTTTGAAAATATATATATATTTATTCAAAGTCCTTATATCAAGCAAAATACGATTATATTCACAAAGTACTCAAGCCGATTAAGGAAATTGGTTTCTATACTTATGCTTCCAATGAGACAATAGTTAATCCCGCGGATGCTAAACCTAATTCTGTTTTTATATTTGACGATGTAATTTGTGAAAGACAAGATACTATTCGTTTATATTTTAGTATGGGGAGACATAAAAACATTGACTGTTTCTACTTAGCTCAGACATATTCTAAAGTACCAAAACAATTAATTCGTGATAATGCAAATTTTCTTATTCTGTTTAATCAAGATCAAACAAACCTTAAACACATTTATTTAGATCATGTTTCTCCAGATATATCATTTTCTGAATTTCTAGAAATGTGTGCAGAGTGTTGGAAAGAAAAATATGGTTTCCTAGTTATTGATAAAGATAGCGATTTAAAGAGAGGCAGATATCGAATAGGATTTGATAAATACATTTATTTTTAAAATTTTATATCATTTAACATTGAGGCAGTAAAGGGAGAGGAGTAAAAAAAAAAAAAATGAACGATACTTCAGAAATTGAGCTTAAACGCAAACTGATTGAAGCAACTGATGCTGTGCGTAAAAAATATTATAGCATTAAAAATAAGCAATTTGAAAACAAGAGTGGACTTGAAGAATTTTATCAGCCTGTTACAACTCGTTTAAAATCTATTTCTGATGCTGTTCAAGTTGCATCAAAAAAATCTAATATGCAGCCTCCCTCAGCTAACAAAAGCCAAACCACTATTGTAAAAACAACTAGCCAGCCTTATTCGTCTGATGATGTCGATGTTCATGATGCCAGCTTTGATGAGACATCTGACGCTGTTTCACCGCATATCAGTACAATACCTGCAGAAGATATTTTCTCAACACCGGATTTAAGTGATACACCTCCTATTATCAAACATGATAAACAGCTAAAAACAAGAAAGATAGACTTTTCCTCGCATGCTAGTCCACATTCAATTTCAATGAGTTATGTGGAAAAAATAAAACGTAATATATCCAGGTTTGATGTAAGATATGGAATTCGCGTAGATTCAAAAAATAAACTTCACATGGGGAACACTGAGGTTAGATTTCCTCCTAGTGAGATTTCCTTTTGGCGCGGTAGTACAAATATTGGAACATATCCAGCATCTGCAGAACTTTTGGATATACTTTTTTTGAAACATCCAAAAGCGTTAGAAAATCCTGATGCTATAAGCGAGCAAACAAAGGGTATATATCAAGAAATTCTACATAAAACAAATGTAATTTTTAATCAATATAATCCAACTCAAGGACTTAACCGCAGTAAATCAAAAAAATATTTATACTTAATAAGACCTCTTATTTTTAAAGAAGGAAAATCAATAGCAAGATTACCGCTAAATACCAAACAACTAAACTTTAAAAATAAAGAATTTGTTTACTGGAATACTCCCCAGGAATTGATCGAACGTCTCCGCCTCCTTTGGGCGTCTAAATTAGCTGGAAGCACGGCACATGATAATGAAATTATATCCATTTTAGAAGAACTACGAGAAGCTAATATAATATATTAAACGCCTTATAATACGTAACATTCCAATTTTCATCTCAGTTTATACATAAAATGATGAGTGTTAACACAATAGATAAATTTGGTCGTAAACGTAAATGGAAAGACTCATTCCAGTTTAAACTTAGAGAAACCCCTATAAGCGCCTACAAACTAACTTCTGACGGAAATTATGATTTACAAGGAATACGGCTAACCAATGTTTCGCCACCTACAGACTTAAATGATGCTGTGACAATGAATTATTTGACTGAAAAAATGAAAGTATTGGAAGAAAAAATGGGAAATAAACTATCTGAAACCACTGAACGAATAAACAAAAATCTAAGTACATATATTGGCTTAAAAATGGAAGAAGATTTAGCTAAAACGCTAAAGGAGATTAGAAAACAACTTGCAAATATAATAAACAATGATGTTATACCATATGTTCATAAAACGGTGATTGAAGAGCAAAATGAGACTCTGGAGAAACTACTTACAGAATACATAGATAAACATATAAACAATTTATTAGATAAAAGTAATATCCCAAAAGAGATGGAGCGAATCATAAATGAAAAAATAAAAGATACTAAACATTCAAAAGTGGTGATTAAAAAATAATGTTGAAATAAAAAATGAATTTAACGCGCTGTATATTGGAAACCTTTCTAGTTATCAAGCTACTCTAGTCACGTCAACAATTTACAAGATGATCTCTAAAGAAAAAAGACAAGTCGTTGAAGAACTCCATAAACCCACACGTCGAAATTTTTCTAGGCGTAAAACTGTAATACGAGATTATTATGACTATTTTCAAATTGACCTAATGGAGTTTCAACCATATTCGCTTCTTAATAGAGGTTTTCGTTACGTATTAGTGGTTATAAATTGTTTTTCTAAATTTGTTTGGACTAGACCGCTTAAATCAAAAACTGGAAGCGAAGTTACTAAAAGTATGAAAGATATACTTGAATCGGCAGGATATTCACCTAAAAATATAGGTTCTGATATGGGCTCAGAATTTAAAAATTCACACTTTAATTCTTTAATGAAAAAATATAAAATAAATAATTTTTTTATCTATAGTAATAAAAAAGCGGCAATTGTCGAGCGTGTTATACGCACATTAAAAAACCGAATATACAAATATTTCTCTTTACGTGGAACTCACATTTGGTTCGATATCTTACAAGAAATTACGGACGATTACAATAATAGCAAGCATCGCACCACAGGAATGAAGCCTTGCGATGTAAAACCTAATACACGGCTAAACGCATATAATGTTCCAAAAATAGTTGTTAGAAGAAAGATACTAAAAATAGACGATATTGTCAGGATAAGCAAATATAAAGGTGCATTCAGTAAAGGATTTGAAATTAACTGGTCTCCAGAGTTATTCAAAATAGTTAAAGTGAATATTAACAATCCACCAACGTTTCTTTTAGAAGATATGAATGGTCAGCCGATAAAGGGTTGTTTTTATCAACAAGAACTACAAAAAACCAAACTTCCTGATGTTTATTTGGTGGAGAAAATTATAAGAAAACGAACAAAAAATGGCGTTAAGCAAGTTTTAGTTCGCTGGCTAGGATTTCCCAAACCTACGTGGGTTAATGAAACTGATGTTATATTATAGTATTTTTATTTCTTAACCTAACTTATTGTAGTATTTTTTTAAATTGTAATTAGTCTATTGTTTTATAATAGTATTATTCCCTAGCCTAACCTATTATTTTTATTGTAATAGCTTTGAGGTAAATAAAACAACTTTTTTACTAAATACTTTGTTTTTTATTTTTAGGTTATTCATTTCATATACAAAATTTTCGTAATATCACATAATATATTATGATAATTAAAAGCTAAATATTCTAACATGCAATAATTCTGAACAGATAACTGTAAACTACATACATTTTTAATTTTTTCGGAATATGTTACATCACTATCATAATCGGTTACATATAATAAAATACTAGTATAATGACTTGAGAAATCAATTTCTTTTAAAATTTTTAGTTTATAGTCAATAACATGAGAATATAATTTAATTTCCTGAAGCCATTCTTTACAAAAATATAAAATATTATTATATTTTTCCAATTTTAATAATGTTTGCCCTTCACATGGTATACTTGTAAGTTTAAACTGCTGAAAAATCATTACATTCTCAGTCAGTGTTCCGTCAACATTAACTAATGGAGACATATTCAGCATATGTTCAAATAGTTCATGCCAATCTATATCCATGAATGATATAGAAATGCTATCCTTAGAGCAGGGAGCAACATATGTTAGCTTGACTGTCGGTAGAAAGCCCTGCATAGTACTTAAGCCTGTAGAAATTTGTATGGGAACTGTGAGGAGATGTATAATGCTCTCGTTAATCAAATATTTTTCTTCCTCTATTTTTTCGCTATAATTTGGTAGCAACATATTCATATATTCAGGATAGCAGAAATCTGATGAAGTCATAGAAGATTGACTAGCCATGTTATAATCTTAGTTTCTTTAATAGATATATAACCTGCTTCTTTTGTTCGTATTGTTTAATATCTTTTTTCAGTTTTCTGATTTTTTTAGAAAAATTATTTATTTCTCTTTGAAGATGCGGTGACTTGCTCATCTGGCTTACTATAGCTTAAACCATCTGCTTTAAGTTCTTTTATAGTTACAGTCTCCCTACCCATCCCACCCTCGTTTACAAATAAGTTTCGACAAGTCGAAACAAATATCAACCGATGGAAATAGCCTTCAGCAATATGAATCAGCTTTAGATGAGTTGAAACAGTCCTCGACTTATCGAAACAGCTTTCAGCTTTAGGCGAGTTGAAATAGGTTTAGACTTGTTGAAACATGTTTATTCTTGTTTAGACAGGTTTTAGCATTATACCCAACTTGAAAAATAGCATATGGTTAATATTTTTGAAAATATAGTATAATTAATAAAAAAATATTAAAAACCTTCATGTATAGCATTTAAAAAGTCGATTTTATAATGACCCCACGCAAGAGTACTTATTCCATCAGGCAAAATGTATCTCTTATCATCGTTTGCAGACAAAGCTATTTTATTAACCGTTTCTGTATGTATGATATGTTTTATTGATCGAAATACATTTTGTCTAGCTAAGACAATATTCTTGCTAAAGAGGCAATTTTTATAAGCACTATGCTTAAGTCTTTTAATAACAGATTTTTTAACTCCTTTTCCTTTTTTAATTACTTCACCATAGTATCCACTACTTTTTTTAGGCTTGGCTACAACATAATCATATAATTTGGGTCTAAGGCCGACAAATTCAAGAATTGGTAGACCTTTCGCTTCGTCTTTAAATACTCCCAACACTGCTTTATTTACTAATGGTATTGAATACGGATTGTTTAAGTCATAATTGGAAGTATCAAATTTATTGAGATTTTCTTTTATGTCTGAATAAAAATCTTTAGTATCAATTTTATATATTAATGAGTCAGTATCAGTATATAAGAGTTTTGCATTATCTTTATATTTTTCTTTCACAAAATCATAGTGAAAATCAAACATCACAGTTTTGGAAATATCGAGAACGCTAAAACCTACATATATAGGTTTATTGAAAAGAACTTTATCTTTTTTAAGTTGAATGGCAACAAAATTTTCATTAAAAACTTTAACGCTATCTATTTTAGATTGTGAAATAAAAGTTTGAGCACCCTTTTTTTCACGAATATTTTCCCATTGTTTTAGCAACTTGACGCTTTTTCGGTTTTCGACAGCTTCCATACATTTACCAAAAACTGCGTTATTAGCTAATTTATACATATCTTTAGCGAAATCATTTGTAGCCGCTTGCCTCATCGCCGTATTTTTATCAACATATGTTTTTAGCCAATCTGACTGCCTGAATTCAACAATTCTATGGATTTTTTCCAATTTTAATCCATGTTGTAGAGCCTGATATAAATTTCTATAATGAATTACATAACGTTTTTTATCATTTAAATTAGGTATTAGCTTAGCTAAACGACTTTTACCATTAGGCGCAACTATATTTTCAGGACAGAAAGGAAGCTCATTGTGTAAGTCGTGAAGTTCTTCCGGATAAATTAAATCTACTTCTAAAATAAATCCTATTGCGCTTTTTTCGTTTGAACATTGTGTTAATACATTAAAATTTTGAACTTCTTCATCTTTGAGCCATCTGAAGCCTCCAAAAGGCAAGTACTGAGAAAGGGCTTGTCCATATAAGTTGTTGGCATCCAGATACGTGATGTATGAGGTAGGTTTAGAAGCATCATATTTTATATAATTGAAATCATCGTCTAAGTTATGTGGTAGGTAACGGTTATTTGCTACCGCATGACGGTGCGCACATTGTACGACGCCACCTCGGATCCCCTTTCTAATTAGGTGTAACATATCTGGATCGGTAAGAAGTTCTAGTTTTACCTGCAATTAAAAAAAAAAATAAAGCATTAAACCTTGTGATGAAAAAATGGAAAGTTAATCATCATACCTTTGTATAAGACAGCATACATGACCATGCCAACGCTGGTAGGGTGAAATAGAAGCAGGCTTCTAGATTGTATAGAGATCGAAATAGCTTTCTGAATGATTCAAATATGTCCGCCAATAAAAGCACGTCTGTTTTTAAATATAAATCTGAATATTGGCCTAAGTTCTCGCAATTAAATAGTTGCCAAACTTTTTCTGCGTGCATGTAGTCTTCCAAGCTAATGGCTTCTTCACATAACGTGCTGTAAAAATCTGCCATTGCTGGTAATTCTTGTGTAGATTCTAGTTTATCATATGAATCCACAAACTCGTAGGGGAAAACTCCTTTTCGTCGCATTAAATTAAACTGCTCATCATCTGTAAATAGTCTTCTGGTTTCAATTAGTTGGTTTTCATTTAAAGTTTTCGCTAGGCTATCTAAGCTGGAAGGCATAAAGCGGAACGAATCCAAGAAGCGTAAGTAAAAATACCTTTTCTTCTCGCTTTCAGCATTCAAATTTTTGCCATCACTCGGACTTAGCGCAATTTTCGCTGTAAATGCGATATAAAGTTCTTTATTTTGTGGGATGACTTCTATGGACTCGGATTTTTTTAATAGTTCTTCGATACATATGTGAAAGTCGTAATGTGAGCCGTTATGGAAAAATATAGGTATAAACTGTGGCGTTCTATATTTTAAATTGCACTTGCTATGTGCTGCACCTCTGTACAAACCTAAAACAACAATATTTCATTAGCATCTATGTATTATTAAATTTTATAACTAAAATAGTTTGTCATAATTAAAAATTATTTAAATTAATAGTATCTACTAACCTGAAAAATGACAGTGGTCTCTCACTTTTTTTAGTGAGACGTCTTCAGTATTAGGTTGGAATATGTCTTGGCATAAAAAGCAGTTTTTTGCATTTGAAAAGTTTTCTTGTTCTCGAGCTGTTAGTTTTGTCATTGGCTTCGGCTTTGCATAATATGTTTCATGTATTTCTCTGACATCTTGGATAAGCCACTCTGCAAAAACTTCGGCGCAATCCAAGCCTCTATATTGTTTCAGAAATGATTGTGAATTATCATGTTCGCATTTCACAAAATAGGCAAAACTGAATGGTTTGTGTACATGCGTATCCACTGTATATTTCTTGGATGGGTCTGGATTTGCTATATGGATAGGCTCGAGTAAAGTTTCAAAATCTGCGTATATGCAGAACGGCATAGGAAATGCCTTATGATGATCCTTAAATTCGAGAATATTATTAAATGCATTTGGAAGCTCTGTTCTAACTTTTAGGCAGTCATTTAGATCTAAATGCATTTTTAATTTATCTTCTGTTAAAAATGTAACTAAACAGCCATCGCATACATAAACTCTTCCGTCATGATTAGTTCTTTGTTGTGAAATTAGTCTGCTTAAATTTTTTATGTAACAAAAATGTGATGCCCCCGTTGCGGGATCTTCAATGTATAGGAGATTCACATGATTAATTTTTCGTTGCTTAGTATGATATAATGGCCCTACAACGATATGTTTATCTTTTTTCTTACTAAGCCCAAAAACGTTGACGCTTATATCCATGTTTTGTTTTTCAAATTTTTGAACATTATTTAATTCCATGGGAAATGATAAATTATTAAAATTTAGTTTATCCAAATGTTTTTCATAGTTGCTAACTCTTTCGGCATTGTCGGCAGCAGGATATAGATGGCAGAGAATACTATAGGCGAAGCATTTATTATCGCTATTTTTTATATTAATAACAGCTTTTTTATCTTCTATATCTTTAGGGAGTGGTATATAAGATGATCCTCGAAATGGTTCAAATCTGAGCATATTTACTTCTAAATATAAAATTGCGAGCATTGACCATCCGGAATCTTTTTGCTAAAATAAAATAAATTTTTTTTTTAGATATAAGAAATCGAATAATAATATTTGTACAACTTACCTGGAACTCTTCGCTTTTCACTTTTAATATTTCTGTAAATTCAGAATACATGTCTTCCAAATCCGACGATACTGTTGCAATACGATATTTGCTATTAAATGATTTTGTTTCATTTTGCACATCATTCCCATCTTCATTTTGTTTCGTCGATAGCATATATGAGGCAAAAAGCTCAAAATTAACTTTAAGGCCATTTTCTTGCTCGGTAAGCTCTTTTTTTATTAAATTTAGGGCATCTGCTTTAATTACTGTCATAAACTCGTTTACATTTTGTAGTGTTTCACCCTCGTTGTTTATTCTATAGCTACAAATATTTTTTTTAAAAGCTGAATTAATTAATTGCACATTTGTTCCAATGCTAACACTGCAATGTTTTTTGTGGTATAATGTTTTTAAGTGGGCGCTCATATTTTTTCTATTGACATCTATCTGGCATTCCTGACATCTAACAGTAGATGATGATGTCGAGGCTCCATCATTTATTTTAGCTTGTTTTTCATTTGTCTGATTAATCTGTTTTCTATTTACATTATTAGCTAAAGTGGCAGCTTTTTCGGCTTTTTTTGCATCGCTTTTTTCATGGGTTTTAAGATGTTTTTTAAAAGTATCCTTTCTATTGCTAGTTAGCGGACATAAATGACAACTAAATTGCTTCTGACTACTTGAATGCTGCTGTTTTTGATGTCTTTTTAAAGCTGACAGCGTTGAATAACTTTTATGGCATGTAATACATTCCATTTTAATGTAAATGAAATAAAATAAAAGTTAGCAAAATTTACTTTGAAATTATTAATCTTGTAAGGTTAGTTTAGTTTTAACAAGTTGCTTCGGTATCAAGTTTAACTTGGAACTGAAATCTCTATGCGACCAAAGCCGCTTTTATACCTCTTTTTTCCCCGGTCACGGAGAAATATGTTAGGGGAAGTTTGGGTATCCTCAGACGGTTATATGCAATGATTCAAACTTCTAAAAAAAGTACTAAGACAAGTAATTATCAATCTTAATTTACGTATATCGAAAGTAATGTGTTAATGATAAATATACATGATGAAAACATTTATTGTTCGATTGCATCTAATTTTTAAGAGTCTAGAAATAAGCAAATAATGTTCTTTATAAACATCTCGAGTTACCTGTCCTTCCCCTACATCATAGAAGGGTATTTGCCGACAAAGTTTGACCATTTTTTTATGATTCGAGGGTTGTGTATTCTCTACAGATGTAAACTGACGTCATTTGACTAGTCTGAACTTGTTAGATTTTAGCTTATATTCTTATTATGTGATTTTAAAATTATGTTTGTGTTTGTTTAATTCATTGTAAAGGATTTGTTATGCTAATTTCAAAAGTTAAATGTTGGTGAGAATATTGAAATGTGGTGGTCGAGAGAATCACGGGAAATGATATTCACAAAGTTTCTCATACTTTTTAACCCTATGCGTAGGTGACGCTAATAATATTGAATTTTTTTATTAAAATATCTAAAGTAAATATCTAATTGATTTTTTTTTTAGCGCTAATTGGGATTTTAATTAACTACCTCAGAGTCGGTATACACTATATTTTGCAGCGCAATTGCTTTCACACCCAGTAATGTATTATGATTTTTTTTGGATGGTCGTTATATTGTGAGTTTCTTAAGTTAGCCAGATTAATAATAAATTAAAAAACCAACGTGATTTGCTTATTGTTGCCTACGCCTGATATTCATAATTTTATTGGGGGTTCTACCTGATGGCGAACACAAGTTGTATAGTACCTATACCTGCTTGGTATTTTATACGTATTTAAGTTTTATTTACTTTTTATTACTCTGTTCTCATTACAAGATAGTCCTATAATTTATCCACTTCAAGTACAAAGAAATCGCTAGTTAATGGTTCTAGATGGTAATTATTTTATTGTATTTTATATAAGTGGTGCAAAAATTGGAATCAATTATTAGATATGCTACTGAATTTTAATGAGGGTCCTTCGGAATAATAAATAAAGGTTTATGTCCCTTTCTTTTAAATCCAGTCGGCAGAGGGTTTGAGAGGGTTATTTAGGTATAAATAATTATTGTGGGGTGACAAATGTACCGCTTTATTATACTTATCTTGTTAGACCATATAAATTAGGGATTTATTTCACTTTACTACCCGCCAGCGGCGTTTCACTAATTTAGAAAATATAAATAATGTTTTTTACTATACCACTTTAACAGCGGCGTTTCAACTAAGGGAAAATAATAAAAAGTCTGGTTTAAGGATGTCTCAGGTCGGATCGTAAAAAGTTGGGTTTAAGGATGGCTTATAAAAATTGGGATTTAATTATCCCGCTTTAGCAGCGGCGTTTCACTAAGGTTAAATCATAAAAAGTCTGGTTTAAGGATGGCTTAGGTCGCATCGTAAAAAGTTGGGTTTAAGGATGGCTTATAAAAATTGGGATTTAATTATCCCGCTTTAGCAGCGACGTTTCACTAAGGTTAAATCATAAAAAGTCGGGTTTTATCTCGGGTCAGTTCATAAATATTCAGGTTCAAATTAGGGTTAGATAAGAAGCCGCCTCATGAAAGCATCCGGGTTAGGTCGTAAAAAGTCGGGTTTAATTTCGGGTTATTTTGTAAACAGCACCACCGAACCACCCGGGTTAGGTTATAAAACGCACCACCGAACCGTCCGGGTTAGGTTATAAAACGCACCACCGAACCACCCGGGTTAGATCGTAAAACGCACCACCGCACCACTTGGGTTAGATCGTAAAACGCACCACCGAACCACCTGGGTTAGTTGCACCACCAGCACCACCAGCACCACCTGAGCCAGAACTGTCCGTTTCTAGCTACTTGCAAGTTTTAGTGAAACGAGTATTTTGACCAAAGTTGCATTAACGACAGTGAAAGATTTAGTGACCAAACCCATCCAGCCAAGGGAAAACCGGTGTGACAGCGGAAAATTGAGAAGCATCGAAGAAGCTGATAAAGACTTGATTCGGAGGAAAATTTATGGCATGTACAGTAAACAAATAGTCCCAACAATAGATACGATAAAAAAGGAACTTACAGCAGACGAAACGGACATTTCATGTGGCAGGACAAGCCTTTGGAGAATAGTAAAAGCAAGAACAGAAAACACAATCCCTACACTAAGTAGTCCTGTTATAGAATTAATTCAAAAATGTGTAAATAATATCCCAGTAGAAAGTTGGAAAAATTCTGTAAGACACGTGATCCAAGTCGAAGATTCCTATAACATAATTAATAGTAACGTAAGGCCCTTAATAATTAGTTTAGGCATAGATGAAGACGATAGTGATAGTGAAAAGTTAAATATAGAGAAGGTTAAGTTAAATATTGTTATTATAATATTGTAGATTAGTATTTTTGTAAATATATTAATAGCTATTTAATTACATGATTAAAATAAAGATACTTACCTATTATTTTATATTTGTTGTTTTGTTGAAAATAGCTAACCTAAACTATTGAAATTAGTAGGTAATCAGGACCTGTACCCTTTCAAAAGGTCCGGTGCCTACACAATAGATATTTGTCAGGCAACTTATTTATGGTTGGGACTACGACTGAGGGTTGTCATTTAAATTTTATTGCGGTCGAGAAATCAACGAATTATTGTGGAATGGAGCATACAGTAACAATAATTGGACTACACCTATGGAATACGGTGAATACCACTGGGTTTTATAGTTCAATAATAATTTATTAGTCTCTCGCATTAAGCACAGACTATAGAAATCTGCGTAAAGGTAAAAAGGAAATAAATGTTCTATCTTACTGGATTTCTAGACATGTGGGCTGTATAAGAGTTAACGGTGTTTCTTTGCAGCAACCTAAAAACTTTTTTGTAGTGCCGCAATGGTGTCACAAGTCAAATTAGATGCATTTTAACACTTATAGCACAATAAAATGTGTTATCAAAAAGCAAACAAAATAATATAATTTGTATGTTTTTATTTGCTCTTGTACCTATACAGAGCAGCCATTCCAAAAGATGGCATGGCTAATAAATCTTTTAATTAAACATTTATATTTGACTACATAGATGTAGTAAAAAAAAATGAAAAATAATAATCATAATAGTAAGATCGACAGAATTCGAGTGGTCGATAAAAAGTTTTTTTGTTTTTACTTAGTTCTGTTTAATTTTTAACTCAAGTAATACATACAGGCTGTCCCACTTATAATGGACACAAACTTATAGCTATTGGCCTTTTAGTAAACATAATTGGCGTACGGACTCATGGAAGTTTTAAAAGAATAATTTAGAGTGAAAGTGCTGTTAGCGATAATAACCTAATAACAGTAAATCCCCCTGAATACACAATCTCATACAATTGGTACATTTATGGGTTTTTATTTTTTAGTAAAAATAATTATACCAAAAAATGGGTTGCTCCGTTTTCTTCTATAAAATAAAATATGTTTGAACTAACCTAAATTAAACAAACTAATGGCCATCATTTTCTTTAACTTAAAATATCAAAACATTTTGTTTATTAGAGAAAAGATAATAAAATGCAAGGGTAATCCAAAGATATTTTAGCAAATGATCCCCTGGCAGTAATATCGGTATCCGAGACAATCTTTAAGTTTAGGCGAATATTTTCACCTACATAAGGTTCTATCAATTGATATCTTATTCTGTTCTTTAAAGCTTTAATATTGTTTAATCGGTTAACATATCATTGGACTTAAGGTAACTTATAATAACAAAATATTATTCTTATCCGGAGATCTGGCTAGCCATTCAACTGGACCCAGTCTAACAATCAGTCTATTTGGGAAAAACTATATTAGAGTTCTGTCTGGATCGTCTATGGATTAGTAAAAATGCAATTTGTATATTTTGGGTTAAGCCTGTCCAGAGATATAAGAAAGTTACACTTTGCCTTTGAATGGGATTATCCGAGGGTGGCCATAAACAAACAATGAATGAATGAATAAATGCTGGTAAATTATGGTCCGTACTTAAAAATGTCTTAAAGTAAACTGCAAATCCGGAAGACGTAATTTAATTATTAAAGTAATAGTTTGGTGATTTTAAACCGATTTTTACCTGATTTAAAATGAGAGGGTTAATCCCATAAAAAAGTATGTTCTAAAGACTTTACATATAGCCACTCTAGTTAGTTTTAAGCTTACTAATTATTCTTACTTCGTGTGTAATACAGCGTTTGTTTAATCGTGTGTTAGTCATGGAAAATATGTGCAAGCCCAATGTATCTCAGGAGATAATCCCGTCGAAAAGCAGAAAACACTTTTCTGTGGAAACTAAGGAAGTTATAAACAATGTTTATTCAACCCTCATTGAACGTGCGGTCAGCAAGCAAGCAGCGTTAGAAGAAACGGCAACATTAACAAAAATTCCAACATCAACTGTATGAAAAATTGTGAACAATCCCATTTTAGCGAGGAAAAAAGGAACCGATACTGGCATTTTCTTGAAGGTAGATGGAAGTGATCAACCTGGTTCGATACATATTATACCCCGGAAAAGGGTTGGGTTGACTCAAGCAGCAAGTGTAAAACAAGCGCGCCATCAAAAGAGGTAAACGAATTACGATTTTGCATGCTGGATCTAAAGACGGATGGATTCCAAATGGACTTTCTCTGTCTGCAAAAAACATTAAAGATTCTTCTCTGGATTACCATGAGGACACCACTGCTGATTTATTTGAAGATTGGTTTAAACACAAGCTAATTCCAAATATACCTCCGAATAGCGTAATTGTAATGGACAATGCAAGCTATCATAGTTGGCAGTTGACCAAGACTCCCTCCTCAAATGACACAAAAGCAACAATCCAAAACTACATGTATGATAATGACTATTTTTTTTTTTCAGGAAGATTACACCAAAAGGCAATTAATTGAGGTTTTACAAATTTTAAAACAACAAAAGGAATACTTCTGTGATAATTATGCAAAAAATCTAGGGCATACAGTTTCAAGGCTTCTACCATACCATTGTATATTTAATCCCATCGAACATGTTTGGCACCAACTGAAATCTGCCATTCGTCGTAACAATATTTGCCCTACTATTAACTCCAGTGCACTTGAGCTTATAGAAACTGAAGTTTTTAACATCCCTTCACAAAGTTCCTATCCTATTCCATATAAACAATATAGCAGAAATAATACTTAGAACAGATGATGATAGCGATAGTGATATTGATATATTAAGTGAATATTTATTATAAGTACCAAATAATTTATATATTTTTGTAATCATAAATATAATTTTTAATAATAAAATAACTTGTAATTTCTTATTTAAACATAAATAAAATATTATTTAATGTCTCACTTATTTTTATTACAAACCATGATTGAATTCTAAGCAAAATAAGGACCTGTTCGGCTTTATTTCAATTTTACAGCTGGCCCGGGTCTTTCCTAATAGGGATCAGTTAGTCACTTTCTTATATCTCTGAACAGACTTTACTTTAGGATAGATGTTTTGTACATATTATTTCCAAAGCAAAAGTACAGCTAGCCTTATAGTTGTATTCTTGAACCCAGGGCGGGCGGAAGCCCTAATGGGAGTACAGCAAACTCCACACTCGAAAAATTTACAATTGTGAAATTCCACACCCGAAAATTTAGAGTGTTAATAATTGGTAATTAAATAAAATTGGTAATTAAAGTATGGCGAGCGAAAGATTGCATCAGACGAAAAAGGAAATTTCGGCATAAGAAGCAATATGAGTAATACTCTACGTAAAGTTAGGTAATCTATTCTAATTTTCTATCTCCCTTGCTTCTACCTTTACTTCCCCTCCCCCCTTTTTTACTCCACACACGGGTTTAACAGTATGTTACAGAAATGGCCCCAGTATGGGGCGTTTTGCGGAAGTTTTGCGTCTGCGCAGTTTGCGTGTACATTAGGTCCGCCTTTAAGCTTATTCAATTTAATTTGTTTAAATAGGTATTTATTCATGAAAAAAACAATTATAGTAAATTTTGGTATAACATGGAACATACAAAGATGTAAGGCCTTCATTTTCTCTGAGAAGCCAATATATGTAGATATGGGCATTGAAATTTCGAATTAAAATTTAGTATCCGGCATAGTTCCGTAAGTAATAATGGTTGGTCTTAACACCGTAACAGGTGCACTTTGTTTCCTTCTATCATTTTCTATACAACATATGACAAAAGTTAACAACAACAAGAATTACTGTTTTTTTTTTAAACAGATTAAAAGCAAGTCAGTTTTGAATGTGCAAATGAAAGATAAAGAGAAGACCGGCTTTGGACAAGATAAACGTCAATTTGATATAAAATAAATCGTAGAAATCCGACACACTGCGCATGAGAAAAGCTTTCGCGAAAGGATTTTTCAATCAAGTTCATCTTCTAATGCCGCAGGCAGATCTTTCGTATACCTAATTAATAATTGTTCCTAACGATTACATAAATCCTTATGCATTTTTGTTGACCGTATAGATTGAGATATTGGTTCCCTGCAAAGATACTTATTATTGATTTATGTGCTCATACTATTCCACCAGGAACATTCGCAGACTTTCAATGCACGATTGAATGAGATCCACGATTTTTTAAGGGCAATTGGGGATGCCGAGAAAAACCGAAATTAAAAAAATTATAATGGTATTTAAGCGAGGGTCTATAGTTTTTCGCGAATAACTCGGTTCGATTTAACTTTACGACGAAAAATGTAGAAAATAATTTTATTTGGAGGAAAATTCTCTATAACTTTCTACTTACAAGAATTTTCAATATTTTTATTATTTATCGATTTATTGCTCGATTTAACAATTTTCGAGGGGTTGAAAATGTTTTCGCGTGGTTTGCTCGCTTTCTATCATTCTAATGGTGAAAGTAGGTAATTATAAAATAGTTAGATCTTTAAAAAAACCTTTAACTTACTGTTTAAGCAATTTTTCGTGCGACCATTTGTTTACGTGCCGAAGCGCGTCAAAGTTCACCATGTTAAGGCAATTTGTTAGGGTGGTCCTTGTACGTTGCCAAATTAAATAATAAATAAATAAATAAATAAAAACTACTTTTATTAGCATCAAAGAATGAAAATGACACTTTTTAAGAATAATGTTTCAGTGTGGCGAAGTCTAGCTTCAAGTTATTCTACTTAACCACTAGAAGCAAAAAAAAAAGATAGAAGAGGCTAGTAAATTACAACAAAAGAGTGAATAAAGAGTGAAAAGCAAAACAATGAAGTGAAAGCAGCAAAGAAAGAAAGACACCTACACACTATTTATTATGCAAATCTAAATGATCTTAGTAGATATAGGTACACTGTATTACTACATTTGTACATTAAGAGTAGGTAGATATCTTTTATATTCCTTTTTAAATTTTATAAAAGATGTTCCTTTTTTTAAATCATGTGGCACCGAATTGTACAACATAATTGCATTATAAACATAGCTTCTTTTGTACAGGGAACTCCTGTGTCTAGAGATTGATAACACGCTATTATTTCGTAGATTACTGCGCACACGGTTGTGATGACGCACTATAAACTTTGCTTTAAGAGGGGATGGGTGGTTACTCGTAACAAGCTGATGGGTAAAATTTACTAGATGGTAATCTCGGCGCTTCTTCATTTTTAACCAAGCCAATTATTTTATTTGGAAGACACATAATCATATTTTCGGAGACTGCAAACAAATCTGCAACAACTATTTTGGATTCTTTGAATACGAATCCTGGACTCAGGATCCAGACACGGGCCATAGATAAAGTCACAGTAGTTAAAATGTGATAACACTAGGCTCTCACATAAATTACGTTTTAAAGTTTTGTTTAATAAGTGTTTATTAGAATACAAAAGTTTAGCATTCATTAATGCCCTTTGACTTAATCTTTTAACATATTCACGAAATCTTAAGCCCGTGTCGAAAATGACTCCAAGATTCCTAGTGGAATCTACAACATTCAAAGAAACCGCATTGATTATTAACGATATCCGTTGTTTAACCAAAGTTACCCTATTTTTTGCATCAAAGAATAGCACATAAGACTTGTCTGCATTTAATTTGAGGTTATGTTCCGATAACAGTTCTTAAACACTATTTAGTTCGCCTGAGGGGTAGTTCCTTCATTCCAAGAGAAAAATGTTATATGAATATTATTTATTGTAAGCAATTTGTTATATGATTGCATTACCAATGTTTTGGCAAAACACAACGATATTCATATTGAATTCTTTCAAATACACTTTCTATACACAATTTTCAGCTCTTTGTAATTATTTCACCATCTCATCCTGGTTTACCCAAATTTAAAAAACCTCTTGTCGCCGCCAATGCCTATCTTACCGCTCGCTGGTTAAAACCCGGCAAGACCGTTTAAACAAATGTTATTTCGCTTGAATACCGAGCAGCTATCTAATTAAATAAATGTTATTTAAACGAACAAAGATTTAAAATAACGTATGTTTGTTCCTCAGTTTTATTATAAGGCTTTTCTAAGCCATAAGTACATCTCCTCAGTACATCCGTTTAATGTTTTATCATGTTGGCAGATATAAGTATAAAGTATTTAAAACCATAAAATACTATATAACAATATGCATTGTTACATTTTAAGAATATGAATGAATTATGTCATTTCATTTTGAAATCTTATGAGATTTTGCAGGGTTATTGTTCAACCCTATGTTGAGACATCTTCTACTGTATCAATACTGGCTAAAACTTTAAACAGATAAATATCAGGTATCTTAAATTGGGTCAACTCAATAACTTTTCTAAAATATCGACGAATATAACTAAACAATGCATTATTTTCTGATAAAAAAAAAGGCGCTATTCGCATTTTTACGCATTTATCGCCCAAATAATATCCTCAAAAGTAGATAAACAATTAAGAATGTCAACAGAAAGAGTAAAAAACTGACTAATAGTCTGAACTAACCACTCACACTCTCACACATAAGAATACAAAAGCTTGGCGGGAGCGTGGATACATTTCTGGAATATTAATGTATCGAGTGCTGCGTTGTCAAGTTATTGTGAAATTTGTGAATGTCGTAATAAGTACAGGAATTTGAATGCATTGTATTGATTGCTCCTATATTGTGTAATTCCTAAGATTACCTCTCTAGTATAATATTATGTGAACAGAACAGTCCCTATCTCTATGGCTATGCCACATCACTACTGAGGATCACTAGTGACATCTCTGTCGCTTTTGATAACTCATATTGTTGTCTCTCTGTTTTCATAGACATGAACAAGGCGTTTGATAGCTTAGATCTAAATCTTCTGCTAACAAAGTTACAATATTATAGAATAGGGGAGTATGACTGGTCCGAAAGTTACCTATAGGTGAAAGATGGCAAGCGGTCAGGTTGGCTTGGACTAAGAAAGTGATGAGGCCTGGTTGGAGAAATATGGTGAGGGGGGTTCAACAGGGATCTGTTGTTGGTCCCGCTTCTTTTCACGATATTCACATCGGACCTTGTACATCAAATATCAAACTGCAAATATCACATGTATGCTGACGACCTGTAAATTTATTTACCATCATCCCGACTGATTTTTCTGACATATGATTGATCAGGATCTGCAGAATATGTCGGACCGGGCTGTTAAGAATTCACTACAAAATCCTAATAAAACCAAGGCTATTTTGTTTCTTTTTAAAGGACCGATATTGGTGTTTCTTCTGATCACATAACACTTGATAATACTGCCCTTAAATGGACTGATGAAGGAATCTAGGACTGTATATGGACAAAAAAACTCTCATTTAACTCACATGTGTGATCATATTATAAATTAAATCTTATTTATGAATTCAAAAGTACTCTTTCACCAGACATTAAAGGGCTCTTGACAGAGAGTTTGGTTCTGTCTATCCCGGGGTATCTTGATATAGTATATTATGGGCCGTTCCTTACAAATTATAATAAATATAGAGCGCAAAAGGTGCAAAATGCTTGCGCACGGTATGTGAGATGTTTGTCGAGAAGGGTGCATGTGAGTTGCCATGTAGTTGACTTCTGCGGACATAGTATAGCTCGGAGGCGATACATTTATCTGGGGTGACAAATTCATAGAATTCTAAAACTGAAAGAACCCAAGTATTTACCTAAACTGATAACTCAGCGAGGAGACACGCATCAAGTTAATGTTCATTTTGTGGATAACAAATTAATTCCACACCATAGGACAGAATTTTAAAAATATTGTTTGACATATTTGTCTGCCCACGTATACCATTGCCTTCCTCGTGAATTTAGGGACCTGAATGGCTGTACATTTAAGGGGCACTTAAAGCACCTTGTGTCGGATGAATATCTGGGTCGTGTAAAATAAGTCAGGTTTGGTTTTTTTAAGATTAGGGCCTCAGGTGTGTTTTAAAATTTAAATAGAATATCCTGTTTGGACATTCCGAAAAATTGAGGGTAATGCACGCAACGACATGGAAAACCAAATTGAAACTGAGGTAAAAAGTGATCTTATATATTATTCAATGTAGGTATTTTAAGTTTAAAATGTGAATTTTCGTCATTGGATAAACAAATTAAATTAAGCAACAATGGTCGGCCGACCCCTAAAATGTTGAATTTAATTAACACGAGAGTGAAACCAAGGGGACTAATAAGGGCATTTCCAGAAAAATGCTATCAAAATAATGCATGGCTTACGAGTGGTAAATGTATGTAGTATAGGCATGTAGCCATGAGATCTGTGGAAACCAAACTTAAACTGTTTTGTTGGCCAATAATCTTTAACAAATTAGGAAAGGGCTGAGTGCACCATCAAAGATTAAGAAATAATTTTTTTTTTTTTTTTTTTTTTTAATTTTTGTACTTAGTGCAAGTTTATAGAATAAAACATAATATCCGTAGAGCGCTTTCGGCAGTTACGCCATCATCAGTACTACTTTGTCATAAAAATATAACCAACCACAAAACACAACATACAGGTATATGTATAACACTTAAAACATTAAAATTTGGGGCCCAAAGGCGATGTAAATTACATGATGATATTAAAATATATTAAAAGCGTCCATTTTACTAGAGGAAACTAACCTATCAAAGTTCCCTAATTAATTTAAGTTTGAAACATTTTTTATATGGTAGTCAACAGTGGCGTATTTAGGATTGTGACACGGGGGGGGGGTCCACTTATGTTTCTTAAAAAAATGCGCCGCAGGCAAAATTTTTTTTAGGTGCCACGCCCTTTTTTGGACTGTCTAAACTTACAAATTTTACGTTTTGATAGCCCGGCTCAAAAAAAACGTAGAAATAAAGCAATTTTTAAATATAAACGCCAATATTTGCATTTGAAATATTAGTTTTTTGAAGGTATGTATAACGGTATACTATTTTACTCACCTGAATTAGAAAACACGGAACAAAAAATAAAATTCAACAATTATTAAACTAAAAGACTGTGGAAATCCCCAACCATCTGGAAAATTTGAAATAATGTTTCATGTTATTTATTGCAAATAAATGAATGTGAATTTCAGTTTTCTTTACTACTGAGTCCACGAGGGGGGGGGGTCCAGACCCCCCCCTAAATACGCCACTGGTAGTCAATTTAGCAAGTAGTTGAAAGGAAAAATATATTTAAAAAAAAACACAAAAATCATTATTATTATCCTGAATAAAAGATTGTGATTTACATTTTCGCAAACCTACCTTTTTGCATAGAAATAAAAAAAAAATTAACGTGAAATTAAATAATTTATCATACATCTATTCAATGCAAATATTAGAAGAATTAGGCAAAAGCGTAATTTAGGCGTGGTCTCCAAAAATTTTCTTACGCCATCGGCGCTCTTGCCGACTCCGCTACAAGCCCGCGAGCCACCACTGATCTGACATCTTTTTGACGCGACATAGAAGCTTTTCTCTCCCTCCTACAATAATAAAATCACTTATTTTAAAAACAAAAATGAATAATTTTTGTAGCATATATTATAGCGTAAGGCAATTATAGTTTTTTTTAGTTATTCTTAACTCATTCATTACCGTTATGAATATCTTAATAACAATGACATTTGTAATTTATAAATCAAAAGTCACTGGATGTTTATAAAATGTCTTACTTGGATTAAAGTCTACAACACTCTGTTGACTTTAGTTAGTAAATATTGAGGTAGTATTTCAGGCAAACTTTGTGCAGATTCTATCGCCATATTTACGTTGAACTTTGTTAAAAGTTAAAGACAATCATATTTTCAAAAATAACATTTTGATAAACGTTTACTCATTGGCCTTCTAAACTTTTAAAAAAGTTGGCTTCCTGCTACTTTAGTAATAAGGATTTAGATAAAATTAGGTGCTTATATTGTTCATAAACTAATTCAACATATTTCATGTCAGGTACTAAAAATGAAGAAGAACCGTTTATTTTAACCCTAATATTGGTATACCAAATACCGTCTCATTTTTGTCATGGCATATAAAAAAAGATATAAAAAGTAGACTTTCCTCAACTGTAATAACACGGGTTAACTTAAAATTGACAGTTAAAGACATTCTCACTCTGATGCAGTATATCTGACAATACTAAAGTTTGAGGAAGTTTATTTTTTTATATCATTACTTTTAACCCTTGTTAGAAAATATGCGTGTTATTTAAGTTAGGTGATTATTAAAAAAAATATATTTGTAATAACTTGAATTGGAGAAATTAAACACTAGCTACATTTTCAACCTCCAAAAAAGTATTATTAATTCCAAGAAAATGGAACATAGGAAAAACTCATATTTGTACTAATTTTAAAAATTGTTCCCACACGCTTTCCTTGCATCGGCTTGTATTGCTTGGAATTGAATTTTCTACTTTTTCTGTTATATTTTCTACCTTTTCTTCTCCGGACCGTTACACTTTGAATTTTAACGCGAAATAACTTGCAATTAACCGGGCACTAGTGAATTAAGGTATATGTCATAGTAAACTGTCATACATGAACGACTTTGATATCTAATTAGTTTAGAGGGTGTTTGGCTTGATATTAAAACATTTGAAACTTTTTAAATATTTATGTTGGTGTGAACTTTTCTTAGAGATTCTCCCTCGTTCTTGAATTAATCACCGGAAATACTTTTTCGCGCATGAATCGTGTAGTCAAACAATATTTCCGGTAATACTTCAAGTACTACAGTATGTTGCTTAATGCGAGAGAGTAATAAATCATTATTGAACTATAAACCCCAGTGGTCAGACTGCCATCAGAAGAATCATACACTCGTTTTACTTAAAAAGAGAAATACCTACCTTGGACAAAATAATGTCTGAAATAAAAAAGGATGATTTCATTCCACCCATGGGTAGGAAGAAACTATGGGAAACTTTAAAGGAACCAATTTTTGTTATGAAAAAATTCAAAACAGAAGAGAAAGATGAAATCATCTGCTGGCGACGACGATATTCGAGGGCAGCTAGACAGTTTCGAAGGGAAAACAGAATTGAATATATGGCCGAAACTTGGTTAAATGAAGGACACCCCATTGGTAAAATATGGCAGGATAAACATATAAAAAGCGTGAGGCAAGCTTTTATATGTCATGATGATGGTTAAGTGAAACAAAAGCACCCTCGAGAAAAGGTAAAGCAAAAATGGATTTGTCGATAGCGGCTTACTAGCATTTAAATCAAAACGGACTGGAGACTATCATGAAGACGTGAACGCTGATGTCTTTGAAGAATACTTCTAGCAAATGCTAGATCTTATTCCTCCTGGGTCTGTTATAGTCATGGATAGTGGCAGCTACCACTCAAGAGAATCCTAAAAAATACCAACGTCTTCTTGGAAAAAAAATTACATCACTCATTGGCTTACTATAAATAAGAAACCATTTCATAAAGATATACTGAAAAAGGAGCTACTGAAGATTGTAAAGTTGAACAAACCTCTTTGTACGAAATCTGTTGTCGACGAAATCGCTGCAAAACGAAATATAACGGTACTTCGCCTTCCGCCATATCACTGTGAATTAAACCCCATAGAATTGGTGTGGGCGCAAGTAAAAGGGTTTGTAGCAAGGCATAACACCACTTTTAAAATGAGAGACGTTGGAAACCTCTTGCAAGAGGGAATAAAGACAGTGGATTGTGAAAAATGGAGTAAGTGCGTCGAACATCTGATTGAAATAAAAAAAAAAATGTGGGAAGCTGAAAATATGCTAGAAAACACTGTAGAGCTCCTTATTATTTGTCTGGACCCAACGACGATAGCTCATCGGACTACTCGGAACATGATGACCAAAATTTAAAAATTAAGTTGTTGTATTGTATGTAGGACATAGAATTTTTTTTATAAATATTAATATTTATTCCAAATTTTCTATTTTCATATTATTCTTACTTCTATATAAGTTTTTGTCTACCTAATGTTAGAATAATTAATATCTCAATTATTTGCCCACCTCTATAATTATAATCAAGTATCTATAATTATTATTACAGTTACTATTCTAATAAACTACCTGTAGTAACGCTTTTATCACATTACTTTCATTCACCAAACTCGTCTTTCTATTGTATGAAAATTAAGGTGATCCTAATTTAGGACCGATTCGGGGTGTGTAGGTCTACAATACGGAATCTTTAAAAGCTATCATTACAATTTACCTGAAATTTACAATGCAACCTTTAAGTTGTCCACCCTGCTTAATGGGCCCGGCCATTGCAAATTTACATTGTATTACGCTCTCGCATTAAGCAACAGAGTATACATACCCATGGAATTGATTAAAAGAAAAAAAATTCCAGTAGTTAAGTGAAAATTTCATAAGTAATTTAATAAGTATAAAGAAAATTACAGGTAATTCGAGGGCTGGTTAGGTTATCGGTTAGGAATGTTTTAGTTTAGCAGTATAATATACAGGGTGTTTCATTAATATTGCGATAAAATTCAGGATGAGTTTCCCTGCTTAGAAATATAAAAAAAAGTTCCTATAAACTTATATCCGAAAATGCTTCGTTTCGGAGTTATATGATGTTAAACATTTATTTTTATTTTTGTTTTTTCAAAATACTTTTTAAAATAATGTAGATATTTGAACTAAAATTGGTATCTAGGGGTTTTTTTAAACGCGAAATTCGAATTTGATGTGGCTCCCACTTGTAGAGTTAGTCACCTACTTGTCATTTTAATATTTTGAGGCGTCATACTTTTTTAAACGGGTTTGTATTATATTCTCCATAGTTTTTACGTAAAAAAGGCATCCTTTGTAGAAGTCGCTATGAGCAAGCGTTCTCGAGAAAAATAAATGCCATTTATTTGAATATCGCTATGCCCATATCAGAGTTTCATAAGATTGCATTTAACAAAGCCGAAATCAAAACATTATCAAAAGGTACTTCGCATTAGCCATTAAACTGCCTACATAACAGTGTTATCAAAAGAGAAAACCGCAGTGGCGCCCATATTTTTGTTCCACTTAAAAATTGTAACATCCTGTATCTTCCAAACAAAGCATTTCCGAGCATATAGGTTTATAAATTTTTTTTTTTTATATTTTTAAGCAGGGAAAGTCGTCTTGAATTTTTTCGCAATATTAATGAAATACAGTGGCGGGGCAAGACTAAATGTGAACGTCGCCGACATCAGCTTTGCGAGGCCCTTTTAGAGAAAACTTTAAAAAATACAGGGTGAAAATAAATGAATTAGGCACAAATGCGTAATAAGGATAAATTTAATATATTGTTGTTAATGATAATTAATGACACAAAGACACAGACAAATACAGATAGTAGACAGTAGACAAACTTTTCTGCTTTTTGCTTCATTGAATTTTTTCAGTATACTTTAAACTATCTATTATTGTATTAAAAAAGTTAACTCTGTGTTGCTTTCCAACGAATTGTAATAGGTTCATCAGTATATTCATTGTTCATAGCCGAACAATCATTTCTTCATTGCTAATCTTTTTTCATTAAATTCTAATGTAATTTCATAAATACTTTTTACTACAAATAAACGAGCTTCTGCAATGCATTTATCAAATCCTCTCTTGCGATATTTTTGAGTTTTTGCATCTTTAGTTTGATTTTTTAGGTCATTCACATATTTGATGTTCAAATTATAAATTTTTGTCGCTCTTACTTCTCCGTTCTACTCTCTCATCTTGTTTTAGAGATAGCCTTTATTCAGCCCTATGATCAAACACACAAGTTAACTTTTAACGTACCGTTTCCATGACAACAACCGAAAAAGCCTACTTGTCAATTTTTCACTGTGATTAAAAAACAGGTTATTTTGAAGTTAGCGTCTAGAGTTAACTTGTGTGTTTGATCATAGGGCTGAGTGTCAATTTTAAATTAGTTTTAATATGATCTCAACGCTCTCTAGATGATGAAACAGCAAATGCATTTTTTTGATAAAGCCAAAAAATATTTTGGCTATCGCGGAAGAATTAGCTGCATCTATCAAAAGCAAACTCTAACAACCACAGGGAGTGATGAGTGCTCTTGAATTAATATTAAGGATTCTTGTTTTAACGCCTTTATTTATGCTGATCATATTAGCGTCATTATCATATCACATCTGTAATATTCAATATGCTAAATATTTTTTCGTTGTTTCTGCGACATCAATAAACCCAACAAAGTGTTCCTCTATCACTCCTGTTGAGGAATTGGAAAATCTGGCTTACATCCAAGGTGCAATTGAGCATGAAAGCGTAGAATATTGCTTGTTTCACTCCTTATATTACTTTTTGCTGGATGTAATGGCTCAAATAATGTTGCGTAAGGTGTGTTTTCCATTAATGCGTTGCATGTCATTGTGTTCCCTCAATATCAGGTCAAATTTGGAAAACAAAACAATCGATTCTTTAAACGCAATAATTGTTTACAAGTAATACAACTCATTTTTTTGTAGTTTGTTAAAAAATGTAAAGGTCTTCATCGATTAACTTTTTTCGGCTTGCTATTGTGGGGCCGTCGGCCTACGCCTAGCGCCGCCACTGATGAAATACCCTGTATTACGCTTAACTTTTAGAACCTGAAAGGCAAGATGATTTAAATTAGTTGCTCTTATGGTAAAAAAAAATATGTTTAAACTTGTTAACCCACAAATTGAAAAGATAATATGAAAATAAAAGAATGTATATTCGACGATTTTATTGCCCAACAAAAACGTTAATATTCCCAGAAATCTTTTTATATTTATCCAGTTTAAAATATTTCGTCTCTCAAAAGAAAATACAACAAAACGTAGGCATTACATTTATTTGAATTTGAAGATGTGCCCACTGAGGCGCGAATTTAGGCAGACGTTCGCTCAGCTACAAGCCGCATCTGTGCCGGTGAATTCAAAATTATTTTATTTGTCAAGTTGGGGTCGGTCTTAAACGAGGGAGAGAAAAAAATCAATCGACATTCATCCCGAATAACAATCCTACTTCGGGAACGTGAAAATCCCTACGTAAACCTGATACCTTAGGGGTGAAATGGGCGTAGCGAGGGGATAGAGGCGTTCCCGCATCCCCTCCACCGGCAACCGCTTTGTTTTCTCACATCGTAGCCGGAAATGTGGTGACTTGAACCATCATTGTTCTTGTCAAGATAATATTGGTATAACATTTCCAGAAAGCAGTTGCTACTGAACTAACCTGCCGACTGGTTACATTCCTCCTCCGTCGAATTACTCTCTTGATCCGCAGTGTGGGTGTGTTATTTCTGTTCCTACTCGCCGCGATATCTCTTATCTCAACCCGATGTTCAGTGATTTAAAGATAACGCTCGTTTTAAAAAGACGTACCAGTTTAAGATTTTTCATTTATGATAAGCTCTTCAAACTGATTAAAGTGTTTGTCGTGGCCGTCGCTCAACTCGCGTCTTGTTTTCTGCGACAGTAGTGACTCACATTTAGTGAACTTATAGTGATTTTGTTGTGTGTAGAAAAAAAAACATTAAAATAAATGTTAGCTATGGAAGAAGAATGTCATCTGGTGAGAGATGACGTTAAAGACGGGGATCTCATGATGGAGCAACGCTACCCAATGCCTGATAGTCCTCTGGATCTTCGCGGTTCAACGGAGTCTCAAACCTCGATAAAGTTAGAGGAAGGTTACTTAGAAAAATCCTCAAAGAAGTCCGGACATCAACTGATAAAACCACCATATTCCTACATTGCTTTGATAACTATGGCAATATTGCAGTCGCCTCACAAGAAATTGACACTCAGTGGAATCTGTGAATTTATCATGACAAGATTTGTGTACTACCGAGACAAATTTCCTGCTTGGCAGAATTCCATCAGACACAACTTGTCCTTAAACGACTGCTTTATCAAGATTCCGAGAGAACCTGGAAATCCTGGCAAAGGAAACTACTGGACGCTCGATCCACTAGCAGAAGATATGTTTGACAACGGAAGTTTCCTGAGAAGAAGAAAACGATATAAGAGGCCCTCTCATAACTTGATACTTCGAGACCATCATGCTTCCGCTATGGTTGCTCAATTTCTTCAAAGCCAAGAGAACTATCACAACGGGCTTTTTGCGCATCCAAGTCTTCACAATCCCTATCCGTACCTGCCAGGTATACCAACCGGTCTTCCAAATGGTCTGCCTCTTCTCAGCCCTATGGATTTGTCACGATTGGGGCTTCCACCACTTGGCCTTCTTCCTCAGCCCAACATTTGCAAACCAGTACCTGTGCAACCGACAAGCGTTACTCCAGTGTCGGATCCAGAAGATTATTTGCCGACGGAAATCCGCAAAAAGTCCAAAACAGGTTTTTCGATAGACTCCATAATGGGAAACGAAGGTAAGGGATTGGCTAAGAATGACATTTCAAGGAAAAGTCAAAGTCCGGATATCGGTATTTCGCGAATACATAATCAAATGAGTGCGTTCTCGCCTCTGTCGTCAAGTGATGATTGGACAAGATGAAATTTCTATTTTTAATGCTAACGTAGATTTAAATTTTTCTGTAAAAATTTTCTCATTCCAAGACCAAAGATTATTATTACATTATAGACTAATATGTGATTTTTTAGTTGCAATATTTATTACCTTTACTTTTGTAGACTTTTAGAATATGTAAGCGCCTGTAGATAAAATCTCATTAAAATATAATAAAGTAATATAAATTGTATAAATTCTTTCTTTATACTGTGTATAGAAAACTATTGAAAACTTAGTTTCATAAGTTTAAAAACTGTCTTTCTTATATATTTGTGTATATTCAAGAAGTTAAAATAAATTGTACCATAGAAAGCATTTTGTTTTATATTTGGGAGACATATTCCATACAAAATTTAATAATCTAAATATATATATTTTAACCAGCTGAAAATGGCAGGCGTTATAATATACAGGGTATTACTTGACGTTATAAACTTATTTTATATGGTTTTTCTCAGGCCAAAAATTTTAAGTCAAAAAGTTCATATAAATATAACATATCGTCGCCTAAGAACCAGACCATTCTATGTCCATCTTTTTCTTGATAAAGGGTTTTTCACCAAATTGTTCTATGTCCAACACCGTTTATGTTAACATATTCCAAGTACTTTTCTATGTCCATTTAACTTTGTAAATATTCGGACCAAAACATCATAAATAAAATATGTCGTCTCGCCCAATAAGGTTTAAGGAATTGACATTACGTGGGGACATAAAATAAATTGGCGCAAATAGTTATTATGATTACTGTATTGTCTACGTCTATAGTATTGCAGTGCTCGTGTGTTTCATCACTCGCTATCATTTTTAAAAGGCAGTCACATGTTATTCCAGGTCCTGCAGTTCAGCGTTTTTCTTCTGGCCTTACCGAAGACAAAATCCCTCATATCAAAAGTTGATCAAACCATTTTTCTTCTGAAGACTTACAGTTTTGGGAATGCATCATTAAAAAGTTTTAAACAAAATTTTTGTTAATTTTGTTTATGGTAGGTATACTTTAATTATAAGTTGTTCAGTTGAAATTTAAAGTTTAAGACTATAAATTATCCTATGTCCAAAGCATATTTTTTTATTTATATATTTTTTCATAATTTTTATTAAAAACAATAAACTACATAATTACCTTTTTTTAAGTGACTTATTGATAATTTTAATAATAATATAATTACACACATTTCAATTCCTACACTTCCAAACTTTCAAATTTAGCTCCTGTAACATTTAGAAAACTGGACATAAAATAGTCTGGTTCTCAGGCGAAGAATTTTAACCAACAAAATGTTACACCACTTATTTATTCAAAATAATTATACTACCATTAATTATCATTCGATTATCAAGAAAAAAAGATTTCTTTAACGTTTATTCTAAAATTTGCTGTTTGGAAGAAATTAATAATATGATAATATCCAATAAATAATTATTATGAAACTTTTTTGATACCTGTCACTCGATATTACGTAAAAATCGTTTAGGTAGGAACATAAAATTAAGTTGGCTAAGTTGTCAGTTGCTAATGAAACGTTTTAATTCTTTTTTTTTATGAAGGCTTATTCCTATCTAGTGTTTTTATGTTTCTGAGATTTTTACTAAAAATTACAATAATAATTTAGCATCCCATCGAAAACCAAGCATTTTAGGATATACTTCCCAAGTAACATTTTAAATTTCGTTTAATTTAGTTGGTTTTGTATTATAAAGACAAAAAATTAAAGTCTCAGTTTCAAAGCTGTAAAAGCTTTAAAAGAAGTTTGTACAAGCGCTGTAACAACTAGAAGATAAAGCCACTTAGCATTATCTAAGAATCAGATACTGAATATTCCTTAAACACCTTTAGGAGAAAAACATTTAAAGTATAATTAAACCTTTTAACAGCTTTATCACGGACTTGAGATCTATAATGCTTTAATGGGGCTAAAAAGTAGGCATACAGCAAGGCATCATGAAGTCGTATTTTATTAAGTTTGTGTAGCTTTAAAGAAATGTTTATCAGAACTGTGTTTTTTCCATAGCTTTATGTCTATACGTCTTCTTTAAACCTTAATAAAGCAAATAAGATACCATTATAAATTAGTTTGATAGATAGATATTTAAAAATTTTGACTTCTCCAAAAAGTCCTAGTATAGTAACACATGTTTCTTACATAAATTTAAGGGCTTGGGATTTTACTAATGTTTTAACGAATTTTGTATTTTACCCAAAGGAATTTTATTAGCCGTTTTAAAACTTAATAAATAGGTTTATAAATGATATGTCAAATGCAATATGACCCAAAATGTTTCAAAGTTGTTTCATGTAAATATTTCAAACATAAAATTTACATACTAAGGTTTTATAATAATTGCATAAATTTGAGGGCGCGCGTGTTTTTACAGTACAGTAACTCTCGTTGACAATTTTCTTCTTGGAGCAAAAAATCTTTCATGTTAACAATACCAGATTATGGTGCACCATTTTATTAGGTACAGGGTCATTCCGTATATTTAGACAGCGTCTGCTGCGCTTGTTATAAGAGATAGAAAAAAGCTTTAATTACAAAAGTTGTAGGGTTTATCCTAAATCGCCAGAAAATGTTACGCAAAATAACAAATGAGTATCACAAAGTTAGGAAAAAACACAAACTTGGTAAATCTTGAATGGATCACCCTGTATATTGAAACAAAAATTAATAGATCTTTTTTCCTGAATTCAAAAATATTTGATATGTTGACATTTGGTTTAGCCGTTTTCGAATTATATGCATTTTAAAAAAGTGATTATATTGTTTAACTAAATCGCACTTGCCATGAATTAACAAATGACTCGAACGCCATTATTTATCATTATTTATATGGCTGTCAGATTTCCTTTATTCCATACGTAAGATGGGTTACACAGAGGAAGAAAAATTTGAAATAGTTCGCCTATTTTACAAAAACAACAATAATGTTGCTTAAGCGCAAGCAGAGTATCGGCGTATTCATCGCGAAATGCCAGTTCCTGCTAGGTCCACTTTTTATTATACCGAAAGGAGCATGAGGGAGCGCAAAACCCTTCATAGAAAAAAACGCACAGTTATCGCAAATGAGGATGATGAACTACAGATTTTATTATATTTTGAAGGTAGGAAAAGAATCTTTAATTATTTTATCTGTTTTATCAATCTGTTATTACTTATTTTTAGAAAATCCAAAGTTATCTATAGCGGATGCTAGTAAATACTTTGAAAAATTTGCAAAAAAGATTCAAACTGTTTTACACAAATATGGATATCACCCATATAAAATGTTGCCGGTACAAAAATTGACAGATGATCATAAAATTAGAATACTAGCCTAGCGTATTGTAATGATATGTCAGTTGGAAAAACTGAAGACAACGATTTTTTTTAATAAGATTTTGTGGAGCGATGAAGCTACGTTTACCACAGCAGGGGTGTATAACCGACGAAAGACACCCATGTGGGCATCAGAGAACCCCCACTCTTATGTTGAAATTAAAATTCAGGGTCGAATGTCGTTAAATGTTTGGTGTGGTATTCTTAAGGACCGAATAATTGGTCCGGTTTTATTTGAGGGCTCGTTAACAGGAGATAGATACATCCAGTTTTTAAATGACATTGAAGGTTTCTTAGAAGAACTTCCTATTAGGGAATATAACAACATGATATGGCACCAGGACGGCGCGCCGCCTCATAACACAATGCTCGTAAGAATTGTTTTAAATAACCGGTTTAACGAGTGGATTGGAACGCATGGGACCATTAACTGGCCACCTAATAGTCCTGACCTGACCCCTTTGGACAATTTTTTATGGGGCTATCTAAAAAATGAAGTATACAAAGAAAGAAGTCAAAGTTTAGAGGACTTAAGGCAAAGAATTCAAAGCAGTATAGATTCATTAAATGAAGAACATCCGGTATATTGACAATGCTTTATCTAAATTAGAGGAAGATTACAGAAAATGTATTGAAAATAACGGCGGTTACATTCACCACTTGTGAATTATCATAAATTATTTTATTAAAAAATATATTTTTAATTTTTCGGCTCTATTTTGTTTATTGAAAATAATTAAAACAATTTAAACGATATAATCATGCAAGTTGTTAAAATGCAAATATTTCGAAAACGGCTAAACCAAATGTCAACATATCATATATTTTTGAATTCAGGAAAAAAAGATCTATTAATTTTTGTTTCAATATACAGGGTGATCCATTAAAGATTTACCAAGTTTGTGTTTTTTCCTAACTTTGTGATATTCATTTGTTATTTTGCGTAACATTTTCTGGCGATTTAGGATAAACCCTACAACTTTTGTATATACATTTTTTTCTTATAACAAACGCAGCAGACGCTGTCTAAATATACGGAATGACCCTGTACATGTATTTAAGCAACGGTTTTATGAATGCCTTTTAGATGGCTACCAATCCTTTTCTTACATGCATTTTAAGCTTTAAGACGAGTTTTAAAAAAGGTTGTAACATACATTTTAAAGGTGGGCCCTCTGGATTTCATGAATGGTTTAAAAGAGTTTAAATGCAGTTTTTTCAGATAATTTATTATTTATTTATTTATTTATTATTATCATAAGAATTTACGGGGTGTTACTTAATGATAGGCCCTAATTCCACGGACGCATTCCTGAACCAAATTCAAGATGTTCATATTTCTCAAATTTCACTAAAATCGGCAAAAGGATCTTTAAGACAAAAAAAAACGATTTTTTTTTAAATCTTGACATCTTGTATCTTGAAAACCAGACTTTTAAGGACACATGATTATATGACCTTTTTTACTTCAATTTGGGTCAGGAATGCGCCCTTTGAATTACGGCCTATTATTAAGTAACACCCTGTATATTATATACCAAACAAATTTCTTAGTGTACCTATAATATACTGGTAGTTAATCAAAGTAGCTTATGAGCGGAAAACGTGTCATTTTTTCTATTATATTGAAAATCTTTATGATTTTTCACGCTGACACTCTAAAATAATTTATTATTATCAATCTTAGATCAATAGCAGGGATTTAATTTCTCAGACCGATTTTAAAATTATTTTATACGCTAATAAAATATTTATGAACAATAAATAATTACGCATCACCAACTTTTTATTGTCAAATTGATAAATGAAAACAAAATTAACCACTGAAGTATTTATACATACATACATACAAGGTGCCCGGTAAGTATAGGGCAATATTTTGCCAGCGCACAGGGGAGGTCAAAATAATGCTAGTAAATACCAGGGAAGTACTACTTCAAAGGATAATCCATTTTTACAACTTCAAAGGATAATCCATTTTTGCGAATAAATACTAAACGGTCCTGCAATGTTGTTTCAAGTACAGCGACAAAAAATATTTGAATAAGAGAATAGGAAAGTGTATTAAACAAATAAAACAACGGCAGTCTACCTCCACAATATGTATTTCAATGTTTATATCCTACATGTTTCGGACATAGAAATGTCCATCATCAGGGATACTAAAAGAAATTTACAGTGCGAGTTAAAAGTTAGATGAAGCATCTTTGAGCACCTCACTTAAATTAATCTCCTCTAAATAGTTATAAATGACATAATTGCTTCACCACCTGTCCTGTCTCAGTGGCTGCAGACTGGGAATCCCCTTCCCCAAAGATACCTTGACCAAAATTTTAAATATCACATCTCATTCATTCTTGAACATTCATTAAAACCTACAATTTCAATTTTAACATATTTTCGATCTTCGCTTATGCAAGATAGAGCTGTCGTAATCGACTACTGGTAAGTCCTCTCAATTTACTTAAAACTTTTAACACACACTGTAAATTTCTTTTAGTATCCCTGATGATGGACATTTCTATGTCCGAAACATGTAGGATATAAACATTGAAATACATATTGTGGAGGTAGACTGCCGTTGTTTTATTTGATTATATCAACTCCACTGTAATGGACTACTTCTTCAAGTGTATTAAAGTTTAAGGTGCTCATTTTGAAAATCTGATGAAATAAGCAATTAGAACAAAACCTATTTTACGAGCAATTTTTATACTGACATTCAAATTTGTATCAATCACATTTTTTTTTATTTTTCAATTTTTCTATTGCTCTTGCTACAATCAATCCTTTTAAATGATTTTCGATTTGGAAATCTCTCAGCATAAATTCTTCTTGCTTTCAGAGAATTTCATTATGGTCGTCCATTAAATGCATGTTAGCATCTAGTGATAATTGTTAGTATGTGAAAATAATAGATTAGTTATTAAGTATTGTGTTGTTATAAATTGACGGTAAAAAAATAATTTTGAAAATTTTGTAATAAATTATTGCTGTTATTAGATTGTATAAGGATTTGATTATCTCGAAAATGGTTACTTTTTTTAAAACAAACGAAGAGTACCTTTTTTAAGAGAAATGCCAAAAGTATTCAAAAAAGTTTTTTTTTTGTTTTCCAAAAATGGCAGGTATCAAAATTTTGACGAGTGCGGTGCGAAGTCCGTTCCTGGCTTCCCCGGCTATGGATAAGAATTATTCTAGTATGACTTTCTTAATCCACACGGGCTGAACAAAGTTAGAAAATGTTATTAAAATATACATGGTTGCTTAAAAGTAATAATCGAAAATGTAAATCGTAAATCGTAAATCGTCAGGTGCGTCTTTCGGGCCCGATGTTCTTGTTACAAGGAACATTAGGAAAAATGATTATATAAACTACCATTATTATTTTAACCTATTTTATATAATTTTCACACCTACAAATTTTATAAAATAAAATTTCACTTTTATTACAATCTTTATATAACCAACATGTTAACATAAATCATATGACTACTTGTCAGGGTTGCTCTGATTTAAATCACGTGATTTAAATCAACGATTTAAATCGCGATTTAAATCACATGATTTTTTTATTAAAAGTCATTGATTTAAATGTTTTTAATAATTGAAAAACTGACCTACGCCACTGATTTTGGTTCTCGCTGAGCGACGAATAACGCGGTATTATGCCTTGCGCATTTTTGTTTACCTTGAGTTTGTTGGGATTCCCCTAGTAGAAAAACAAAGAGAAGTCTATTTAGTTTAGTTAGACTACTTTTTGGCATTTTTGTCTGGACTTGGTATTTAAATTTGATGTTTAATCTCTAATACTTTATTTTATAGTATACCGAGTTTTATACTTTACGAAAGAATGTCTGGTAGAAAGAGAGACAATATTTGGATATTTTACAACGAAAAAAAAAGTGAAAGTGGTAAATTTTTACGTGCAATATGTAAAAAGTGTGGGTCAGAAATGCAGGGTTTGGTGGCAAGAATGAAAAAACATCTAGAAAGATGTGGTAAATCCATTCAAAATAAGGATGAAATTGAAATATTAAACCAAGGTAAGTTTACACCGTAGTTTTAATAGTATATTATTCAATGAGCGGTAATGACAGTTATTATTTACGAGGATTAAATTTGTGTCACGAGCCGCAGGCGAATGTTGCAAATCATCCGAGTAAATAATAGTCGTTACCGCAAGTAGAATATTATACTTTTTCCACGGCTTAAATAAATATTTGCACATTCCAATTTTTTAAATTTTTATATCGGTCAAAAAATACGTCAGATTTATATGCGGTCGAATTTGACACGTCCATTTGACATTTAATTTTTAAGACTTTTATGACAGTTTTGTCATGTTTTCAATCAGAGCATTCTGATTGGTTTATGAAACTGTTGAATAATAAAAATAATGCTTTGCGATTGGTCACAAACTGTTGAATAATGGATATTATTCAACACTGGTGAATAATGACTATTATTATTTGTCTAAAATTGCACAATAATGTTTGTTTTTTTTAACAGCCTTGGAAAAAGTGTTTTAGCTGCTATTCATTTATTTTCGCTTAAACTGTCACTTTCTTTTTATTGTTTTTTAATATTGGTTAAATATTTGCACAATAATGTTCATATATTTATTTAGTATATCTATTATTTTTTTGCAGATGCACAAAACCAACAACCAAGCACCTCAACAAGTCAGCAACAGCAACCAATAGTTTACAAACACATTACAAAAAAGACAAAACTGGAAGATTTTGTTATCAAGACATCTAATGAAGAAAAACAAAAATTAGATCTTTAAGTGGCAAGGTATTTGTATGCCACAAATTCACCCTTTCGTCATGTCGAAAACCAGGAATTTGTTAAGCTGGTAGCTATGTTAAGGCCCGGGTATAAACCACCTACACGTGAAGGTATTGGTGGTCCCTTGTTAGATATTGTTTATGAGCAGGAAAAGATTAAGTGTAAGAATCTGCTAGAAGGACAAACCGTTTCTTTAAGTATTGACGGATGGTCAAATATTCGTAATGAACCAATAGTATGTGCATGTGTAACAACCAAGGATGGACACACAGTATTAACCGATACCATCGACACATCTGGAAACCGACACACAGCAGACTATTTAAAAGATGTGACATCAAAATGTATTAAAGAAGTGGAATCTACTTATGAATGCAAAGTTGGTAGTGTAGTCTCGGATAATGCTGCAAATATGTCAAAAATGAGACAGCAGCTACAAAACCAAGACAACGAAAATGATGAAAATGATAATGCCGATGTAGTACCGATTATTACTTACGGATGTTCCGCACATATATTAAATCTTTTGGCAAAAGATTTTGACATACCAGAAGCATCCTCGCATGTTATTCAAATAATTAAATATTTCCGTAATAATCATTTTGCAAGGGCAGTATATACTGAGGCAAAAGGAACATCATTAATCATGCCTATGGAAGTACGATGGAATACCATGTGTCAGTCAATTGAAAGTTATTTAAAAAATTGGCCAAAGTTAATGGAAGTAGTGGACAAATACCATGAGATTGATGATAACATCCGAATAAAAGTTCAGAATATTGGCATTAAAAGAACAGCTGAAAGTTTACTAGACAAACTTAAACCCATAGCTATTGCTTTGGACAAAACACAGAGTGACAAATGTTTCTTAAGTGACTGTGTTTTAGTCTGGAAAAAATTGTTACAGCAATATGACGAAACTGACGTTTTAAATTTAGCCGAGCATCACATGGTCATGAAAAGATATCAGCAAGTGATGACACCAGCACACTTTCTTGCCTATTTGCTTAACCCAAAAATGCCTCAAGATCAGCTATGTCAAGAAGAAAAAGATTTGGCGTTAGAATTTGTCAACATTCACTACAGGAACTTGAAAAACACTAATTTATTGCAAATTATAATAAAGTTACACGCTAAAGCAGCTCCATTTAATACACTATTATTATCTGAACAAATTTTAAAAACTACAGAAATAATTGATTGGTGGACAGCAGTCCATAATTTAAAAGGTTGTGTAACTGAAGTAGAAATGGAAGAACGAATGTTTTCAGCTTTTAATTTAGTACATAGTAAACTGCGTAACAAGTTAGGAACGCAAAAATCTGCCAAACTTGTGTTTTTGCTAAAATGCTTTAACCGTTAAATTTTATTTGCAACGCGGCTTTGTTTTTTTTTTGATTTTTAGTTATTTTGTTTTATTTCAGCACGTATAAGTTGATTATAATATGTTATGGAATATAAAAGTTTAAAAAATAAATATTTTATGTTGACCTGAAAAAAATTTGAATTTAAATTTATTTGAATAAATATTTTGGAATTTAAATAAAAAAATCCGATTTAAATCAAAAAAATCCGATTTAAATCAAAAAAATCGATTTTTTTGATTTATATCAAAAAAATCAGCAACCCTGCTACTTGTTACACTTCATCTTCAATTTTTTACCTCACTTTTATAAGTTGTACTCATTAACTTGAGACATCTTTGTATTTTTCAATTAACTTGATATTGGGTAAGTCTCACTTTAACTTTGATGTTTCTGTTACTGGTATTTTTCTAACAATGTACTATCATTTCTAGTATCCCCTGAGCAGTGGCGCAACCAGAAAATAAGTTCGGAGGGGCTGGGAATAAAAATAGCGCCGCAGGCGAAAAATTTTTGGTTGCCACGCTTTTTTTTCAATGATGATGCTTGGTTTTCAAGTGAGAAGATTAAAAAACACAACAGAAAATCACAAAAACAGCCAGACTCGTTTCAATTTTTGCGTAATTTTACCTATCTTAGGTAGTGATGAGATATTTTTCTTGTAAACAGGTAGTTAGACGACACGAGCTACGCTCGCTCGGGGGGGGGGGGGCTGCAGCCCGGTAGCCCCCCCCCCTTGGTTGCGCCACTGCCCCTGAGAATGAACCCTTAAACGTTCGAAACATGTAGGGAACTAAAAATAATTTTCATATTAAACTGTGGAGGAAGACTGGATTGTTTTATTTACATTTTTCCATTTAACCGTTTCTCTATCTTCTATAGTTTTCAAGATACCTATACATGTAGGCCGAGTTTGGACCATACTGACTATACAACGAAATTAAAAAAAAAAGAACTGACAAAATCTATCGATAAATTAATAATAAAAACACAAATTAATGAAGCAGTGCAAGAACCCTGCCAGCACGTTTATTTTCAAATTTTTGAAGTTGTGAATTCGGTCTCTCTGTGATGCCACATTCATTTTCTCCGCGATCAGAATCCTAGTATCGGAAGCGCCGTGCTATTTTAAATGCATTTAGCTAATTGCAGCTTGTATGACAACGTCGCCTTTTACGTTCACTGTAATTGTAGCGGCAAACTTTATTACATGCTTAAAAAACATTTACTTGCACAATATTTTTATTCTGCCGCTTCTTAAATTTGGTAACTGGTATTAAATGAGTCACTGACAGAATTTGTGGATCTTAAGTATAGATTTTGAAATGCTCGGTTAACCCAATTTAGTAACCCTTCTCTAGAATTGACTGGTGATTTGTACATTTTTTTTTTAAACATACAGGGTGGCCAATTAGTACGACAAAGGTCAATATCTCCTGTACCATTAAAGATATCGGAAAACTTTTGACAAAGCTTATTAATGGTTAAGAGATGCATCTTTTAAAATTATTTTCGTCTCTACAGGGTGCTCCAAAATAGCGGCACGGTAGAAATTTTATACTTTTTAAATGGAACACCCTGTATATATTTACATATTTTAATTTGCCGTAAATTACTGTACATAGCACCGTAATTATTTATACACATTTTAGCAACGTTGCCGAATAGATGGGAAAATCCCTTAAATTTGTGAAAAAACATCGTTCAATAAAATGTGTAGTATTTTTTAACTTATTATAATTGGAAATAAAATATTTTTATAATGGAAAGAGAAGTGTCGATAGAACTCGCCTAGGGTAAAATAAATTCATATTTTTGTACAGGGTGATTTCTACGGACATGCCAACTTTACGAACTTTAAACCTAATTTTCTCATTTTTTTTCAAATGAAACACCCTGTATTTGATTACTTTGACTTGTAGGGATTTTCATCCTCTTTAACTTTTGTTAAGGTCTTTTCATGCCTATCTCTACAAATATTGGTCGTATTTCAGTTTTTGTCTAAAACTCTAGCAAAACACTGAATGTATTTTACCATTGTCGTTTTTCTAGTTACCTATGACATAGAAAATAAAAACAAACGTTCTTGTTTAAAATTAAACGTCAGTTTGTTTGTAATATAATGACAATTATAGTGATTTGGTGAGCTATTCTTCAAAAATTAATAAAAATGGATTTTTCAAATGTCGAAATGGTGGATATGGTTTTTGTATTAGGAGCTAGTGACAAAAACTGCTTGTTAGCTATGAGGGTATATCAAGAAAGATATCCAAACCGAAGACAACCCAGTAGAAGGGCGTTTGAAAAAGTAAAGGAGCGTTTTCAAACAACGGGGAGTGTAGCCTATAAAAAACAAGAAAGAATAAAACGTGTTTTAACGGAAGAAAATCAATTAAATGTTCTTTTAACAGTCACTGAAAATCCACACATTGGCCAACGAAATATTTCCGACCAATTAGATATTCGCCGTTCATCGATTCAGAACATACTGAAAACAAACAAAATGCATCCTTACCATATCCAGTTACTGCAGGAACTAAATGAAGGAGATTTTCAAAAGAGAATAGATTTTTGTGAATGGACGCAGGAAAAAATGAGACCACAACAAAATTTTGCACATTTAGTATTCTTTTGTGATGAAGCAACATTTCATAAAAATGGAAACGTGAATAGGCATAATTTTCACTATTATGCTACAAGCAATCCCTATTTTATAAGAACCCATTCACAAAACAGATGGTCCTTAAACGTTTGGGGAGGAGTTGTAGGACCGCATTTTTTTGAGGAAAAAGTAACTGGACAAGTATATTTGGACTTCTTACAAAACGATTTACCACAATTAATGGCTCAGATACTTAATGAAATTCGTGAACGTCTTTGGTTTTTACATGATGGAGCCCCCGTGCATTATACAGGACCTGTTACTAACTTTTTAAATGAAACATATGGGCAGCAGTGGATTGGAAGAGGAGCGCCCGTACCATGGCCGGCTAGATCACCAGATCTAACAAAAATGGATTTCAGTATTTGTAAAGGATCAGGTATATAAAATAGCCCCCACTACAAGAGATGATATGAAAATTCGTATTAGAAACTGTTTTCAAACTGTAACTCGGGAAATGTGTAGAAACATGACTCATTCTTTTGAAAAACGTATAGAATTGTGTATCAAGTTATTGGGAGCCACTTTGAACAATTAATTAGGTAATTTTAAATCAATTAATTTAAATTTTAAAAATTGTCCTCAAGCTTAAATCGGTAAAAAACCTTAATCTAAAAATTGTTTCGAGTTAATTATTTATGTAAATTAATAGAAAAACTACAAAACTGACGTTTGTTTGTATTTTCTATGTCATAGGTAACTAGAAAAACGACAATGGTAAAATACATTCAGCTTTTTGCTAGAGTTTAGACAAAAACAGAAATACGACCAATATTTGTAGAGATAGGCATGAAAAGACCTTAACAAAAGTTAAAGAGGATGAAAATCCCTACAAGTAAAAGTAATCAAATACAGGGTGTTTCATTTGAAAAAAATGAGAAAATTAGGTTTAAAGTTCGTAAAGTTGGCATGTCCGTAGAAATCACCCTGTACAAAAATATGAATTTATTTTACCCTAGGCGAGTTCTGTCAACACTTCTCTTTCCATTATAAAAATATTTTGTTTCCAATTATAATAAGTTAAGAAATACTACACATTTTATTGAACGATGTTTTTTCACAAATTTAATGGATTTTCCCATCTATTCGGCAACGTTGCAAAAATGTGTATAAATAATTATGGTGCTATGTACAGTAATTTGCGGCAAATTAAAATATGTAAATATATACAGGATGTTCCATTTAAAAAATATAAAATTTCTACCGTGCCGCTTTTTTGGAGCACCCTGTATAGACGAAAATAATTTTAAAAGATGCACCTTTTAACCCTTAATAAGCTTCGTCAAAAGTTTTCCGCTATCTTTAATGGTACAGGAGATATTGACCTTTGTCGTACTAAAACTTTTTCAAGTAAATGCTTATAAGTCGGAAACTTGACTAATTAGTCAAAAAGTCAAAAAGAGTGTACATATTTTTAAAGAGACCTGAATATAATATTTAAGCAAGAGAAGCAACACAAAGTCCCAGTCTCAATTAATTTAATATTTAAAAAATAGTAGGTAACATGTTTCGCCTCTAAGGCATCATCAGACCTAAAAAGATGTCAGTTAACACACATATAAGTGAGCAAATCTCATTAGTAAACCTACCTGATACACAAAAAAAAATACGTGTTTTTTGAATTAATTTGTAATCAAATTTCAGTGTTTTATCTCAGAGTTCAAAAATATCACCATTTATTGCAAGTCGTATTTTACAAAAAAAAAATACATAATGTCTCGAAAACGCTAGCAGATCAGTCACGAAGCTTTTTTCCAATCCCGAGATTTTCGGGATGAAGAGTATATAATCCCGGGATCCCGGAAAAAAATTAGCATGAAAAGTTAAAGACCAGTTAATTCTTTAACAAATGTACGAAATGCTCACTGTTAACAAATAAAAAAAAAACATTGAATTTTTTAAAAAAGGAACGTAAAAAAACTTATTGCAAATTTAACCTGCTGACGAGAAGCAGCGTTCTGATTCAACACTTGGGTTTTTAAAAATTCGTATGACTGTTATTCCATATCTTGCGTTATAGTATCGGATAATCTGAATATTTTACTAGATTGTGGCTGTTCGGAGCACTGCAAATTTATTTTTAACGGAACCTGCTCTTTTGCTCTGATAATTGCAGCAAGAGGAATATCTTCATTGTCGCTATTTTCACAATTGTCCTGTTTGGAATTGCTTCTATTATCTAACCTGGTGAGAAGTTTTTCCGATTCAGATCTGATTTTTGAAATATTTGGAAGACTAAGGGAGAGCGCCCACCAGAGCAGTGAATTGCTTGAGGTGAAGTGTCCATGAGGCACACCTGATACGCACGTCATGTTGGCTTAAAGTGCGCGCATACCAAAACAGTGTACAAATTGCATGCAGTGCGTAGAGGAGCAAAGGTTAATTGTCATTGTCAAAATGTCATGGTCCGATTATAAAGATCTTTTAACATTCTACATGATTCGTACATGCCGCACGAATTCAATATTAAATTGTTGATCATCACTTTACTTTTCATCATCACGCATTTTTATTAAAATTGTTAACACTAAAATAATTATCAAGGGGTAAACCGCTTTGGAAATGTCAATGTCAATCAATACGGAACACTGCAAGAAAGAACCTGAAAAGCTTTAATTCGGCGCGCGTCAAGTGAAAATAGAACCGGTCCTATTTTTCAGCACGCATGCTGTGCGGCACTGCATAGTGAGGCGACTCACTTCTTTCGCGCGGCTTCTGTATGCGTCATTGCATATAGAAGCATGGTACGCTGCACTTTATACCAACTTCACGCGCACCTCATATCTCTTTACTTGAAGTGCGTATCTTTGGTGGGCGCTCTCCCTAAGGCATTCATCTCATAGGCGTGCGCAGACTGTTTAATATAGGTGGGTCACGCAAGGAGGCAAAGCCCGCTGCAGGCGCCGCCGGAGGCAAAAAAATTTTTGGGTGCCACGCCCACTTTTCAACTAAAAGTCGTTAAGATCGTTAAAAAAACAAGGCAACAGGCAAAGCGCGCTTTTTCAAATGAAAATATAAAATCAAAAAGCAATAACAATCATTAAGGCTCAAAACTATCGATGGTTATTGACAGCTAATAAAAATATTTAATAAATACGCAATATAATAAGTTACAAAATAATTTATTCAACCAAAAAACAAATTAACAATTAATCTAAGAAAAATACGCAATAATACCCAAGATCAAGATGAAGGAATAAATAAAAAAAAAGAAAAATGATAATAATTTCTGGAAAGTTAATCTCTAACGAAGTTTGATATGTAGACTTTTATTTTTTATTATTGGGCATTACTTAGGTAGGTACTTTTAAGAATTTTTTGTCGATAAAATTAATTTTTTGTCTTATAGGGTGGGCCATGGCCCACCCGGCCCCCCCATGTGCGCACGCCTATTATTCATTTGATTCAGTATTTGCGCAATTAGGGTTGGAAAGATATTTTGAGAGCCCTAAAATAATGGTTTTGTTGTTTAAATGGTATTTCATGAATTATTTTGTCAGAGTTACTCGTTTCGGCACCCTCAAATGTCAATTTTATGAGTTTTAAGATGCGTAAGGAGGCCTTTAGTGGGCCCACCTTTGCTTTCTAAAATTGCTCCATAGCATTAACATTTTGTAGTTTCAACATCGCCTTTCTCAACAAGAAAATAAAACTACGCAGAGTTACTATACTGTCATTTCCTTATTTTATGGGGGCCATAGAGAGCAGTGGTTTTTGAGGCAGAGCAATGCTATGTCGATAAGTAGTGCATTGTTGCTTTATTGCGGTATTAGGCTATCGAAACATGTTGCCAAGTTAGGGGTTTTGAATAAAATATAATTTTTAATAAAATTGTTGGTTAGTTTTAAAATAAATATTTGAGATTTTTACTCGTTTATATAATTTATCTCGGGATGTGATCGCTTAATCCCGGGATTTTCGAGTTTCATTTTACTTCGGAATCCCGGGATTGGCACCACTAGTATGGGCTGTTCCGTTTAAAATATTAAAGTTGCTATTACTTTCTAGTGAAACCGGCAACACCGCACGAACGGAAATATTTTAGTTAATAGCATTTATGCAAATAAATGTTCCATCGACGGTGACCAACCCTGTATAATATAAATACATTATTACTGTATGTTCGCTGTTTTTTTTTTTTAATTCTTTTTGCTAGTTTGAAAACTATGTCTCTATTAGTTATTTATTTGTTTCAACTGAAACCTACCGAGGTTCCCTGTAAACCTCAGAGAGAAGGGACTCCTTTACCAAAGTCTAAACCTGTGAAAAAACAATAAACATTAAACTTTCTTAATTTGAATTGTATGTCAAGGTGCGAAAAATCTTTATTACAAGGATTTTTTAATACAGGGTGCCCAAGATAAGGAGGGCCTCTATGGGGATCTCGGTTATGGTAAGAGCTACAACTTTGATTAAATGGGGAAAAAGTTGCGCAATCAGAGGACTAATAATATGGCATAAAAAAAGTTTTAGTAATATTTGTAAGTTTTGAGATATTAAATAAAAACTGATATTTTGGATTTTTGATTTTATTTTTCTTTGGCGTTATTATTAAAGTTAGAGCAAAACTGACAAAACTCTCTCACAGCAACTTGTTATGAACTTAAAGATTACATCGCAATTTTTTTTATACGACGTTTCGTTTCCAAGCAAACACCATCAACTTCATTTTTTCTAATACGGCCCTGATTTCTTATTGTCAAATTTTGAGAGCATTTTTTATTCTTAATTCAATGATGTACCAGACAATGTTGTTTAATTACGTTTCGAGCCTTTTTAACCATCTTTATGAAATTTTCAGGGTCCGGACCTGGATCCTAGAGTGTTGCATATGCTTTTTCAGCTTTTTTAATTAAAAAAATGAAAATGATGGATGTAGAAGGTAACAACGTAATCTTTTTAGTTTCATTATGAATTTAAAAAAAAATAATAAAATTACATAATAGATTTTTAATTATTTATTTAACATTGTAAAATACTGATTCCGAACCCATAATAATTAAACTTTAATTAATTGAAATAAAACTAACATTAACTCATTAAAAATTAATTTTCCAAAAGGTGTTCAAAGTGATTTCCGTCGTTCTCCAAACATAAATAGGATCTTAAAACTGTATTATTTAGGACATTAGTTAACATTTGTGGCGTTACGCTGTGAAAGGCTGCAAGCACTAGTTGTCTAAGCTCTTCTTCTGTTTCAAAATTCTGCTTATAAACACAATTCTCGATATATCCCCAAAGGAAAAAATCAAGCGGGGTTAAATCTGGGGAACGCGCCGGCCAGGGTGTTACAGAATAAGTGCTGATACTTTTTTCTGGAAATCTTGCTGAAATGTACTCTCTAACTACCCTTGAATTATGTGCAGGTGCACCATCCTGCTGGAACCAAGTGTCGCGTTGTTCTGCCAGAGGTAAATTATCCAGAGCCTCCTCTAAGTCATTTTGGAGTAAATTCAGGTAATGCTCAGATGTTAAATTATGTTGATAGAAAAAAGGTCCTATTATTCTTGTTCCCAAAATTCCAGCCCACATATTAAATCCGAAACGGTATTGGTGTCTTGATTCTTTGAATACACGTGGATTTTCCTTAGACCAGTAATGTACATTTTTTCTGTTAAAGATCCCGTTTCGATTTACCATGCTTTCATCAGACCAAATTATCTGGTAAGGAAAATTTATGTTTTCGTGGCATTTTCTGGTGTACCATTCGCAGAATGATCGACGTCTTTCTGCATCACCTGGCCTCAGTCCTTGACAAATTCTGTATTTATATGGGTGAAATTTTTGTTTGTTTAAAATAAATTGAGCAGTTGATTTCGCTACGCCTACATTTTCATCAATTTCTCTAGTTGATACTCCAGGGTTTTCAGTAACAGCTAATAATACGCTGAAAACCTTTTCCTGGTTACTATTTTTTTTTCGGGAGAGCATGGGTTTTTTAAATGCACCGTGTTCTTTAAGGTTAGTTACTAACTTACTGTAAGTCCGTTTAGCTGGTTGTCTCCTTTCCGGATATTTGTCCAAATACATCCGCTCCGCTACATTACAATTTTCTCCGCTTAAAATAAAACATGATAACATATCAAATTTTTCTTCATTTGAATAATAACCTGCCATATTTAGTTCAACTGAAGTAATGCCAAATTGTCTGACACCATACCTACTCATTTTTTTTTCCAATGCCTACTTCGCTAATTTGGGAAAAGAACAATACTTAGTTTGCAACAGCGTAGATTTGTGTTGTTTCAAAAAGAAAATAAACCCAGGAAGTTTTTATTTTTTTTTAAACAGTATCGTAAGGTTTAATTAAAAAAGCTGAAAAAGCATATGCAACACTCTAGGATCCAGGTCCGGACCCTGAAAATTTCATAAAGATGGTTAAAAAGGCTCGAAACGTAATTAAACAACATTGTCTGGTACATCATTGAATTAAGAATAAAAAATGCTCTCAAAATTTGACAATAAGAAATCAGGGCCGTATTAGAAAAAATGAAGTTGATGGTGTTTGCTTGGAAACGAAACGTCGTATAAAAAAAATTGCGATGTAATCTTTAAGTTCATAACAAGATGCTGTGAGAGAGTTTTGTCAGTTTTGCTCTAACTTTAATAATAACGCCAAAGAAAAATAAAATCAAAAATCCAAAATATCAGTTTTTATTTAATATCTCAAAACTTACAAATATTACTAAAACTTTTTTTATGCCATATTATTAGTCCTCTGATTGCGCAACTTTTTCCCCATTTAATCAAAGTTGTAGCTCTTACCATAACCGAGATCCCCATAGAGGCCCTCCTTATCTTGGGCACCCTGTATATTTATGGTGTATTTTATTACTCCATTTATATTATTTTTTCCATGTCTTATATAAAATAATATTGATTTGATATATCGGCTAAACACTCGAATTGATGTGATTAAATTTATAGCATCTAAATCTAAATTGTTTTGATAGATTTTATTAAGGAAACTTAACCATTTAATTGTACAATAAAATAAAACGATTTTTATTTTTTTATATCTAATCAAAGTTTACCTAGGCTACAAATTGTCTGAACCGTGTTACATAAGAAATGCAGTAGTTCTATTTTATACTAAAAAAGTGTTTTAGACACTACTTGTTAGGTTTCACTGAATACTATTCAGTCGAAAAGAATTACAAATCTTTAAAAGTTCAACTTCGTTATAGTGGGAGCTTCCACCGTACAAAAACCTATACCTCACAACACGAAGTACCGGGTGTCCCCCTAAGAATGGCTGTCCGCTGTCGGCTGTATCTCAGAAAGTGTTGGTTGTATGCCTTGCGGAAAAAAAATATATTAGGTAAAGTAGTCATGAGAAATTGCTGGAAATTATTTTCAAGTTTCTCAGACTGGCGCTAGAGGGCGCAACAGTAACGGTAAATATGAATCACGAAGTTTCCTCAAAAGTCGCCTATAGTTAAGGTATCCCGAAAATAACATTTTTGTATATTTCGAAGATTTATTAATAAAATCCACCAATAGAAGGTGTTCGTCACTTTTCAAATAAAGTGGTGGGGGAAGGTTGAACATTATTTGTAGTACATGCTGATAACTCCGGTCTGGCTTACCATAATTTAGTAAACTTAGTTTTGTTAAAAAAGGCTTTTCTCACTCTATATAATATCATCTTATGAACTACGGCAATATGTTTTTTACACAAGGCGCTAGGGGCGCTGTCTTACAACTTTACAAACATTGCGCGTTTTTTCCATAATTGTAAATATAATAGTATATTTAATTTTACCTGATTACAAGGATGATTAAAAGTCTAAGAAGTCAGCGAAAACCGCAAGTTAATATCTATTTTCAATCCGGAGATATCAACAACAATAATCATAATTACGGAACATTATGATTTTATTTTCAAGTTGCCATTGTAAAGATTTTTTTAAGAGTTAAATAGGCCTTGGAAAAACAAAATATTAAGGTACGTATGTTTCAAGAAAATATATCGTTACGACAATAATTCTCAGTGGCGCCCTAAATATTTAAATTGTCGCCCATCGTTCTGTATACACTACTCCGATCTCTCCCTGGTTGATAATACTGGAGTTTCCACCTCTGCCATAGGGATACGGCGGCTGCTGTTCATTATCCTTCCTATCATGTTTCCCCTTGTGGTGGGTCTGGTAACGAAAACAAGATCCTTCAATCTCCCCCATAGATAAAAATCTAGGCATGTTAAGTCAGGTGATCTAAAATAGAAATTACCACTTTCATTAACAGTATCACAATATATCCTATAATATTACCTGGCAGGCCACGGAAATATACTCCCTCTTCCTATCTATCCACCTTGCAGGAAATGTGTCGTCAAGAAATTGACGAACGTTTGCCGCAAAATGTGCAGGACAAGTTTCTCAGACTGGCGCTAGAGGGCGCAACAGTAACGGTAAATATGAATCACGAAGTTTCCTCAAAAGTCGCCTATAGTTAAGGTATCCCGAAAATAACATTTTTGTATATTTCGTAGATTTATTAATAAAATTCACCTATAGAACGTGTTCGTCACTTTTCAAATAAAGTGGTGGGGGAAGGTTGAACATTATTTGTAATACATGCTGATAACTCCGGTCTGGCTTAACATAATTTAGTAAACTTAGTTTTGTTAAAAAGGGCGTTTCTCGCTCTATATATCATCTTATGAACTACGGCAATATGTTTTTTACACTAGGCGCTAGGGGCGCTGTCTTACAACTTTACAAACATTGCGCGTTTTTTCCATAATTGTAAATATAATAGTATATTCAATTTTAGCTGATTACAAGGATGATTAAAAGTCTAAGAAATCAGCGAAAACCGCAAGTTAATACCTATTTTCAATCCGGAGATATCAACAACAATAATCATAATTACGGAACATTATGATTTTATTTTCAAGTTGCCATTGTAAAGGTTTTTTTAAGAGTCAAATAGGCCTTGGAAAAACAAAATATTAAGGTACGTATGTTTTAAGCAAATATATCGTTACGACAATAATTCTCAGTGGCGCCCTAAATATTTAAATTGTCGCCCATCGTTCTGTATACACGACTCCAATCTCTCCCTGGTTGATAATACTGGAGTTTCCACCTCTGCCATAGGGATACGGCGGCTGCTGTTCATTATCCTTTCTATCATGTTTTCCCTTGTGGTGGGTCTGGTAACGAAAACAAGACCCTTCAATCTCCCCCATAGATAAAAATCTAAGCATGTTAAGTCAGGTGATCTAAAATAGAAATTACCACTTTCATTAACAGTATCACAATATATCCTATAATATTACCTGGCAGGCCACGGAAATATACTCCCTCTTCCTATCTATCCACCTTGCAGGAAATGTGTCGTCAAGAAATTGACGAACGTTTTCCGCAAAATGTGCAGGACATCCATCGTGTTGGAAAACCATAGTTCTGCGAATATCCAAGGGCACATCTTCGAGAAGAATTGGGAGTTCGTAATTTAAAAAATGTAAATATCTTTGCCCAGTAAGCGACTCATTAAATACAAACGGTCCAATTATTCTGCCACCCAAAATGCCGCACCAGACATTGACACTCCATCTTCCTTGATGCTGCACCTCCCGCATCCAATGGGAATTATCCCGCGACCAATAATGCATATTATGGCGGTTAACTCCTCTATTACTATGGAAAGTAGCTTCATCAGTCCATAAAATTCTGGAGAGGAGATTTCTATCTTCCAATATCATATTGAGCAACCAATAGCAATGATACAATTATCTATGCACAGTAGAGCGAGTAACGCCCAAGTCTCTAACAATTAATCTAATACTAATTTGTGGATTAAATTCCACATATGCCAAAACATTTACAATATTTTCCTCGGTTCGACCTCGGTTGCGTCTGCGATATACAGGGCGACGAATACTTCCAGTAGTACGAAAACGGCTAGCTAAACGATTAAACATTCTACTGTCATATCGGCGCCTTTGAGGATATCGTCACAGCTTATAAACTATTCAGCTCCACAACTCTCTTGGCGGAAGCAGTTTACGCCGATCTACTCGCGCAGCTCTTATGCCCCGCCTCTTGGCGGAAAAGACGACTTTGACGTGCGGTCGGGTAATCGGTGTTAGTATTATTCGTTCAGCTATCATAGTCGTGCGTTAATATTTTGTTAATTATTGTTTGGTTTGGTTTTGAGTTTTGAGCCTTATTATGAGTGAAAAAAAAACGAGAAATGTGTGTGCAGTGCCAAACTGTTTTATTAAAGGGTATAATTCAAAGAAGAAATTCTATCGTTTTCCCAAGGATCCTAATCGGTAAGTAACTATATCCTACCAAAAAATTCCCAATAATTTTACCCATCTTATAAGCGGATCGTGTTACGAGTATTAACTGACTTTATTAATTTTAAGCAATAGTATATTGTGTATCTAGTAGGAAAAATAGCATATTCCCGAACGAGAATAAAAATTCGTGGACGAAGCGCAGCCGAGTCCAGCAAGCGTCCGATGCCGAGAATTTGATTTTCCTACAAGGTGCACATAGTATTTTTTTCTGCAATCGAAAAGAAATTAGAATAAATACAAAAATAAAATGATTAGTACCTATACCTAATAAAAAAATATATAAGATATTTTTATTTTACTTTTATATCTTCTATATTACAGAGCTAGGATATGGGCAATGAAAGCCAATCGTGAGGACCTATGTGAAAAACTGACCGACCTATATAAAAGCTACCGGCTATGCGAAAACCATTTTGAAGAAAAAATGTTTCAAAGTCACCTTCACACACGATTGGTAGCCTCTGCACTACCAACCCTTTTCCCATCTCTTGAAGGCAGTTCTACAACTGCGAAGGGTGACCATTTATATAGTGCACCTCCACTACTTTCCGCGAAAATACGAATTGTACAGGGTTATCCAACCAAGACTAGACAAGGCGATTTTTTGACTTTTCCTGTACTTTTATAAAAAAACTGAAATAGCCATCTTAAGTCATTTTCTCCCGCGAATTCGAATATCTTCAGCAAAAAACAATTGAACATCAAACAAAAGTACTAGGGGTCACTTTGATATTTTTTTAAATGGAACACCCCATATCTTCGAATATTTTTGGATTTAGCATAAAATAGCAATTATTTTTTAATAAGTGCATTATAAGTCTAAACCTAATAGTTTCCGAGATATCGACTTTTGAAAAATTACATTTTTCAACTTTGAAAACTTCTAGCTTTCTAACGGTACGCTTTAGAGTAAAACGGCTTACATGTCCCTATCTTACTTTTTTATTATCTTCCCAAGAACATCAACTTCCGGTTAAACCGGATGTAACTCAAAAACCGGAAATACAGTACTTCCGGTTTTACCGGAAGTTCATGTTTTTGTAAAGATCATAAAAAAGTAAGATAGGGACATGTAAGCCGTTTTACTCTAAAGCGTACCGTTAGAAAGCTAGAAGCTGTCAAAGTTGAAAAATGCCATTTTTCAAAAGTCGATATCTCGGAAACTATTAGGTTTAGACTTATAATGCACTTATTAAAAAATAATTGCTATTTTATGTTAAATCCAAAAATATTCGAAGATATAGGGTGTTCCATTTAAAAAAATATCAAAGTGACCCCTAGTACTTTTGTTTGATGTTCAATTGTTTTTTGCTGAAGATATTCGAATTCGCGGAAGAAAATGACTTAAGATGGCTATTTCAGTTTTTTTATAAAAGTACAGGAAAAGTCAAAAAATCGCCTTGTCTAGTCTTGGTTGGATAACCCTGTACATGACAGAACATTAGTTCCAGCTATTGCAGAAGATGCCAGAACATTAGTTCCAGCTGTTGTAGAATGTCACTGGGGTAATTACCATATTATTTTATTAAGAACCAAAGTTTAACATATTATATTGTAAAAAAATATTTGTAGCGCACTTTTAAATTTAAGCAATGTATTACCTTTTAGTCATCCTTGTAAATATTTCCCAAAAGAATTTGTAATTAGATTATATTTAAGAGTAAGAATTTATTACACCTTGAAAACAATTAATGGGAATTTTAAAAACATAAACAAAAATAAACTAATAATATGGAGAAATCTGTAAATATATTTAGGTCTAGTATGTTTTCTTTTATTTGATATATTGTGTATATTATATTATATAGGTACTTGTCCGATCTTTTATTTTTTAAATAGGCAATAAAATTCATTAAAAACATAAACTACGTATTTTTATTATTTAACCTTATTCTCACCTTTTTGTTGGATAAAATTTTGGAGCAAATTTTAAACTTTCATATTAAAATAAAGATCAAAAATTACCCACTACGGTCCTGTCACAACGAAACTTGAGTAATATAAATCCGTTTAATCCGGCCCCGGCATTTCCGCCAAGAGAGAGAGAGACCGCACCATTCCATCCTACTTGGTTCACGACCGCCAGATCCAAGGCACCGCTCGGAGTTGTGGAGCTGAATAGTTTATAAGCTGTGGTATCGTACTACTGCGTAAACACGTTCAGCAATTGTTGCATTTCCCAAACATTCAAAATACACCGCAATGATGTCAACCGCTTCTTCAAGTAACAGAGGCATTTTGAAAATCAAATACGACACAACACTGTTGGCACGACAAAAATTTTGACGAAATAATGAAAGGTGACACGCGTGCACAGTTTCAATTCATATTTTGTTTTTCCAAGGCCTATTTGACTCTTAAAAAAACCTTTACAATGGCAACTTGAAAATAAAATCATAGTGTTCCGTAATTATGATTATTGTTGTTGATATCTCCGGATTGAAAATACATATTAACTTGCGGCTTTCGCTGACTTCTTAGACTTTTAATCATCCTTGTAATCAGGTAAAATTGAATATACTATTATATTTACAATTATGGAAAAAACACGCAATGTTTGTGAAGTGGTAAGACAGCGCCCCCTAGCGCCTAGTGTAAGAAACATATTGCCGTAGTTCATAAGACGATATATAGAGTGAGAAAAGCCCTTTTTAACAAAACTAAGTTTACTAAATTATGTTAAGCCAGACCGGAGTTATCAGCATATATTACAAATAATGTTCAACCTTCCCCCACCACTTTATTTGAAAAGTGACGAACACTTTCTATTGGTGGATTTTATTAATAAATCTTCGAAATATACAAAAATGTTATTTTCGGGATACCTTAACTAGGCGACTTTTGAGGAAACTTCGTGATTCATATTTACCGTTACTGTTGCGCCCTCTAGCGCCAGTCTGAGAAACTTGAAAATAATTTCTAGCAATTTCTCATGACCACTTTACCTAATATATTTTTTTCCGCAAGCCATACGACTAACACTTTCTGAGATACGGCCGACAGCCATTCTTAGTGTGACACCCGGTACGATAACTTTCTAAGTAATTTCAATGATAGGGAATAACAAATTGGAGAATAAAAAACACTTAAATCATAAGCATATATAATTTTATTTGTCTTATAAATAACTGTTCACTGTTCATCCCTTGTGATAATACCATGCAGCGAAAATTATTTTCATCCAAGGAGGCTTGAACTAAAAAACGTAGTGGCCGAAGGTTACATTAAAACTTCCATGAAAGCAAGGTTGAAGTTGCAAGTATTTTGTCCACACAATCTTCACGCGGTGTATCTCCACCTTGCTTATCACGTACACCCCAAAATACCACAGCTACAGCATCTGTAACGTCAAGTGGAACGACTAGATTAACTATTATAATAACTATATTCCAGAGATAACCATTAACGCCACCGAACATTCAACAGTAACAGTAAATATTTACAATAATCACTCATCTCTTCCCAAGTCTGTTTCTTTAGAGAAATAAAATTGAGGAAAATACCACTGTATTTATAATTGTAACTAAATAAACTAAATAAGCACTATTTAACTTTCGTCTCACTATTATTTTAATAGTTTAATATTATAGTGTTTTGAGCTTGAAATAAATAAATATACGTAAACCACAGTCGCATATTTTCTAGGTTATGTTGTTTATGGATGTATGTAAAGCAGCGTGAGCGTGATCTTATTAAAGATATACCTACGTATATTCTGTAATATACAACCAGTAAAACAACATTTCAAGTTAAATAATTTATTTAATTTTTTGTAATTGAATTTTTTTATAGAATATGTCTCATCCCATCCATAGGTATAAAACAGATAATTTAAGTTTACCACTACCGAGATATTTCTTAAAACGAAAAGTAGGCGTGCCATGAAATTTCAAAACAGTCATGTTGTGTTGTTACCAACAGGAAGAAAATAAAAAGTGCGTGTTTAAAATGATTGCTTATGCAACCCAATTGAAATTCATAATGAAGACTTTCCCAACAAACACCCTACGTACTAAAGACGTACTTATTGTGTTCGTTTTATGTCCGGTACGTACAGTAAGTAAAATGTACATTTTAAGTACGTATTTTCTCTGACATATTGTGTATGTACAACGATCATTCTTGATTGTACGTACAATGTATCATCCTTAAATGTACCAACGTCTAAAAAACGGTTGGGATGATACGTTGTTATGTAGGTATGTTTTATTACATAATGTAACAATGTTTTACCTTATGTAAAACTAAATTACTAATAAAAAATAATTAAATTAGACCTTTTTCAAACTTGGACATTTTTTTGTTCTGTGATTGTAAGGTTAATTATTATTATCCGCTACCGATTTAAATTTCGCGCTTGCTTACGTCGTAAAAATCCGACACTATTCGGGTATTCGGACGTCTTTCTGTGCAGTTAAATTAACTTAACCAAACTTTTGAGTTTGTAAGTGTGGCTTGTTTTTGTTGTATTGCCGATGTTTCTCAACGAATTGGCGAATTTTACCAGGACGTTTTCCTCTAAATGCGTTAAGTTTTATTACTTTGTTCGTTAATTTGTTATTTGATATACAATTTACAGGTAAATAGTAACTTGAGTGGTAGAAATGCCTCTTAAACAGTTTCGAAGCTTAAAAAACCTTAAATGTACTTAGCTATGTCGATTACGATTCGTTTTATTTTTAGCTGAATTCAATGCTGAAATTTTAGGACAGCATTTTTTTCTGAGAGGCTTGGACATTCCAAGTAAAAAACTTTAAGGTATCAAATACTGAAACTATTAGTCCTGGGGCGCTTAGTCAAGTAAAAGTTACTTGTAATCGAGCTTGTAATAGTGAAGCAGATCTATACTGGCACTTGAAGATTTCTTAAATCTACCAGAACATTTCAGAAAGTTGGTAAGATTTGACCACCCATTCTATTTAAAAAGTAGTATAGTAAAACTTGATATACAGATACCTATATGTATTTTAAGGTAAAATTCAATTAACAATTGAATAATACCTTAACAGCCCTTTACGTTAGGTATTAATATAGTAAGAATGTTTATTTTTGATAATGTTTAAGTACATTTACCATTTTAGGAGTCTAAAATGTGCATATTGGCAGGAAATAATTTGCAAGCTTTATTAAACGAAGCATGGGAGCATTTATTTGGAATCACCAGGCTAAAAAGATACCAGAAAAAAAGATTTTCGCAGTTTTTAATTGCAAAAGTTATAATAAGTAAGTACTAATTTAAATGATGAAACGGAAATTGGACGTTTTCAACTAGAGGTGTAGTGTATAGTAGTTAAGTAGAGTAGGATATGAGTGTATTTTGTATCTTGATATTATTTTTATTTTATCTCCCCTAATTTTTTGTTTTAATCATCTTAAAGTTTCTTTAAAATATGGCTTATTTTATTTAGTTGACTTGTATTTGTATATACTATAAAATGTTATTTTTTCTGGGTTGTAATTAAAGTCTTTTCATTTAAGATGCCCTTCTGAGAACAGAAAAAAGCTGAAATAAAAAAGAGGCAGAGCAGGAAATAGCCAAATTGCTAAGGAGGACCCCCGATTGACTAAAATATAAACAAAAAGCGAAAAATAATGATAACGATGGGGAAACAAATAGTAATCCCGGGGTATCAGATAGATAATAATACATTCATATATACACAATATATACAGGGTCCTGCAATAGTGCGTCAGGCTTCCATAGCTCCTATACGAATTTAGTTAGGAATTTCATTCATATGCTAACTTATACTGTATCATACGGGGTACTTCAGGAAAATATTTTTTTATATACAGGGTAGCCCAAAAAAGTGTGGACATAAAAAGTTTTGATTTTTTAAATGGGATACCCCATATTTTTTTGCATATTTAGATTTATGCTATTGTCCTTTATAAATGACTAAAATTTTGTTTGATTTGCTTTTTTAGTTTAAGAGCAATCAATTAAAAACTAAAAAAAAACATATTTTGCAGTCGTGAAAAAAATATCAAAAAAACAATCTAAAATTAGTTTTTCAACCACGGTATGAAGTGAGTTTAATGACAAGAGGTTTAAAGATACTATGAATCGAATAGTATTTATCTATTTTATACAGGGTGTTCATAATATGGTTTCAAAAATGACACATTTCAAACCTATTTTTCTCAACTTTTCCAAATGGAACACCCTGTATATTATTTCGGTATTTTATATAAAATACACAAGCAATTTTTTTTGTAGTTGAAGCATATAAGTTATTTCCAGCCGTTTTCGAAATAAATGCAAATTTCATAAATTATGTTGATTAAACAGAGTTTATTTTTAAAATTAAGCGTAGGCGACTAGACTAATATTTAAAAACTACAGTAATTGTTCAAAATGTCTTCCATTTTGTTCTGTGCACAAGCCAACACGCTTTTCAAAAGATCTGTTTACTTCTCTTAACATTTCAGGGGAAATGCTCGCAAACACGTCTCTTATCCTTTGCTGCATATTATTAGCAGTTGTAGGTGGATCTTTGTAAACAATTTGTTTTACGTGTCCCCATAAAAAAAAGTCTAGTTTTGTAAGATCCGGCGATCTAGCTGGCCAGACCGTGGGTCCATTTCTACCGATCCATTGGTTCGGAAAGGTATCATCAAGATAATTTCTTACCTCCCGTGAAAAATGTGCCGGAGCACCATCTTGCTGAAACCACATCCTATTTCTTGTATATTGCGGAACGTTTGCCAATAAACCTGGTAAATCATTGCGTAGAAAGTTTAAATACATGGGTCCATTAAGATGACCTTCAAAGATATGAGGACCTATCATAGTTTCACCAACAATTCCACCCCACACATTTAATGACCACTGATGCTGGTGATCGATTTGTCTCATATATCGCGGATTTTCCGTGGAGTAATAATGAAAGTTATGTCTATTTACACTACCGGTGTTATGGAAGGTTGCTTCGTCGGAAAATAAAACATACTTGAAAAACATTGGATCCGCTTGTATTTTAGTGCTTGCCCAGGCACAAAATTCGGATCGATTTTGAAAATCTCTATCGCTGAGCGCTTGATGCAATTGAATATGATAGGCATGGAATCGATGCTTTTTTAAAATCCGTTGCACAGATCGTTCACTTATACCTGTTGCGTTACCGATTTTATTTTGGCTTACGTGTGGATCTTCTGTGACTGTCAACAACACCGCAAGTTCATTTTCCTCGTTAGTAGCCGTCTTTGTTCTTTCTTCTTTTGTATACACAACATTTCCTGTTTCAACAAATCTTAGTAATAATCTTTTAAAACTTTTTTCTTCCGGGCGCCTTCTCTCTGGATAACGTGACGCATAAATTCTAGTTGCTAACAAGCAATTTTTTTCGCTCTCGCCAAGTACAAAAATCATATCGACCAACTCATCTTTATTAAAATTCATTTTAATTTCTTATAACTTATTCGCCCGATATTACACCTTTTTAAAATGAATTAAAGAACTTGTCAAACTAAGTATAAGAATCCATGTTTTATTTCAAAGCCTACTATGGGCTTTAGGGATAAAACTTACTAATGAACCTTTTTGCTGGTATTTCAATTGAAATGTTAAAAGGAAAGTAAACAGACCTTTTCAAAAACATGTTGGCTTCTGCACAGATCAAAATGGAAGATATTTTAAACATTTGCTATACTTTATAATTATTAGTAGGTGTAGTCGCCTACGCTTAATTTTAAAAATAAACTCTGTTTAATCAACATAATTTATGAAATTTGCATTTATTTCGAAAACGGCTGGAAATAACTTATATGCTTCAACTACAAAAAAAAATTGCTTGTGTATTTTATATAAAATACCGAAATAATATACAGGGTGTTCCATTTGGAAAAGTTGAGAAAAATAGGTTTGAAATGTGTCATTTTTGAAACCATATTATGAACACCCTGTATAAAATAGATAAATACTATTCGATTCATAGTATCTTTAAACCTCTTGTCATTAAACTCACTTCATACCGTGGTTGAAAAACTAATTTTAGATTGTTTTTTTGATATTTTTTTCACGACTGCAAAATATGTTTTTTTTTAGTTTTTAATTGATTGCTCTTAAACTAAAAAAGCAAATCAAACAAAATTTTAGGCATTTATAAAGGACAATAGCATAAATCTAAATATGCAAAAAAATATGGGGTATCCCATTTAAAAAATCAAAACTTTTTATGTCCACACTTTTTTGGGCTACCCTGTATATAAAAAAATATTTTCCTGAAGTACCCCGTATGATACAGTATAAGTTAGCATATGAATGAAATTCCTAACTAAATTCGTATAGGAGCTATGGAAGCCTGACGCACTATTGCAGGACCCTGTATAGAATGTTACTAAATATTAACCAACAAATTTATTGTAATATATTATTGTAGATACTTTATCAGTAGTTATTATTTATCCATTGTAGGTACAAACAACGTACTTCTTACGTATGTAGTACGTACATAGCACGAAGTGTGCGTACATCCTTAACACGTACAGTAAATGTACGTACATTAAATATACGTTTATCGTACGTACATAAGATGTACTTGTCGTACGTCTTAATTAAGTACAATTGTGTGGAAAATTTACGTACTAAGTTTGTAAAATGTACGTACTACGTCCAATAACGTACATGCATAAGACGTACTTTATGTCCGACTAGTACGTACTTATAACGTCTTATGTATGTATTTATGCTGGTTGGGTTATGATTCCCAAATAGAAAAATAATATTTTAAAATAACAATAAAAACTAATTTACTGTCATTTTATAAAAACAGATAATTCCTTCTTTTTAAATCATAGTCTTTATAAGTCTTATCCCTACAACCGTTTGATTCAAATTGATCGCGGATTAGCGTTTCTATTGATGAATTAATTACTTCAGCTAATTCAGGTGGTTCTTGTACAGAAGCGACACTAAACTTCAAACTGCCAGTTCGGACAAAGAATCATGGCTCCATATCACTCTCTTTTTAATACGTTGCTATGGTTACACCCTTCATTTCTGAACTAAGAACTAATTGAAAAATATTTTAAGGTGGACTTATGCAGACCACTAATGAAGACCTTAATTTTCATAAATTCTATTTAATGATTGTACGGTGATTTGCATAAATGCCACCATCGCATTACGAATGTAATTATTATGCTAATCGTTAATTTAATTTAATTTTTCTTAATTGACCTGCATAAATCTATACTCTATTTAAACTTGAAGAAGTAGTCCATTACAGTGGAGTTGATATAATCAAATAAAACAACGGCACTCTACCTCCACAATATGTATTTTAATGTTTATATCCTACATGTTTCGGACATAGAAATGTCCATCATCAGGGATACTAAAAGAAATTTACAGTGTGAGTTAAAAGTTTTAAGTAAATTGAGAGGACTTACCAGTAGTCGATTACGACAGCTCTATTTTGAATAATGAATGTTCAAGACTGAATGAGATGTGATATTTGAAATTTTGGTCAAGGTATCTTTGAAGAAGGGGATTCCCAGTCTGCAGCCACTGAGACCGGTGGTGAAGCAATTATGTCATTTATAGCTAATTAGAGGCGATTAATTTAGGTGAGGTGCTTAAAGATGTTTCATCTAACCGTGTCTGGGGTGTGGTCAACAAAATACTGGGTTAAAAGAGGTTAGACGTGAGAAACACATTCTTAGGAGATAAACAAGAAATAAAAATGAAAATTATACCATTTTAAGGTAAGAATTTATTAATTTGAAGCCATTGGGCAGGTGGTGAAGTAGTTATGTAGGTTTGTAGCTAATTAGAGGAGAATAATGTAGATAGGTGCTCAAATATGCTTCATCCAACCATGCCTGAAGTATTGGCTAACAAATTGTTTGGTTAAAGGGGGGCAGAAAAATGAACATAATGTTATGATTAAAAAGGGAAATTTAGAAAATTAAAATTGGATTTTTTAACATCAACATCAACATTTAACAAATTTGAAACGGTACGCTGATAAAAATGGATCCTAAGGGCAAAAGAATCCATTCATTTGGCAAATATTGATTCAGTTCACGTAAGCTGTATTTATTTTAAATACGTTTTCCTTCAGCTAAAATAATTGCGGTATTTAGGTGTTATACTCGATTCTTTTGACATTTAATTACTTTAAGGCAACGTAAAGGCATTTAGGCAAAAGAAATCTTCAATTCATGTCTTTCTGCCAAAATGTATTGGTATTGCTAGAAATTCCACGGTTTTCCGCTAAAGTACACTGACAAACATGGATTATTTTAGGCAAACAAATCCATTCATTTGGAAATTATTCTTTTAGTTTAAAGAAAGATAGGTTGTTGCAAATTCATTGACATTCGACTAAAATAGCTGATGCATTTGAGGCAAACTCTCGATTCTTTTGGCTAAATCCTTCTTCATAACTTTATTTCAAAGTACAAAGTATTTTGTCAATATGTCTTAAGACTTTAACACAAAAGCATCATAATGTTGAATAAATCCCCGTGCATTTGAGCCAAAACCTACATGTCAAAAAGTCATATCCGCACAATCTTCCTTATTTCTTGACAGATATCAGCAGGAAGCGTAAAGCTGGATTTATAAACTCGAAAAGTTGGCGAGGTTGAGGTTCAGTTGGTGTTGGAAATAGGAGTTCAATTTAAACTAAAGGGAACACTCAGTTCCATTTATACACTTCATGTAAAGCTCATGTAAGGTTCAAAAACTTCCCGGGTAGTTCGAGATAACCAATTTTTATGCTCGGAGTTCGGAATATCTAACCTCACAAACTTGATCATAACTTCAACCTCACCAACTTTTCGAGTTTATAAATCCAGCTTTAAAGTGAGACCGCGTACATTTTGTTTTGATGCCATTTCGCTGTTTTGAATTTTGGGTATGTGATTTGTTGGCCTAGCGTGTATAGCTTTTTTTTACTCTCACTTTATCGCTACCTATATCAGCCACGGTGCAGTTAGGTCTAACCTAAAAACTAATAGGAATACACAATTTTTAAAATTCCTAATTCCTAGTAAAAGCTTTATTATTTGATTTTGATAACAGAACAAAGAATTGATGATCCCGAAATCCTTAAATTGTTAACTCCCGAACAGATTGACTTAATAGCTGATAATATTAGGGTCAAGTTAAGACTTGTGAGGGGAATTAAAACCATGAAATGATTAAGAAAACCACAGCTTAGGAAATAATAATGTAAGTACCTATACCTACCTACCTAATATCTTAACATAATATGTTATAATATCGACAATAATTATTTTTTATCTATTTTTATATTGTAATGCCAATTTTTTATTTGCACACAGAAAGGTAGGTACCTACTAATTTTTTATCTTTTAGCAGTAAATTAATTTTTCCTGAAATTTTAAATTATAAAAAGGATTATTGATAAAAAAATGTAGGTATACAATTAAGTGTCAAAATTTAGCCCAAACTAATTTTTTTTTAGATGAATGTAATACAATTGGCTCATTATACAGGGTGTCTCCAGAGTCTTAGCCCCCTCAATATTTCGTCTTTTTATCAATATTAATATTTGGCATTGCCTCTTTGCTTTGTTTTCCAAGGCATTCTAGACAAATTGAAGCTTGTTGCATTTATTTTCCAACACCTAGAAATTATTTAAATGCTTCAGTATTACCTATGTGGCTTCTGTTATCCAAGGTATTCTAGATGTATTAAACTGGAACGAATAGAGCTTTTTAAAAATTTGATGGTTCATATCTCAACAACGGGTTAATCTAATATACTATATATTTTTGGAATCAGGAAAGAAAGATCTTGTATAAAAATTTAAAATATACAGGGCGTTCCATTAAAAAAACCTAATTTGTTCATTTTTCTTAGCTTTTAGATCGTCTTTTGTTTATTTTTTTTTAATTTTCTGGCGGTTCAGATGAAACCCCACAACTCCTAGATACATTAAAATGTTTTGCATCTCTTATAGGAAACTCTGTAGACAAATAATCACAGCAGAAAGTACACCTGATACACGATAAAGATAAAGAATATATGGACTACTTCTTCAAGTATAAAGAATATAGATTATCAAATGTCATATTATCACTTCCCAGTTTGCCAAATAAACTCAAATAAGAAATTGTGACCTCTAAGCTTTATTTATACTGTTCAGTATATGAGTATTCAGTTTTTTGTTTTTTTATCAATAAATAATATACGTTTTTTAGTAACAATTGTGGTTTTTTTAAATTTACGTGGGTAATTTTTTCAAAATCAAAGAATTTCAGTTGAAGAAATTCAGGTTTTTACTCAAATGCCCATAGATTTAGAACAAGAATCCCGAGTTTTGCTACAAATAACAAAATTCTTTCAACCAAATACTAATGGATTTAAAATAAGAAACCCGGGTTTTGTTTCAAAAAATAAAATCATTTAAATGAAATGTCAATAGATTTAAAATAAGAAATCCAGGTTTTGTTCCAAACATCTAAATTATTTCATAAAAATTCCAATAGATTTAGAATGAAGAACATACTCTTTGGGTTAAATTCCTAAGTTGTGGAGACAAGAACCTAAGATTTTGCTTTAAACCCGCTTTCCTTAATTTCAAATTACTTAAGCCTTTGATCCAAGTCAGTACTGAGTTATTGGTAAAAGCACGGCATTTAAGGACATATAATGAAGATCTTCTTCTAAATTCATGTTTCTTTGTAACAATGACAAAAAATTAAATTATCTCAAAGATATTCATTTGGACCTATCCAAAGTCCCCATTCCTTTGAGGGAATGGCAGATTTCCTTGGGGCAAAGGTTCCTTTTTTTCAGTGTAACTCCTCCTAAACAGTCGCCAGGAAGGGCACCTGTATCTGTATCAATTTTTTCAAAAACTTACAAAAATAACCATAATAATCTAATATACAGTGCGTCCATAAAGTCTTGCACAAATTCATTTAAAATTCAGGTATTAACTTTTTAAAAACGCTCGGACACGTCAATTAGTACTTTTGTTTGCGCATTTTTTAACGTAAAATGTTTTTATACAGGGTGTGGCACGTATGAGGTATGAGGTCATCAATAGATGTGTTTAAAATAAATTTTCAAACGTCAATATTTCGGAAACCGTGATTTCCAGAGGTGTTAAGTGTTCATCATAGAATTCAAAATTGATATAATATACAGGGTGTTCCATCAAAAAAAAATCCTTGATGACCTCATACCTCATACGTGCGACACCCTGTATAAAAACATTTTACGTTAAAAAATGCGCAAACAAAAGCACTAATTGACGTGTCCGAGCGTTTTTAAAAAAAGTAAGCCCCTGAATTTTAAATGAATTTGTGCAAGACTTTATGGACGCAGTGTATATTTAAATTAGGAGAACGAGCTCTAGCAATTACAAAAATAAAAAAATGTTTCATTTAAAAAATACCAGGTTATTTAAAGATTTTTTTATGAATTTTTTTTTCTTTGATTCTTGATTCTGAATGTTCATAAAAAATACTTCAAGAGTGCTAATTTAAACTTCTTTGTTAGACCACTATTAACCGGTGTAGTAACCAATATGGGTATACGCCTGAAGAAGAAGCAATTTTTTTTAGCCTTCAATGACAAATTGATGAACAACTTTCAATTTTTTAAATAGATTTAAAAAATTCCCCTACCATTCGCTAAACGAAAATTCAAATTTAAAATATTTATTTTTGTTAAATTAAAGTATAGTAGATGCCACTAGTATGTGAGCATAGCTATTTATAAAGCGTCTATCGACACATCCTTTCAAACCAGACTGAGATACACACAATTATTTAAGTTAGCACCCCTGATTTCCCTTCCCTTAAGGGATGGAGGCGGGGCTTCGATGCCTAGATGTTATCATTAGTCAGTGGCCCGAAATGGGCGGAGTCAACTTGTCTTTTGTTAGCAAGGTAAATAATATTTTGCACAATATACACACCTTTGTGGGGATTAGAATGGGCTAGATGTGTACAGGGATGGAATAGATATTTGTAGAGCAAAAACAATGAAATAAGAAAACGGGTAAGCATTTTCTTTGGGTAGATTCAATCTCTTACCTTAAGAAAAGTGTTTTGATTAGTAGAAAAAGGCATTCATTATGAAAAAAATTGCAGTAAAGTCTGTGCGTTTTAAGAAGTCCGCTAAGCCATAAAACCTCTTGAGCATTATGTCGGTGGCTCTCAAACAATAAATTATATTGAAGGTAATTTTGGATGTTGATGAATTACATTTTCTAAATAAAATAATTTAAAGTAAATAAAAAATTAGTTTAGGTAAAGAAAAATAATAATTTTTTAGCTTTTGTAGTATTCAGACAAATTAGTTTTACGAATTCTTTTTTATAAAGTTTTGGTTCTAAAAAGAACCGATTTTGTAGTCTTGCGACAGAACGTACCTACTTGTAGATAGGTACTACTAAAAGTAGTCTTCCTCTGCATTTGAAATTTCACCCTTGCTTTCAGACTCATCAGAATCAACATCATCGTCATCATCATCATCATTCGTAATAATTAACGGTCTTACTTCGTCTATAACCTGTTCTGTCTCATAAGATTCAAAAATAATTTTTTCTGTGTGTTCAATGCATTTCCGCCATTCTTCTTTGCCCGCTTGGCTAAGCGCCTCCTCCCATAACTTTATAACGCTAGGCTTACCGATATTTTTACAGGCATGTTTGTCATAATAGTTCTTGCTAATACCCCATACCAATTCAATTGCGTTGTAATGACAATGGTAGGGCGGCAATCTCAAAACTTGATGTCCATATTTGAGGGCTAATTCGTCAACAACATACTTTTTTTTAAATGACTGCTCTTTACACTTGCTTAAAAGTTCACTTTTTAAATATAAATTTTCATGGTTTATGTTTTTCTTTGACAACCACTCTTTTATTTCTTCCTTTTTCCAGCTGCTTGTAGGAAATTTCTCTTCGAGTCTCGTATGGTAAGAGGCATTGTCTAAAACAATTAAGGAAGGTTTTTCTAAACTTTTTAAAAGTTTTTCCTCGAACCAATGCTCAAAAATTTCAGCATCCATATTGCCGTGATAATCATCAGGTTTTTTTGTTGATGAAAATATCAAACTGGCATTTAAAACAAAACCTTCTTCATTACCAGCATGTAATATAATATACCTTTTTCCATTACTTGCACTTTCTCTGAAATGCCGCAAGCATCAGACGTTCGTTTTTGCACTGCCCAAACATGTTAAATTAGGTAGTCCATCAACCCTAAGCCGTACCTCAAAATATTTTCGTGCTCTATATAGATAGTGGAACAGCCCCAATAAATTTGAATTTTTACTTCTTTTGATAGCTAAAAATTAATTGAATTTTATTAAAATTTTCTTGGACCGATTAAATTTGTCGTCCAGCGTGAACTTATGAGGTATGGTTCCACGAGCCACTTGACACAATTAATGTATCGAGAAGGGTTCAGGTTAATTCAAGTTAGTACCCCAAGATCAAGAAACACGAGTGGAAAATGGATTTTAGACACTACAATCCTCGATTATGAGATAATTGTCTAATAGGGCGGATCGCTTTTCTGCAGAAAAAAACTAAACTTTCCCAATTAAATTCGCTCGGTACACAATTGATGCTCATTCATTCAGTCGCTGTCATGTGTGAGTAGGTGTGTGAAACTGTTCCGTATAAATTGTACACAGTGCGTGTGGTATAATTAGTGCAAAATGTTTATTGGTTGCATCCCTACTGGTTGTTGGTCAGTGTTACATCTAATGTGTAAGTAATTAGGCTCCAAACACTTCTGTTTATAAGATCTAATCAATTTAAGTATTTACCAATCAGGACCAAGCGGTTATATACCGAAGCTAGTCGATCAATTTGATAAGGTCGCTTTTGTTACAACAAATGTCATGGCAGGCGGTTTGAGAAGCAATAGTAGATCTGATGACGATAGTTTGAAGAAACTGATATACAAAATCTGCACGAATGTCGCTTATCAGCGTGAAGCCAGAATAGAAGCCAAACTTGAAAAACTGGACGCAAAGCTGGACAAGCTCTGTGATGCTAGTAAGTGTAAAGCCATAAGCGACTTGCAGCTTCTTGTAGATGATTTTTTGGATCAGAGAACTGAACGTAATTCCTTGCGCTTTTGTGGCATCGAAGATGTACCAGATGAGAACCTAACGGTGTAATTACGTCATTTATTTTTGATAAGTAGAATGTCGTCTATACTGAGAGTCATTAAGACTATGTGTTTCGACTTGGGAACGACAGGAACGGGGGTGACACAGCCCGCACAATACTCGTCAACTTTATCAGCAATGCGATCTACGACGATCTTACGCATGCAAGGTATGAACCTCTTTCTGCTGCCAAGAAGCACAACTTCTTCTAGTGCGGTTTCAATCCAAATAGGTTACTGCTGTAAGGTTGCTTTCCATAAAAAATGGTCCAATAATGTGATGTCCTACAATTTCCGCCCAAACATTTATTTTTTGTGGATATTGCGTCCGAGTGTGAACAAGACAATGTTCATTTTCTGGGCTTCAATACCGGCATTTTTGAACATTTGGTTCGTTGTTGAGGGTGAGGAAACTTCTTATGTATTCATGGGCGAAAGAAATATTTCTCAAAAAATCATTATTATTATTTGCTCTTTCCATTACCTCAAAACAGAATACCATTCTTCGTTCTTCATCACCTTGCCCTAGCTCTTGATGTTTCTCATACTTGTCGGGAAAATATGTATGTTCTTTTAAAGTGCGCAATACTGTGGTTTGATTTTTCCTACGGCTTGCCCAAGAATCCTCGTGCTAATCATTTTATTTTCCTCCACGTGCAGTAAAATATCAAGATCTCTATTATCCCTTTCTTCAGCTCTATTGACATTCTGTGTTCAGCACTTACATTATTTATTACAGTGCCTTTGGACTAAAATTTACTAATGATAAGTTTAAATAATGAAATGGAAGGCATACGCTTATCAGGGAATTGAACTGAAAACATTTCAGACACAGCTCTTAAACTGTTTCCAGTATAATACCACTTAATCATAGTTAATGAAATGCGAAGCAAATATTGGAGATGACCAATTTGGTTTCAGGGGCGGAATGGGTACGAGAGAGGCCCTGTTTAGCTTGCTGGTTTTAGCACAAAAATGCTATGATCAACAAAGAGACCTCTTCATCTGCTTCATAGATTTTGAGAAAGCATTTGATAGAGTGAAACATGACCTGTTGATGGACTCTCTTCGTGGCATGGGTCTGGACGAGAAAGACACTACACTGTTGCAGAATTTATACTGGAACCAGAACGCCAGAATTAAAATTGAGGAATCGTCGTCCGAGCAAATTGAGATCCACAGGGGTGTTAGACAGGGCTGCGTTTTATCACCACTACTGTTCAACCTTTACTCGGAATTAATATTTGGCGAAGCTTTGGCGGACTCTTCAGACGGAGTAAAGGTTAATGGCGTGAACATTAACAGCATCAGATACGCCGACGATACTGTCCTGATCGCAGACTCGGATCTGGGCCTACAACGACTCCTCAGTAATGTTCACATGGCTTGCGAAGCATTTGGCATGAAAATAAACATAAAGAAAACCAAGGTTATGACCATCAAGAAATCAAAAAATGTCCCACAACCAATTCAAATAAACGGCGAAGTTCTGGAACAGGTGGATAGGTTTCAGTATTTGGGATGTTGGATGGACTGCAAGTTGGATCCTGACGTAGAAATAAGATGCAGAATAGAACAAGCCAGAAACTGCTTCGTGCGACTTAGGAAGCTACTCTGCGACTCACGACTCAGCCTAAGTCTGCGTTTAAGACTCTCGAAGTGCTACGTTTGGTCTACCCTCTTGTATGGAGCCGAAACATGGACACTTAAAGCACGAACCATTAATAAATTAGAAGCTTTCGAGATGTGGACCTACCGTAGAATGCTCAAAATAACATGGACATCGCACACCACAAACGAAGAAGTTCTACGCAGGCTGGGGATAGAACGAGAGCTGTTTAAACTCGTAAAGATCCGGAAAACAGCGTATTTGGGACACATTCTGAGGAACCCTAAATATCGTTACGCACAACTTATTGTTAAGGGAAAGATCGAAGGCAAGCGTGGCCTTGGAAGGAAGAAACTATAATGGCTGAGAAACATACGCCAATGGACTGGACTGAACTTTGAAGAGCTTATTAGAACAGCCGAAGACCGAGAAGAATTTGCTACTGTGATATCCAACCTCCACTGATGGAGATGGCACGTTAAGAAGAAGAATCATAGTTACTTTTTCCTTAATGGAATAGCTCATATTTAGCTATAATTAAAGCGCCTTCAATAAAAATGTTGTCACTGACGCTACTGTTCGTTTTGTCAATGCCAAATAATAATTTGCTGGTGTTTGCTGTATTACCTAAACTATGAAAGTTTCGTAATTTTGCCGTCACATTTAATTGAACAAGTTAGGATTGGCTTATTAAAATTTATTCAAACTTGGCACATGGGTTTTTTCTCTAAAATGTACAGGGGGGCCAATATTTAGCCACCTCAAGATTTACATGGGATTTCCTATGTTCAACTAAGCCATTATTATTTTTAGTACATACTGCCCCAACCTTAAGTTAATTTAAAAAAAACTTTAAAAAAAGTGTTAAATACGTTTAGAAACTTAACAGGCTGAAGAAGATGTATGTTTAAAGCCACGTTTAACGCAACATGCCAATCAATCAAGAATAGCCTTATTTTACTAACACTTCTTTGGAATTACAAAAACTGTTGACCATTGATTGAAACGGTACTGTGATAAATATAGGTAAAAAAGGTAGTGTATTACGTCTGTTGAAAGAAAGTACATTTAAAGAAACCGCTGGTGGTTCACATGCCAACCAGACACCAACAAACTAACATTACGGCACTTCTTTGAACACTTGGATGGAGCAACCCGTAGCCCCAAACCTTTTATTGGTAGGTAGGTACTATCGGAAAAGCTTTTATTAACTGCGAAGATAGGTTCGTGGTACGAGAGAATAATTGCCTGCAATATTTTATTGATTACAAGCAAAGATTTAAGTATAGATCTGAAATATCTGTTAGATATTTGCAAGCGATTTTAACAGTTGTTCCGCAGGTTTAGCGAAACGTAATCTAGGAAAATTAGTCCATTCAAGTTGGCTGACGATCGGAAATCGAATAGCTACTGCGTTTATATGTATCGTCTGACAATCCATCACACACAGTAACACTGACAACTTCTATAGTGAAACTGTATGCCCCGATGTGGTTCCGAATTGAACGTGAGTCATCCAAACAGCTGAAAAATATTATTTACTCAGTTATTCGACCACCGATCTTAGGTGACTTACATTACTGTTTGGGAAACACGTTTTCTAAAAATTTAATTCATAAATACAAATCAATTGGTCAACGTCGCAATGTAATATGCTAATTTTAAAGTAAAGTGCAAATCGGCAACGCTGTAACAAAAGAAAAACACCGCCTGCCATCCTAATTTCAACTGTTTTATAGCATTTCAACAGCTAAATGATTTTGATTGGTCCAACGATTGGTTTAAATTGACAGCCAATTCAGCGCGAGAGAAGCAAGTATGAAACATGAGTAGCATCCAAGACTTGAGACGTGAAGCTGCTCCACGAAGTCGTGTAGCGAGATTCACGTGTTTTCCTGACACAAGGTCTCAGTCTAGTTTAATCAAAGTAAAGTGATATTCTCATAAAAGGTTTTCTTCGACCAAAAAGGACAATTAAGTCGTGTGTGTTTGGGTATGCAACGAGCTTGCATATTATAATTCTTTCTTAAAGGGCTTCCGTAGAGGAATTGTATTTTCTCGATGGCAGGGATTAGTAAGTCTGACATCTTAGTAAATGAAAGATGTTGTAGTTTAGTTCTTAGAGATAATAACACAAAAGTGTGTTGATTCTACATTCCAATATAAACAAGTGATTATTTACTCAAGCATCAAAGTAAAATGGACGTTTTTGTTCAGTTCTAAAATATAAATAAAACAAAGGCGTGTTGATTCGATTGTCTAATCTAAATAGAAGTAATTCCCAAGGGTTGTTAAATTGAACTCAGTTGCAAAGTATCTCACGTGCCAACATGATTATAATAACTTGGTACTGTGAAAATAATACAAGGTTTAAATTGATGTAAACATTACCAAATCGTGGAATAAACAAAATATGTTAAAGTAATACTGTGTTTTATTAGGCAATATTTTATGAACCATCCGTTACTGTTGGAGATACAGGAATATGTGCAGGCAGGTCAGAACACCTCGCCCCATCAATTGCCAATACCAAAATTTAATTTTTCAGCACAGACTACATTAATTTGGTTAGCAGGCAGGATATTGAGATTACTGAGTCGCCACATACAAAATATTTATCAAAAAATTAAATTTGACAAGCCATAACAAAAAGATGTTTATTTAAATGAAGCGCCACCTGATGTTGCAGGTCTTCCTTGTCACATACAGGTAGTGAAAAGATGTGTAAAAACAGTCACAGATGCATCTACAGCTGTATGTGGTTCATCAAACACAGATGGATTTATCAGAGCGAAAATTGAATCTTGATACTAACGATGTTTCTTTGGATTTTTTTCGTAAAATTGTATGTAAGTGTATAATACACCAATACACCAATAATAAATAAATGCGTTTGCTTCATTTTTTCCTCTTTTATTACATAATTTGATTATCCTTGGGGCAGTACAAGGTAATGAGGTAAAGATCTAAATTTTTATTTAGGTATATTATACAGTGTGTGTATATAGTCTGGAAACGGCTTAGTTACATCACAAGACTCAGGACGACCAGCAGTAGTAGATGAAGAGAAAAGTTTAGAAATTTTACAACATGTTCTTAAAACCGCTGTTTCTTCATTAAGAAAAATTTCTCAAGTAAGTGAAATCTGCTTCAAATCCGTCCATAATGTTTTAGTAAAACATAAAAATCACCCTTTTAAAATACATGTAGTTCAAGAGTTATCAGAAAATGATTATGAGCGAAGAATTAAATTTTGTGATGTTATGATGTAAAGGTTTGACCAAAATAACTAGTTTTTCAAATTAATAGTATTTTCGGACGAAGCAACATTTATGTTAAATGGTAAAGTCAATAGACACAACTGTGGGTTTTGAGCAAATGAAAATCCCCACTGGATGAGAAAAGGTCATACACAACGCCCTGGATTGAATGTGTGGGCTGGGCTTCTGGGTAACCACAAGATCGGTCCATTTTTTATTGATGGAAATTTGACATCACAACTTTACCTTGAGCTCTTGGAAACGCAAATAGTGCCTACTATACGAAATGTGATGGGTCCAAATTATGCAAGTATATTGTTCCAACAGGATGGAGCTCCTCCTCATTTTGGTCGAAACGTGCGCGAATTTTTCCGAATAGGTGGATCGGTAGACGGGGTACAATCGAGTGGCCACCTAGGTACCCTGATTTGTCGCCTAACAACTACTTTTTATGGGGACACTTGAAGAACAGAGTTTATACCACAAGACCTCAAGATTTTGCCGATTTGCAGCGTCGAATTTTGGACGAATTTGAATTAATAACATTTCATTGTACTCGTTATTTCGAAAACTTACTGATATTAGGAACAAAGTATGTTATAAAGTGTAACAAATTTAAAGTAAAAACTATAAATGAAAAAATATACAGGGTGTTACCATTTAAAAATATAAAATTCGTTCGAATTCCAGACAAACTAAAAAGCTGACAACAACACCAATATCGTCATTCGGTGCGTCAGATTCTCTTACACAACTGTGCCAAATTTGGTTTAAATCGGCCACTAAATTGTGATGTTATTAAGCCGTTTCCAGACTTTATCCACACACTGTATATTGAACATGGAGTACCTATCCCCCACCAAGCCAAGTGCAAATTGTAACTATCATTTTTTCGATCCACCCTATAGAATAAAGAATCTCATTTGGTATTCAAATTGTTGATGAAACTCCGCCAATACCCAGTACGGACCATATTCCAGTCTAATCGTTATTGTGGAGGTCGGTATGCATAACTATGGTTTAACATTAGAATGTGAAGGGTTGTTATATTAGATTCATCCACTTGGTGACGCGCTTGACTACCCTCATGGAAATAATTTGAAATGCTTCTGCTTACTCTCTTTGTTTTGTTCTCGCAGGTTTGTTTGAAATATAGCTTTAGCTCTTACCCAACTTTATTTTTATTTTGCTCGCGATAAAATTATTTGTTATTTCGAAGGTTTGTTTGTTTCGGTACACGGGGTGGATTATTTTAATAAATCTTTTATTTTAGAATATGGCATGAAGCTTTTGTGAGAAGAGATCGAAATGTAGCACGCGTTTTTCAGGAAATTTTATTTGATGTTGAGGACAAGATATTTTTTAACTTGAAGAATAGTTTATCTGACAGATGAAGATTATCTGACAACATGACCTACGGAACTTTTAGGAAAATAAAATAGTTAATGTTTACATGGTATAGAGGTATAAAAATTATAAAAGTAGGTTTGTTCGTTATATACCAATCACTATTAAGAAACTAGGAGTGTTTCTGCTTTGAACCAAGTTTTGATTTAGTTGTTAAGGGGTTAAATATGTCTAGAATTGAATGTCGATTTTTTAAATTATTGATTATATTATTATTATCTATACTTAAAATTAGACAAAATATAATAATACCTAATTAGTGGCTAGATATTTTGTATACCTACACTATTGGACAAAACTAGAGCAACAAATTGCTTTTATTTCTTTGAGTTTAAAAAATTAATTATATGGTTGTGATCCCCAGCTAATTTTAATGAAATATTATCCCGACAATATTAGTAATTTCTCACAATATTTTGGTACACTTTAAACAAAATGAAGGTAGAGAAATATTTATAATTATAAAAATCGACAAAATGAAGTGCGACAAAAGTAAAGCAACAAATTGTGCCAACAGTATTTTATTTTACATATTACGATAAAAAAACCATTGTGCGCATTTAATAATTACAATAGCTAGACGTATTATGCTAATAGTTAATAGAATATTCATTATTTTTTATTACTTGCCGACAACGTCGCGGCATTGAGACAATCAATATTTAAACAGTATTTTCGGGAAGGTTTGTCCAAACTTCATTGATTTTATTTACCAATGATTGTTTATTTGGAAATAATTGTGTTCGAATTCCACGTTCAACTTCTTCCCATAGATTTACAATGGGGTTAAGGTCTGGGGATTGTGCCGGCAATTGCAAAATCCGAACGTTATTTTCTTGAAACCACTCTTGAACAATTCGTGAAGAGTGCTTTGAATCATTATCCTGTTGGAAAATAAAACGCAACGGCATTTCCCACTCTGCATAAAGCAACATTACATTTTGCATTATATCTCTATAGACAAATCGATCCATGGTGTCATTAATGAAGTTTAAAGGTCCCACCCCATTCCATAAGAAACAACCCCATAGAAAAACACTGCCTTTGCCATGTTTAACTGTGGGGGTAGCGTATTTGGGATTAAACCTTGTGTTGATTGGCCGTCTTACACGCTTCATTCTATCAGAATTGAAATTTTTATAACGCGTTTCATCGCCAAACAAAACTTTTTTCCACTCGTCTACTGTCCAATTTAAATGTCGACGTGCAAATTCAAGCCTAGCTACTCTATTTCTTGCCAAAATAAGGGGCATTTTAGCCGGGCGTCTACTAAATAACTTTGCGTCTATCAACCTTCTTTGAACTGTCCGTGGACTAACCATAATTTCGGGAATTTCAGCAAAAATCTAGGTGCAGACATCCAAGGATCGTTTTGAGAAATCTTTTTAATGCGTCTGTCTGTCCAAATTGTTGTTTTTTTTGGCCTTCCCGATTTCGGTAGATTCTCTAAATGTCCCCTTTGAATGTAACTTGAAATTATTTTGGATACGCTGTATCTTGGTAAAACAAGCCGTCTTGAAATTGTGGCTTGTATTGTACCTTCCAAGTGTGCATTCACTACTCTCTGCTTTAATTCTTTCGAAATTGGAATACCTCTTGGCATGATTAATACAGTACAGAAATATTAATTAAACATAAAATAAACTCTGCAAAAATACTTTAACCTTTACTTTTACTAAAACCTTTCTTTTTTAGGAAAATATTAAAATGTTGCTTTACTTCTGACGCATTACAATACTGTATTTAAAAGTTTACGTCAGTATCAGTTCATGTGTTTTGATTGTTGGAAAAAGCTGTTATCGCCGATAACCGAAGCCTACTTTGATATTTAAGACACGATGTATTTAATTACGATATCATGCATTTAATATTATAAAATCGAGATTTCTTTCATTTTTTGAAAGTGTTGTTCTACTTTTGTCCGATAGTGTATATCTTGTTTACAACACTACACCTACAGTTGATGCAAAACAATTTCTAATGCACGTCATCAATCAGCTGATAATTGTAAATCCGTAAGAAAACACGAGGAAATTAAATTCGGGCAAAAAGTATTTAAACTTTATGCGATATTGAATTTACTACAAATATTTTGTTCATTTAAGCTTGTAAAAATTAATATAATTTGAATTTTATTGGCCGATAGTTGGCAGCACAACTGTAAACGGTGCGGTGGCTTGAGCTCGTTCGTTAGCTTGGTTTGACGTTTCGTGCAAAATTAACCTTAATTGTTCGTGGTTCCGTGTTGCTGTGCGTCTATTTTTTAACAAAAACTCCAGATCTTTTTATAAATAGCATTAAAAAACTGTTCTTTTAAGAGAAACAAAAGTGCACATACATATCTCTGTCGATTACGTTGTTTACTATTTGTGAAAAATGCCAAAGCATTTAAATAGTCAGTGCAAACAGCTAATAGCTTGTCTAATAAGCTATTTTCAGGAAGAATTTAACAACAATTGCCCATTGTTACCCTTGACAGCAGTTAGAGAAGTAACTATAAAGAGTATGTTAAGGTCTATAGATTTTATTTCTACTTTACTAATTTTTAGCGTATATCAGCTGTCCTAAATTTGAATATCTCCACTGCAAGCACAGTTAGGGAAAATAAATTATTAGAATCACCTTAAAACAAACGTTCTAATTCAAAGAGAGTTGTAAATGTGTAAAGATTGTATATAAGTTCTATCCGTGACACTACTTATGGAATGTGCGAAACAAGTAAGTTGTATTATTTAAAAATTATAATATTTTACATCGGTTATTCATAAGTTTTTTAGAACATCATGCAACTTTGACAACTTTAAGTTAGAAATTAAAAGACAGAGAACTGTTTGATGGTTGTCTTAACTCGAAGCTTCTTCAAGAAAATAGGCTTCGGATGGTAATTGGTAAAAAGATTAACTGAGGCGAGGGCTTATGGAACTTTCCCATGTAGCTTCCCAACGACTGGTATTTTTGAAAGAATATATTAAAGAAAAATAAGCATTCTTGTACCAATTTGTTTTCTTGGATAAAACATGGATTTTTCAGAATAGTACCATTGGTCGATCTTGGCAAGATGAAAATAGAAGAAGTGTTAGATCTACTAAAGTTGCTGGTAAAAGGTATTATGCAGTAAACAAATATATAAAGTATGGGAAATTTTTGTATTTTTATCTTGTTTTTATGAAAAAAAACTGTGTAATTCCCTTACTCGGATATTTTGGTTACAAGCTGGCAACACTGTCGATAACTGACGTCACTTGAAGTGTATGACGTGCATCGGCTTTTGTTTTGCCAAGAGTATACTGACTAGTATCCTTTAAAAAAATAAAATTAAAAAACATTAATTTCCATTTTTGCGTTTCCTTGCAGACAATAATGTGTCTTCGGATACAATTTAAGCCTCGGGCTATTACACTTTAAGGGCGTAAAACCCGAGAAGAGCCAACAAACGAGAAGCGACAATATGACATTTGGCGAAATCAATGTAGTGGGAGGTAACCCGGACAACTGTCATAAGTTTAAGCCGGCCCGTTAGTCCGGTAGTCGATGAGTTATCGTTATCGAGTTTAGTTGTCTTTTTTGTTGAAAGAAGTGTATTGTTTAACTGTTTATTCTTGTGAGTGCTGTGCTATTATAAAACTATGACTGGTAATACGTGTGCGTTTCGAGGGTGACACTCAAAAAAAGGTCAAGAAATAGATGTTTTCATTTCCAAAGGATACTGAACAGTAAGTACATTTGCACCGCTATGATACATTTGTTTTGTTGTATTTATCTGCTCTATTTTATTACTTGAAAGGTATATGAAAAAGACCTACCATTATTTATTATGTTATTCAAGTGAAGTTGATATTAAACGTATAAAAACAAGTACCCTTTTGAGGAAAGGCGACGGGAAGAAAAAAATATTAAACTAATCTGAAAGAACATGTTTTTATTTTCCTTGATCCTCCAGATCTTGTGTTCTTTTAAAAAATATTTCTAAAAGCACACGTACTTATTCTCATTTAGTAGTTTTTATCGAATAATATCATATTTCTACGCCTAGATCAGGTAAAATAAGTAAAGAGTAAGTAATAATAGATACATTATAAAAAAAATAATAGGGTTTTCCGAAATTTACAACTTATTTTGTTTAAACAAAATAAAATATCATATTATCAACCTACCGTTTAAATTCTAAGTACCTATAATTATTGTCCATTTACCTATCGAAGAATTGAAAAATAGCAGATTTATCTGTAAAAAATATCCAACATACTCTTTACAAAAAAAATGGTTTGTAGCATTATAGGAGTAGACTAAGAAACAATTTCTACCTGCATATATATCAAATTAAAGCCGCATAATGGTTTATAATGTAGGTATATACTGACCCTTTTTCTAGGTAGGTTCACCCTCAAGAGTAATAAGGACCCCAGTTTTCTACTTCTATACTAGTAAGAACCTACTTACGCACGGTTTACTTTATCCGTAAAACTCTAATTACACACACTATATTGTAAGAAGCAAAGCTGTGCGTAAGACCAGTTACGTAATATTATAATGTCTGCATTAACAATGGCAATTTTCGCAAACGTTCGTACCGTAATTTTCGAAATAGTGTGTAATAGGCTTTTTACCACTATTGGTATGAAATATACTTTTCATTTCCTTTCTAAAATGTACTATCACTAAATAACGCACAATCAATAAAACATTTCAAAAATATTTTTATTTATTAATTACTTCTTACCTACTAGGTACCCAGCTTTTTATTTCAGTGTAAAGCATTTTCTTCGTCGTTTTAGTGCTTCTTTTAGTGTAATAACCCGGTTAACTTCTCGGGTAAAATATTGCTTACAATCGATATACATACAAGAGATTTTATACAAGATCAATTTTTATAATGAAGTCCATACACCTTTATTTATTAAAGAAATCTCTAACGTAACGCATACAATACAATAATTCTAGGTGCAGACATTCAAGATTCAAGGATCGTTTTCAGAAATTCTTTTAATGCGTCTGTCTGTTCAAATTGTTGTTTTTCTCGGCCTTCCCGATTTCGGTAGATTCTCTAAATGTCCCCTTTGAATGTAACTTGAAATTATTTTGGATACGCTGTATCTTGGTAAAACAAACCGTCTTGAAATTGTGGCTTGTGTTGTACCTTCCAAATGTTGGTTTACTTTTGACGCATTACAATACTTCTACTAATTATACAACAACGCCCTAACCGATTGAACCCCTATAAATATACCAGTTTATTCGCTTGTCGAGATCTGCTTTTTGCTTGCTTTTCTGAATTTTCATTCTTCGCCTGATATGCCACTAACTTATTTGAAATTTTAAAACTATTACAGGCGCTAATATCTCTTGATACCTATACTTTAAAATTTTGTGCGTGATATTTTAGAGCTGCCGTTTCAGCGCCAGGACATTTTAACTCCGGAACTTTCTTAGGTATGTACTAAGTTCGGCTGAATCAGCGCTAACCAGCGTCATCTAATCCATTTTTTTATTTCCAATTGGCCTATATTTTTGAAAAATAAGTCCAGCGCCAAAACGGCCGGCGCCAAAATATGCTGCTTCGTTTAAAATAACATAAAAATAACTGAATATATCCTTTGTTGGAAAACATGGTTTAAAATCAACACCCTAGGTAAGTACGTAATAGCGTAAAAGTAAAATGATAAAGTTTTATATGGCGTTGCAGCTTTGAGACTACCAACCTGGGCTGTTTGGCAATGGCGGTAATCGCAGTATCATCAGCAATAAATAAAGTTGTGTTTGACCAAATTTCGCGATATCACTGATATAAATATGGTACAGAGCCGGTGCAAGAGGGGAACCTTGAGGTACTCCGACTCTGACTCGCACAGTTGAAACCGCATTTTCTGACGAAACTGCGAAAGTCGTGTCTGCCAAAATAGAGTGGATAACCTTAATTAGGTAATTACCTAGCCTTATCATCATTAGTATCAGTTCGTCGTGCTAGACCTTGTCGAGAGCTTTACTCACGTCGAACAGAACCGCACCCGTGAAATCGGCGATTGAAGCCCTTAAAAGCCGTATTACAGTCGGCAAGTCTATCGGCAAGTCGCAATTCTCTTGCTTATAAGCATGCGCAGTTGAAAACAGCTGATCGGATTTGGCAATTCTATTGCTATTGCCAAAAGATCGGTCGGGATCGATTTGTTGCAAGTGCGTTTGCAATTCTGGTGGTTTTCTAGTGACTTTCTTGGTTAACGACAGAGCCGAAAGTCCCTAGGAAGGACGCGCCTGTTGAGTTTGCCGTTTCGCATAAAGTTCTAGAGGTTGGTACTCATATTGCAATTTTAAAAACATGGACTTGCACCACAACTTGCACGATGTATTACAGTCCTGCAATTGAATTGCAGCAATAGAGTTGCAAGGTCAAAGTATTGCTGCAATTCGTTGCCGACTGTAATACGGCTTTAAGAACACAGGACGGCAGTCTTGCCATTTGGCGCACCATGCAATGAACAGATCTAATCTTGCCCAGACACGACAGCAGAGTGGTATTAAAATAACCTTGGCTTTTTTCCACACTTGTGGGAACCGGCCTTTTTCGATTATAGCCTGTGCAATGTTTACTACATCCGTAAGAACATTATCAGGCAAGTTTTTTAACGCCTCAACTTGTGATGACCGCATCGTTTGCACATACACATTTATTTTTATTATTATTTAACATGCTTTATTGTCAAGAATATATTACATATTATAGACAAAGCAACTAATGCTAAATTTATCCTACGATCTAAGACGATGTCAGTAGTTAGATATCAGAAAGTTTAAAAAAATAAAAACAAACATAAAAAATAGACCAAACAACAATTTGAAATAGTTAAAAAAAATAGCGTAACTTCAAAAAACATTACAATAAAGTCCACAAGAAGTGTCAAATTTCATCCCGATAGCACTCATCCAGGCTGTAATACGCCTTTTGTGCCAGAAGGTATCTCACCTCTCTGCGGAAACGCACATAATCCAAAGATCTATACTCCTCTCTCAAATGATTATACACTTTAATGCTTTCGTAAATTACAGAGCGCCTAGTCAATATCGATCTAGGAATTGGAAGCCGAAGGTTAGAGCTTTGCCTGGTGCTGTATACATTTTGAGAATTGTTGCTTGAAGATCTCTTACGTATTAAACATACCGTTTCTAAAATAAATAGGCATATAACCTTTAAAATACCAAACTCTCTAAATAATGGCCGACAATGGTCCCGATATTTTGCCCCACTCGTATACCTAAGCGCTCTCTTCTGAATAACGAAAACAGAATTTAAAAGCTCTTGATTGCAGAATGCCCAAAATGCAATACCATATCTCATATGGGACTCAAGCAGCGAGTGGTATACCATCTTTGCCGCTGAACAACCTAGTTCTTGTGACACGACTCTAATAGCAAAGCAACCCGATGCTAATTTCTTATTTAATTCAATGACATGTTTCTCGAATTTAAGCTTGGAGTCTATAAATAGTCCAAGCAATTTTTTCGTTGCTTTACTTTTAATTATTTTGTTATCCAAAACAAGATCATTATAGTCAAAGCTAAAAGTCAAAATATTAGTTTTCTTAACATTTAAACAAAGAAAATTAGAGTCGCACCAAGTTTTAATTTTTTGAAGATCTTCATTTATGACAGTCTTCAAGAGTTCACCACTGCTTGAATGCCACAGAAGAGTGGTGTCATCCGCGAAAAGTGTAAACTGGCCACTAATTGCTATTTAACTTGTAAGGTCGTTTATATGCAATAAAAATAAGATAGGACCCAACACAGAACCCTGGGGCACCCCAAACTCAATACTAGACAGACTGGAGCATTATCCATTAATGGACACAGCCTGCGATCGCCCACAAAGATATGATGAGATCCATCCATGCGCTGTGTCACGAGTGCCATAGTGCTAAAGCTTATGGGGGTATTTCAGGTATTGCATTCTTTTATCTCTGACCATAGAGCCAAAAAATTAACTCTAAGCATTACAAAAGACAAAAACATTTTTTTTGAAAGAAGAAATTTTAGTAAAAATAACAAATTAAAATTTAAAAATATTCTTTCTGAAACAAATTGGCAATCAATTTATTCTTTAGAAAAATATTTAGTTAACAAACAGTGGATCACTTTCATGGACCTATTTCGGGGTAAATTCAATCAATGTTTTCCCGTACAAAAAGTACAACAAAGAAACTTCAACAAATCAAAGTATAGGTTGGATAGTCCTGAGATAAGGGAATGTAGGGATCAGTTGGATGTTTTATATGTTTTAAGCAGTAGAAGCAATCAATTTAAAAATGTATAAACTTTAAAAAGAAAGAATATAATAACTTATTATGCGAGTCCAAAAAATCCTATTTTCCAAATAAAATAAAAAATTCTGGCAATAAATCCAAAAGTACATGGCGTGTTGTTCATTCAATAAAAGGTAAAAATATATCTAAACCGCCAATTAAAGTTAAGAGGGATCTAGCCATTGTTGCAAGTGATCTTATTAACTTTTTTACAAATACTACTACGTCTCTACTTCAAAGCTTGGATGATATACCATTTAGTTCTGATATAGTACAATGAAACCCTATTAAAAATAAAAAGGGCGATGAATCAGTAGTAGATAACTACAGACCAATAAGCTTGCTTCCATCCTTTTCTAAAGTGTTTTAAAGTGTGATATCTGAACGTTTGCTTGAATTTTTTGTGTCAAATAATTTGCTAAGTGATCAACAACATGGGTGTATAAAGGGAAAGTCAACACAAACTGCGGTATTTCAATTTATCCATTGTATATTAGATTCTTTGGAAAAGGGACAAATCCCCCTAGAGCTCTTTTCGGATTTTTCAAAGGCTTACGACACATTGAATAATAACATATTGTTTAAGAAGTTAGATTCCCACGGTATCTGAAAAACAGCCCTAGATCTAATTAAATCTTACTTATTTAGAAGGAAACAACAAGCGTTAATAAAAGAGGACAATCAGAAATTTTTTCTCCAATGAAGTCTCAGTCAATATTGGAGTAGCGCAGGGTAGTGTTCTGGGACCAATTATTTTTGTTATATATATGAGCAACATAACAAAAATATCAAAATGCTATAATGATTGGTGTAAAATAACGAATTATGAAGATGATACAAATATATTGGTGACTGACAATGATGTGATGCTTGTTGAAGAAAAAACTAAAAATATTATGATGGGTGCAAGTGATTGGTTTGCAAAAAACAAATTAATATTAAACAATAATTAAACTAACACATTAATATTTAAAACAAATAAGTCTCGTGTGGAAGAACCACAAATAATAGAAATTGGCAATAGCTTGTTAAGTTTAACTGATAAAGCAATATTCCTAGGGGTTATCTTGAATGATGTTTTGTCTTGGGAGCACCACATAAATGATGTTAAACAAAAATTGAATGCAGTTTGTTACAGTCTTCGTGTCCTGGCAAGATACACATAATTTTTAAACTAAGAAGGTTATATATCATTCGAATTTTGAGGTTCAGATGCGATATCGTATAGTTCAGTATGCTGTATGGAAATAGCAAGGGCGTAGAAAAACTATTTGTGTGTTAAAAAAGGGCATTAAGAATTATATTAGGGCTAAGATTTAGAGAATCATGTCGAGGTAAATTCAGGGAAAACAAATTGTTAACTGTAACTGCTGTATATACACGGTGTCCCGAAATTAAGGGTTAATACGATAAATCAGTTTCTGAATTCAGAATTTCAAAAATTTAGTCATAGGCGTCACTTACCGGGGTGGTTAAGGGCTAAAATAATCCCATTTATTCGATCAGTCGTTTGTTTTTATTATTTTCTTAATAATTATGAAATGTCAAAGTATTCTGCGTAAAAAAAGGTACCCTTAGTTTACCTTAATGGGATTTAGAGTTTTTGAGTAAAATCGCTTTAAAGAAAATCACGTCCATAAAGGGGTTAATTAATAAAATTATTCTTAAGCTACAAAATTAATGAATGTAAATGCTTTTAAAATATACGCAGTCAGCTCTTACGCCTCTTACGAAACTAAATAAATTGAAAACGAAATAACAATGACAACTTATTTAGAGAGTAATAATGCGACATGAAATAGGGTTGTTTAACAAAAATTTTTTGTAGAATAAAATTTAAATTTAAACCAAGAACTACTCCTTGAGAAGGTGTTCAAATAGACCCCGATTTTCTCTGATACAAAGTCCAGCCCTACGGCGAATGTTGTAAGATGCCCGAAGAATCTGAAAAGGGTTGCTTCTTATTTCAAAATTCGCTGAAGCAGATCCTTACGGGTATCCACCTCCGTTGCATAAACTATGTTGCACATATGATCCCAAAAATAATAGTCGAGTGGATTTAAGTCCGGCGATCTCGCTGGCCAGGATACTGGTCCACCTCTGCCTATCCACTTTTCAGGATAATTCTCATCTAACCAGTTACGAACAGGCCGTCCAATATGGGCAGGGGCACCGTCGGGTTGGAAATACATCCCCAACCTGGACCTTAAGGGTACTTCGTCCAACAGTCCTGCTGACTGATTTTGAAGAAAGGCCAAATATCTCTCGCTGGTTAAATTATTGGGCATTTTAATTGAACCAATTAACTGATTTCCAATTATTCCCGCCTACAAATTGACGGAGAACCTATAATTAGTTCGTCGGACTGCTCTTGAATTTTCATCGTGCCAAAGTGAGTGTTACGAGTATTAAACACTTTAGTTCTACTAAATGTTGCCTCATCAGACCACAAAATTTTGATTGGCAAATTTTCTGGGTGAGAAATCTCTAGGCAACAGCTCTTGAACCCTCTGGTAATGCTATAGGTGAAGACCTTGCATCTGAGTCATTCTTCCTATCTAAAATAAATATTCGTTATAATTATGGATAGCAATATGGTAAAGTAAAACGCATTACAATTGATTTCGGAATGTTGACTTCTGTAGCCAATGGTCTGAGTCCAACTTGAAGATTATCTACTATTTGTTGAAGCGCATTTTCCAAATCATAGTCCCCCCTAGGTCCTCCTTGCCCACGAAGGTGTTCAAACGAACCATTCTCCTTCAAATTTCTATGAACCCTCCCAAATACTTTACGTCCAGGAAGTCTCCGTTGCGATATTCCTGTACCACAGCAAAGGAACGTTTATTACAATATCCGTATACAAAATGGATATCGGTAAGCTCGTGGTTTGAAACATTTTGCATTTTCTTATTTACTATGTCTATATAACTTTACAACAGTAATAACAGCAGACAATATCTGACACAGAAATGTCAAAGGAAACAAACATCAATTTTAATCCATGGTCTTCTATTCACAAATTTCACTTTGATTATTATTCTTATTAATTATCTTCTTTATGTGCGTAATTTTCTTTAAAACGATATTACTCAAAAACTGTCCTATCAAGGTGAACTAAGGGTACCTTTTTTAAGCAGAATACTTTGAAATTTCATAATTATTAAGAAAATAATAAAGAAAACGACTGGTGAAAAAATGGGATTATTTTAACCATTAACCACCCCGGTATGTGACGCCTATGACTAAATTCTTGAAATTCTTAATTCAGAAACTTATTTATCGTTAAAAGTTAATAACCATACCTAATTTGAAAATTTAATTATGAACGGGATCGAAAATATTTAAAAAAAAAACGATTTCAGGGTTCCCCATTCGAGAGGGGGAGGGGGGGTAGCTCCCTCCTATTATTTTTAGCCGGAGAATATGGTGGTAAGGTATTGCCCCTTAATTTCGGGACACCCTGTATACAAGAATGTATAATATTATTTTACAAAAATAGAAAGTTATTTAGAAATATTGCTCCACAAACCATAATATATCCATCTAGACATACGAACTACAATTATTATCCTAGGCATTCAGTGGCGGCTCGCCAGGGGCAGCAGGGTCGGCGGTGCCGAACCAACAAAATAGGAGAATAGAACAGTAATAAATCTGAAATCTCTCATTCAATACTAAAAATGTCTATATTTTTAATTTTAACGATTTTTTAAAGCGAATGTTCTTTTAAATTTAACAAAAACAGTTTGCTTCTATTATTTATTATTATTTGTAAACGTATTTACCCTTGCACCGGTCGGTCATCTCCATATTAGACCATAAAAAGGGGCCGAAAGTCATATTAGTAGGCCTCAGATTCAGGCCCCAGTTTATTTATTGCGGCTAGCCGATTGAAAAAGCTAGTTTAATAGGCAACCAAACATATAATGATACTCTCTCTCTCTCTTTCTCTCTCTCTCTATATATATAATATGCGAATATCCTTATTAGCAACACACCAGCAGATTGGAATCAGTGGCGGCTTTAGGAAGGGGGGGGGGCGCCCCCCCCCCCCCAAGGACTCTTCTTCTCCAGTCTCGCAGCAGAAACCCGAACCACGGGCCTTACAACTAAACATATTTAACATAATACATTGGGTATTAATTATACTTATTCATTCATAATACTTCTATATGTTTTTTGTAGTTCACAATAATAATAGAGTACACATTATTTTTAATGTAATATTTACATTTTTACTATTATTTACACATTCTTTATTGAATATGACGTATTAATGCGCTGCGCAGTGCGCCTATGTTTTGCTATTTTAAAGCCTCTACACACGACCCAATCTGCAGGGTCCGATTTGCAGGGCATATAGGAAAGGGAAAATCGGGTGCTGCTCTCCACACCACCCGATCTCGCAGTGTGCACAGAAAACAGAAACAAAGGGAGCGTGTTTCGAATCTTGAGCCGTAAAGGTTAAAATCACAGAACAGTAAAGGTTAGGTGTCAAAATGGTATTTGTTCCGCAAAATTTCCATTTCTGAGCGTTGGAAATATCCCACAGGAAGGGCATATCCCTATATAGCTCAAAATCTTTCTCCCCGGTGTCTTCTCCCTTTTATGATTTTTTTTATAAACACCTAATAACAGAAATCACTGGATACATAATAAATAAATATTATAGGTAGATTCGGGATTCGGGTAGATCTTCCTTTTATTAATATTTGTGATTGTTTAGGGAGGATAATTATTTATTTATTATAAAAATTATATTTGATTTCCAACCAAAAAATCTCTTGCTTTAAGTTTTGTTGTTGTTCAAGTTCTTTAAATAAATATTTTATAATTTTATTATCTTTTAATTCGACCCAATATCTTATTTAGGATTGCTTGCGCCAGTGGCACACCCAGGAGGGGGGCTGCAGCCCCCCCCCCCCCAGTAACGGATTGGAATCTGCCTTATGTTGCCGATATGACCACTATTTTATTATATTTGAAGAATAATGACAAATATTAAATATTAATTAAATGTAATACCTACCTCCATATTTAGGTAATGCGTCGTGTATGGTATACATTACTTAATTAATTGTTGTAAAATGGTCAATGGTTTTAATTTTTAATGTTTTTTTTTTCAAATTATGTTTTCAAAGATCAACGTAAATGAACCAGGCGATACTGGCAACCGCGGAGATTCTCGACCGACCCGACAGTGTAAAGTACCGGAACCGGAGTTAGATTATCCCTGGTTTTACTTAGTGCTTGTGACAATTTCCATTATTTTTCTGGCCTAAGTACCTAAGTAGTTTAGTTTTTTTGTCTTGTGTACTTGTGTTGTGACGTTGATTGTGCAATTTACATTTAAGGGTTATTTTTTGTGGTGTTTTGCCGGCTCCAGGCTTTAAAAAGGGGTAAAATATTAGGCGTAAGTAGCGAAAGTAAAAAAATGGAGGGAAACGCTTCCAATCCAGCTCAAATTAATAGTATTAATAAGAGTAATGATATTGTTAATGACCTTTTATTTCAAAATTTTGCATCGCTACCGCATGATGAAAAAATGATTATAAAAGCAATGGCCGTCCTATGCCAAAAATGGCTTCATTAATTCTTTCTTTAGCTCCAACATCCGCATCAAATGAGCGCGATTTTTCCTGTTTAAAACGAATTAAAACTTATGCATGTAATACTATGAAGCAAGAACGGTTAACCAATTTGTCGTCAATTGCAATAGAAAAACCTTTATTAAAAGAAATACAAAAAACACAAACATTTTACGATGATGTTATTTATCATTTTGCTACGTCAAAAAATCGACGAATTGAACTAATTTATAAACATTCATAAAGTTTTAAACGTTCTAATTTAAGAATAAACTGACTATTTTATTCTCTTGGTGTTGTAATAAAAATATAGAGTCTTCTTAATTTAAGATCACTTAAATACCTATTGCTCTTATGATGATACGCATGAAAATTTTTATATATTTTTAAATTCTTTCATATTTTCTGAGGGGCACAGCAAATCATTGAGTTTTTGATTAAAATTTTTCCGAGAATTTTGCCGACCCTGTTGAATAGCTCACGAGCCGCCACTGCTAGGCATAGATTAACAATTACTGAAAAAGGAGCATACTATAACTGTGTAAAGTTCTTTAATTATTTGCCAGCAGCTATAAAGGCAATTGATAATATTAATAAGTTAAAACAGAAAATATTTGAATTGCTGGTAACGATACAGCCTACAATGTTACTGAATATTTTGAATCTGCCAGAAATTTGTAGAATTAGGAATTGTTTGTTTTGAATATTTATTTCTTTTTGTTGACGTTATTTTGTTTTTTGTTGTATCTTTATGTAACATACTTTTGAAATAAAGATTATTAATTATATTATTACTATGTAAAATGAATGCACCACTACTGATAACGGTGAAAACCTGATTTGGAAAAAAAAGCGGTTAAGAAAAAACGGAACGTGTGACCGAGCAGTGAAACATTTCTAATTTTAGCATTGTTTCTAGTTTTTTAGTTAATTAAGGTTAAGCTAGTTGAGGCGCAGTGCAGTTGGATGCAACTAAATCTGCCGATAATATAAACTAGAATTTATTCAAAGCGAGAGGCTTTACGCCGCGTCGGGTGTTTAAATTTTAAACAAAAAGTACCTCTGTTGTAGATATGTGGAAATAGAGAAACTTCGAATAGCAATAATGAATGTTTGCCGAGAGGCGCGCGTGTGTACCGTAAGAGAGAACAAAGCCAAAACTCAATTGTAATATAATCCTATGGTGAACATCGCTGCGGCCTGCGGCTGTAATATTACAGCCTTTGTGAGGGCACTATTTGCATTACCATTGCCGAGAACAATAAATACCGCTCTCTGTGTGGCATGACAATTTACCAAACTAGAAAAGTTAGGGCAAGCATTCGACTATTAATGAATTTCGATTCGCTATTTATTTGTTTATTTGTGGTTTGCTGAACGGGAATGAACTACACGGAAACGAAATTCACTGAAATATTTTACAAAACCTCTTCAATCGACGATGATCACCAGAAGGAGCAAATACAGTGTCGGCTGGAAAACGGAAAGAAATTTTGACGACGAGCTAGTAGAAAGAAGGTGATTCGATGTGGTAAAATAAAAAGTCTCAATAGGTATTTTCTTCATTTCATAGAATCGAAATCACTAGTGAGCACTTGGGGGGTGCGGTTAATTTCCTGAAATTTCTTTACAATTCTAGCCCGTAGGTCTTCTAAATTTTCGTAAAGGAGTTTAAAAAACCAAATTGTGAGCATAAAAAGTAGTCGCACAGTCTGAGATCGCAGGAGCGTGGTGGCCAACTAACTGGCATATTACTACTACAACTAATGATTCGTTCTTCAAAGAACTCTTCCAAAAAATTTAAATTATCATGAGCTACTTGAATTAGAGCACAGCCCTGCTGGTAGTAGCCTTGTCGCATCTCACCATCTAATCCGTTTATAAAATTTTCTAAAATTTCGTGACGGTATAACTTTCTGAGAAATCTTGAATACTTTATCGGATAGCGCTCCTGAAAATACGTAAAATATATATTTTGAATTTTAAAATGTTTTACTAAATAAAAAAATTGTCTTTGAACAGAGATATTTTATAGAAAAATTCGAGATTTTAATTTAATTTTAGTGTTAACATTACATGGTGGCATGGTGGTGGGCTTAAAAAATGTGATATACAAGGTGTCCGGAAACTTCGTTCGTATATTTTATGGGGATATTCTACATATGAAAATATGAAAAAAAGTTCATATGAATGTAGGTCCTTAAATGTCTTATAAGGAAGCTATGGCCGTCCAAAGGTGACCTCTAAAGATTAGTTTCTCTTTTATATCTTTGCTGCCGCTTGAGGTATCGATGTGCTTTTTGGCACACAAACTAATATTAACAATTGCTAATTTATGATATTGAGAGTTAGTATGAAATTTAGTCAGGGACGTTCTTATGGGGGGGGCTTAGTTTATTTATTCCTAATTTTTGTACACGACACATTTAAAAATTATAATTCCAGTGATTTTTCTACACAAAAAAGGTATTCCTAAAACAAATTGTTGGGCCAATGATTTAGGAGAAAAATCGATTTATTTAAATAATTGCATAAGTATTATCGAATTGTGTTTAAACTAAAACATCAAAGTAGTCTTATGACAAATACAAATTTGAAGTAAAAAAAAAATCAAGAAGCCCATGGTTAGGGTTAAAATAAATCGACAATGACAATAATTAAGTCAAAACGTTGTTTTATTGTAATTTTTAAACAAAACAAATTAAGAGTTGTTGGTTTAACAATAATAAACTGAAAAATATAGAAAAGTTACAACAAATGTTGAAAATGGTTTCCATTCATATCAATACAACCAACTAAACGATTTCTCATTGATGTTCGTACTCTTGCGAAAACTCCTTCCTTATTACGAATTTCCTCGCAACAATAAATAACACGTTGTTCCAATTGTTGTACATTTTCGACAGGTACTGAATATACCAGAGACTTCAGATATCTCCAAAGAAAGTAATCCAATGGATTGAGATCAGGTGAACGGGAAGGCCAGGCAATGGGCCCATCTCGGCCTATCCATCGGTCTGGATATGTTTGATTTAAATAATCTCGAACCAATCTACTAAAACGAGATGGAGCCCCATCATGCATAAAATAGTTTGTAAGTCTTTGCTGGTACGACACATCTTCAAGTAGAACAGGCAAAGAGTCTTGTAAAAAATCTAAATATGCAGGCCCATCTAAACGTTGAGGCATAATGTATGGTCCTATTAATCGATCGCCCAATATACCTGCCCAAACATTAATTAAAAACTTATTTTGAAATCGACTTTCGAAAATTGCATGGGGATTTTCTTCTGCCCACATATGGTTATTATGGAAATTTACAATGCTTTCACGGGTAAACCCTGCTTCGTCAGTGAACAAGACTTTATGTAGGTAGAGAAAAACGGTCTTGATGACATTTTCTCTGCATCCACTGACAAAACTGTGCACGAGGAAGTAGGTCTTGAGGCTTAAGCGCCTGAACTCTTTGTATATGGTATGGATAAAGAAGTTGTTCATGCAAAATTTCCCATGTTGTACTCTTAGGGATACCCTCTTGTAAGGCAATTCTTCTTGTGCTTATACCCGGATTGGCTGCAACGCATTCGAGCACTCTTTCTTCTGCTTGTGGAGTCCTAGTAGTACGGCTTCTCCCAGTTTCATTCATATTTGGCCTAAAAGTTCCGGTTTCTCTTAATCGTTGATGTAAATTAATGAATAATTTCTCACAAAGAATTTGACGGTTTGAAAAATATTCTTGATACAACCTGCGAGCTTCTCGAGCACAACCATTAGCTTTGCCATACATAAAATGCATATCAGCTAACTCAGCAAACACTTTGCACTTGATCAATGATCACTACAATAAATCGCAAAAACGTCATTGTCAATATATTTTAACGCTAACCATGTTTTTTTTTACTTCAAATTTATATTTGTCATAAGACTACTTTGATGTTTTAGTTTAAACACAATTCGATAATAGTTTATGCAATGATTTAAATAAACCGATTTTTCTCCTAAATCATTGGCCCAATAATTTTTTTTAAGAATAGGTACCTTTTTTGTGTAGAAAAATCACTGGAATTATAATTTTTGGGTAAAATTTATTAAATGTGTCTTGTACAAAAATTAGGAACAAATAAACTATAAGAACGTCCCTGACTAAATTTCATACTAACTCTCAATATCATAAATTAGCAATTGTTAATATTAGTTTGTGTGCCAAAAAGCCCATCGGTACCTCAAGCGGTTGCAAAGATATAAAAGAGAAACTAATGTTTAGAGATCACCTTTGGACGGCCATAGCTTCCTTATAAGACATTTAAGGACCTACATTCATATGAACTTTTTTTCATATTTTCATATGTAGAATATCCCCTTAAAATATACGAACGAAGTTCCCGGATACCCTGTATGTGTCTTAAAAAATGTGTTCCTTTTGTGGACGCAGTCATTTTTTACAAAGAGCTGTATTTATTTCATAAAAGTTAACATTCAAAAGTCGTTGTAATATTTCTAATAACCATATACTTAAACAGTGATTAAGTTGTTTTTCAGTGATTCCGTATGAGATTTAAAATATCGATTTACGATGCAGTCGTTTATGTTTTGCCAGTGAGACACACGAAATTGTGTAAAAATGGGCAAAATTTATATTGTTTTAAGGTAAGTAGTATTATTTTCTACTACTAACTTGAGAAATCGTCATTATTTACTACATTTCTCTAATGAGAAGTAAAATTTCTCAATCCAGGGAAATAACGATAATAAATAATCACCTAGGTAAATAATGAAAAACTGTCTGTATGATGAAGTAAAGTTACACACGATTTTAGCATTCTGACTCACCATTTCTTTAACATGTTATTGGTTTTGAGCCTTGACTAACTAATTTAAATGAAGAAATTCCGAAAAATAATATCAAATTTTTATTAAAATTGGAATTTACATCATAAATTGGAAGATATCTCAAAAGGAAACTGTCATATTCAAAAATGTCAACACGACCACAAATTTTCTACAAACTGACATTTAAAATCGCATTTCTATAGTTTTATTTTTCCCAGGCTACTTGATTTTTAAAATATTTTAAAAATTAGGCAGAATGGCTAATATAAAGATCTAAACGAATTAAATATGTAATATTTTAGTGTTAGTAGTAGAAAAAAAAATCTATATATACCTCAGTTGAGAAAGCTGTTGTATAACTCTCACATTATATCATATAAAGGAGCTCGCTATATAATAGCTCACTTCTCAACCTATCTCCTCCTATCTTCCTTTCAATTGCAGATTTTTAATTTATGGTGCTCAAAACCTACTTCTTAACTGAAACGAATGAGAGGTCTGTTTTCCTTAGATGTCTTTAGACAATTTAGCTAATTTCTATGGGTTTATTTTATACAGGATGGAAAAAGTCAGGTAAAAATTTAAAACTTTTAACCAACCAACTCTGGCGATGTTATTTAATATTTCGTAATGTTTTTGACCAACTTTAGTATACCGGGTGTCCCAATTTATGTTTGACTTAAGCAAAATTCATATAAAAATGGCAAAATATACAGAACTTTTTTTGCACATTAATAACGAAACGGATTATTTAAATCAACTTTATCTATAAACTTAAACAAACAACGAATGTTAACTAATAGATGAAGTTTTCTCAAATTATATGTTCGTCTTATACAATTTAAAAAAAAAAACTTAATGTTTTATGTAAAAGGGTTTTTATATTGTGGTGTTAATGTCCCACTTGAGTTTTATCAATGAATTGTTTTTCTGACAAAGTGAGTAAAAACCAAAAATCCATAAAATTTTTAAGAATAACTTTCAGCAAAAAGTAAATATAATTTGATTAATTTTTACACAATATAATTTCTAATGTATTAACCTCTTTACAAAAACATTTTTCTAGAACCGGATAAACAAAAAGTCCGCAACCGTTTTATTTTTGAGATACAGAGGGTCAGTATTTATGAATAAACAGTGGCGTATTAATATTTTCAATAAAAAATATCAAAAGATAAATGATAGTGCGGACGTCACTGGTAGAAGTAGAGCAAACCTTACTTATGAAAAAATTATATTTATATGCCTAGTTAGCAATTACTAACATTCAAAGTAATATACACAGTGGGCCAAAAAAAGTGACCATATTTGACTTTTTCGAATAACTTTATGGTTGAAAATTATTTTAGAACCAAATTTACAGGACATATTAACAAAAGTAAAGGTTCTCGTAAAATGAATTAAAAAGTGATAGGATTAAATTACAATATCGTACAGGGCAAGTTAAAATAAGAAGTTACTTCAAACTAGCCGCAAAATTAGTTTTTTTAATAATAATTATGAATTGCATCTTAAAGTTTGGTTTATTCTGAACAAAAAAAGTCTTTTCACATTTTTTGATATTTCATTCGATTCGATAGTTATAAGCAATTTTTTCACCAAACATTTCTCTGCGGTTTATTGACATCAAATCAAATCTAATGATCTAACAAAAAAAAAATCATTTAAAAAATGGTTCAATATGTCCTCCGGTTTGTTCAATGCATTTCTGTAAACGTATTTTCCATTGATTAATTGTGCCATTAATTGTCTTTTGGTCAAAGTTTTCCCAACAGCGTACAATTTCTCGTTTTAAGTCGTCCATACTATTCAAATTTCTATTTTTGTGCACGGCTGCTTCCAAATTTCCCCATATGGCGTAATCCACAGGATTAAGGTCTGGACTGTTTGGCGGCCATTTATCTGGAGCAATAATTTCTGGACACTGTTGTCTTAAAAAACGAATGGTATATTGTGATCGATGGGCAGGGGCACCATCTTGCATGAAAATATAATAATCCTGAAACGTTTCCAATTCCGGTAGAATGATTTCAAGAACTTCATGGCAGTATACCATAGAATTAACTTTCACGCCAGAGTTTATAAAAATTACACTTGTTTTGCCTAGTTTTGATACACCAAGGGAGACCATCACGCCTGGAACAAAGTGTCCTTGTTCAATAAGTAGCCCATCTGCACTAATGTTTTCTTTTTTAGCGACATTGTCATACAACCTATTATTCTGGGAGTTCTTCGGCGGTCGCAAGTAAAACATTTTCTCGTCCGTAAACCAAATGTTATCGACACTATTATTTCTTCTGAATTTTCTCTGCAAACCTATACACCTATCTAATCTTGACCTTTTTGACACTTCCGATAATTTATGCACATATCGTCTTTTAAAGGTTTTAAAATGAAGGTCTTCCTTAACAATCCGTCTAACTGAAGATCTATTTATAAGATAATCCTTTTCAATCATTCTTGGGCTTTTACTACTTCCTGGAAAGTTTACAGGGCTTTTATTATTTCTTCTAACAATTTCAATGTTTCTCTGGGTCCTTACACTGCGTGGCCTCCCACTCCCTTGCTTTCTCTTAAAATTGCCGTTATTTTCCCTCATTTTTTTCAGCAGTCTTGAAACACTTGATAATGCCCAATTTCACGCACTATTTTTCTTGCACCATAGTTTTTTTTCCTGACAAAGCGCTTTTATCAAAATTTTATCGTTTATTGTAAGCATGTTATTGAACAAATCGTGTTTATCTTGTTATCTTACTTCCACTTTAACTATGACAACTGTCAAGTTACAATTCATAGCAACCATTAATAAAAAGACAATATGAATTTGTTTACATGGCCAACTAAAAAAAGGGTGACATTCAATTATTAATAATAATCGTTACAAATTAACAGTCGAAATGTTTGGTGAAAAAATTGCTTATAACCATCGAACCGAATGAAATATCAAAAAATATGAAAAGACTCTTTTTGTTCAGAATAAAACAATCTTTAAGATGTAAGTCATAATTATTAAAATAAATAAAAAAACTAATTTTGCGGCTAGTTTGAAGTAACTTCTTATTTTAACTTGCCCTGTACGATATTGTAATTTAATCCTATCAGTTTTAAATTCATTTTACGATAACCTATACTTTTATTAATAGGTCCTGCAAATTTGGTTCAAAAATAATTTTCAACAATAAAATTATTCCAAAAAATCAAATGTGGTCACTTTTTTTGGCCCACCGTGTATAAAGCACCACACCCTGTAAAACGTTGTTTTATTGTAATTTTTAAACAAAACAAATTAAGAGTTGTTGGTTTAACAATAATAAACTGAAAAAAGTAGAAAAGTTACAACAAATGTTAAAAATGGTTTCCATTCATATCAATACAACCAACTAAACGATTTCTCATTGATGTTCGTACTCTTGCGAAAAATCCTTCCTTATTACGAATTTCCTCGCAACAATAAATAACACGTTGTTCCAATTGTTGTACATTTTCGACAGGTACTGAATATACCAGAGACTTCAGATATCCCCAAAGAAAGTAATCCAATGGATTGAGATCAGGTGAACGGGGAGGCCAGGCAATGGGCCCACCTCGGCCTATCCATCGGTCTGGATATGTTTGATTTAAATAATCTCGAATTGTTGTTATTGAACAAATCGTGTTTATCTTGTTATCTTATTTCCACTTTAACTATGACAACTGTCAAGTTACAATTCATAGCAACCATTAATAAAAAGACAATATGAATTTGTTTACATGGCCAACTAAAAAAAGGGTGACATTCAATTATTAATAATAATTATTGTTACAAATTAACAGTCGAAATGTTTGGTGAAAAAATTGCTTATAACCATCGAACCGAATGAAATATCAAAAAATGTGAAAAAACTCTTTTTGTTCAGAATAAAACAATCTTTAAGATGTAAGTCATAATTATTAAAAAAAATAAGAAAACTAATTTTGCGGCTAGTTTGAAGTAAATTCTTATTTTAACTTGCCCTGTACGATATTGTAATTTAATCCTATCAGTTTTAAATTAATTTTACGATAACCTATACTTTTGTTAATAGGTCCTGCAAATTTGGCTCAAAAATAATTTTCAACAATAAAATTATTCCAAAAAATCAAATGTGGTCACTTTTTTTGGCCCACCGTGTATAAAGCACCACACCCTGTATCTTATAAATAAAGCGGTTCCGGACCTTTTGCCTGAAAATTTAGTAAGAAATTACACTCTTGAGTTTGGCCACATACTTAATTACCACCCTGTAAATGCATAAGGATTAATTTAGATTTGTTGCCGCTTTCATCACAACATAAAAAAGCACGATACACTCGCCTTTGACAAACTTTTTAGTAGTATACAAAAAGTTGTGCATCTGTAATTTTTCCCAAATTTCTCATATAAAAGAATAAAAATTCAGAAAAAAAAATATTTTATAATAATAAAAGTATTGCCCATAATTATATATTTTTACGATTTTAGTGTTTTACAAATTATTTTTGTATTGAAAAAATTTAAAACAATAATAATTTAATTTTTTTACAGATTAGTTATTTTTATATCCACTTTAAACAAAACTTTGTAATATCCATATATAAAAGTACGAATCACACGAAATTATTAATAAAATAATTATCAATTAATTACATTCCCATAATTACAATTGATTAGGTTTAGTGGCACAATTTAGTTAAGGAAAATCCGTTCCACCATAAAATTACCCGCAGCCGTTTAATTTAATTTGTATATCATTACCCGTTCGAGCCTTATATCGTATTTCACATTCAACTTGTTAAAACGTTCAGGGGTGTCTTCCTAAAAGATGCACACTACCCCGAATTGACGACAACGACGCTAAAATTAAATAAAAGAGGAGCTATTTATGTCACTGCATCGGAGTGACATAAAAGCATTTACCACCCCTGCTCGCTGCCATTCCACTCTGATCTAGTCAATTTGATATGGGAGATTTGAGGGCCAGCGCAATTCGTTTTCGGATACCTTTTTAATCAGTGCCGTGCTTATGTGAGTTAAAGCGGGACAAAAATTAAATTACTTTATATAGAACTATCATATAATGTTTATGGAATAAAACACAAAGTCTGCTCCACTAATTTAATAAAATAAGTTCATATTATATGCCCATACATGTTTCGAAGGCATAAACCTTCATCTTCAGTGGGTTATTATTAAGATGTAATTAATTTATGAAGAGACCAATGCCATTGTTAAATTGTTAAACTTATGTTGCAGAAAATTTTTTAATTTTTATAAGAAAACATATGTAACGTTAATTAAATAACTAATACATTATAACTAATAGTAGTAAAAGATTTTGTAAATAAATATGAGTTTAAATTAAATTTTATTTTATTTTGAACTTATTAAAAAACCCAACTTTGACTGGGAAATTAAAATCAAAAGGGAAATAGGGTACGACCATCATGGTGGAGTCGTACCAAATGGAAACGGAAATGGAATGGAAAATTGGGTACGACTTGGTCTCTTCATAAATTAATTACATCTTAATAATAACCCACTGAAGATGAAGGTTTATGCCTTCGAAACATGTATGGGTATATAATATGAACTTATTTTATTAAATTAGTGTAGCAGACTTTGTGTTTTATTCCATAAATAAAATATTACTCCACTGTGAGATGGACTACTTCCATAAAATTGTCATATAATGATTATGCTTTGACACTCTTTGAATTTTCTACAGGGTGTCCGGAAACTTCGTTCGTATATTTTATGGGTATATTCTACATATGAAAATATGAAAAAAAGTTCATATGAATATAGGTCCTTAAATGTCTTATAAGGAAGCTATGGCCGCCCAAAGGTGACCTCTAAAGATTAGTTTCTCTTTTATATCTTGGCCACCGCTTGAGGTATCAATGTGCTTTTTGGCACACAAACTAATATTAACAATTGCTAATTTATGATATTGAGAGTTAGTATGAAATTTAGTCAGGGACGTTGGGGGGGAGGGGGGGGGGGGGGGTGGCTTAGCTTATTTATTCCTAATTTTTGTACACGACACATTTAAAACATTTTACCCAAAAATTATAATTCCAGTGATTTTTCTACACAAAAAAGGTATTCTTAAAAAAAATTATTGGGCCAATGATTTAGGAGAAAAATCGATTTATTTAAATCATTGCATAAAGTATTATCGAATTGTGTTTAAACTAAAGCATCAAAGTAGTCTTATGGCAAATACAAATTTGAAGTCAAAAAAACATCAAGAAGCCCATGGTTAGGGTTAAAATAAATTGACAATGACAATAATTAAGTCAAAACGTTGTTTTATTGTAATTTTTAAACAAAACAAATTAAGAGTTGTTGGTTTAACAATAATAAACTGAAAAAAGTAGAAAAGTTACAACAAATGTTAAAAATGGTTTCCATTCATATCAATACAACCAACTAAACGATTTCTCATTGATGTTCGTACTCTTGCGAAAACTCCTTCCTTATTACGAATTTCCTCGCAACAATAAATAACACGTTGTTCCAATTGTTGTACATTTTCGACAGGTACTGAATATACCAGAGACTTCAGATATCCCCAAAGAAAGTAATCCAATGGATTGAGATCAGGTGAACGGGGAGGCCAGGCAATGGGCCCACCTCGGCCTATCCATCGGTCTGGATATGTTTGATTTAAATAATCTCGAACCAATCTACTAAAATGAGATGCATAATCATGCATAAAATAGTTTGTAAGTCTTTGCTGGTACGGCACATCTTCAAGTAGAACAGGCAAAGAGTCTTGTAAAAAATCTAAATATGCAGGCCCATCTAAACGTTGAGGCATAATGTATGGTCCTATTAATCGATCGCCCAATATACCTGCCCAAACATTAATTGAAAATTTATTTTGAAATCGACTTTCGAAAATTGCATGGGAATTTTCTTTTGCCCATACATGGTTATTATGGAAATTTACGATGCCTTCACGGGTAAACCCTGCTACGTCAGTAAACAAGACTTTATGTAGAAAAAAAACGGTCTTGATGCCATTTTCTTTGCATCCACTGACAAAACTGTGCACGAGAAAGTAGGTCTTGAGACTTTAGCGCCTGAACTCTTTGTATTTGGTATGGATAAAGAAGTTGTTCATGCAAAATTTCCCATGTTGTACTCTTAGGGATACCCTCTTGTAAGGCAATTCTTCTTGTGCTTATACCCGGATTGGCTGCACCGAATTCGAGCACTCTTTCTTTTGCTTGTGGAGTCCTAGTAGTACCCAAGCCTGTTGCTAAGGTAATACAAATTCTTATTACCTGTATTTTGTAGGTATTCAATTTTTAAACAACCTAATTATTTGTACTTAAATAATCATTATAGTGATAATAATAGTTATAGAGATATACACAAAAGTCGCAGGGTTTTTCCTAAACATTTGTAATATGTTAACCAGGAAAACAAGAGACTATCGCAAAATTTAAAAAATGGTAACTTTTAGGTTTCGAACACCCTACATATTGTCACATCCTTGAAATCAGCTTAATTTCCACAAAAATTACAAAAATATATAACAAAATGAACCAGCCGTTTCTGAGTTATTTCACTTTAAATAATTGTGTTTAGTTAGCCCTTGGCGATTCAAAACAGAAATGTATGGTATTATCGCACTGGCCATGGATCACTTATGGGAAATAGAATAAATTAATTATTTTATGACATTAAATTATTATAATTATTATAAAAAAAATGTCAAGGGGTGTGAGATCGGGTCAATTTGCTGGCAATTAAATGGGGCCATGTCTTCCAATCCATAAAAAGTACCGATTATTTAGATGATCCGTAACCATTCGAACACTATGGGGTGGTGCACCATCCTTATGTCAAATAATCTGGTTATACTCGTCTTCTAAGGGAGCTTCCAATTCGTTTGTTAACAAATTGAAATATCGTTGTCCTGTCAAAATTGCTCCACAAATAATTGGTCCTATAATTTTATTTCTTAATATGTCATACTATGATTTTTTACAATATATTACCTGAATATCTAATTATGTACTCACGAATCGCTTTTGAAGCACTGTTCTCATTTGAATAATAAAGACGGTCCCCCACTTTAGTATCAATGTTCTAAGATTTTTAAATGAAACATATCCTTATAGATGGATCGGAAGAGACAACGATGCACCAGTTAATTGGGCAGCAATATTTCCCGATTTAAAGTCTCAAGACTTTTTTCTGTGGGGCGCTCTTAAATCAAAAGAGTATGCTTCCCCCATCGCTACGAAAGCTAAGTTTTTGCAAAGAATTATCAATGCTGCAGATTATTTTAAAAACAAGCCCGACACGATGCCCAAAGTACAGATTAATTTTTTAAAAAAGTTAATTTTAGTAATCAGGAACACGGTAAACATTTCGAATTTGTTATAAGAATTAAACTAAAAGGTTTTCCAATAAGAACGATATGATTTTGAAACGATATGGTAACCATAGTAATAAAGTTATACCTGTCACCAGTTGTCAGTTATTGTCAGTAAACTATAACAATTTATTATGGCTAAATACGCGCTTCAAGAACGTTTGGTTATTATCCACAAATTTTATGAAAATAGACGATCTTTTGTGAACACTTATCGCGCACTTCGCGAAAACTTTGGTGTAAATAATCGTCCTTCTTTGCTTGCCATTCGTCGCATCGTTGAGAAATTTGAAAATAATTTTACTCTTCACGATACAAAAACACCAAGAAGACATCGAAACGCAAGAACTGTTGAGAATATTGCTGCTGTAAGAGCTAGTGTTGCAGTGTATCCAAATTTATCAATTCCTCGTCGTGCTCAAGAGTTAAGGATTAAAAAAACGACAACTTGGCGTATTTTGAAAGAAGACTTGAATTTACACCCGTATAAGATTGTTTTGACCCAAAATCTTAAGCCACTGGACCATCGTCGGCGCAGAGAATTTGCTGCTTGGAGTTTAGAACAACTTGAAAGGGACCCTAATTATGCCAGAAAAATTAGCTTTTCAGAAGAAGCTCATTTTTGGTTAAGTGGATACGTTAACAAGCAAAATTGCCGTTTTTGGTGTGAAAACAATCCACAACAGATTCATGAGAAGCCTTGTATCCGCTAAAGGTAACTGTATGGTGTGGTTTATGGTATGATGGCATCATCGGATCATTTTTTTTTCCAAAATGAGGCAGGAGATGCAGTTACAGTGAATGGTGAACGATATCGACAGATGTTAAGAAATTTTTTGTGGCCAAATATAGATGCACTTGATTTGGAGGATATGTGGTTCCAGCAAGACGGTGCCACATGTCACACTGCTCATGAAACTATCGATATACTGCAAGAAAAGTTTGACGAAAGGATAATTTCAAGGAATGCTACTGTTCAGTGGCCTCCAAGAAGCTGTGATTTAACTCCTTTAGATTACTTCTTTTGGGGCTATTTGAAATCTAAGGTTTATGCAAACAGACCACAAACACTTGATGCATTAAGGTTGAACATTGAACCCTGTATTCGTCAGATCACGCCCGATTTATTGCATAAAGTCATCGAAAATTGGGTTCGTCGAATTCGCTCGTGTACACGAAGTCGCGGAGAACAGGACATTTAAACGATGTGTTATTCAAAACATAAATGTTATCAACTATACTTTGAGATAATATAAAAAGTTTTATTGTATTTGAAACAATTTTAATTTTATTTCATTTTGCAATCATATCGTTCTTATTGGAAAACCCTTTAGTTGGTAGTTTGAAGAAGTAGTCCATACTTGCAGTGGAGTGTAGGTAATGTAAATTAAAACAACACTTCTGTCTTCCTCCACAAATGATATATTTAGTGAGAGTTTGTATACAGAGTTACTCTAAATTGTACTGACACTTCAACTTTTAAGATTTCTACAATCCGAGACTTGTCATGTCATCCAAATCTCTTCTGATTCGCACATTAACCACACTTTTCCTTAAAATTCTTTTAATATCTTTTCACGTTACATGTGGTAGTGGATAGCACTAAACTCTATTATCTCTATTCCTACAAAGGTTTTTTATCATTAAAATGTTTATCTATTTAAGCCTTAGAGGGGCTGGGCCCCATCCAACCAAGGTTGGTTAAATTAACCAAATTATAATTAAAATTAAAAAAATAACATAAAAAACAAATTTTTCTTTTTCGATTTCGGCCATATAAACCCAAATATATAAACACATTAAAAGAACGCGGTTTTGATATCCGTCTAGATTTTTCGTTTTGGTATCAGGCCTATCAGGGTCCATAAGATGAGAATATTCTTTTTCCATACAAGATCTTATGAACAGATGAAGCCACTTTCTCTTCGAATGGTACCGTGAGCTCACAAAATTGCCGATGGTGGTCCCAAGAAAATCCCAACTTCACAATTGAATGTCGCGACCAGTATCATTTTAAAACCAATGTATGGTGTGGGATTCTGAAAGATCAGCTTATTGGACCGCACTTCTTTAGAGTAAACTTAACTGGTGTAAGGTACCTGACTTTTCTTGATAATGAGATTGCCGAAGTTTTGGATAACATGCCCTTACACAATAGACATAACTTATGGTATCAGCTTGAGGGTGCACCCATACATCAAACTGCAACAGTGAAAGAACGCATAAACCAATTATTTTAAAACAAGGGCGTGATACAGAATGTTACTGGCCACCCAGATCGCCTGACATAACACCACTAGACCTTTTCCTGCGGGGTTATCTTAAAAATAAAGTTTATAAGAATCGACCGTTTAGAAATATCGAGCATTTGGAACAAACGATCAGACAGTGTTGTGTCGATATAAAGCCAAGCTTTTACAAAATGCTGTCAAAGATGTTTTTAGATGGACGACTGTTTGTATAGAGCGAGAAGGACGTCACACTGAAATGTGAAATTTTTTGTTCCTTTAAATAATAATGTTAGTTATATTAAATTACATTTAGTATAAAATAAAATTTTTATCAAATATTTAGATGTATTTGTCATTTGAAAAATGGAACATCTGACGTCTATCTGTTAAAATGGTTAAATTAGGATAATTTTGCCACCACCCGTGTCAAATTTTTTTGCCTCTAATTTTATATTTCGAAAAAAAATGGCATTCTAGTAAAAAAATAAGCATACAAACTAAATGAAATATTGAGTATGTATAAGCAAATAGTTTAATATCCATTAAGTTAATAAATTATAAAAAAAACATGTTAATTCGAAAAAATGGCAACAAATTCAACTTTGTGCTAGACATCTGAAACTTTGTACATAGGCCTAGAATTATACTAGAAATAACTTTTTCTAATAACATTTTTTGAAAATCGGTTAAACAATGCCATTTTTTAGCATTCTTTGACAATAATGTCATTTTTGACAGATACCGAATGACAGTTGGTTACAATTGAATATATAATTTTTAGTCTAGTTTGAAGCAAAAACGATTGCCCTTATTTGTTTTGAACTAACCTCATTAATAATAAAAAGTTCCATATGGTGCGGAGTTTAATGGTGACACTGTAAATGGTATTCCGTTTAAAAAACCTATATGTTACCATTTTTTTAATTTTGCGGTCGTGCTTTGTTTTTCTGGTTAACATATAAAAATTGTTATTTATCTTTTTGAAAAAACTTTGTAAAATAGTGGCTAATTATAAGGAAAAACCTCGTACATATCTATGTTACATGTTAATTAAATATTTAAAATGTTTTTTTTCCACGCTCCTGCCTTTCCAGATAAAAGAAATCAGTGCGAGATCATAAAGAGATCTAGGCAAGTGGTGTAAACGGCACCAAGCCGAGAACAAATAGCGGACTGAATGGGAATTATTTGATTCAACCCCCGAGGATTAGCCTTTGTTCGCAGATCCTGTCGTTCAGCGACGGTAAACCCTTTGAATGCGCACATTTATTACCTTTTTAGCCGGAAAATTTTTCAATTTATCCTGGTTCTTTTTGTACTTTTATTGTCGGAGATATTTGATCACATATATTTATTTTTACCCTGATCTACATTTTGGGTTATTTTTAAAACACTTTTTACCATGAATCTATAGTAGCATTTTACCCATTTCTTCCAGAATACATTATTTACATCATACAATAAAACCTCTGTTAAACGACCGCGGGCACTCATCATCGGAAATAGTAGTAAACATTAATGCTAGAATCACCCTCCATTAAGGGCAGTAAAATCCGACCCGACAATTCTTAAGAAATATACGTACATACGCTAATTACTTTATTGCAGGAGGATCCATTCACTTTGCTTCAAAGGCTGATAAATCGGTTGTTAACATGAGTTTAGTTTTGAACGGTTTTTGTGTGTTTTGGGACTAACGTGATTATTTGAAGACGGCGAGAAAAAAGGAAATGTCTTTCTTTAAGCGAAAAAACTGAAATATTCGAGAAAAGTGAAAAGACTGGTTTAAGTACCAGGAAGTTGGCTAAAAAATTTAAAGTGGGTAAAACCCAAGTGACTATATTGCCTCAAAATAAAGCAGAAGTTAGAAATTGGTTTCAAGAAGGTAGCAACGGTGAACAAAAAAGAAAATTTCCCAATATCGAAGGACTGGCAGTAGACCAAACAAGCACTTACCAATATCCGGGCACATAATTCAAGCAAGAACTAGATAACTTCAAGGCATCAAATGGATGGTTAGAAAAATTGCGTCGTCGGCACGATATTACCTTCAAATATGTGGCGGATCAGCCGATATCAATATCGAAGACTTCGGAAAAGAAGCTAATATTCCGCTCGCACAACTGTTTCCAAACATTAAGGACACATTTCCAAACTTAAAACAATTTGCCTCTATTGATAACGATTTGCCAACCGAAAGTGCAGAATTGACTATCATCGAGTGTATTGAAGAGATCCAAGAAACGGATGAAACTACTCACAACTCTGATACAGAGGACGCGGAACCTGAACTTGCTCCAGTGTCGAAAATATCAAGCCTATCTAAAGCCTGCACAAGTTTGAGGGACTTTTTTTAATAATGTTAACAATTTTGACAAGTCAACAAGTAGTATTCCTCAATTGCTATTAAAATGTGAATCTGAATTTTGTAAAAATAAGATAAACAATATGAAGCAATCATTAATTTCTGATTATTTTGAAAAACAAAAATTTCAAAGCAAACATACAGTACATTGTATAATATATATGTTAGTATGCCACGTGCAGTATATAAAGGGTGTCTCAAAATGTACGCACACTTTAAATATCGTGGCATTTTCGTTTTTGTCATAGTAGGCTTCTGAAAATTTGATAGCTGTCATGTAATTTGTTGCAATTAATAGCCATGAAACGCTACACGGTAGAACAGCGCGTTGTTATCGTGAAAACGTATTATAAATGTGGAGAATGTTATGCGGAAACACTTCGTAGAGTGCGAGCCGTTTTTTGAAGAAATAATGCACCAAAACATACGACAGTGCAAAGATTGATCAAGAAATTTGAGCAAAGTGGTTCAGTTGGAAACATAAAAACAACAGGGCGGCCGCGTACTGCTCGCTCTATTAAAAATATTGCAGCAGTGTCGGAAAGTGTTGGTGAGAATCCAGGCACGTCGATTCGCCGTCGGTCACAGCAAGTGAACATTACCTACCAAAAGCATTATGCAGCGAATTCTTACAATAGATTTGCATTTACATGCCTATAAAATTCAATTGACCCAAGAATTGAAGCCAGCAGATCATGGGTTGCGCCGTGAATTTGTTACTTGGATTCTGGAAAACGAGGCAAATGACGGAGATTTCTCAAAGAAAATCCTGTTTAGCGATGAGGCACATTTTCAATTAAATGGATACGCAAACAAGCAGAATTGTCAAATTTATGGGGAAGAGAATCCTCGTGTTATTCACGAAAAACCAATGCATGCTCCACAAGTCACTGTTTGGTGCGGTTTTTGGTTCGGCGGATTAATTGGGTCATACTTCTTTGAAGGCGAGGCTGGAACTGCACTAACAGTGAATCGCCAACGTTATCGTGCAATGTTAGAAGAGTTTCTGTGGGCTACATTAGACTGAGTTAATGTGGAAAACTTATGGTTTCAACAGGACGGAGCGACCTGTCACACTACGCGTGAAACAATGGACTCGTTACGATTGGAATTTCCTGGTCGTGTCATATCTTGCAATGGTGATCAGAATTGGCCAACACGACCCTGCGATATAACAGCGTGCGACTTCTTTCTCTGGGGTTTTCTAAAATCTCGTGTTTATGCCAATAAACCAGCCGCAATTCGTGACTTGAAGAACGAAATTCGACGAGTCATTGATGAAATTCGTCCTCAAATATGTGAAAATGTTATCAATAATTTCGTCAAAAGGGTAAGGGCCTGCCAGCAAAGCCGCGGTGGACATTTGTCGGATATTGTGTTTCACGCTTAATCATGATATGTATTCTTTCTAATCCCAGTAAAGTTTTGACATATTTCAAGAAATAAATGTGTTTTGTTAACAAATAAAAATGTACGTTCATTTTGGGAAACCCTTTATAGATATTGATAAATTGACTTCATCTCATTTAATTTTAGTTCTGATTTAAATAAATATATTTAAAATTATTTACATATATGTAGATACTTATTAATAAACAAACGCTGTAAAATGACAAAAAAAATAAGTAGCCTAGAGACTAATTTTTATCTATCAGCGACAAATTGGATCTCCAAAATATGTAGGTACCTGTAATACCAAAACTGGCGATTCTTGAGTCACGAATGGTAGATAAAATAGCCAATGTCAGAGCTGGGAAAAATATTTTAAGAAGTATATAAATCTTAAATTCTAAATACTTATTCTAAAGTAAATGTATTTATATATAACACAGTCGAAAAAGTGGATCTTTGTTGGTACTTCATGGATCAACGATCAAGAGGCAGCGTGATTTACAACTCTAGATTATTTAAATACGTCACAATATTTATAAATGAAATATACTGTAAAACTATTTAAATACTCCTATTTTCAGTTTAAATTACTTAAATAGTAAATACTTTGGAATCTAAAGTCAAACTCAAAGTTAAAGTATGCTTCATTATCTGAAAGAAATACATATCGACAAAGCTTTTAGAAATTTTAATTAATAATAAAATATAATATAGCAAAATTTGAAATATTAGAATAAAAAAATGCAAATAATTATGACAGGTTAACATCAAAAATATTAATTTATGGTATAAAAAGCTTTTTTTCATTAATAAATAAATAAAACTAAAGAAAACAATGTTTTTTTAACATTTTAAAATTTTACATTTTTTAAATATATGCTGGAAGATAATAAAAAAAAGTTTTTGAATCATAAATTATAGATTTCTTTACAAGACTTGAAGAAAGAATGGGTAAGAACTCAGACGAACAAATATTAATTGTTCGTCTGAGGGTAAACATATTATTATAATAAAGTCATGGCTTGTATTATAAGTAGGTAGGTAAATATTTAATATATTATTTCAGTAGGTATAAATAAAAATACCTATACATACCACCTTTCAAGCGTATGCAAATACTGAGTATTTAAATAGGTAGGTATCTACTATAATATATTTAAATTAAAGAAGTATTATAAATATATACAAATACATAGGTACTGCCCAGCTGTGGGAGGTACCTATAGATATGTTCTTAAAATTCGTACCCATAGACATCGTAACTATACCTAGGTATAGGACTAACACAGATTTTTTTTAAATTACATGTCTTGTAAGTTACCTACTTTAAGGTTTAAAAAGAGACATGTCGAGGAAGTAAGGCAACATATTTTATAATTACCCCCTATTAGCAACATAAGTTTTCTTTCGTTTAACGTATCATGCTAGTTTCCGACATTGCATCATCGCAATACCAAAAAAAAGGATCCTTTAATACTACCTACTACTGATCTCTAAGTAGTAGGGCTGTCAAATTTTATCTCAATCGGGTAAACCGTTTGAGTTATTGTATCTACAGACTCACGGACGGACGAACATAAGAAAATTTGGGTAGATCTCGACCTTAAAAGATACTAATCCGTTCGCCGTTCAATACAGGGTGTCCCACAGGGAACCGCTTCAATCTATATATATGGAAAACTATACATAGAAAATTTTTGAAAATTTGACAGTATGCTAATGTTGCTGGGGCAACCCGGCTAATATATTTTTAATAGGGCGACACATCCGGTTATACCGGAAGTAGGTGTCAACTTGCTTATTTTAAATGGAACACCCTGTATATAATTACATTTTTAAAGTTTACGTAAGATTCTAGGCAGATTTTGTATATCATATCTCATAACCAAGTTTTTGACATATTTAAGGTTTTATGTCAAAAAATAATCTTTTGAAGGTCATAAAATAATTATCAATTTCTCCTATAAGCTTTATTATTTAATTTGGGTTCGATTCCTTGTTAAAAAGGACCTGCTTTAATTTAATATTAATATATAATTATAATATTAATATATTTTTTATAAAATTTTGATAACTATTAATACAGGGTGTTCAAACAAGAAATCTACATTTTCAAATGGAAACCCCTGAATTTTTAATTATTTTTTATTTAGCATTAAAAATAAGGATAAGTTTGTATAAGGTTGTCAGTTCGGAAAATTTGTAGTTTTCGAATTATTGACAATTAAATATTTTTATCCAACGTCTGCTAGTTATAGAATTACTATTTATGTCATTTCAGACAAGTAAAGTAACAAATAACACACGCAAGTTCGCTTCTTTTTGAATTTCGGCTGAAGTTTCTTCCATATTTTGAAAACTACCCTCGAGAATCGCAAAAATAATAATTTTATTTACTGCCTTCAAATTTTTATTGTTAATCAATTCCATAACAACAAAAATCACCTTAGCCTATTTTTACGTGTCAAATTTGTCGTTCAAAAATATTGCAATTATTATGTAATACAGGGTTTTCCAGTTTACATTGAAACAATATAATTTTCTATTTTTTAATAATATCTATCAAGTGTTGGATGAAATTTTGTATGGCACTCGTGTGTTAAGTCATATAAGTCACTAGGGAATTAGCCCTCTCGGCCTACGGCCTCAAGGGCTAACCATTTCCCAGCGTGACTTACACATAACATAACACACTTACCATAAATAACTATTATATGGCAATTTGCTGCGGATATTAAGTTTAATTATTCCCAGTTGACTATGAGTTTAACTACTCCTAGTTGGCTATGATGGAGTTGAAAACAGTCAAATGTTATAGAAATGTATGAAGATGTCACTTACGATTTGAAAATTATTAAAAATCATGCCGGGGCGCTTAAATTATGCAAACGAAGATTATTTAAAGTTATTTATTATTTACGGAGAATGTGATTAGGTTATATCAAGAACATGTGACACATTTGTTATTCGATATCCGCAAAAACAGAATCTGTGCTCGTGCTGTTAAACAAATTATAGAAAACTTCAAGAACTTTGGATCCGTTAAGGCAATAGTGCAAAGAAATAAACCTCTAGGCAATAATGACAATATTGAAATTGCTATTTTGGGATATTTCGCCTCATATCCAACCATGTCTGTAAGACAAGCTGCGTTAGAGTTAGGATTATCGAAATCAACAGAGAGCAATATTTTTAAGAATCTCACAGTTTATTGTTTATTGTGCAGCAAGAAATGATGGCGTGGTGGCACTACATGTTTATTAAGATAATTTAAATGGTAAGTTAGACGTTTTTGAATCATTCTACATATAAAATGTGCTTAATAATTTATAGGTGAAGGGGTGAAGGCTACTTCTTGAACGTCTTACAAAATTTTGAAACCGACTATTTAGACAATTTGCCGCTCGCTGTTTATAGAAACCTGTTTTACCAGCATGATGGCGCACCTGCACATGGTAGCTATCTCATTGATAATTTTTTACGAAATGCTTTTGAGGATCGATGGATCGCCAACAATAGCCATTTCCTTTGGCCATCGCGCTCCCCAGATCTTACAGTGCTCGATTTTTTTTACTTGGGGTATAATTAAGGATCGAGTGTATAATACTCCCATAACAACTAATGAAAGATTGCATGCAAAGAGTGAGAAATGAATTTGTAAATTTAAGTCCCATGTCAATGAGAAAAGCGACCCATGAACCAGTGTTGCCTAAATGCGAAATATGTCTGGAAGTTAAAAGACGTCAGTTTGAACATTTACTGACAAAATAATAAATAGGGTTTCCATTTGAAAATGTAGATTTTTGCAGTTTTCTTAATTTAATTTTTAACCGTATTGTTTAAACACCCCCCACAAATTTCTTGAAATTCTCTATACTTTGCACAGCTTCTGTTTTTGCGGATATCAAAAAAATGGCAAATGTGTCACATGTTCTTGATATAACTTTATGACATTCTCCGTAAATAATAAATACATTTAAATAATCTAAATAAAAAAATAAATGTAATAATATACAGGGTGTTCCATTTAAAATAAGCAAGTTGACCAGTGGCGTAACTAAGGGCATGTGCGCCCCCCACTCTAAAAATTAATTTGTAATATTACTATAACTATCGTGGGTTATTTTTTGCCAATTACTATCGAAGTAAATTTGTTAGCGTTATATAATTTTACTAACAATTTTGTAAAAATACACCCAAAATTATTTTATGAAATATGTAAATTATTTACTTTTTTGCTTTAAAATCACAAAACAATTGGTAAAATTATCACATTACTATTGATATTATTACATAAAAATACTGAAAATTTATAAGAAACGAGTAAAATTATTATTGTATTTTTGTAATCGTTGTTTATATTTGCTGAATCTATAATAACAAATTTCACATTTTTTTAGTATTATTACAAAATTATTGTAAATCTGTATCTTAAAAGAGACAACGAATTTGTAATTCTACACATTGATATTACAAATGTTTCACATATTTAAATAGATATCACTGCGTTTTTAGAAGCAATTTACATTCATTTTTGTAAAAACGCAGGGTAATTTTACATTATTTTTGCGAAATTAGTATTGAAATTTACAATTCTTTTGCGAAACTAATATTTAAATTTACAATTCTTTTGCGAAACTAATATTGAAATTTAAAATAGGTTGCGAAATTGAAAAAGAAAGGACCTTACACACCTCTTATGGATTTTTGACTCGATGTCGAATTTAAAGACATTTTAATAGGTTGTACATTTTAAAAACTTATTGGTTAAACTGAGTCCCATGACTCGTTTCAGAGATATAGGTTGTGAAAAATTGAACTTTTAAAGCCAATAATAAAATATAAAAATTAAAGTGCCTATGTTGAAGATTAGGTTAAAATAAGCAATTGTTGCAACGGCATGTTCTCGTTCCTATAGGATACTCTTTATTATTTAAAATTTAGTGTATATGCTAGATTTTGGAAAAATCCCTATATAGGACTCCAAATAAAAATGTATTAGCAAAAGTTGTTTATTTTTACCTACTGTTTTATATGTTTTAATTTTGAGCAATTAGATTAATTTTTATTTTTTAACATTGATTTCTTTACTTGCAAGACAACACTTTACACCCTGTTTCTCTAACTAGTCAGAGGATTAAGTTGAACCTATAAAAAATTGTTATGAAGAAGTCGACATCTATGACACAAGAACTTTATTAAATTCGACAGCGAGTCAAAATCCCACAAAAGTCGTGCGGTGCGGCGTTTTGCAATTTTTTATTGTTAATTATATATTGTATGGAATGAATTGAAAGGTGTGTTTTTCTAATTCCTTCCACTCTGTTTACTTTCTTGACTTATCTCCTTTTTATTGATTCCTGATACCGAATCTTTTAATTGCTTCTCTGCGTCCTCTTATTAAATTAAGCAGACAATTTCACAACCTATTACTGCTACTTATAGAAACGAAAATCATCTATGTGGGTAAGTGAAGCTGAAGAAATTTGAAGAAATAAAACAAATTATAAACTAAAACATATATTTGTATTAAAACAATAAAAAAACATGTTACAAAAGTATTCTTATAAATGAAAAAAGGTAGGTACCTACCTTACATTATTTAGTCTTAAACTATTTAAACTTAACATTATACTTATACTAGTTTAGTTAATTAATAATTCCAATGAACATCTTTTAAGGTGCATGAACTGCATTTTGTGAAATTATACTCATTAATTAAAATCTACTTCTATATCAAGATTTAGGACTTACAATCTTAAATTACTTAAGTATTTAGGTACTGTACAATGTACAGGGTGTTGAAAATATGTATATCTACCACCCCATAATGGGGATAGATTTGAATTCTACATTTAAGCCACACACGTGTTTAACAAGGTAGGTACTGCAAATACTTGTTTTGTCTAATATGGGTATATATATGCGAGCTAAAACTTTTTCTGTAACTGCTTCTAAAGACACAACCCTGTTTTACACATTTACAAAATTGGTTATTTATTAGGCTATTTTTTGAACACTTATTGCTTTGCAATCTGTTTAAGTGGGAAGAAAGCCTGTATAAGTTCTAAATTGCATAAAACCACCCATCATGCATACATTTAAAAAAACCATTCGAATTACGATGAAGATATAGGTCCAGGTCATATTTTCTTAAAGAATTTACCTTACATCTACAAAAAGTACAAAATAACATTTTAATAAAAATAACTTACTTACCGATTATAAATAACATTAACACAAAATAAAATAAAGCTAAAAACCAAAAAGTTTTCCGCGGCGTCTCGTGACAATGCTCTTCGTTGTCTAACAATAAATAAATGGCGCTGGAAGGAGTAAGCAGCTAGCCTTGCTAGCCTTTCGCCTTCCTTACTAGTTTTATTAAGGTAAATTTACAATAACTCTAGTAAAAACGCAATTTTGTTTGTAAAATTAATAAGGTTTTGTTAATTTGAACTAGAAAATCAATCTTTCTTTAAAATTCAGTTGTACTTATACAATGTATATAGTAACATTCTTTATTGGTGAAGTAAAATTATCGATTATTGTGTAATAATAACAATAGTTTGCTAAATAACATTAATAAAATCACAAGATCTTGTAAAAGTAAGAACTAATTTAATTTTTACTAAGATAGATGCTTTAATATTGCTTTTCAAATTTACAATTTCTTGTGTAATTTCACCCTTAATTTTTTCAGTGCCCCGCAAAATTTTGAAAGCGCCCTGCTATTTTGCACCTGTCTGAATCCTTCACACTATATTAAATTATTAAAATTGTTAACTATGATTTAGTACGTTACCCTTATTTTATATCGACACATATTACATTATTTCTCATTCATTATTGTTTATTTTTAACTTTAATATTATGATAATGAAACTATTATTTTCGTCGATTTTCATTTGATTTATATTTTCATCAAGGCACTTGAGGGCGCCCCTGGCTTTGCTACGCCCCCCCCCCCCCCCCCGCAATGCGGTGCCTGCGGGGGCGGTTTTTACGCCACTGAAGTTGACACCTACTTCCGGTATAACCGGAAGTGTCTTCCTATTGGAAATATTTTAGCCGGGTTGCCTCCAGCAACATTAGCATACTTTCAAGAAAACCGTAGAGAAAAAAAGTTACTTTTTTTAAATAAAACACCCTATATCTTAGAATAGTTTTGGATTTTTTATAAAATAGCAATAATTTTTTAATAAATGCATTATAAGTCTAAACCCAATAGTTTTCGAGGTATCGACTTTTGAAAAATTACATTTTTGAACTTTGACAGCTTCTAGCTTTCTAAAGGTACGTCTTAGAGTAAAACGGATTACATGCCCCTATCTCAGTTTCTTATTATCTTCCTACAAGTGTCAACTTCCGGTTAAACCGGATGCAACTTAAAGGCCTGAAATACAGTACTTCCGGTTTAACCGGAAGTTAATGTTTTTGGGAAGATAATAGAAAAGTAAGATAGGGACATGTCAGTCGTTTCACTCAAAGACGTACCGTTAGAAGCCTATAGAAGCTGTACAGTTTCAAAAAATGTCCATCTTCAAAAGTCCGTATCTCGGAAATTATTAGGTTTAGACTTATAATGCACTATTGAAAAATGATTGCTATTTCATGTAAAATTCAAAAATATTCTAAGATATAGGTTGTTCCATTTAAGAAAAAGTAACATTGCTTCTCCACGGTTTTCTGACTCATCCTGTATACTTATTTCTTTTTTAATTCCAATAAACCTTTAAAAACCCTAAAACTTTTGTCTAAAATATTCTTTGCTAACTGTTATACTTTAAGAAATAATCGATCGTTTCCATATATACCAACGACCCTGTATAGATCAAAGCAGTTTTTTCCGTAATTATTTTACATTAATACGTACCTATAACATTTTTCCTATTATTTATTTTTAAAAATTTGCAATTTACTTACCTCTAGCGCCATCTATGAAGAAGTCGCCTGCATAGAGGAAGGTATTATAAACGGAGCATAGAACTCCAGTTTATGACGATCGCTTTCTATTTCACGGCATCGCATCGAGGTTTAATTTGTAGCCCGTGGCAGCAGGGGGCGCAGGTATCGAAAGAAGGAATAAAATTAACTTTATTCGGGTCGGGGGTGAATATATTTTTTGGGAAAGCTAAGTACGAAAAGCGAATAGTGCTTTTGGTATTCGATCTCTTAGTCCATATAGCGGCCAAAAAGCGAATTGGAAGTGGTTATAGCACTTGTTTTTGATAAAAGCTTTGTCCTGGATCTCACCCTTAAAGAAGGGGTGACACCGGCGTCCGATTCAAAAAAGGAATTTGATTTCGACAAATTAGGTATTGTAGGTAAGTAACTAAACCATACACATTCCCATTTCCAAATATTAGTTTTCAACGCATATACCATTGTATGTAAGTACATACACTCCCCGGCACGCAATTCCGCCACCCAAAAATTTTGGCATTGATGTTTTATTAACTTTTTTATCTTAATCCGATTTTCATGATTTGTTTACCAATTTGTAAATACATTTATTTGAATTATTCTGTCTCCTATAAATAATTAACATTTTTCGCCTAGGTGCTGTTATACCGGGGTAATTTAAAATGTTGTTTTTTTTCACATTTTCGAAACATCCTGTAGACAAATTGTGATGGATAATTTTGTTTATAATCGTTGCGCTATAATCTTAGATAGATTCCTAATATTTTGTTTTTTGAAATATCCCATTACATATTTCATTTCTTAGATAAGAGCTACAAAATTTTAAATAGCAAAAACACTGATTTTAAAGGTTTTTTTATTGACAAAAATAAAAACCAATAGAAGGAATTAACAACAGAAATATGTAAATATTTTAATATCGTGTATGTCCACCTCTCGCACCAATGCAAGTTCGCAGTCTTCGTGGCATTGATTGAAAAGTGTTAGTTATTCTTGAGGAATAGTCTGATATTCCTTTGTCAATGCCAACCTTAATTCTTGTAAATTTTGTGGTGGAACAGGACGATGACGAGCAGCTCTCTTAAGTTCATCCCAGAAATTTTCTATGAGTTGAGACCTGGGCTACATGCGGGCCATTCCAATCTTCACCGTCCAGCCTCATCCATATACTCACTCACTACATGTGCAACATGGGGTCTGCTAGCTTTATCATGCATTAAAATAAATTGGTTCCCAATGAAATAAGCAAAGGGAATGACCACTTCTTGAAGGATATCTTCAATGTAACGGTGGGCGTTTAGAGCTCCATTTTTAGCCAATACACGACTCAAATCATCATCATCATCAAAATCATAACGGAACCGCCATGATATGAGATTCGCTCCGATATGATGCAGTCGGCAAATATTTCATTTCGACGTCTGTGTATTTGCTCACGACCATCCGATGATCTCAAGCAAATCCTCGATTTGTCTGTGAATAATAATACATTACCCCACTTGTACGGTCACCGACTACGGTCCAATCAATATAATATGCAATCTTGGTTGTCGATGCCGAGGAAGTATTGTGGTCCTGTCGGTGGCCTCCGTGGAAGAAGCTCGGCTTCTACCAATCTTTTGCGTACCGTTGCACTTACATTAACTTGACGTGCCATTTGAAATTCATTTTTTAGAGAAATAGCAGTAAATCTTCGATTTCTTAAGGATCTTACAAATGATAAAGCGATCATCAGCTGCAGTAGTCGACCTCCTTCTGCCAGAACCTTGCCGCCTAATAAAAGTTCCTGTCTTTAAATACCTCTGCCCAGCATCTCGAACTATAGGCCGCGGAAACCCCAAATTTTACGAGTCACATAACTTTTACTACGGTCATCCTCAATTATTAAGGGAACCATTCGACCAACGTCTGCAGTAGTTAATACCATGATGACAACTAAAAAAATGATTTCGATAACTGTCACTGTCAAATAATTTTTTAAAAACAATCGTATACATCGCCAACGATTATTTTTGCAGGTCGACATATCCAATATCGGTGTTTATTTAAAATTGTGTAGCTTCTATAAGAAATGAGGTAATGGGATAACTGAAAAACGAAACGTTAGGAATACATCTAAGATTATAGCAAAAAGATTATAAACGAAATCATCCCCCACACTTTTTCCACAGGGTGTTTTAAAAATGTGACAAGAAACAACATTTACCCCGGTATAACATCACCTAAGGGAAAGATTAAATTATTAAAAGAAGACAGAATAATCCCAATTAATGTATTTACAAACTGATGGTAAAAGATTATGAAAATCGGATTAAAAATAAAAAAGTTATGAAACATAAATTTCATTCAAACTTGGCCAAAAATTTTGGGTGCATGGCGGAACTTTGTGTCGTGGAGTGTATATCAGTTAAAATTTTCTTCTCGGTTTTCAATTGTCCAGTGCTATCAAACTCGAATCACTCGACTATTCGAATATTCAAATACCGAATATTTGTCTTTAAAATTATTCATATGTTCGATTATTCGAGTATTCATATATTATTTGAATTTTCGAATAATTGAATAGTAGTGTTCAAATGAGAGTTCTGACTATCCCCCCACCCCTTTTTATGACCTTGACCTTGAGTAACCCGGCCTTGACCTTGACCTTGAATTTGACCTTGACCTTGAACCCGAGGTTGACCTTGAATTTGGCATTGACCTTGAATTTGACCTTGGATTTGACCTTGACCTTGAGTAACCCGGCCTTGACCTTGACCTTGACCTTGAACCCGAAGTTGACCTTGAATTTGGCATTGACCTTGAATTTGACCTTGACCTTGAACCCGGGGTTGACCTTGAATTTGGTATTCACCTTGAATTTGACCTTGACCTTGACCTTGACCTTGAAGTTTACATTGACCTTGAGCGTGTCTAACATTGAAGAAGTAAGTGGAATTATACCCCCTCCCCGAGAATTTGTCTTATAAATATGATTTCATTTGAAAAGAACCCCATAGTCACACAGATAGTTTAAGTCACTCCTTTTGGTAAATAAACTATTTACTAATCATGAATAATTACAAATGTGAAAAATGTGGTTCGTTATTTACCTATTCAATTAATATGTTGCGGCATCAAAGAGAATCTTGTAAGAAAAGATTTGATAGTGATAATGTTGGAGGGAAGCGTCGTAGAATTGATGGTGGTGCATCGACGTCAAGTATGCAGAATTGTGCTGTATGTGAAGTGAGTGTACCACAGGGGCGGATGTTAGCCCATTCGAGAACGTCGCTGCATAAAAGTAGATCATGTGTGCCGCTGTGCAATGGTGTTGAGCTTATAAATCATGCATTTAAAAATAGAATTGCATCATATCGCATTAACAGTGAAATTGAGCATGTTGACTATTCAGCATTTTTTGCTGAAATCGAAACAAAAGTGATGCAATTAATAAGTGACATACTTAGTAGAGAACATGCGTTGAAAATAAATATGGTTGCTGTTGGCAGATATTTTCTACAATCACAGGATATATTTAGTGAAAAATCTTTCAACACCTGCAATGAGATAGTTGCTGCAGGAAGTGATTTAAAGGATGTGTATGGATCTTTTGTGGAGGTAATGAAGGTGCAGGCAACAGAGTTTCAGGAAAAAGATTCAGGTACGGTAAAATAGAAAAAAAATGTTTGCGAAGTAATTTATTTAACAGGTTAAGATAAAATCTAACAATTTTTTTCTTTTTTTGCAGGGTGGGCCTTGGAAAAAATTTTATATTTGGATGTGAATATTAACAAGTATTCACCCCTTGGTGGTTCATCCTATATAAAATTACCAAGATTCATTGAATATAAAAAAGCTGTGATAAATGTACTGAACCAGGATCAGTGTTGTTTTGCTTGGTCCATAATGGCAGCTTTATTTCCTACAGTCTCGGATCCATCACAACTTAGTTCCTACCCGCATTACAGCACTACGTTGGACTTTACAGGTATGGATTTTCCAGTTAAATTGTGTGATATTAAAAAATTTGAGGTGTTAAATAATATTTCAGTTAATGTATACGGTTTAGAATCCTCTTTTAAAGATAATAAAACGCAATATGAGGTGGTCGGCCCATTAAGATATGCTACAAAAAAGCTACCAATGCACGTCAATTTGTTGTTAATAACTGAAGATTGTAATGCTGGTGATAAAGAAAGCAGTTCAAAAAGTCATTATTGCTGGATAAAAGATTTGTCTCGTTTAGTTTCCAGTCAAATTTCAAAGCATAATCAGAAATTATATTTTTGTGACGGTTGCCTAATCTATTTTAGATCACTTGAAGATTTAACATTACATCAAAAGCACGATTGTAAGCATATCTATGCGTTGACACCCTCAACGGATCTGAAAGTAGATAAATTTGGAAAGAGTGTACCGGAAAATATATTAAAATTTGATAGTATTGAGAAACAAATGCGCGTTCCCTTTGTTGTTTACGCGGATTTTGAATCAGTATTAAAACCCATTCAAACGGTGGAACCAAATAATGAAAATTCTTATACTGTTAAAAGTTTAAAACATGAACCATACTTTTTTGCATATTTAATTAAATGCTCTTTTGATGATTCTTTGTCCAAGTTTGAGCTATATCGGGGCACTGATGCCGCCAAAGTTTTTGTGGATCGTATTGAGACAGATTTGAGATTCCTTTATAATACATATTTAAAAGATATTAAACCAATGCATCGTTTAACAACCGCTGAACAACAAGAGTTTGAAAATGCTGAGATATGTGGCATATGTGAGCAAGCTTTTCAGATTGATGATGTAAAAGTAAAAGATCATTGCCACATAACTGGTAAAAAAAGACGTGGTGCTGCACATTCCATATGTAACTTAAATTATAAAATACCAAGTTTTGTCCCCATTATTTTCCATAATTTAAGTGGATATGATAGCCACATGTTTATAAAGGAACTCTGTCGATATGGAGACAAAATTGATGTGATAGCTCAAAGTAAGGAGAAGTATGTATCATTTACAAAGAGTATTTACATGCACGACTACGTGGATGGAAAAACCGGACAGATGAAACGGAAATATTTAAAGTTGCGATTTATAGACAGTTTTAAATTTTTATCAACATCTTTGGAAAATTTGGGTAATGGTTTAAATGTTAATGAATTTAGAGAAACGCGAAAATATTTTGTCACTGAGGGTAAATTTGATTTAATGCGTCGAAAAGGCGTTTTTCCATATAGTTTTATTGACTGCATCGATAAAATGAATAATGAAAATCTTCCAACAAAAAATGAGTTTTATGATCATTTACGAGAAGAACATATCAGCGATGAGTGTTATGAAAGAGCAAAAGAGGTGTGGCGCTTGTTTGCATGTAAGAATTTAGGTGATTATTCGGATTTATATTTAAAGTCTGACGTATTGTTATTAACTGATGTTTTTGAGCAATTTCGCGATACATGTTTAAAAGTTTACAAACTCGATCCTGCGCAGTATTTTACCCTTCCAAGTTTATCATTTGATTGTATGTTGCGCATGACCAAGGTGGAGTTAGAACTGATAACGGATATTGATATAATCCATTTTTTCCAAAAGGGAATTCGCGGTGGCATAAGTCAGTGTACAGATAGAATGCATATTGCCAATAATTCATTTTTACCAAATTTTGATCCCAACGAACCTTCTTCATTTATAAGCTATCTGGATGCAACAAACCTATACGGTCATAGTATGTCCCAAACTTTACCATTAGGCGGTTTTAGATGGCTCTCAGCAGGTGAAATACTTGATTTAAATATTTTGGCTGTTGACGATGATAGCCCGCAAGGATATGTTTTCGAAGTGGATGTTCATTACCCTGAAGAATTACATGATGCACATTCTGATCTTCCGTTCTTAGTAGAAAACATAATACCTCCTACTGAGACAGCAAAATTACCAAAATTAATTCCGAATTTAAATGATAAAAAGAGATATGTAGTTCACTATAGAACGTTGAAACAAGCCATCTGCAACGGCCTAATGGTAATGCAAACTCATAGAGTATTAAAATTTGATCAATCGAAGTGGTTAAAAACATACATTGATTTTAATACTGAATTGCGAAATTCTTCTACGACAAAATTTGGTAAAGACCTCTTTAAATTAATAATAAATGCTGTTTTTGGGAAGACTATGGAAAACGTGGAAAAGCGCAAAGATATAAAGTTGATTACTCAATGGGAAAATGCTCGCGGTAAAGTTGGAGCAGGGTCATTAATTGCTCGCCCCAATTTTAGCAGCAGATCAATATTTTCCGAAAACTTTGTCGCGATCCACATGAATAAATTGAAAATTATTTACAATAAACCGATATATATAGGGTTTTCCATATTGGACATCTCAAAAACAGTAATATATGATTTTTTCTACAATTTCATTAAGAAAAAGTTTGGTAAGAATGCATCCTTACTTTACACTGATACGGACTCGCTTATTATAAAAGTATTGACCGATAATTTTTATCATGTAATAACGGAAAACCCAGATAAGTTTGACACGTCAAATTATCCAGAGCAAAATAAATTTAATATAATCAAAAATAAATCGGTATTGGGTAGGATGAAGGATGAATTTCCGGACGACCCAATAATTTCGTTTTATGGTACAGGGGCCAAAGCTTATTATGTAAAATCGTTAAGTAATGAATTAAAAAAAGCTAAGGGGGTCAAAAAATCAGTCGTAGAAAAGGAATTGCATGAAGAAGATTATCGGAAAATCGTCGAGCACGGTGGACTTATATTTAGAAAAATGAAAACATTTCGAAGTGAATTGCATGATGTTTATACGCAAGTTATTAATAAAGTTGCTCTGTCACACAGCGACGATAAGCGTTATGTAATTCCACAAAGCACAAAAACTCTACCCTGGGGACATGCCGACATCGAATTTTTTAAGTCCGATCCGGAACAGAATTGCGAAAATTTATTGCGTATTGTACAATTATTTTTGTAAAGTAGTAGTAGTATACTCGTCTATTTAAACTGGAAAGTCCATAATAATAATATTTTAATTATTATAAGTCATGTAGAAATGTAATTTTGTCATATGTCACGTCCTTGTAATTTACGAATCTAGTACTTCTGTTTGTCTGTTAAATTTGTAAGCAGGAGACATTGTAAAATGGTTTTGTGCAACATAAGTTATTTTATTGAAATACTATAATACAAAATTTAAAGTAACAAATCTTTATATTTAGTAATTTCTTCATTTTGTGTAAAGTTGAACGGTCCACTCGAAAAGCATATTCGTCCTTGGAAAATAATGACCTCGAGAGAGATGTACGAAGCTAACCTTGTCGGTTAGACGCGAGAAATGGAACCTGAGAAGTGGGGGTGGGTGTATAAAGGTAGCCGACGTAAATGCAGCAGATCAGTTTGCAGTTGTTCGTGGTCGTCTAAGTTTAAAGTTAAGTACGTAAGAAGTAATGGAGTGTGAAAATGACAGTATGTCGTTGTTTAGTTTCGGCAGTGCGGCTGAAGAAGCCATGCTAGAGGGCTTTGATCCGGCGTCCGTCCTTACACCTAGGACAGTGGAGAAATGGGCCCTGGAGCAGACTGAGTTTACGGAGCAGTGTATTCAGGAAAAGGCCGAGGAAGAAGCCTGCAACAATATGTTGTCTGAGATTGCTTCTCGGCAACATCAGGAGCAGCAGCAGCAGCAGCAGCAGTCAAGTGTTGTCGTTTTAAGCAACGTGGTGGTGAGGAAGGCGGATCCGCCGGGTGGGAAGTTGGCGCAGCTTCTAAAGATGCCACGAAGTCGGTCAATTAAGAAAGCCGATTTCTATGCCCGAAGTAGGAAAGGGAAAAAGAACACCAGCGCTCCTGTTCCGGACCTACCTAGAGTGGCATCACCACCAGCCGCCGTCGTCACCGCCGCCACCACCACCACCACCACCACGGATGAACCGCAACGGAGGCCATTGTCACCAGAGGCCATCGTTGTGGAGGAATGTTCGACGGCGGCAGCAACGTCTTCAAATGACTCCATTTTTAAGAGGCCAGAATCGCCGATTCTAAGTGGAAATCTGAAGAGGCGACGCCCCACGGTGGTTAAAATAGTGCCTGAGTGGCTTGGTGAATTTTCGCCGAGCCAAAGAGAGACAGTGGCTGCTGCGTTCAATATTAGACAATCTTTAGTTAGGGACATGAAAGACAGTGTAAGTGAAGTGAAGGAGTGCGAGAGACAAATGTTAGAATTAAGGAAAAGGATGGAGGCGGCACAGGAAAAGATGGCCAAGTGTAAGCAGCGGCTTAAACACTTTGACAACTTTTCTTATGCCGCGGATATGTAAGATATGGATAAGTTAGTTGTAGGTGTTTATGTTAGATTTTAAGTCTTAGATATTAGGAATGTAAAAATTGTACACATTATACCATTAAAAAAGATTTGCGGTGTTAGATATTAGCAATGTAAAAATTGTACATATTATACAAGTTATAACAATAAAAGTTATAATATTATATTATATAATTTGTTTTATTTTACTGAACTTCAGTAACAATAAAAAACACTAGGGAACAAAAAAGTATTAAACCTAAAATGTTGGACATAGTCTAAACTATATATCTCCATTTTTTTAAATTTCATGAGAGAAAATGTAATAATTCTTCGTTTCAACCGTTTCGAATTTTTATTAATTTTTTTTTAGGCATTTCCGATAACTTTAGAGCTAAGAAGTATTAAACTTAAATTACTGGGCGTAGTCTAAGCTACACAGTACCATTTTTTAAATTGCAATTAAATAAAAATTGATATTTCTTTTTTCACCCAGTTCCTATTTTTATTAATTTTTTTAGGCATTTCCGATAACTTTAGAGCTAAGAAGTATTAAACTTAAATTACTGGGCGTAGTCTAAGCTACACAGTACCATTTTTTAAATTGCAATTAAATAAAAATTGATATTTCTTGTTTTCACCCAGTTCCTATTTTTATTAATTTTTTTTAGGCATTTCCGATAACTTTAGAGCTAAGAAGTATTAAACTTAAATTACTGGGCGTAGTCTAAGCTACACAGTACCATTTTTTAAATTGCAATTAAATAAAAATTGATATTTCTTTTTTTCACCCAGTTCCTATTTTTATTAATTTTTTTTAGGCATTTCCGATAACTTTAGAGCTAAGAAGTATTAAACTTAAATTACTGGGCGTAGTCTAAGCTACACAGTACCATTTTTTAAATTGCAATTAAATAAAAATTGATATTTCTTGTTTTCATCCCTTTCCTATTTTTATTAATTTTTTTAGGCATTTCCGATAACTTAAGAGCTAAGAAGTATTAAACTTAAATTACTGGGCGTAGTCTAAGCTACACAGTACCATTTTTTAAATTGCAATTAAATAAAAATTGATATTTCTTTTTTTCACCCAGTTCCTATTTTTATTAATTTTTTTTAGGCATTTCCGATAACTTTAGAGCTAAGAAGTATTAAACTTAAATTACTGGGCGTAGTCTAAGCTACACAGTACCATTTTTTAAATTGCAATTAAATAAAAATTGATATTTCTTGTTTTCATCCCTTTCCTATTTTTATTAATTTTTTTAAGGCATTTCCCTTCATTTTAGCGACATGAAGTATAGAACTAAAAATTTTTGGCCTGTCTTAAAGTACAAGTTCCTATTTTTTTAAATTTTATTTAGAGAATAAAAATTTTTCGTAGGATTCATATGGAAAATAAACCCTTATTTTTAGGGTGCATGGTACCGCCCCTATTAATAATTGCAATTTGTAGGAAAACTATAGATTTTAGCGAAAAAATGTATTTGGGAATTTTATAGAGAGAATTTTTGTGTTGATGAATCCAATTTTCAAATTTAAAAAATATTGAGCTTTAAAAACGGGGTTTTCAGCCAACCCTGTTTTTTGTAACTTTGACGTCTTATAGCGTCGAGACGGATAGAAATAGAAAAAAACGCGCGAACACGGGTCAAATATTTTTTAAAGCATGACTGGAAAAAAAAAGTTTTTTTTGGAAAAACGTGAAAATTTCGGAAAATTGCAAGAAAGTTTAGAATTTGTTTCGAGGAAAACCGTCAACTTTAGGGAAAATTGTGTTAGAGCAAAAATTTTAGAGTGCAACCGTTTCTACGGGAATCTTGTCATAAAATTATGAAAAAGGTGAGGAAAAAATTTTTACGGCCGATATAATTTCCCATTTTTTTTTTAATGACAAATGTTGACTTTGTGCGTCATTTGCAAAAAAACGATAAACGGAAGGGTAATAGCCTGTTTGGAAAAGTTGTAGAGGCAAGCTTTGTGAATAAGAATCCAATTTTCAAAATTCAAAAAGTAAATTTAAAAAAAAATGTTTTTTAAAAATTTTGTTTTTTTACAACTTTGACGCCTCGCAGCGTCGGAACGGATAGAAATAGAAAAAAACGCCGCGACACGGGTCAAATATTTTTGAAAATATAACAGGAAAAAATTAAAATTTACATATGATATGGGGAAAAATCTCAAAATTTTCAAGAAAATGAAGCAGATATCATATACAAGGAAGTAAAAAAGTGAAGTGGACTATCCGGAAAACGCTTGTTAGACCCTTGGGGGAAGGGGTGGGAAGGAGGGAAGTGGTGTGGTGGGAGGCTAGGGGTGGTCGCCGTGTGTCGGGCGAGAGCCCGACATATATATATAAGTCTCAAAGCCTGCGCAGTAGGGTTTAAAGCGCTAATTTTTTAAAAAACCGAAGAAATGAAATTGGAAATCGATTCTCCTGAATAAATGAAACAATTTTGCGCTATAAAATTTTTTTGTAAAATGTCTGTAAGTGCGAGAAAAAAATTATTTAAAGTTGAAAATCATGCGCAGACGCTATAATTCACAGTTTTGAAAATATTTACACAAAATAAAGGTGGGAATCGATTCTTCTCAATAAATGAAACAATTTTGCGCCATAAAATTTTTTTGTAAAATGTCTGTAAGTGCGCGAAAAAAATTATTTAAAGTTGAAAATCATGCGCAGACGCCATAATTCACAGTTTTGAAAATATTTACACAAAATAAAGGTGGGAATCGATTCTTCTCAATAAATGAAACAATTTTGCGCCATAAAATTTTTTTGTAAAATGTCTGTAAGTGCCCGAAAAAAATTATTTAAAGTTGAAAATCATGTGCAGACGCTATAATTCACAGTTTTGAAAATATTTACACAAAATAAAGGTTGGAATCGATTCTTCTCAATAAATGAAATAATTTTGCGCCATAAAATTTTTTTGTAAAATGACTGTAAGTGCCCGAAAAAAATTATTTAAAGTTGAAAATCATGTGCAGACGCTATAATTCACAGTTTTGAAAATATTTACACAAAATAAAGGTTGGAATCGATTCTTCTCAATAAATGAAATAATTTTGCACTATAACATTTTTTTGTAAAATGTCTGTAAGTGCCCGAAAAAAATTATTTAAAGTTAAAATACAAAAACTTCACTTTGCATTGAAATATTGTATTTGTATTAAACACAATATGACACACTAGGTCACAACTAAACTACGATAAGTCTTTCTGTGGCCCTGAAAAGGGCCGGGTAGTGCAGGGTAATGAATTATGTAGTAAAGAGAATCCCTTTTCTATGTGTGATGATAATAAATACCACTTGTTGGTATTATATCATCCCACGTATGGGACTTCTACCTAACTAACTACGCTCAAAGTATAAGTGTGGTCCTGAAAAGGACCGTTTTTTTGGTAGTTGAGGGAAACCAACTAATTCGGCTGTTCCCCTCTGGCGATCTGAACAGATCGCGGTGCAATTATGCGACGCCAACGCCGACGTGGTGCTGGTGGTTCCGGCACCCCGACATCGTCGTCTTCTATCACCACGACGACAGGTGGTGGTGGTGGTGGTGGTGCTTGTACTGTCGGCTTTACGACAGCGATCGGTTTCCCTTCAAATTTCTTCTTTGAGGCTGCCCAATACTCTTCGATTTTCCTCTTCCTGGTCGAGGTCAACATCAGTCTAGTAGCGTCCATGGTTGGATGAAGAGTGATACATTCTGCTATGCGCATACGTATTTATAGCCATATTTTAGGGGTGGGGTGTAAATTTTACTATATCCTTCAAAAATGTGTCTTGAATTAAAAAAATAATTTAGTTTGCTCCCAGCTTTGATGAGATGAAGTTTGTTGTAGTCGACATTCAAGGATTCTGCGTTCCACAATTTCAACCTAAAGAGTTGGCTATTTATGATGGAAAGGAGATGAAAAGTTACTTGTTTAAACCATCCATACCGTTTTATGAACTATCGTATCAATGCCAGAAGCAAGTGTTGTTTTTATATGGAAACCGACATGGTCTCTGCTATCCTTATGGTGAAATGGATCTCGACCAGCTTTTCCCGATTCTCTACGACGCTCTGCACGATGTCGATACTATTTATGTCAAGGGCCAAGTAAAGAAGGATTTTTTAATTAATACTTTTTCCGAAAAGAACCTTAAAACTCCTTCTATTGTTAATTTAGAATTCACTACTGGTTCTATTAATGTACCAAAATTAACAATGGATACTACGTATTGCTCATATCATAGTTTAGATATTTGTTCTTGTAGCGTTAAAAATGCTACAATATTGTATGACTATGTATATAATTTTTTACCTAAATAAATAATACAAAATGTATAAAGTGTTTTATTAACTGACACCTTAAAATAATTAAATTTTAATCATGTTTAGGGTAGGCTTTGAATAATAATAATAATAATACCGTACCACAATAAATTGGTCCGGAATAACTAAACTACGCTCAAGTCTTTATGTGGCCCTCCGAAGAGGACCTGGGGAAGGGGGTTGGGGTGGGTCAGGGTTCGGGCGGTCGCATAGGAAAGAGAATAGGACTTGTCGTAGTCCTTCTACGGAGTGGTTGAGTCCGCAGGACCGGCGTCCATATCATCTTCAAAATCCCACCAAGACGTGGAATCGGCTGGACCCCTAAAGTCATCGCTGACTTCTACCGATCCTGCATCCGATGTGGAGTCCGCAGGTCCAGTGGTCTCAACATTTTCAACTCGCCTCGATGGTGGTGGTCTGTTGGGTCGAGGAACAATTTCAGTCTCATCGCTAAACAGCGACGAGCCACGGCTTGCAGGTCCTTCTTGGGGTCGAGGAACATATTCAGTCTCATCGCTAAACAGCGACGAGCCACGGCTTGCAGGTCTTTCTTGGGCCATGTCCAAGATGTATATGAATTAGTTGTGAAGCTCTACTCGTATTTATTGAAAAATTGTGGTAGGGATAACTTTTGAATGTACAATCCTAGATGTGGATAAAACCATATTTTCACATCAAAATACATTAGTTAGTTGCAAGCAACCATGGCAGAATATCGTTCAGACATTTTTGTTGATATCCAGGGCTACCATTGTTCTTTTGGATATTTTCCAAAAGAAATAGCAATTTACGATGGGTTTCGTGCCGCCAATTATTTATTTAAACCTCCTTTTCATAAAAGTATGTTGTCTGTTAATGAGCTAAAGAGTGTTGAATGGGCCGAAAATTATCATGGATTGAAGTGGGAGTCTGGAAATATAGAATTGTGTGAACTTAATAACATATTTAATCATATATTGAGATTGTATCAATCACCCAAGGTTTACGTAAAAGGTAGTGAAAAGATGAAATTTCTAAAGAAGTTTATAAGCGAAGAAATTATGATCAATATTCCCTGTGAACGAGAACCGAAACTAAGTAAATTTAAGAGGCTTCCACCATGTTTTTTCCATCCGACAACGCAACCATGGCACTGTGCAACATCGAACGTAAAACTACTATACAATTATAAGAATTGTTATCAATAAAAATTGTATTCTTAATATTAATTCCATTGTATTATTTATTAGTCCTGAGTTAGGTGAACCATGGGTTCAACAGAAAAAAAAATTAGATTTGGTTAGGAATATTACATTTTTATTAAATAACATAATATCTTTATCCATAGTAACACAATCGAGAAATTATTTCTCGAAAGTGTCGTGTCACCCTGGATATGTGACATTAAACAACTAACTACGCTCAATTCTTTATGTGGCCCTCCGAGAAGGACCTGGGGATGGGTAAGAGGGGGTCAGGGTTCGGACGGTAGTCGATTCCGGTGGTAGCTGCTTTATTTGCAATACAATTTACATTCTATTGCAAATAAGGCATGAGTCCTGATGAAAGACCGTAAACAGTCTTGCACGACAAGCACTACACCCAGAGTGATCTTGCATAGCTCTATTCAATCCTATTGTAAAATGGGTCTGGATGAAACCAACATCATGTATACCCGCAAATCTCGTTGTGTAGCAATACATACACAAGTTGACATGAAGGCCCCATTTTACATAAGATTGCACTATGCAAAATCTTTCTCTTAACCTACCACCCCTACGATGTACTCGTCTATGCTGATGACATTGAACGCGTCGTTCTTCATCGCTCGAATAACCTGCATCCGAGCTTGATGACATTTTGGGTTAGAATGAATTTCCAAATCGAAATAGGTGCTTATATACATTATCTTGCCCCACCCTCTATCTTCCTCTCTCTCTCTTTCCCACACATTTCTGTATATTCTTATCTTTAACAGTTCATGTCTTGTCAAATATCAAAATATACCCTCGATCCACAGTTCAAAACTTAAAAGCAAAGTTGTAGCTTTTGGAATAATAAAACACTATATATAATATTAAAAAATATTTATTTCTAGACTAACTACAACCTACATTGCTAACAAATTGATTTACCTTATTTTCTAATTTTATCCATATTAGTAGGGGTAAAATCGGTATTGTAAATTAGAGTTGGATGCGATCGCGCGATGCTTCAGTAAGAAATTAAACAAAGATTAAAATACAGATTTGTTAGTAACTGAACCGTTTAAGATATTATAACTTAAGAATGAGTCGTGAATAACCAATGCATAAACTTTAGTGTCTTTGGGAAATTTACTGTTTCGTGTTTCAAACTCGATTTTGACATCAACTGTGGACGATTTGATAGCTTCTGGTTGATGACTGCAATCCACGATGAAAATGGGGTTGTCAGGATAGTCGACGTAATTTAACATTGGGTCGACCATTTCTCGTCCGTAGTAGCTACTCTGGAAGTTCTCATAGGTATAGTAAGCTGTAGCATATAATTTTTTCCCAAATTCTAAATTCCACCGTTCATATGGGTAAACAGTGGAATTAAGGTATACTCGTATGTCACTTATATTGGCTGCAGTAAACTGAGTGGCATCTTTGGCTTTATTATCGCAATAGGTACTATTCTGGAACCCAATAATCAAATATCTCGGCTTTTCGAGACTGGTGCTAGTCCTTAAAGCCCACACGTCTGATGATGTTTGTCGCAAGGCAGGTAATTCGTACAAATCCCATTTTCGATATGCCATTGGAATATTGGCACTATTTACACCTTTATTCATGCGAGACATTATCTTTAGCTTTTGACGATCGTCGGGAATAATATGACGAACTCTCCATTCGATTTTATCAATATTAATGTCTGCTTCTACTTCACCAACATAACAATTGCTAAAATTGCGAGCGATAATTAAAATAAGCTCTTGCTTAACATTAAAAATTCCTTTCGTATAGTCCTCTGCAAAACCCATTAGATACTTTAGGGGGAGCTTTCCGGAGAATACATGACTTGTGGCATCAACAAGAGCTTGATTATTTTCATTTAGACCCCATCCACAAACCATTAGAGAATTATTTTGTAAGGCGCCGAAGGATGCCATCGTTTTCAGTGTTGTAGTAATTCCTGGTTTTCGGACAATTGCGACTTGTTCACCACCACCCATTTCATAGCGAATTTCGTCGAAAAGGAAGGCTATAGCATTATTCGATAAGTAACATTTCTTTGTTGCATCTTTAGGTTTGAAAGTACCTTCGATGTATATGTAACTTTCGGAAACATCCAAGATTATGTCTTGAAAGTGTACGGGAATACGAATTTCATCAGAGTTCTTAAATGTTGGGGAACCATATGGTTTATAAGTATGTTCCTGTAAACTTATTATGGAGTTCTCGAAGATAGGTTCGGTGAAAACCTCGATCTTTTCACTAGTAGCCGTCATTTTCTAGATTTTCGTATTTTCAAACCAATTGATCGTAAAAAACTGTAATCTTCACGAGAAAGCTGCTGCTGCTGCTGCTGCTGCTGCTGATGAGGTCTTTTCGATCTTATGACTGGATTACGAATGAGCCTGGTTTGTCTACTTTGTTTACTTTTATTATGTTTAACTGAATCTTTCACAGTATGCAACAAACGTAGTTGAGTGTTAAAGCAGAAACCCATCCTTATGCTATTTTCTTTAATTCCAATTTAATAATTATCTTCTCCCCTCGAAAGTCAATCAGATCTCCGTCGTCATCCAAGATTCGCAGACTGATGTTGTCTATGAACTGACGTCCTTCCGGTATAATCGGCATATAAATAATATTCTGCGGCTCTTTCGTAATTTTATACCCTGCTTCAACGTCAATATCAAATTCAAATAGGATGTGGCATTTCGACGAGTTCAGGAATGCACCAGAGATTATATTACAATCAACCCGTATAATGCGTACTTTCATAATATCCACATTGTACACTGACTGATGCTTTTCATTTTTTTTTAACACTTTAGCGTCAAACCCCAACATTTTGGCAATACTTTTGTCACCGCCCAAATCAATGTCATACTTCGATTTCATCTCACATTTTAATGTATTATTGTTGGCTGTTAACGAAAATATTTCATCACTATCGTTGCGGGTTGACTCTTTTAGAACTGTCAACATAGCTTGACCAATTTCATCAATTTCATATGCTCCTGGTGGAATGGTCAGTAGATGTGATATTTTTTCATCCTTCCTTATTTTACCAAATGAGCTGTTCTGTTCATCAATTATGTAACCAAATGAGTTGTTGTGTTCATCAATGTTAAAAATTGAATTATATGTGTAAAATCCGACAAGTGCAAGACCATATTTACTTGTTGTACTCAGTTCAATGGGTGGATAAAAGTCGGCGCTTAACACGCTCGAGGATCCTGTTAGCGTGAATGTATGCGACATGACTGACGTTAAGTAGCTATTTGTGATTGTTTTTATTATCATTTGCAACAGTTCAATGGGTTTAATACACTAGCGCTTTTTTTTTTCTTCTCATCTGATGTCGTGTTAATCGAATTTTCAGCTGTTATATTCACATCACTAATTTTGCAGTAACAACAAAATAATTTTCGAGGCAATGGCCCATCACCCACATCCTTGTTGGAATCGTCACTGTCGCTATTGTAATGTTCATAGCAAAACTGATATTTCATCATATCCTCGTCACTTTTCAGTTCATTTGACAGCTTATCCCAAACTAGAGCAATTTCATTTGGCGCCATCGAAATCATTAGTTCCTTCGGCACGTTTTCTAATTCTTCGGCAGTCATTCTCAATAATCCACCCACATGTTTAAACACTTTAAGTAAGTGCAAGATCTTTGTGTAGTTATCACGTTCAACTTGTGACGTCAAAGACATAATTATTATTATTATTTTATATCGGAGAGAAACTTCAAACACAGATGGCCACACCAAACTGAATCGAATTCTTGCTGACGATCGTATGTATAGTAAATGTTTTTCGACGCGTTCGAACCTGTTTGCAGATATCTCACCAATTCGGTAGGTGGTGGCAAATCACCAAAGCTATCATAGTATGTTACTTCAAAGTTGACTTTTCGATATGCCACCCAATGCGTCCCTACACCCGATGCGCTATCCAAATTAATAATCGCTGCTTCATACCGTCGGGGACCACGTGCAGGTAATGAATCTCGCATATAAACTCCCCTAAAGTAAGGTATCTTTAGTTTTAACACATACTTTTCCAGATCGACATTTGATAGCGGTCTATTGGGTAGAGACACAATTAGTTTTTTGACATATTCCTATGGTTCATAAACAATCCCATACCTGAACGATATGGTTTCAGATATAATCCATTTCCACGTAGTTTTAAAGTAGCACCTGTCTTTTCTGCATTTGCCTTCTTCACGTCCTTGATGGTGCGAACAATGCCTGCTACGCCACCTGCTAACGAGCCTAAGGCTGACAGACCAGCAAATATTGGTATTAATGGTAATACTCCACCAGTTTTAGGAATCGGAATAATTCTAGGCGTGCGGACTTTTCGTTTACCACCTGCTGCTTTTACTGATTTACGGGCTGCTGCAACGGCTATTTTCGATGCATTTAGAATATTCATTTTCTTTCCACCACCTCTTAGCAATTCTGCTCGAATCGGACGTCGAACAGCAGAACCAAAAGCTACTTTCTGCACACGCACCCGCTTTCCAGCACGTCGCTTACCAGCTCGCCGCTTCCTCTTAGCAACTTTTGAGCGACTCTTCCTTTTGCTTGATGACACACCCATACCAAAACGCTGCTTCGTTTTCATAATATTTGTTACCAACCACGCAGCACTCTTTTCACCAACGCTAGCGTCTGCAGATTTCACTCGTTTCCAAGCACTTTGTTCCAACTCGTAATCTGCTCGGTGTCGCTCACTTATATCGTCTCTATTACGTAAGTAAGCTAAATCGTGCTTCTTACACGCCACGTCCAAAGGATTAATTCCTTGATCACCTCTTTTCACACGTTTAATCACTTTTGTTCCGGGACCGCAATACTGATAACCGGGGATATGCAGCTCCACCGGCAGGTTATTAATTAAGGAATTAACAATTCCTCTTCCAGTCTTAGTCTGTAAACGAGACGATCTACTTCGTCCGGTGATCAGCATCTGAATGACCATTTAAGTGAAAAGTTTGCTATAAAGTATTGATTTTATCAATATGCGGATAGTACATTTGAAACAAAAATTTTCCATCGACAATCTCGACGAAAAAGTTGGATGTGGACATGGAGAGAGATTATTAAGGAAACACGGTCCTTTGCTTCCATCATCCATTCGTGGAATAATAATTGGACCGTCGAATTGTGGCAAAACCAATGTTATGATTTCACTACTTACTCACCCATTGGGTCTACGTTTTGAAAATGTTTATATCTACTCCAAGTCACTGTACCAACCAAAATATGAATATTTGAAGAAAATTCTTACACCCATTAAAGGTCTTGGTTATTATGCTTTCAGCGATGCCACGAATATCATGGAACCCTCAGATGCAAGACCAAATTCAATATTTATATTTGATGATGTTATGTGTGAAAAGCAGGATGTTATACGATCATATTTCTGTATGGGACGTCACAAAAATGTGGATGCATTTTATTTGGCTCAAACATATTCACGAGTTCCTAAACAGCTTGTGCGAGATAATGCCAACTTTATTATTATGTTTAAACAAGACGAAATGAATATGAGACACGTATTTTCCGATCATGTATCACCCGACCTGAATTTTACACAATTTCAGGAAATGTGCTCGAAATGTTGGGATAATAAATATGGATTCTTGGTTATCGATAAAGATAGTGATGTGAATTCGGGAAGATATCGCAAGGGACTTGATAGCTATATATTTGTTTAACAATGATGAATGCATTCATTTCATTGCTGTTCGGTAGTTTGTCAACACCATGAATGAAGAAATTGACTTAAAACGAAAACTAGTGGAAGCGACCAATGCTGTTCGAAAAAAATTTAAACAATTCAAGGCGGCGAAGACACAAAGTGCGCTCGACTTGGATAAATTTTACGAACCAATCACTAAACCACTAACATCTATATCTAATGTAGTAAAGCAACGCCAGCAGCAGCAGCAGCAACCCAAAACCCAAGGAAAGCAATATAGTCGTAGTACTAGCACAATGGAGGAGCCTGAGGAAATATCCGATCACATATCATCATTTCAATCGTCTACACCGCGGATAAGCCGAAAAGCTCACATCGATACAACACCGAAACGTGATACCAAAGTTACATTGTTTGAGACACCTTCCCCTTCAAGTTATACAAGTTCACCACCACTCGACAAGATTCAAGCATACTTAAATGGATTAAAAAATAAACCATCCCAATATGATACCATTTATGGTGTACATTTCGGTAAAAAGCCGAATAACCTTAAAAGATATATTGGTAACCTAGAAGTGCGTTTTCCAAATGGCAAAATTACTTTATATAAAAACGGAAAAAATGTTGCTGTATTTGATGGAACGCCTCAACTTTACGATTTGCTTTTTTTAAGAAATCCACCATTTCTAACACAACACGATAAAACCTATGATGGTGTGCTACAGAAATACAAGGAAATTTTAGAATTAACTAGTGCAGCATATGAAAATTATGACAAAAATTAGGGTCTACGAGAAACCAGATTATTGAAATATTTGTATATTATAAAACCCCTACTGATGCCGGCGAGCACTAAATCAGGCGGCGCTGTTGTAAAAAATAACATCGCTAAAAAAATAAAAATACCCAACAAGAAACTACTTTCTTCCAAATCACCTCAATACATTTATTGGAATAAACCAAAGGAGTTGGTTGATCGCTTAAGATTGTTGTGGAGTTCAAAATTAGCTGGTAATACTGGGCATGACAATGAGATTATGTCAATTGTTGAGGAACTTCGCGAAGAACAAATAATATATTAAATTATGTACCTTGTTTCCTTTGCTCAGTGTCTAATGAGACGTGTTCGCTTCGCTACAAAATATGAAGGCAAGCAGGGGAAAAATTGGAATTGTTAATGAACTGCACCGGACTGCTAGAAAAAACTTTATTAGAAGGCGGACGATTATTAAAGGATACAAGGATTTATGGCAAATAGATTTAGCTGAAATGCAACAATATGCTGATGAAAACGATGGTTATCGCTACATCCTTGTATGTATCAATTGTTACTCCAAATTTGTGTACACCAGAGCAATCAAAAACAAGACCGGCGCTGAAGTGACCAATGCAATGAAGAGTATAATTGAAGAGGCATCGTATACACCAGACAATTTACAAAGTGATCAGGGAAAAGAATTCTATAATAGTCGCTTTCAAGCCCTTATGAAAAAATTTAATATAAATCATTATTCTACATTCAGCACGAAAAAGGCGGCAATTGTTGAACGTGTGATAAGAACTTTAAAAAATAATTTATATAAGCAATTTTCAATTAGAGGTTCCTACAGGTGGGTGGAAATTTTAGTATCAGTAACAAGGGTCTATAATAATACAATACATCGCACAATTGGCATGAAGCCCAGAAATGTGCTAGAAGATACACAAATTAGGGCATACGATTATTTAAAGGTTAGACCGAAGAAATATAAATTTCGTCTTGGCGATATAGTTCGAATCAGTAAATACAAAACCATATTTGAAAAGGGGTATACACCTTCATGGTCAACGGAACTGTTTAAAATTGTAAAAAGTAACATTACCAATCCACCCACCTACATACTGGAATCGTTAGAAGGTGAACCGATTAAAGGTTGTTTCTATGAAGCTGAATTGCAAAAGACAACCAGTCCAGGTGTTTATCTGGTTGAAAAAATTCTTAGAAAACGTCAGAAAAATCACATTGATCAATTGTTTGTAAAATGGTTGGGTTTCCCCAATCAATTTAATTCTTGGATAGACAAGTCTGATATTGTATAAACAGCTTTGTATTTCCTATTACAATTATTGTATCAGTTGATTGATAAAATAAACATGTAATTTAAAACATATGAATTTTATATATCAGTATATATTGCTATCATTTTAAAAATTGTTTTCATTGAATTAATAACCATGAAAAGAGTAACATTTGATGAAGAGAAAAATATTGTCCATAAAACATTTGTTTGGGCGTTTGCATATCGAGAAGCTCGAAAGAGCGACTTTCAACAGCTAATGCTTGATAGGTACCGTTTCCAACGGCGAATAGAGAAAATCAAAACAACTTTGGATATGATTTTAGAAAGTAATTTTAGAAATAAAATTGTTCATGAACGATTTATTAATTTATAATATAATTATAAACATAATATGAAGTACTAAAAAATGTTTTATTCACATTTAAGCAATAATACATAATGACCAAAAAACACTTAGGGACTATAACCAAATTGTCTAAGTTCACTTTCACTAATAAATATGGCACGGAAAAATACTTCTTCATCACTACTTTTTTAGCGCATATACTAATCACTTGAAGAATCGAGTAGTGCATTTGGTAGCGACGACGTTGGACTTGACGATGGCGACTGCGGTGATGGCGATTCTTCCATTATTTCATCTTCTTGACTCGAAGAGGTGGACGTATCAGTATGTTGTTGATGCCCACCACCTAAGATAATGGGACTTTGAGGTTGGTCAGCAGGTACAGATCCTCTATTGCTCTCGTTTTGACACCAATCACATAATCCCATTGTCCCACTTAAAAATTCCCAATGTTCACAATTTGAACACATTTGACGACCGTTGATTGAAAACGGATACACTAATGTTGTTTTACTTTCCATATTGTAAATGATTGTGAAAGCAATGCTACAAATGAACTAAGTCACCATAATTTGGATACGTGTATTTATATATAACAGATGACCTTCACGTGTGACCTCTCTCTCTTGAGTGACTTTTTATTTCAACTCAGATTTTACATCTTCAAATTTCGCTCGAATTTTATCAAGGTTAATTGTAATATGGTCAATAATTCGTTGTTCAAATTTCATTTGAACTTTGTCCAGGTTAATAATTTGTTGTTCGAGAGCCAATATCATCTTCCCAACTTTGTTTTCATACTCTTTTTTTTCTTTTTGAACTTCATTGAATCTTCGAGCAACTTCTGTATTCAATGCTATGAATCGGTGATCAGTAATATCATTAAATTGTATGCGCAGATCTGATAATTTCTTAACAAATACAGCAGTTAGTTGTATACGCAGAAGATCATGTTGAGTGAGAACATATTCTTGAGTAGCAGCATCATTTGGTTTTTTAGGTGATGCAACATTCTCTAGGGATTTTCCTTGCATATCATACTGATCATCGAGAGTAAGCCTGAATCCATTTCCAGGTGGTCCACGTACAAATCGAAAGTTTTCATTCGACTTCTTACGCCCAAATTTGTCAATTGTGTTGTTGTTAACACGACCCATCGTTACTTCTAACTAATCTGTTTTCATCTTATAAACGCTTATATAGGGTTATTGCGTTGGGGAAAATAAAACAATGCTTCTACTACAAATAATTTATTTCCTACCGGTACATTTATTTATAAACATTACCATTATTTAAAATAATACATATAATATATACTTTATGGAAATACAGTTCAGAAAGTGTTTTTACAAATAAATGTTGTTTCAATAAGTAATTTTACTTTTCTTGATCTTCTACTTTGTCCATTATTTCATAACCATTTGCACCATCGCTGCGGATGACTACACCATCTTTTACGATATAAGTAATATCGTCGGGATCCACGTAATCAAGCAAATTGAATTTTGTTACCAAATCACTTGGTAAATCTGGTATATTAGTAACAAACTTGATAAGATCATATTCAATCATTTCAGCACAAAATCCGCTCAGATTTATAGATCCATAGAGATATTTTTCACATAGATGCACACCAGCCATAAAATTGATTGCATCCTTCACATCGCGTACATATTGACTTTTAATTGAATCCAAATCGGAACCATCAAACGTTGCAAACTGTAGTTTATCTTGAGCCATGTGTCTTAATTTACATGCCAACCAAATCATATATATATCTTGCTTTTCAATAACATTGTCACACATCTGCAATAGGAAATAATGAGAATGCGGCTGTGTTTGCTGATATTCGTATTAAAATTGATTACACTTCAATTATAATTAAAAATATGATATACTATAATACATTAAAGTATTCTATTGAAAATAATGACTATATTTCAAATTAAAGACCCAAAACTTAATAACGCTCTAGTGTCACCCCCAGAAAATACATGTGAACCTTGTCCCAAATAGCTTAAGGTAAATTTGTCACTCGATTTATTCATGATATCAACCGTCTCCTCTGATAATGTTTCAGTAACACGTTTGGGTAAAAATGTCTCAAATGTTAAATCATGTGTTTTATCATACAAAGTAACAACAATACTTTTACCAAAACGCGTTGCCACAAACTTTATATTTTTAATTATATACAATTCTCCCACAGTTAATGTAGAAAGTTTTCTTCGTTCAATGAATTCAACATCTTTGTTTATCATATTATTAATTTGATCCAAAGTCTGCTGTGAAATACTCATAATTGAAATGTGTAATAAATTTAAAATACCTTGACTAATACCTTTCACAAAACACACCACAAACACAATATTTCTAATTAGCTTTAAAGGTAGCAGTTATTAATGCAAACACTGCTTGTGTGACTATGAAGTTCTGTGGAAAGGGACCTTATTTATAAGACAAATTCTCGGGGAGGGGGTATAATTCCACTTACTTCTTCAATGTTAGACACGCTCAAGGTCAATGTAAACTTCAAGGTCAAGGTCAAGGTCAAGGTCAAATTCAAGGTGAATACCAAATTCAAGGTCAACCTCGGGTTCAAGGTCAAGGTCAAATTCAAGGTCAATGCCAAATTCAAGGTCAACTTCGGGTTCAAGGTCAAGGTCAAGGTCAAGGCCGGGTTACTCAAGGTCAAGGTCAAATCCAAGGTCAAATTCAAGGTCAATGCCAAATTCAAGGTCAACCTCGGGTTCAAGGTCAAGGTCAAATTCAAGGTCAAGGTCAAGGCCGGGTTACTCAAGGTCAAGGTCATAAAAAGGGGTGGGGGGATAGTCAGAACTCTCATTTGAACACTACTTTGAATGTTTATTAAATGTATCGATGTTCGAGTATTCAATTATCAAATAGTTTTACTTTAAAATATTCGATGTTGTATCTTAAATCAGTTTGTTTTTTAATAACCAAATGCAAATTCTGCTTGTAACTATTATGCTATTATATAATATACTATATACAGGGTGATTTCTTAGGTGATACTTTTTTTTCAACTGTGTATATAACTACTTAAAAGAAACAACAAAAAACCGACTAAAACTTAATATAAATAAATGCAAATTCATCTCTTTTTCCAGGTCAATAATTGGGAATAATGAACAGTTTGTTTATTATATAAACGGTCAACCTTTAGAGTATGTGACTTCAATATCGGATTTGGGAGTACAGCTTGACAGTCAGTTGGATTTTAAGAAACATTATAGTTACATTCGTAGTAAGGCCTTAGAGTTGCTGTGCTTTATATGTAGACACACCAAGGATTTCAGAAATGTAAACTCCTTAAAGCACCTTTATGTATCTCTAGTGAGGCCAATACTTGAATACGCAACCTGTGTTTGGTCACCGTTTTATTTGGTACACAGGAACTCATTGGAAAATATTCAAAATAGGTTTCTCTTAAATATATCTCGCAGACTTGGTGTGCCGCGATCGGATTTCTCTGCTACACACATGCGATCTTACCTGAACATGTCGGACTTGGTGACTCGTCGCAACCATGCCGATCTACTTCTACTCTATTAAGACTTTGAACAACATTATTAAATGCTCTGATTTGTTGAAGTATTTCGCTCTCAATGTTCCGCCAAGACAAACTAGAAGCTCACAAAAATTTTCTGAGGCTTATCACAGAGTGAATTACGGAAAGTTCTCTCCAATTGCACGCATTCTTGCTAACGCTAATGGGTCTGGCAATATGGACTTTTTTGGAAGCTCATTCCGAACATTTAGACTCCGGCTAGGTCTAATAACTATAGATAGTAATTAAATAAGAACTATTTTATTTGTTCGCTTTTCTAGCGTTGTTTTGTTTGTTTTTGCTTTGCTCTTGCTTCTTTTTCGTTATAATTAACTTTGTAATTGCATATTATGGTGGCTGCAGGGTCATTGTGCTCGTAATTTCTATTTTTCCTTTTTTTTTCTTTACTACATTGTTAATATTTTGTAATTTTGTATTTTTGTATTTTGAGAATTTTGTAATTGTGCAATTTAGTAATTTTCTACTTGTAACTTGTAACTTGTAAATGGATTATTTTATTCGTAAACAATTAAATAAATAAATAGGAACACACTTTACGTATATTAAATTGTGGAGGAAGACTGGATTGTTTTATTTACATATATTTAGTTCTTGATGTTTATTTTCAACTGTTCCGGAGATACGGGAGTTCCTAAATTGCCAAATCGATTTTGTCTTTTAAGTGTCTCCGCCTTTTATTTAATATACCTTTTAAGCTGAAACCCCCAATTTTTTCACGGTAACATAATTTCCCATGAACGAGCTATTTACGCTATAATCAAATACGACAGAAAAAGTGACAGATACGACGCCATTTTGAACTGTTTTTAATTAGAATTATTTAACAAATAGAAATTAAAAAGGGCACTGAAACAATAGTTTTTTCATTGTCATTCGTTTTGTTTTATTGTCGTTTAAAAATCAGCGAATAAGAAATACTAAAATGAATTTAATAGTATATTATTAACCAAGGTTTAGACAGCCATCATTATTGCCCGAGCGGCAAGTTTAAATCAAGAGGAGCGGAGCGACGAGGGATTTAAGACGCGAGGGCTATAAGCTGTCTAAACCGTGGTTAATATACTTAATATGTTTTCCACTACTACAAACTTTTATAAGACATTTATCTTTATAGCAGTAATAATTATAAAAAATTATAGGTAGGTATATCTAAGTATATTTTTTAATCAAGTTACCTGCGCTTTGGAATTGGCAAACTATTTTGTTGTTTTGTCAGGTGGCTTTGTTAATGTCAATTTTTGCTCATTTATGTCATCAGATTTCACGAGTTTTCCGTTTTTTTTTAAATGAGCGAAGAAAATGTTAGTGATATTATTATGTGTACACCTTAATTATTAATATTAATATTTGTTATTGATTGTATCGATATTTTACAATATCAAGCATCTCTAATAATCTAATATGTATTGATAATTATCTGGTTGCCTAACCACAAGAAATCACCTTTTAGGTTATTCATGTTTATGAATTCATGTTGTAGAATCAAAAAATCAAGTTACCTGCGTTCAAATAGATTCTTGAAGATCGGTCAATAATGGATCTCAATGCTTTATTATTGACCATGGTCAATAATAACTTATAAGGTAGAGAAAAACGATTTATTTCTAGCGTTAATAATCGGTCAATATGTAATGGCGATGTTATAGGTTAGTAGTGGAAAAATAAAATTAAAAAAACATTGGGATTTCGAAACTTTGCTTATAGAATATACCACCAATACAGCCAAGACAAAGCAACACAAGAGTGCTAACACTACTCGCGACAACCGCATCTCTCTATCTTTACTAGTGAAGAAGATACCGTACAAAAACATCGAAATCTGGACACCCTGTACGGCAGCTCTCCCGTCAAGTTTTTGTTAAGTAGAACATAAAAATTGTCTAACTATTTTTCTAGCCATAAAAGCGTACATACTTAACATTCCCCATCGGGACAACAAAGCAGCTCTGTTTAATTTTTCTGTTATCGATTCACAATATGGCAGCAAGTAACACGAATAATGTCATTAAGTACCATTGTATGGCGGCACTAAATGTGCTTAAGAGTACTTAGCAATTTGAGCCGTCAACAAGGAATGTTTTGGTAATATTGTCGATTTAATGATTCTATATACAGCTTGTCCAGAAACTAAGTATTGTAGTGAGAAGTATACAGTGGGTTTTTTAAACTCGGTTTATGAGATTTTGCGTTCTAAATTTTCAACCACATGTTGGGACGTCTGCTGTATTGATATATTATGGGAGTTCTGCCCAAAATGACATACCTCAAGAATTTTCGATCACATAATGTATTAGAATTATTTTATATTAGATATTAGATTAACACCAATAACTAGTCTAATAAAATAGTATTAAAAAGTATATAGTACAGTGTATCCACCTCAATTTCTCTGCTATTAATAATGAAATTTTGTTCAAATTTGGGTTGTAATAATTGTATGTAGGAAAAATGAAATATTTGCTACGGTAACAATTTACATTTATCATTAGGGTGCTGTTTAAGGGGGTAGAAGGATTTTTCGAAAGAAGTATATTAGGGCTCATTTTAAATAATTTTTGTTGTCATATTCAGATTCAGCATCCCGAAAAGTTCCTCTATATACTTTTTCCGAGAAATCGACACCCTTCTACCTCTCAAAACAGCACGCCAATTATAAATGTAAATTGTTATCATTGCAAATATTTCGTGCAGATGGTAGGCTCACCCGACATCGCTCAGTGAAATAACATCGCATCGGCTTAACTGGCGTGAAGTCGCTCTTTGAGCTAACGTTTCGTCGCTGTGTCGATGTCTCCGGTTTCCAGGGTGGGAAATATATAAAAAATGCTATGATGATGGTTCCAAAATGAAAATGTTCCGGAGTTAAAATCGCCCCCCGATCGGATCTCCGGGTGAGGGCGGAAACTAAACATCCAGCATGTCCAGTAGCCACGCGGGTCCTTGGAACAATATTCAAAATGAAAATGGTGTGACAACTGAAGTTGGAAAATGACCCGAGATTAGCAGCTTCCAAATTGACTTCTGTAATATAAGAGGACTGAACTCGAACATCAATGCATTCCATCAACAAAGGTCAGATCATCGATTAGTGCGGTCAGCTATTTATATCCTGGGTACGACTTCCATCACCGATTTAGGCGCAATTTTGGCCTTTGTCTCTTTGTCCGCAAATTTTAGTCATCATGTTCCGAGTAGTCCAATGAACTATCGTCGTTGGGGTCCAGATAAATAATAAGAGGCTCTTCAGTGTTTTCTAGCATGTTATCAGCTTCCCACATTTTTTCTTCTATTTCAATCACATGTTCGACGCACTTATTTCACTTGTCACAATCCACTGTCTTTATTCCCTCTTGCAAGAGGTTTCCAACGTCTCTCATTTTAAAAGTGGTTTATTCAACTTCACAATCTCCAGTAGCTTCTTTTTCGGCATACCTTTATAAAATGGGTTCTTATTTACAGTAAGCCAATGAATGATGTCATTTTTTTTTCCAAGAAGACGTTCGTATTTTTTCGGATTTTCTTGAGTGGTAGCTGGCATTATCCATGACTATAACAGACCCAGGAGGAATAGGATCTAGCTGGAAGTATTCATTTTAAAGATATTAGCGTTCATGTCTTCATGATAGTCTCCAGTCCGTTTTGATTTAAATGCTAGTAAGCTGCCATCGCCAAATCCATTTTTGCTACCAATGTGAGTAGTTATTAATCTTTTACCTTTTCCCGAGGGTGCTTTTATTCCAGTGGACCATCCTTCAAATTCATTTTCTTCAAAGTTTTCCATAGTTTCTTCTTATCCATGGGTGGAATAAAATCATCCTTTTTCATTTCGGACATTATTTTGTCCAAGGTAGGTATTTCTTTTTTTAAGTAAAACAAGTGTATGATTCTTCTGATGGCAGTCTTCTCATCCTTATTTATTACAGATTTTTTTCTTCCTGTAGTTCTCTTTGGTGACCTGATGGGGCCGCGTTTATCCTTGTGCATAAGTCGGTATATTGTTGACTGTCCGACTCCAGTCAGATTTGAACACATTTCAACTATTTTTGCAACTCCGAATGTTATATGAAATAATAATTGGACTACGCCTATGGAATATGGCGAAGACCACTGGGTTTTATAGTTCAATAATGATTTATTACTCTCTCGCATTAAGAAACAGACTATAGTTATACAGAGATGTAAGTAAGTACATATTTTGGAAATAATTGCAGGTTGCAGATTCAACTTTACAACGACACCACACTTTATATTTATATTATTGTGAAATATTTTATTTAAGCTAAGACACCCAGTATATATAAAAGCTACTTGAAGGAAGTAACACAGAGTCAAGTGTATGATTTGTGATTATATATGAACACCCATGCATACTTAAACTTTGTGTATGAGTCCAACATCAAACTTTAAATCTATTTACTCAACACATTAAGTACTATTACACTAGCATTTGTGCTGCATGACTTTAGAAATACAGGATGAAATGTGAAACTTGTTTGATTATTATTATAGTATTTTATTATCGGTAGGTACATTGATGTCTTTGCAAATAAGGGTCTAATTTTATTATAGCGTTCAGCATATCCCAAAATTTTTACAACGGTATAAATATACTGATTCCAGTAGAATTATTAATAGAATTTTAACGCTATTAAAAGTAGACCTTTTAACGCTTGTTGTCGGTGTCTAAAATGTAGTTTCGTGACACTAGTATTAAAAGTGGATTACTTTTAACACTAGTGTTAAAAAAAATACAAGGATCTTTTTAGCTTTTTATTATTAACTCTAAATAATTACCTATGGGTCAAAATGATCGGTGGGTGTTAAAATTATCGAAGTATTCTCTTGAAGCCCTAGCTGCATTTTGAAAACTTTCAAAATGAACAGCTAGCATATATCATAAGCTTCTGCATTTGCGTAAATCCCCAAGATCATTTCATTTTGATCAATAGAATAGAAGATACAGCCATTTAACTATTTCACGTTTTATCGGCTTCCCCCACCCTTATCAAGAGTGGTATGAAAACAATTCTTAAATAATAGTTACGCAGAATCAAGTTTTCTAATGACGCCCTTGAAGTTAAACCTTATTTTGTTAATATGAGCAGAAATTATAATTTTTAGTATATAATATTACGTTCCGCCCCTTGCGGCCACTTTAGAAGCTTTAAAATATATTGAATTAATGTCTCTTCGCTACTTTATTTATTTCACTTTTTTTCCTGTAAAGCTACGACGAAAGGTCATGATAAGACTAAGCCACCTTCTGACAAGGAATTTGGGACAATTATAGAAAATGGAGAATTTTGGGAAGAGGATAAAACAGAAGACGAAAGTGTCAACCAAAATAATGATCAAGGCGTTGAGAAGGAAAACAGGCTTAACGCATGTGAAAGCCTCTTCAATCCCGTGGATCAGGAGGAAGTGAATGAAGCAGTATCTAACTGTGGACGAAACGCTGGTGCCGTTTCGAGAACGTTGAGGCTTTCGGATATATATTCCCAGCAAACCCGCCAAATACGGTCTCAAAGTGCAGGTTCTAGCTGATTGAAAAACGCATTACATATTAAATGTCGATGTTAATACCGCAAAGTCATCGAGAGAAGGAAAAGAAAAATATCACACCCGACAGAAGTTGTTCTTCGACTGGTTACAGCTGTAGCTGAAACTAACAGGAATATAACAGGAGATAATTGGTACCTACTCCTCTTTAGAACTGGTTGGGGAATTAGCATAGCTTGATCTTACATAATATGTAAGCACTGTGAAAAAAACAAAAGATTGACACCAACTCAACTCTTACTATCTAAATCCCGTTCAGTAATGTCATCAGAGTTCTGTTTTACTTTGGATAAGACCTTGGTTTTCCACCTACCAAAAGCTAACAAGTGAGTTATTCTAATTTCAAGCATGCACAATGAACAATCGATAGACAATGTAACAAAAAAACCACACATTGAATTATTTTACAAGAATATAAAAGAGGAGTGGATTTCCTTAGATCAAAAATGTGCAAATTATTCCACTTCTAGAAACAGGCGCCGTTGGGCTATTGCATTATTTTATATGATTTTGAATGTTGCAGGCATTAACAAAGTAAGTAGAGATTATATCAATTTTCTTCACATGGAGAAGAAATGGAAATGCGTGCATTTCAACACGATTTAACTCGAAGTTTGCGCCGCTCGAACCTATAATAATAAAATTCCACCTAGACTAAGAAGTATGACAACAGATATTTCAGGGATTATTTTTGAAGTTGAGGCAACATCTATTCAACCCACTACTACTACAGCTCCTAAAAGAAGAAGTTGCATTTTTTGCCCTTGAAATGTGTGCCCAGACTCAGAGGCGGATTATAGTGCAAGCCGATCAAGCCTAGGCTTGTAGCGCCAAATCTGAAAGGGCGCCACATTTCCCAGTTCCCAGCGCCAAGAGAAACTAAGAGAAAGAGAACACCAACACCTTATAACCAAAAAAGATATGAAACTAAGCGATTTCAACCATGGTTAGAAAAAGCCCGGCGTTTGATTAACCGGTTAATTTTTAGCTAACACCACACACCACACACCATGTATATGTCGTTTTTTGGTGTAGAACAGGAATTATACAACTTTTTCTCGGTATCAACACAATGATAATGATGGTCCTGGTCCTTGCTTCAGTCTAAGTTTTCCAATAAAATTGCATCAGTTACCCGCTGGAGTGCACAAGCAGATGCTAGTATATATAGTAAAGCATTATACACATCATACCATGAAATATCTGAGGTTTTGCTATCAATAGCAATAGACCGGAAGCAAAAAATTTAGCAGATAAATTAATGCAATTCGAAGGTGCAATAATGACTTGTTTTTGGCATAAAATATTGGAAAGATTTAATCAAACAAGCAAAGCTCTCCAAGCAGTTGACATCGATTTACAATCAGTGCTTCGGTTATATGACTCTTTACACGGGTATTTAACTAATATACGCGATCAATTTGAATCATTTCTTACTGAAGCCGCTACTTTATGCCAAAATAATACTTTTCAATATGATATATCGAAAAACGAAAAAGAAAGGTATCTTTTGACGAAGCAAAAAATGAAACCGATTTTATAGACGGAAAAACAAAATTTCGAATAACTGTATTTCTCCCCTGAATAGATAAATTAATAAATGAGCTGTTAAAGAGGAAAGATGCATACCAAGAAGTAAATAAAGAGTTTAAGTTTCTTACCAATCTAGCCGCTTTGAGTGATAAGGATCTTAAGCAAGGCTGCTTGAGGCTTGAGGTTGACCAATATTTATAAAAATGATCTCGATATTGACATCGAAAATGAGATTTTTCAAGTTAAACATATTCCAAATATTCCGCCTGAGCCAAGGAATTTACTGAAATCACTTAAGGAGGGAAATCTAGCTGGCATATTTCTAAACTTGGAAATAGCATTAAGATTGTTTATATCTAAAGCAGTAACTAATTGTTCAGGAGAGAGATCTTTTTGGACTCTTAAGAGGGTTAAAAATTACTTAAGATCCAAGTTAGTCGATTCCAAACTTAGTGACTTAGCCCTAATGTCAATAGAATTAGACTTACTTAAAAATCTAGACGCGACAGAGATAATTGAAGTTTTTGCAGCAAATAAATCAAGAAAAAAGATATTTTTTTAATTTCCTTTTTTTGTTATATTATATTTGTATTACTTAAACTTTATTTTGTTATATTTAGGTAATATCTAAACTCGATATATTTTGTTTATGTATACTTATTGTTAGTTTGAAAATAAAATGTTTTGCACTTTTGCCTTTTAATATGTGGGTCATTTGAACTATGAAAAAAATAGAAGGGGGGGGGGGCGCAACAATATCCCAGGACTTTGGGCGCTTCCAAGTGGTAATACGCCTCTGCCCAGACTGTTTTAAGTTGAGTTGTAGTTAGTAGTGCTTTGTTTTGGATCCATTTTCTTTAACTCTTTCCATAAATGTACATTTTTGTCTTATCAATTTTTTTATATTTGTTTTAAACTGGTCGGTCATCTTGACTCATGGGTAGATATTAAGAGTTAACATTAACATTTATTGTACAGTTTGAGTTACTATAAATATGAATTCCTGCTGCAGATCCACTGATCAGGGTTTTGTTGCCATTTTGTTGGCTTTTGGCAATTATCTTCTTATTTTTCAGTGATTTTTCAATATATCCTTCTGCCACTGTTGAAGACTTTCATCCACCGTGTCTCTTGATAGTTCTTAAGCTCGCACCAGAGTCTGCCAGTAAAGCAGTAAAGTGGCTGAAGACCGACGGAAACAGTGACCAGTATAAAGGGTCGGATCTGGGAGCTTCAAGAATTCTGCTATAACAGCAGGCATTTTACCGAAACCATTGATGTCGACTGGGGTTTTAGCATATTTATTATCGATGTCCGATATCTGCTGACCGAAGAGCTTTGCATTTTCTATACAATTTCAAATAAAATGGCTCAACTAGACGGAACCTTAATTCTGGTATTTGGAATGTTCACCACTAATGTTGTATTCAAATCACCGATGTTGTCGATTGTCAAATGGCACAGCTCTTCTCTGCAACAAGCACCAAATATGCTCAATATAGTGGATACTTTCATCATGAGGTATTTATCGTCTCATCGATGAATTTCTCAGGAACTGCTCAATTTGGTATCTTCTCAAAACTAAATACTTTTTAGGTTGATAGCTTTCTCCTTTTCACTTCAAGAAAGCGACAAGTTTATAATAATTCTTAATATCTAATTAATCATTGAATCATGAAGTTTTCCATAAGCAATTTCGTACTGTTCCTTTGACTTTTTCGACAATCACTTAAATGTAGCTCAACTGGCTGCTTCATTTACTTCCACATTTGGATCCTTTTCTTCCAGATTATCCATCAAAAATCGCACAAATTCAAAAAAATAACGCTTTTTACAAGTTATTGACTGCGAGTTTTTTCGTAACTAATACACATTTGATGCCATATGTAACTACAACAACAAAGAAATAAGGTAAGTCATTTGGTTTTGGATTTTTATTGCTTTAATTTTGAATTTGGTAGAATAGGTATTAATTTTTTTGTTTATTTTAGTGTCTGGTTTAATAGTGGTTGTAGATAACATGGTGGAGTCAGTCAGTTCGGATTTAAAAGCGGATTGGAAACTAGAGAAGCCATATTCAGTCTCCAGACATTGATCCAAAACTGCCAGGATCAAAGAAAATATGTCTTTATGTGTTTCATTGACTATGAGAAAGCATTTGACAACGTTAAGCACAATCTCCTGATAACATACCTCAGAGATTTGGGACTGGATGGAAAAGATATAAGACTAATTGGTATCTGTATTGGCACCAAAAGGCAGAAATTCGAATAAGCAACGCTGGAACAACTGAAGATTTTGAAATTAAAAAAGGCGTTCGCCAAAGATGTATCTTATCCCCAATGTTATTCAACCTGTACGTGGAAAGAGAATTCTCCGAGGCAACCTCAGATAGCCCCTTTGGAATTAATGTAAACGAAATCCTCATCAATAATGCGGATCATACCGTGATATTGGTAGATGATGCACATGATCTCCAAAATCTACTAAATCGGGTCAATGAAGAAAGCCAAGAACTAGGCTTAAAGATTAACATCAGTAAATCCAAGTTTCTGATTGTTAGTAAGAACGATATTCCGCACACTCGAATACATATTAACGAAGAGAATATCGAACAGGTCACACAATTTAAATACTTGGGATGCATGATTAACCAAGAATGGGATCCGGATCAAGAGATAAGATGCAGGATCGAACAGGCTAGGGCAACCTTCATAAAACTTCGAAAATTCCTTATAGGCAAGAACTTGAATTTTAACCTTAGATATAAGATGGTAAAGTGCTATGTCTGGTCCGTTCCCCTTAGCGGTGTTGAGGCGCGGACGTTGAAGGTGTTAATCATCAACAAAATTGAGGCCTTCGAAATGTGGATCCTACGGCGAATGTTAAAAGTGTCTTGGATCGATCACGTGAGAAATGCGGACGTTCTCCAAAGAACCTTTTCGAAAATATCAACAAAAGGAAAATAGGTTATCTCGGACACATACTGCGCGGAGAGCGATACCACATTCAACGCCTCATTCTTTAGGGTAAAATTGAAGGGGGGAGTAGAGGATTAGGCAGAAAAAAATGTCGTGGCTGAGAAATATCCGTCAATGGACAGGAATAAAGGACTTCCAAACACTACAGAACGCTGCAATTATTAGAAGCATATGATAAGAAAAAGATGAACGCCTACGCAGGAATAAGCACGGCACTAAAAGAAGAAGAAGTAGATAACATATTGTATAGTGCGCGTGTTAGAGATGTATTTATTTTGTAAGAAGGGTTGGATCACTCGCTATATGCTCGTTATCCAATTTTCCTTCCTACAGAATAAAATGACGCTTTTAACACTAACATTTTCTGAGAACGCTTACCCGGGGTCCGAAAATCCTAGCCCTGGGTATAGGTACATAGGTTATTAGATAAAAACGTTAAAGTAACTGACGAACTTAATCACCAATCTATAAGCAGAAAACAATATATTATGTGTTTTCAAAACATTTTACAAGTACTTTACAAATATAAATAAATTGTTCAAGAAAGAATCAGGCTGTTTTACTGACGCCTCTGTTGCAATAATTTAAATTTATTAAGATTTAAATCACCTCGGAATAATCTCTTTGTTTACTTAGGCTTTGTAAATCAGATGGTTAAGTACTTCCCTGTTTTGAATCGTTCCCTTTCGGGTTTAAACACATTTCGAAATTATTCAATTAAAAGAGATATTACTCAAAAACATTTCAAGATAAGAAAATAAATTTCCTTTACAGAATTACAAACAAAGTAGCGGTGTACGGCTAATGTTTTAGAGTGTGATTCCTCAGGTTATTTTATGAAGAAAAGTTCCTATGAACATATTTCCACAATGGCTTATATTTTCGACTATGAATTTCTTAAAGCAGTATTTTGTAATATCTCCGAAAGTACTTTAAATGTTATTTTCCATTTCGGTATACGGTAATAAACAATTGACATTAATAACAATTCCATTCCTGTACCAGTGGCGTCCCTGCATGCATGTCCTCTGATAACTTTTTACAAAAAAAGTAGTAGGTACCTACGAATTTAACTAAATTCCGACTTTGAACTCGGAATTTAAGTTAATTCCGACTTTGAACTCGGAATTTAACTAAATTCCTACTTTAAACTCGGAATTTAACTAAGTTCCGACTTTGAACTCGGAATTAAACTAAATTCCTACTCTGAACTCGGAATTTAAGTTAATTCCGACTTTGAACTCGGAATTTAACTAAATTCCGACTTTAAACTTGGTAGTTTGGGTGTCGAGAAGGTCAATAGTTGTGTATTGTGAAAGCTATTTGTGTTAATTGTTTAAATGTTACGGTATATTATAATATATAAAATAAATTCGCAGGTAAGTAACTAAATTTATTATTTATACTAATCGTTATGGTTATACCTAGTCTTCAAATTAACTACAGGTGTATCCACTCTACAAAAGCAATTTTATCAATTGTCTTACAGTGGCGGATTTAAAGGAGAGATAGCTATATAGAAGGAAATTTCAAGAACTTTATACTTTATTCCCTCTTCCTTTATTTGGGTTCTAGAGCTGCCACACACAGAAAACACAGAAGAACTGGTAAGAACATATTTTTCCCTTGGATTTTAACAAGAAGAAATACTTACTTTTTTAACACATTTGCATAAAATATAATAACTATATATAATATATAAGCATAACTGCTACAAAAATGAAAAGTTAATTTTTTGTAGGTTGTAGCTGGGTACTATCTAAATGGAATTACAACTAATACGAGGATGTCCGAAGACTATATAATTTGATATGGGTATATACTGAAAATAAAACTGTAGAAAGAATTCAAACATCAATGTGTGAACAATGTACATTTTTGAAGTATCCATGTGACAAAGATTTTTATGATTTATGCAATATCCTAATGCACGAAAATAGTTATATACGAGAAACTGGTCCGTATAAAGCTGTAGATTTGTACATAATATTGAGACAATTGTTAAGAGAAATATTTTGTTAATAAATAAAAACCAACTACCTACGTGTACGTTATTGTTATTTTAAATTAAAACCTTAGAAAAAATACTAGTCCTCTAGCCACTTGTTGAAAGCAGTAAGGATTTAATAAATTATGCTACAGGAGCTATTCTCTGGGCTATAATGCCCCAACGAGCGATGAATTAGTATTTTGTGTAACGGAGTTAGATAGCGAAATACTAATTCAAATTGCAGAAACTACCGGAAAGAAAAGGTATCTCTATTTCCAATGGTAGTACGCTGCATTGATGCTACCTATAGGTTGGTTTCGAGCTTTTTAGTTCTCGTTCTTGCTCCTGCTTGTCCTGTACCGACAAGAACGAGACGAGAAGTTCGAAACGGGTCTACAGGTATCAGCAATGCAGCGGCCTACAATCGGAAATTTCTCCTTCCGGTAGATTCTGCAATCTGAAATAGTATTTTGTTATCTTTGCGATCTCCCCCCCCCCCCTTGCCTCCTTGGCTTGGCGCACCTTTACTACTTAAATAATAATTCTTTAAAAAAAATCGGTCTTATTTTATTTTAAGTAAAGAAGAGCGAGGGAAATAAACTTGATAAAAACCGGTCTCACCACTCGCACTTAGTTTAAAACGTGAAGTTCTTAAATTCCGAGTTTAAAGTTGGAATTTGGTTAAATTCCGAGTTCAAAGTCAGAATTTAGTTAAATTTCAAGTTGAAAGTCGGAATTTAATTAAATTCCTAGTTAAAAGTCGGAATCTAATTAAATTCCGAGTTTAAAGTCGGAATTTAGTTAAATTCCGAGTTCAAAGTCGAAATTTAGTTAAATTCAGACAGACTCTACCTTTGCTAACCATTTGTTAGAAGAACAACATAATTTCAATGATAAATTCAAAATATTACACGTAGAAAACAAAAGCAAAAAACTGTCTTTACTAGAATCCTTAGAAATAAATAAACTAAAAAACTCAGTTATTATGTTAAATTACCAAATCGAAACAAATTCATCCCCGTTACCCCTCTTTTATATTTACCGCTTCTACAATACTTTCTTAATGGTAGGTTTTACCCATAATTAATATAATAGTTATTTACCTGTACAAATTTGTAAAATTAGTAATTTAGTTTATACTCAACATCTGAAGAGGCCACTGTGCTGGCGAAACATATGTCATGTTTGTGATATACAAATGTACATGAAAATCTAAAAAACTTAGTTTTACCAAAGAAACTTATAGAGTTTCTTTGGTTTTACTTAGTTTTTAATATAAGTGTTTATAAGGGATTTTCATCAAGTAAAAGTCGACACAATCAATGAAAATAAACTTAAAAAGTTTATTAGAATTGGTCGGCAAAAGACTTTATTGTAAGCGTTAGTTATCTCATTTTGATGCTTTCTCCTTTTACGGGGGTTTTGCTTAGCAGGGCAGTATAGCATAGACATTAGACATAAAGTAAAAATGGGGTTTTATATCTCTTTTACAAACAAAAATAGTATTATATTTAGTGTCTAAACAAGAATCCCTCTATTGTACGTTTGCCTATAGATTGAGATTAAGAAAAAAAGTTGAAATATATCCAATTCTGTAAATCTATCAACTATTCTCCACTGCAGTAATAATATGGCAAATTTCCTGCTGATACATCCAATCATTTCTAAAGAAAAGTTCATTTATCATCGACAACTTGTAAACTAAATGAATATACGCGCGCCTGCAGAATCAGGATTATATTTGCTTCAATTGTTATCACCGTCATTAATCTTGGGTATAATACGGCGCCTTGCCAACATTTCTTGTAAATCTTGCAGAAAATGTAGATATTAAACTGTCGTCAGTTTTCATAACGGTGCAAGGAGCTTGCCATAAAATGCTTGTTTCATAAACATGGCATTTTATGAAAAGAAAATGTAAAACTTAACGATTTATCACTTATTTGCGAAAATTATTAAAAGCGCGAAGCGAAGGTGCTTTGCACTTTAAATAACAAATCAAGGTGAAATTTTAATTAAAACTCACATTACTTTTGGTTATATCACAAGTTATGATAACCGAAAACCGTTAAGCCGGGGACACATTATGGTCACGTCACGTGAGCTCACGTGATAGCACGTTAGGCATGAGACGCGTGAAAATACGCATCGGAGACACATATATATCACGTCACTCCTCTTTTATGGTGTCACGTCTCATACTTATTGGTTCAGTTCAGCGTTTGTTTTATTTCAAGTAATTTAACAAAGAAATGGAAAACAGCTATTCAAGCAGCAGTTATTCTGATTCAGAAGAGGATATGGAAAATTTAGCTACATTTATGTTGCTAAACTTAAAAACCTATAATAGGTCAATATGGGTTCATGAGATTAATCAAAGAAGAGAAAGAGAGAAAAAGTACCTCATGCTGTCTAACTTTTTCAATTAATAGTTCATCCATGTTTTAAAGTACCTCTTTGTCAACAAAACACAACTCGTAGCACGTGAGCCAAAAAATCTGTTCTGACATGAAATCAAAGACATGCTAGCATGGGTGATAAGTATACATACCGTGACACGCGTGACGTGGCAACAGTATGTCTCTGATCGATTTAAATGCATGGAAAAATATTGAACTACATCTTGCAAGCGCCACGTGAGCTCGTGTGATATTACGTGAGCTCACGTGACGTGACAATAATATGTCCCCGGCTTTAAAGTACCTGGAAGGCACTAGCATGGATTTCGTAAATCTGCTTCTGTCCTCCTAAAGGCGAATTTACATTTTTACACTTTGGATGTGCATTGCGAGTAATTCATTCGCAATGAATGTGAAAGATGGAAGGTGGAACGGAACAGTTGCACTGTTGAATTGATGAATTCATTTCAGTAGTGTTGAAAATGTCGGGGACTGAGTTAGTGATTGTTGGGATAGAGTTAATATAATTATACCTATAGACTACTACTTATAGTCAGTGGCGGCTCGTGGGTTGCCAGCCAGGGTCGGCAGTTCGGTACAGGCGTGGATCCAGGGAAAAATGTTAGAGAGGGTTAAGGAGCGCCGAAGGTATGAAAAAATGTAATTCAAACATTCTTCTTTCATGATAGTATTATGTAGTATCATATTTTTGCGGGGGAGGGACGGTCATGACCCCCAGAACCCCCCCTGGATCCCCGCCAGGGTCGGTATATTATTTTTATTTCTTTAGATAACATAAAAGGGATCTTCCATGTGTTCTTAAGTTAGGTTAGACCTGTGACTTCTTTTCTTCATTCGTTTACTTTGTCGGTATTGTTCGTATACATTTTTTATTATTATTCGGCAGTAGCTTGATTCCTTTGTGAGTCGTACGTGGTTATCTGGGATTAGATGCTGCTTGTTTTTGGCGCCTTTTTTACCGTCCTTTTAAATGGTGCTGTGTTGATAGTGCTTCTCCACTATTTCTAGTGCCTCCCTACTGTTAAATGGGCTCGCCAATAGGAAGCCAATCTTTAGGCAGCTTGTATGTCGAGTCAGGTCTTGCTCTTGTATATGAATGTGTTATGAGTTCGTTGGTCGAAATGCCCGTACCTTTGTAGCAGTCGGTCATGATTTAAAAAAAAAAACTCCTTTATGGTTATGGAGTTCTGCACAATGACTTTAAAATAAGTCATTGTGCAGAACTCAGTTCATAGCATATCTCGGTACATTTGCTATTAGTTTTAGTGCTTGGTTCTGAACTACCTGGATGGAACTTGTTCAGCTCCGCTTTGCTCATGTTAGACCACGAGGACGCACCATAAGTTAAAACCGGCCTGACCAAGACCTTGTAGAGGTTCACCTTTGTCCTGTTGCCAATTCTACTCCTCCTGTGAAGCAGGAGGTAGATAAAGCTCAATTGTCTCAATGCAAGTTTTACTATATTAATTGAATTTATCCTCCAATTCAGCCTTTGGTCGAAGATAAGTCCCAGGTATTTAACTTCCTGGCACCAATTCACTTGTACCCCGTTGACGCTGAGCCTAATTTCAGGTCGTTTAACGCTGCTTTTTGACAAAAATATGGCCTTCGTCTTGGAACAATTCAGACGAATCTTCCAAGCTGAAAACCATTTTTCTATAAGTTTAATGTGACGCTGCAACCTCGAGATTATCAACCACGGTTATCGTGAGTGTATATGTCGTAGGCATAACGCAAATTTAGGCTTTTTATAAACTGCCTAGGCATTTTACAAAAAGCCGGCAAAACACGAGCATAAACACATTTTTCGTTATGCCGACACCCATTCAGGCAAATTGATAAAATGCCGGCAAAACAAAACCAGAACAATGTATATCACGTTCTGACTGATTATTTTTAGGCATTTTATAATTTGCCAAAAACGGTGCCGTCAAAACGTGAATAGATTTAAAACAAGTCGACTTTTTTCGATCGAATAGTACATTAGATATTAGGAATTGCGCGTTTGCAGTTTGCTATCAGCCAGCGGTCGGTCAACACGCACATTGCGTTTTGTTGTTTATTTATTTTGATGTGTTCAAGAATATCAAAATGATCGAAAACCACGGAGATGTTCAAATCGAGAATGAGAAAAAGAAGATGAAAGCACAATTTAATGAACAGCTACAAAAGTTTTATGGTGAACGAGTGGAAAAAGATGTTATTAAAAAATCTTGGACGGCTGACAGGGTGAAAGAAGTTATAACAGACATTAAGAATGGTAAATTAGCTGACTCCACAGGTAACAAAAAAAATAATAAGCAGTATCATTTAATGAGAAAATATGATATTTTGTCTATCGGTACTAATGAACATTTAGTCGTAAAACGAAGTTCTCTGGATCAACCTATTGTGTACATAATTCCCATAGAACAGAATTTTGATGTGTTGCTAGAATCTCACCGATCCACGGGTCATGGTGGCAGGGATAAAATGCTATTTGCATTAAAAAATAAGTATAACATTCCTAGAAGAGCAGTAGAAACTTTCATTTCACTATGCAAGGAATGTCAACTTAAGAAATCGCAACCTCATAAGGGATTGGTTGTGCGACCAATCCTTTCGAAAGATTTTAATGTTCGCGGCCAAGTAGATCTGATAGATTTCCAATCTTCTCCAGACGGAAACTATAAATGGCTTTTTAACTATCAAGACCATGCCACCAAATTTTTGCATCTTCGCCCCTTACATACCAAACGTGCTGCAGAGGTAGCTATAGAATTACTAAAAATATTTTTGGAGTTTGGAGCACCGCATATATTGCAAAGTGACAATGGCCGGGAATTTACTGCTTCGGTAATAGAAGAAATTGTTAGCTACTGGCCTGATTGTAAAATTGTTCATGGCAGGCCACGTCACCCTCAAAGCCAGGGTAGCGTAGAAAGAAGTAATCAGGATATTGAAAACATGCTTCGTTCCCGGATGTCCGATCACTCCTCCACAAATTGGTCCATGGGGTGCTATTTTGTACAGTGGCAGAAAAATTCCTCAAAACATCGCATTATTGGAAGGACTCCGTACCGTGCATTGTTTGGAGCTGATCCGAAACTTGGACTAAAATCGACAAACCTTCCAGATTCTGTAATAAAAGAACTTCGAACAGAAGAGGAACTTGAAGGTATGATGAATCCTTCACAAACCAACAACACTGAACCGGGAATACCAGAAGATAATCTTGATTCGGACTCAGAGGCTAGCATTCAACTAGACAATATGGAAGAAAATGCGACTGACACTTTAAGTGATAGTATTGTATATTGTTGTGCGTGTAGTGAAAAAATCACAGAAAAATCTAAATTCACTTGTGAGATATGTACTGCCACAATGCATTTAAATTGTACAATTTTAAGTTCAGGACAATCTTCAAAACTAGATACAAGGATTTATTCACTTTGTGCAACTCAAAATAAAATTGAAATTGAGAGACAACAATCTTACTCTGGTCAAAAAAGAGCAGCTGAAAAGGCATCCAACAAAAAATTTAAGTCGATTGCAATCGGATCATATGTTTATTTAACAGTTCCTAAGGTAGATCGAGGACCTCTCGATTCAAAGAATTTAATTGGAAAAGTAATTGACCTAAAAAATAGCCTCTACAAAGTAGGCACCTCTAAAGGAATTCTTAAAACTTTATTTTCTAGGAATGATATTCAAGAATCCTCCGTAGGTTTTGAAGATGAAGTTCCTGATCGATTAATCACTCTTAGAGAGGCAGTTACATATCAGTCACGATTCGGAGGTCAAGGCTTTAAAAAATGTAGCTGTAAGGCTAGTAAGTAGTAAGCAGTGCAATACAAAAAAATGTGCTTGCTTTAAAATTCACAATTTATGTTCTTCCAAATGTCATGGGAGTTTAACATGCAGTAATAAATAAAGATTTTTTTTAAATTTTGAGTTATATGCCCACATATTTTTTTATTTCAGACAAAAAATTCTGATGGTTCAGAAAAATCTATAAAACTTATGTAAATATCATTTCTTGATACCTTCCCAAATAAATGAAATAGTTGGGGGGTGCAAAATATAACATACGGTACATTCTTTCCTAAATGTTATATTATAAGAATATTTTATTATTTTCAGAGGATTTGTTTTTTATTTGCAGTTTTATATTTGTGTTAGGTAGATACTAAAGTTAACGGGTATCTTTTTGTATCATAAAATGTTAACCGTTTATTTATGTTTTCTTAATAAAAAGATTTACTTTAACTGTATTACTTATGTTTAATAGTATTTTAGACTTTATTTTCACGTTTTGACGGCACCGTTTTTGGCAAATTATAAAATGCCTAAAAATAATCAGTCAGAACGTGATATACATTGTTCTGGTTTTGTTTTGCCGGCATTTTATCAATTTGCCTGAATGGGTGTCGGCATAACGAAAAATGTGATTATGCTCGTGTTTTGCCGGCTTTTTGTAAAATGCCTAGGCAGTTTATAAAAAGCCTAAATTTGCGTTATGCCTACGACATATATATTGTATAGCATCGGAGATAGAGGTGGAGGTGAGCCATCCGGCAATCCAGCCCTGGTGCGTTTTATCAAAGAAAGCGTTTAGATAACATAACTACTAATAAAAGAAATATAAAGTTATGTGATATTTTAATAAGCGTTATATTCTAAAGCGCGTCAAAACCCTCGCTTATTTGACACAGATTGTAGGTGAACATGACAATAATTTATAAATTTCCGGAAATAATACATTTTTCCAATTTTCAAAGGTTACCGGATCAGCTTTGCATTTCTAACTGGTTTTCTATGTTAAAAAAAAGTGGTCCTAGGACACGACCATTATTGCTTTTTTTTTTATTTTACTTTGTTCATCAAATGAAGGAGAAGAGAGACGAAATACAATGAATATGATCATTAGGATCATTTTTTACCTTAGTTTCAACTTGGTTTTTTATGTCATTGCCTGCTTCAAAACAAGACATTTTATTTAAATTTTGAAACACTTACCAGAGGCCTTAATCCTAAACAAACATATTAACCAAACCGAAAGTTTTGTTTTTAACGGACCACACTCAATCTGACTTATTTCACACTAAGTCAGTCCTTTTCTTGCAAGAATAATAACAAACAACCAATAATTAATAAGTAGGAATAACAACAAACGAACAAACGAATAATAACAACAACTAACCTTACTTTCTTTATAGGTTTGTTCGAGCGAAAGTTCCAACCCGTTATTCTATGCCCGAACGATTATTTTCAGCCTGTCAATTAAACTTTGAACTTGGCAATCCACTGTTGCAGTGGCAAATTAGTTTGGAGGACTGTATTGATACGGTTTTTTTGATATGTTTGGAACAAACCTATTTTTGCCGTTTTTGACGGTGTATAAAGTTTGCAACACGGCTTGCAAATATATTACTGTATATATGTAAATATGGTTGCCTGGAATTTTGAAGTTCTTTCTTATGGTAGGATGGGCTTGCCGGTCCTAGTTACAAAGGCGACTTGAAAAGTAATACAATTAATTTGATGGTCGCGTGTTTACGAACAATCCACTATGACGTCCTGGGTTACAAGTTATAAGGGCGATTTACACAGTATAACGGTTATTTACTGGTAGTTTGCGGGTCATTAGAAATGCAAATTGATGTAGATAAATAATATATACTGTTTGTTGTCTGTTTTTCACAGTGGGTCGGCACTGCCGACTCTGCCGATCCTAAAAAGCGGCCACTGTATAGAGTACATTTTTCCTCCGATACTATGTTTCTCTACAAACGATCATTCAAAAAAAAATAACATACAGGGTGTCTGTAAAAGGTCTTTACAAAAACCTACCACGTGTTTTTTAGAACAAAATTAGCCGATTTAAGTAAACTTACCTTACTACAAAGTTGCTTAGTTTGGGCGCTAGAAGGCGCTGAAGTGTACCCAAACCCCTCTTGTTCCATTGGCATAGAAATCTGAAACAAGCAATTAGTAAAAAACCCTGGTTCTACGCCCATGAACTGATATTAATCAGAATTGTGGCATGGTTCTTTTTGCCCCATAAAGCTATGCCAACGTACCAAATTTCGGCGAAATAGTATGAGCAGTTTTTGAATTAATCCAGAAAAACGATTTAAAAATTGTCACTCCAGCGCCGTCTAGCGCCCAATCTAAGCAACTTTGTACTAAGGTAAGTTTACTTAAATCGGCTTATTTTGGCCTGAAGAATATGCGCGGTAGGTTTTTGTAAAGACCTTTAACAGACACCCTGTATATTTAATCTCAACATACGGCTCTCGGTTTTGCATGTAAGTGAACTGTACAAATAAGAAACCATGCCAATGAGGCTTGGAACTATTTCTGGCAAATTTCCAAATACTGTTTGGACCTTACTTCTCCTGTACTAAAATCAAAATTAAAACAAACCCCCTTGGCATGAATTGGGTAAGTATTGACATATTAAAAGAAAGTAAACATCGAAGAAATCTACATTTGCTTCACAAAACTCTAAATACTAATGAAACCAAGGAACAATATAAATATGCAAAAAAAAAACGTTTACAGACAAAATAAAACTAGAAAAAAAAGCAATTTTTTTAATCAAGAAATAATAAATTCTGATTTTAATACTAAAATAATATGCCAAGTTGTAAATAATAATTTAGGTCGCGTAAAAGGTTTCAACATAAATAATGATTACAGTACTGATCCTAGAGAAATCTGATGCAATCATTTCTGTGCATTCTTTGTCTCCAGCATAGAAATCCTAATTTTACAATTTTTCGGCTCAAACCAAGTGCACGACTGTACCAACACTCATAATTTTGTTTTAGTTTTTAATTCCTCCATTACTACAGGTATTTTTCCCGACGCTCTAAAACTGACTGAAACCACTCCGCTATTAAAAAAAAAAGGCGACCCAGAGTCAGCTGACAATTATAGAGCTATAACAGGGCCTACTTCATTATCTAAATTTGAAAAAATGGTTACCAACCACATTGAGTCGTTTCTCTAGTAGCGAGAAATTATTAAGTTCCACACAACATGGGCTTCGAAAACACTTCTCCACTAGCACAGCTGCCTACGATCTCTTGGAATATATTATGTATTTATAAAACAATAGATTCTAAGTACTATACTATAGCTCTATTTTTCGATTTAACTCGAACGTTTGACTGCGTCGACACTGCCATCTTACTCAGAAAGTTGCATGCTTTAGGAATACTGTCATCTGCCTGTCATCCTCACTGTTTGCCTTAATCTTTTTATAACAAATTAAAAATCCCTAAACCTAGATCTTTCAAGAGTAATTCTTGATAGATTATTGTAAGAACCTTGTTTAAATCCGTATAGGTATCATGTGATGTGCTTTTAAAATCTCGAGATTAGCACAAACAAACAGAGAGACGAAGCGTATAAAACCAATCAATCATATTAAAAGGCATTTTTTTAGAATTATGGATCCATTATATTTGAATAGTTAATAGCATGATGTTGCTTAATAAAGTTGTTATTTTCTTACTTTGTTTAGACTTACTTTACTTGTACAGGGTGAGTGTTACAAGGCAATATCTCGAACACGGTTTATAACATTTTCATTAAGTTTTGGTGAGGTAAAGGGATATGGGGGGCTGGCGGCTCGTGAGTTGTCAGGCGTGGATTCAGGGAAAACTGTTAAGGTTTTGCTCACTATTTTGATATTTGCATTGAATAGATGATGATGAATATGATTAATTGTTTATTCTCACTTCCATTTTTTTTATTTCTATGCAAAAAGAAGGTTTGAGAAAATGTAAATCAAACATTCTTTATTCATGATAATATTATGTAGTATCATATTTTTTTAGAGGGCGGGGAGCGTCAAACCCCCATAATCCCCCCTGGATCCTAGATCCGCGCTAGAGTCGGTATATTATTTTTATTTCTTCAGGTAACATAACTACTAATAAAATAAATATAGAGTTTAGAAAAGAAAATAGCAGATTCACTAGTCATTGACAAAGTTTGAGGTTTGGTATCCTCGCGGGCATCCTTGAGTCCCGCAACTGGCGACGTATCGCGCATGATCAGTAACGTACAGATACTAAAATAACGTAATTTCACTATGACATCTCTACAATTTTCCAATAATTTCCTTAATTTCCTTATTTCATCATAATTTCCCTATATATCCAATAATTTCCCTTCTTTGCCATATAATTTCCTACTATTTCCCCTCAAGTGTAAACTAAACTTCCCCAGTGCAACACCCCTCGAAATTATATTACAATAATTTCTTAAATACAGGGTGTTATTTAATAATTGTCCGATATTTTACAGGATGATTCCTAGTTATTTATAAGGTGAAAAGTTTATATAATTATGGGTCCGCAAGCCCTTCATTTTTGGGATACAGGGTGTTACAATTTTTAACAGGAACAAAATATATGTACGCCACTGCCGTTTCCTATTTTGATAACACTGTCATGTAGGCCACTATATTGGCTTATGCAAAGTACATTTTGATAGTTTTTGATTTCGGCTTTGTTTAGAAGATAAATGCTATATTATCAAACTCTGATATAGGCATATAGCGATATGCAAATAAATGCCATTTATTTCTGTATTATTCTTTTTCTCGAGAACGATTGCTCGTAGCGACTTCTACCAAGTATGCCTTTTTCATGTAAAAATGATGAAAAAATCCATTTTTTTGCTTAAAAATAATCTATGTGCAATGTATAAATGTAATAAGTGTAAGCACGTATAAAAAGGTTATGACTCCTCAAAAGAGTAAAAAGACACGTAGGTGGCGCCCTCCACAAGTGGGAGCCATACTAACATCAAATTTAAATTTCGCATTTCAAAAAACTCCTAGATACCAATTTTCGTCCAAATGTAGACATTATTTCAAAAATTATTTACGAGAAGCAAAAATAAATTTGTATCACCCTGTATCTCAAAAGTGAAGGGCTTGCGGACCAATGTTTATATGAACTTTTCACCTTATAAATAACTGAGGAATCGTCCTGTAAAATATCGGACACTTATTAAATAACACCCTGTATATTATGATTTATTTTTAATGAATACATTTAATTTCAGGGTTTCCTTGGTAACAAATATTAAAATATAATTAAGTAACGGTATGTGGTAACATCGTAAACTACTGAACGTTTTTTGTTCGCATTCTTCTGGTAGCTACAGATAAATGTGTCGGCCTTTAGCTATAATATTTCGTGTCGAATAGCGTGAATAATACTGAATAATCCCGTATACGCAGTATAGTCGTACATAAACTGTAATTTTGTCCCAAAGTATCAATCTTTAATATTTAACTATTTCTGACCACAATAGTTAAATATTAAACATTATTATTTCGTATAAAAGATAAAGAAATGCACAACAGTGGGCAAATTTCTTTTTAGACAATTTTTTTACCAAGCAGATCTCTTAAACCGTTTAAATAATAAAAACCCCATATTATTAAACTTCAGCTGACGTTAATTATCCTCTTTACACTTCAACTTACTAAGGGGCTAACATTTTTACGGCAAGAATGGCGTCCGTTTTTTTTCAATGACCGGTTTAAAGTTATGAAAGTAGTGGAGAGACGTAATTCTAAACCTCAGTTTAACTACCGTGAATATAAAACCCTCTCATATAATATTACCTTGCGAAGCAGTGGTGTAGTGTTGTAGTATTTGTGACTAGTAGTTCTTTAAAAAATGGATCTTAAAACTTGATGCCAACTAACCTGACTAGTGATGGCTAAGACAAGAAATCTTGCAAGATTTAAGGAAGTCTTGCATTGATTTGCAATAATAGCAAGAATTTTATTCACGTCTTGCTCTTCAGAGACTGTTGCAAGGTTATGCGTCTCGTCTTTTCTTGCAAGAAGGAGTCTTGTCTTTCCCAATGACGCTTATTCTCTAATATTCTTTTTCCATAAATGTTTATCTCGAGAATCAATCTTATGGTATTCTTGCGTACCACAGTCAAAGTGCTCTAACCAATTTGGCATATTATGTTAAGAATATTATTTTTTATTTAAGACGTAGACCTCATTACCGAGTTATTTTTAACCCCAGGGACGAGATAGGCTATATTAGATTCAAATTAAAACAATTAGAATGCCGATGTTATACATCATTACGGTGTCTTAATTAAAAAAATAAAATTGTGTAATATCAAGATAATTAATTAAAAATTTTATTGCAATATTTCTTGTTCGAACAAATTTAATCTCTTGTCTTGCAAGATTTCTTGCTTATTATAACTATGTAGACATCTTACAATTGGAACTAAATAGCCTTAGCTAGACCCAGAAAAAGCAAGAACACGGTGTCAAAACAGGAGGAAGCCCCTTTTGAAACAAACCACACGAGATATTTCTGATTTTGAGGGAAATGCGATTCAAAAAACAAGTCAGTTTTAATATCGAGTTGGAAGCATAATTACACATTTGATAGAGTTTTGAGCTAATTTAGTCAGTTTCAGCAAATTATTTAATCGAATATTCAAAATATACGCAAGGCCAAGCACGTATCCAGGGGGGGGCCCGAGGGGCCTGGGCCCCCCCCCTCCCCGAAATCCCGAAATTTGAAAATAATGATTTAAGTTTTAATGTGTGATTCGCTTTGCTCTGAATTAATTAAATTTGAATGATTTTCGTCCTTGAGCCCCCCCCCCCCGAAACTAATTTTTGGATACGGGCCTGCGCAAGGCAATAAAAACTGAATAGTTATTAAAATTCCAAAACCTTGATTTTTCCAGTGACCGCAAAAGAAAAAATCAAGCGGAGCCAAATCGGGAGATCCTGCTGCATGGCCACTATATTGTACTACGTCTGCCAATTCATTTGGCAGGGCAGCAGGGAACCACTCTCTAACTGGTAATGAATAGTGGGAAGTCGCTCCATCTTGTTGAAAATACAAATTTTCTTCATTGAGTTCCAGGACGCTATTTTCATCCATTTCATCATTAATAAGAGGATCTATCACATTTTCCAAAGGATTAAAATACAATTGACCAGTTAAGTTTTCTTCTAGAGAAACTGGCCCAATAATATCGTCTCCAAGAATGCCTGCCCTAACCCAAACGTTGATTTTCTGGAGGAATTAAGTGCCCTTCCCGAAAAAGTCGCAGATTCTCAACAATCCAATATCTACAATAACTATTGTGTTTGTTAACAACTCCTCGTTAAGCCAAATATTTTTGATGATGGTACGGTCTTTGGATTCGTGCATGTAAATTTGTATTTTAGAAGGGAAGAACTCATTTTTTTTTTGTGGGCAGAACCAGTACAAATATTCGGCAGATTGGCGACTTTTGGAGTAGAAAAAGTTGGCTCTACATCAATGAATTTACCGAGTACAATCGGCACGGTTTTACGAGCTGCAAAAGGTCAAAAGAAAATCTAAGTTCATAAACGTCAAAATTTTTGTGGCTAGCGTTTAAAATGAATAAATAATAACAAATAACCGTAAATACTTACCGCCAACACGAAAGTACGATAAAGATAGCTCCGAAAAAACAGGTTTAAGGATTAAATTGAATTTTAAGAAACAAAAACGTTTAAAAACAAATCAAAACAATGAATTTTAAATCAATTGACAACTCTGCTAAAAACTTTTGTCTCTGTCTTGCACGTTACTTTGAATTCGAGACGTATTGTATTGCGCAAGCCCAGAGATGCTCTAAGATGAGGAGTAATTGTTGTCTCTTGATCGTGGACGCACCGACAAAGGTCCACTTTAACTTAACGTGTCAAGCTTCATCCAAACCCCTTATGCCTGTATACTGTTCTTATTGCATACAGACCCAATTTCTTCAATCTAACGCACCAATTATATGACGAATTTGTATGTAAGACGTTTTTGTGTGAATGCCTCTCGTTGAATACTGTATGAGAGTTCTATGCGCACAACGGTTTTTAGCGCACACGCACCGCTCGCAGAGCGCCATAAAGGATTAATCCTGCAGTGTTGTGCCCTATCATATAAAAAAAGAAGCCCCGTAAAGGAAGATTATTTCTGTTCGCTCAGCTAGAGTATATTCCATTTTATTACGTTTTCGAATTTCAAATATTCAAACCACCTTAGGAGTCCATCACTGTAATCTTTGACTGGCACGCAACCGACCATACAGCAATGTAAATTAAATGGGGTTTTTTGCGCTCAGCTATGAACGAATTTCGAGAAAACTGGTAAATTATTTAGCTTTGGTTAAAAGGATATTGAAAGGCAACTCTATATGCAAGTTTAAATTTGTTGCAGATTTTTTTATTTAATACTTACATAAGGAGAAAATCATGAATAAAGTTGCAATTCTAAAAGCAATAAATATATTACTGCGTACATTTCGAAAACGAAAGCCAAATAGAAAAATCTGCTACATGGTTAATTTAGCAAATAGAGTTGCCTTGAGTTATCTCTTCCCAAGTCTGTTTCTTTAGAGAAATAAAATTGAGGGAAATACCACAATATTTATAATTGTAACTACCTAAATAAACTTAATAAGCACTATTTAATTCTTGTCTCACTATTATTTTAATAGTCTAAGATCATAGTGTTTTGTGTTTGAAATAAATAAATATACGTAAACAACAGTCGCATATTTTCTAGGTTATGTTGTTTGTGGATGTATGTTAAGCAGCGTGAGCGCGATCCTAGTAAAGATATACATACCTACGTATATTCTATATTATACAACCAGTAAAACAACGTTTCAATTTTAATAATTTATTTAATTTCTTGTAATTGAAATTTTTTATAAAATATGTCTTCAGAAGATAGTCCCATCCATTGGTATGAAACAGATAATGTAACTTTACCACTACCGAAATATTTCTTAAAACAAAAAGTAGGTGTGCCATGAAATTTCAAGACAGTCATGTTGCGTTGTTACCAACAGGAAGAAAATAAAAAATGCGCGTTTAAAATGATTGCTTATGCAACCCAATTGACACCCATATTGAAGACTTTATGATTCCCAAATAGAAAAAGTAAATCAAACCTAAAAAGAAAAAATAATTTTTTAAACAAACCGATCGATAAAAATATGTTATTAGATAGATACTGTCATATACGGTGAATAAACATATTCTTGATCCTAATATTCAAAAGTAGGATACACTGAAAAAAATCCCCCAATACAACTCTTATCTTAACCCGAGTATATTTGTGGTTATACAATGATGTATACCCACTGGCAGAACTTTATGTAAAAATAGAATACGATTCTATTGTGGCAAAACAAACGATTTTGCTGAGGCGAGGAAACCGTTATACGATCAGGCAATCCAACGACCTGTCAAATCCAATTCCGAATGACAGTGGTTGGCACACATCTATGTAAACAACCATTTAGCTTGCGTGGAAAGGAGTATTTATATCCGTATTTTTGCTATTTTTCAGTTAATTTTGGTGTTTGTTGTTTCGTGAGTGTTTTTAGAGAGCTTTATTAATATCATGCCTGTTACTTGTATTGTTGTTAACTGCGGAAATCGTCGCGATCGCGACAATGTGTCGTTTTATAGAATTCCTAGCATACTGAATCTACCAAAGCCACATAAAAATGAGTTGTCCAGAAAACGTAGTGCCTTGTAGATAGCTGCTATAAACCGTGCCGATTTAAGGGAATCAAAGCTAAAATATGAGAGTCTGCAGCAAATATTTTATAGCTGGTAAGTTTCTAAAACTTTATGGAAAAGTAACTTTCTTCAGGGTTATGACATAGGAAATTTTAGTGTTACTTTCTAATACATTTACGATTAATAGGTGAGCCTGCCTTATTGGAAAACCAAGAACATCCAGATTGGGTTCCTTCTCAAAATATGGGGCATGTTGCAGAAACTGTAGTAAGGAGACCTAAAGATTTGGAGAGACACGAACGTCTGGATAAAAGACGAAAGATGGGACAATCTAAAGTAAGAGGATTTTACATTTTATTGTCGATTATGTCTGAATTTAGAGATTTAACTTTCAAAATGCCTTTGTTTTGTTTGTAATAGGTATAGATTTTCTTTGTTAAATGAATTATAACATTTACAGGTGGAGAATATGGATTTGGATCAAGGTAACAACAATGACACTGCGCTCTGAAGAAGAAGATGGAGGAATTGCAATTCAGACTGACATAACGATGGAAGAACTATTTTATTTACTTATTTAATTGTAGTATAGGATTTATTCTTCTCAAACCATATTATTATGTTTTAGTTTTAATTAACTTTAACAAATATGATTTTATATTATTATATAAAGAAGCGAATTGGATGTTAGTTATATTATTACTATAACTACTAAGTAGTAAGACTAATGTATAAGGTGAGATATAATTTGAAATAAAATTATTAAACAATTATTGACTTAAATATTTTCTCGCCTTCAGAAGATATTTACTATACCTACCTATGAACAAAACGGTGAAAATGAATATTGATTAGTCTGTTTCTTTTTCTTTAAATTCCTGTAGGTATAATCATATTTTATTAAAACAGTACATTTTTTCATTTGATAGGTATTTATTGAAAATAGGTATAAAAATACATTTAACGGTAAAAAAGATTTCATCATTACATTCTCAACTTACAAATATTATTCTTCACAAAACCATAAGAAATTGGGAACTGCTATTAAGACTTAGCTTATTACAGATTGGATATACATACTTGATGTATCAGTAAAAGTACCTACCTAGCAAAAAGTTAAAATAGTGACTTTGTTATGGTAGTTTTAAAGATAATATTTGTTAAATAAACTATAACATTTACAAGGAAAAATAGATTTTAATATTTTTTACATTCCTCGCAAAACCATATGAGATTGGGAACATCATCGAGTCCCACACACTGACTATGAAACCACTGCGTTTCACATTCATCTCCATCACATTTTATCATTGGTCTCCCATCATCATGGGTAGACATACTTGGCATTGGCCACGATGCCTGAATGTCTGTGCAAGACAATGCTTGTTTCCTGGAGTAAGCATACTCCGCAGCAAAAAGTAATGCGCCTGCATGACTGCAGACCTCACTGTTCCCTGCCATGCAAGTACAGTGGGCAGTGCACACGCCTTTGGCAACAATTACCCAGGCATCTAAAGGTTTCAAAGTGGTTCTCTGAGAATGTTTGACCTAAAATTGAAAAGCTATTATGTAGTAAAATTGTAACTCATTTCATTACATTATAAAGACATGATGCTGAAAAAAAATCACAAAATTAGTAATAAATGAACAAAAATCTTACTTTTCCAATTAGAATGTAAAAACCATCAACTATTTTAGTTCCAGTTTGTAAAACAAACCCAGACTCAAAATATTTATATTCCTGCAAACTTTTAAATGCCTTCATTTGTTCCTTGGAATAAAAACTATGGGGAACACCAAATATGAAATAATATCTATGTTTGAAATAGGTGGAACGCCATTAATACTGTAGTCAAGGTCCTGAGAATTAATAAGAAACGGGTCCAAGCCGCTTATTAACTTTAATTTCAGTCGATACCTAAAAAGAAAACAATGGTTACACAGGTAAACAAGAAAATAGATTGCATTTAAACCTACCTTTCTCCAACATCTGGATTCTCCGCTGATAATTTTTGAATATATTCACTGTCCATCATACAAAAATTCACTTTATTTAAAAGAAAAATCAAACAAAACACTTAAAAACACGATCCAAACACTTCAACGTCACAAAAATCAATGCTTATGTTATGAAGCCAGTCGCCATGTGTGCCAACCAACGTCAATTGTGTTGACATTTCTACCGCGTGGTTTGGATTGCCTAATAGTTCTATTGAAGATATAAAAAAATATCTGCTATATAATTATTTTATACATCTAATCGAACAAGTTGTATAAGAGTATGTCTTATCCATGATACAAAAGTTGTATATAGATTAGACACCAAATGTTTCATTCCAAAATAACATTCGTTTTATGGTTATACAACGGCTCCAGGAATTCTCCTTATTCCCGTTATTTTGCTGTAAAACACTTGTTACCTACCTGAAATTATTTTTACATTTATACTAGGTATTTTAAAATACGCGCCCAATTTTTGTCGTTACCAACCAACGGGACGACAGGAATCATAACCTGATTTGCGTCCGTTTCCGTACCTACCATGGCTCACGGCCAATCGGCCATGTTGCATTAGTTTGGGGTAGCGTGAGCTTGGCGGCGATCAGCGTGTGGTTATCGTTTGTTGTTTATGTTATGTCATGTGCATCCTAAAGTACTGTTTAATTGAAAATGGAGTCCTTTAAAGCTGGATTTATAAACTCGAAAAGTTGGCGAGGTTGAGGTTCAGTTGGTGTTGGAAATAAGAGTTCAATTTAAACTAAAGGGAACACTCAGTTCCATTTATACACTCGTTCATGTTGTTCATGTAAGGTTCGAAAACTTCCCGGGTAGTTCGAAATAACCAATTTTTATGCTCGGAGTTCGGAATATCTAACCTCACAAACTTGATCATAACTTCAACCTCACCAACTTTTTGAGTTTATAAATCCAGCTTTAGTTATCAGAAAACGAATTGGCGAGATTTACGGGTAAGTAGGAAGGAATATTCTATTTAATGTTATTTCTCTTGCTGGCTTTTTGACCCAATATGGCGGCTTTTAAAACTAGACGGTATTCAACATTTAATTTAAGAAAGAACTGAAGTTTGAAGTCGTACCTTATTTGGTACAATACAATTATATTACCATTACCATTATATACCAAAAAGATAGAGTTTAAGTTTTGTAGTCCTATATAACCGTTTTCTCTGTTCCATGCAAGCTCAATGTTTTATATATTTTTATAGATTTAGGTATATTCCTACCAAAGGTTTTTTTTTAAGTAACTTATAAAATATATACCATAGCAGTAGTACATCGTTTCATTTTTTATTGTTGATTTATATTATATGATATTATTCATGTTGGTACCAGTTTTTGCTCCCTGGGGCACATTATGTTTTGTGAGTTATAATATTTATATATAATAAATACGTCACGTTTTTGAATTCGTCTTTATTTTTAGCGGATCATTAAACTCAATAATTGGATAACCCCTTCGTAATTTTTTTTTATTATTATTTTTTGTTTTATCCACAACAGGCCTTTAAAAAAAGCAAAACAGTGTGGTGGGTAATGTTACATTTGATTTTTGGCGACCGTGTTTGAAGAAGGTAAGTATTGGCAATGATACAACTAAAATATACCGATAAGCGAATAGTTATATAACAGTGATACAACTAGAATATAACGATAAGCAAATAATTATATAACACTAATACAAATAGAATATAACGATAGCCGAATAATTATATAACAGTGATACAACTAGAATATAGCTATAAACAGTTATATAACAGTGATGCAACTAGAATATAACTATAAACAAATAGTTATAGAGAGGTGATACAGCTAGAATATAACCACAAGCAAATAATTATATAACAGTGATACAACCAAGGTATTGCCGTTAGAAAAATCTATATAATCCGTATTATTGTTGCTCTACAAAGCGTTCTTATTGGTATATAATGACCATATATCGGTTAAACAATGTTTTATAATGGTTATACAACAAAAATACCTATAAGTCTTTATAACTAGTTCTTACCGATACCTATACAATGGTAATTTAGTGGTAAATGTAAACTTCGTGTAGTTTTAGAAAAGCGAGTTAAATAACCACAAAAAAACAGTTTATCTGTCACCAATGGTATATAACTTTTGTATACCCAATATGTTATTTTCCTATTATGGTTATTTTTCTTCTCTCAGTGTATGCTTAATTATTTTGCGTCATTTCATAAATTAAATTGTGGCAAGTTACTGATTTTTAAATACCTATACAAGTTTAAATAAACCAGTCCGAATAATAACTATTGGGACGCTACTGGCCGAGACCAATTTAAAACTTGACAAAAATGCGTTTTATGGCCACCTGCTGCATTGATGGTATTATCATGTAGCTCGAAAATAACTAGAAGGGTTTATTGGCTCTAAAAATATTTTTATCCGACCGACAAGAGGAATGTAAAAAAGGATTTGAAGAAAAGTTGACTGCTTATCTATTTGACGTTGGATTTTATAAATTAGCCTGTCAACAAAGGTAATCTATTCTTTTGTGTGATCAGCTACAGTACGAATGGTATGTTGCTCGCGGACGTCCGAAGGGGGCCAAAAGGGCAGTTGTCCTGTTCTTTACCAATTATAATAGTAATAGAAAAATTGACTGAATATTTGTGTGTTTTCCACTTAGAATTAGTCAGCATAGTAAGGGTCGTTTAATGGTGTAATTTTTTTTTTATATTTTTCGTTTCTACTTGCATCCAAAAAATGTCGACACCCATAACGTAGCCTATTGAATTTTAAGTGAGCTACTTTTTAGTTATTAAAAGAGATTTTTGAATATACTGGAAATTTTTTTTGCCGTTCTTGATGGGATAATAGCTAGGTTTTGACCCGGTCGTGGATCCCTTTCAAATAAGGCGCACAGGGATGTATACAGGGTGGTCATTTAAGTGTGCAACATATGGGAATTTTTTTTGTTACCGATTTCTCAGCAAATTTTATTCTTGATAATAGTTGGTGCATGTTCGATAATCCTATGAGGTGCACTTGGAATGGTTGCAAGTCAAACGGCGTACAGGATAGGTCAAAAAATATGAAACTTGTACAAGAATAAAGTACCCCTATTTCAGAAAATTCAGCAAAATGTTATTAAGAAAGAATTAATAGATTCGAAAACGTGACCTCCTAAAATAAAAAAAAAAATTTTTGAAAACATTGATAATTTCCCAAAAAATTTTTTTTGGAAAAAAACAAATAAGGGTTAAAAGTAAACATTATGATAGTTTGGTGGCATTATTCATTCTTAAATATTTATTGTTGTTATTTGATTTTAAATGCCTCCTCCAATACAGTTAACGTTAGCCGAGAAGGCAGAATTAGTGTTAACATGTGGAGAAAACTATAAAACGACATCCAGATAAACAAGTTCACTATTCAACTGTAAGCAGAATTTTAAATAATTTTAAACAGATAGGGTCTTTAGACTATAAATATAAAAATGAACGTTCCAAAACTGTATGTACTGAAGAAAATCAATTAGAAGTACTTTAGTAGTTGTTAAAAACCCTAGAAGATCCTCGAGAAGATCCACCAAAGAAATTTATGCTTATACGGGTATAAAAAAAAGCTCTGTTAAGAAGATTCTTAAAAAACAAAAATACTATGCCATGCCTATTAGCTCATGTTTATTTGCACGTTTCAAAGACGAGACTATGACTTGCAGTTTGATTTCTGCATGTGGATTCAAGGACAAATAGAAGATCAACGTGATTTCCATAGACACATACCTTTTGGGGATGAATCCACGTTCACAATAAATGGCGGTGTTTCTTCCCAAAATTGTAGGTGGTCGGACGAAAATCCAAATTTTGCCATTAACAATAAAAACCAGTATTACCAAAAAACAAACGTTTGGTGCGGTATTATTAACGACAAACTAATAGGGCCGTTTTTCTCGCCAAAACCTAACTGGTGATACCTATTTACATTTCTTGGAAAACGAACTGACGGATTTTTTGGATAATATGAGTATACAAGAACGACATAAATTATGGTTTGTACATGATGGTTGTCCCGCTCATTCTGCTAGAATTGTTTCTGAATGGTTAAATGGGGAATTTGGTGATAAATGGTTAGGACGAAATACCGATGTACGGTGGCCTCCTTGTTCGCCAGATCTCACCCCATTAGATTTTTTTTTATGGTGATATGATGATATTTAAAGCAAACAGTTTACAAGGATCGACTGTTTAATAATGTTAGGGAGCTTGAAAATTCAATACGATTTCATTGTAGAAATAATATTCCAGCAATTGTATTGCGATCCACTCTTAGTGAATTTTATGATCGGACAATTACATTGAACGAGAAGGTGGACATATACATGCGCGTCGATAAATTTTTACACATACAAAATTTTATTTTTTTCTGCATTTCAAATATTTTCTGTTTTATTTTTTTTTTCATTTGTTTATTGTTAACTTATAATAAAAAAAAAGGCCGATAAGAATTGGCAAAACCGTTGGCACCATATTCAAATACGTTTAAAAACATTGTATTTCTTAAGTTTGCACTAAACGCATACATAATGCATACATTGTTTTGTTAATAATGCCACCAAACTGTCATAATGTTTTAGTAGGATTTCATGTTTGTCGATTAATTTGTACAGTTCTTTAATAAACATTTGAAATAAATATTTTGCACTTTAAATGAGAGTTGTTTAATTTGCATATTATCATTACTAATGGTTTATCTTGTCAAAAAGAATTTTTAGAATATTTTAAAGTTGTGTTTAATGTCGTTGCAACAACTATGAAGTTTGTGATTCCTTAGTAAATTAAAAATTCAAGTTAATTTACAAACATGCTTAAACTTAAACGAAGATATGTGAAATTGATTTGATTTTAATTAATTTATGAAGGACTTTGGGTGAATATAAAAAAAAATTTTTTTTGGGAAATTATCATGGTTTGAAGAAAAAATATTTTTCACGTTTTCGAATCTATGCATCACTTTTAATTCTAAACAACTTTTCTTAATAACATTTTGCTGAATTTTCTGAAATAGGGGTACTTTATTCTTGTACAAGTTTTATATTTTTTGACCTACCCTATACGCCGTTTGACTTGCAGCCATTCCAAGTGCACCTAATATGATTATCGAACATGCACCAATTTTTATCAAGAGTCAAATTTTCTGAAAACTTTTACATATAAAAATATAGGATGTACAGTGGCGGCTCGTGGGCATTTGAAGTGGGAGGTCATTGGGAAAAAAATAGCGCCGCAGGCGAAAATTTTTTGGGTGCCACGCCCTTTTTTCAATGATGGTAATTTACCTGCTTTTCAATTAGGAAAAGTAAAAAACAACACCAATCTTCAAGAAATTAACAAAAACAATCAGGTTCATTATATTAAAGGTTAGGTTTTTGTCAGAACGACAGAGAGACAGGATATATTATATATAGGGATGTATCGTAATATCAATAATATCCAATGGATGATATTTTTCTTTGGACATGTTTTTAAATTTTTTAATTTTTATTCCGATATATCAGAGTATCAATAGAAAAAAATAACTATACAGGTTAGAGGGGTACAACTGGCAACGCCGCATTTTTAAAACTATTTTTAAAGGCTAGAATTTTATGTCTTATATATGCATTCTCAAAATTTCAAAAATATATTTCTATTAGTTCTCGAGATACTTCTAATGTGCCATCGAGTTTGGGAGACCCTGTATATAGCGATGTATTTTTAAGGATGAATGTATGTTCGTCAACGGCACCGCTCGCGCAGTGGTAGCGCAGTGACGCATGACGAAAAATCTGTAACGATATAATATTTTTTCGATATCAGAATCAACATCCCTATAAAGAACTACAGACTGCCGAATGCAGAAATCAACGGTCTTCTGTCTTCTTCCAATTTTCCCATTCATTCTAAAAATTGCAACGTACGTCTAAGCTCAATCAAAAAAATAAACGGCTGACAGCCGACAAAACCTCTTTTTCTTCGAATTTAATACAAGTGCGAGAGTGATAACATGCTATTTATTCCTCTCTTTACCCCCACAGGCTTTGTTGGGTGACGCTATTTTTCGTGGGCAAGCTCGATTTTGACCTGAAATTTTTGCGGGGACACATAACAAGTAGCGTTACGTCTAGTTTGTTTTGCTGCGTGTGCATTGCATTAATAAATACGAGGGATATTTTAGAGGTAATAGTATCCGAGCAGTAAAGTTTGGTTGATTGAATCAATTTTTAATATGTTAGGTGGTTGGTGACTTGGCGTGAGAGGTCATTGCCCAAATGACCTTATGGTAGAGCCGCCACTGGGATGTAATATTTAAGTATAAAAGTCCACTTTCTTCGCCATCTTGAAAGCTAGTACATGTACTATATGGCATAAGGCGTCATGGATATAATCTAATGTTACTAATCACTATTATAGCAAAGAGTAACTCCGAATTAAAATTGCCTAGTATATTAATTTGTCGGAATAACTAATAAGGACAAAAATGCAATTCAGCATTTTTCGACAACGACACATCGATTGGACTAAAAAATTTCGATGGATCGGACAGGTTGTTAAATATCGAATATCGGATCTCAAGGTTCCGGTACTGAGAATGACAATTATTTTATTACTTTTCGTTTTGTATTTATTTCAGTTGTGTACTTAGTACAAGATACAAGATATATTATTGCACTTACATACATGTCATTTTCACAAAAATGCAGTAAGTTGTACTTACACTTCTTTTCGATAATTAATTATACCTAATAATCTTGCATTTATTCTTCCAGGTTCAAACCATATATTTCTCATTATAGTATCATTCGGCACTTAAATAGACAACTTGTCTGGCATTTTTATACTTGTTCTTTTGCAAAGCGGCACCACATACCAATGATAGCAATTTTAACACATCATTAAACAGAAAACTAATTTTAACTAAAACCATTTGAAGTGCATCTATACTCCTTGCAGAACAATTTCCGTTGCACGTCTTACACTTCGAGAGACGTCAGTTATCGACAGTGTTGTCAGCTTGTAATCAAAATAACCTAGTGAGATATGTATGTGAACTTTTGTTCTTCTTAAAAGAACAGTTTTTTAATGCTATTTATGAAAAGATCCTGGAGTTTTTGTTAAAAAATAGACGCACAACAACACGAAACCACAAAACAATAAACGTAAACAAAACGTCAAAACAAGCTAATCAACGAGCTGGCGCCACCGCACCGTTGACAGTTCTGTTGCCAACTGTCGACCGATAAAATTCAAATTATATTAATTTTTACAAGCTTAAATAAACAAAATATTTACTATAAGTGAGTTCGTATCAAAATACTTTAAGTTTGTATTACATTCAATATCGCATGAAATTTTAATATTTTTTGCCCAAATTTAATTTCCTCATGTTTTCTTACGGATTTGCAATTATCAGCTGATTGATGACGTGCATCGGAAACTGTTTTGCAATAACCATACATGCGTGTATTTACAAAAGTTTACTGGGGGTAAGTAGGTTAGTAAATTCAGGTGAAATTTTCACAAATTTTGTCAATAATTTATAGTAAATACTAAATCAATCGTATCAATCGAAAAATTAATTTTTGGAAAAAGTGATTTTTCTTGTATTATGATTTTTTAATTTATTAAGTCCTGGGGTATAAGTACCCCTATTACCTCTCCCCCATAAATACGCCCTTGCGTCATGCCCAAAGAAAACTTTTTGTAATATTTATTAATAAAATTATTACTAAAACGATTTTTTTTAGCATTAAATCCCTTTTATATCGAAAACGGTCGACATACGGCCATATACCCAGAGGACCTTTTTTACATCATAATTTGTACACTCGGCGAAAAAAATAACGACCTTAAAAAAATCCACCACCTCTTTATTGTTACCACGCCACTGTGACCTATTTGGGATCGAACTTGACAACTGAGTCTGACATCATGCCTTTAACTCCTTTTCATTTTTTCACGGCTTTATGGACCAATCTTCCTATCGGGATTTGATTTGGGCATAACCCTATATACTTGGCTAAGCAATAATTGCTACCTGATGTCAATATCACTCTCCAATTCAGTATTCAGTGCCCACACGGATAGTGGCCGCCTTCGACAATTACCTTAAAATGGCTAGAAGAATCTGAACTAGATCGACCAACATGTGCTATTGAAGCTCTCGGAGAATGCAACCAGGCCTTGTTTCCAAACATTCACAAACTTTTAAAAATCTTGGCGACACCGCCTGTTTCTACATGTACCTCGGAGAGGACTTTCTCTTCTCTGAAACGCCTCAAAACTTATTTAAGAAACTCCACAGGCCAGAAAAGACTAATCGGTTTGGCGGTAATGTCGATAGTTCGCTGCAAAAAAAGCTAGAAGACTAAATTTAATTTTTAATAAGGTGCTAATATTTCTGTAATGGTTTTCTAATAAATATAAGTAACACCATTTTTTTTCTCTGACCGGTAGATTATGCAATGCCACGTTTCTAATACCGCCCAAATCCTTTCACCTCCTCCAGAATGACGCCCTGTACATTTTGGACTGAATGGTCCAAGTCGCAATAGATTCGTACCATTCTGGAGATCGTTTCATCTCTCCCCGGGTCGACCGATGGGTTCTCACTAAACCGTTCCCATCAGAGTTTATCCGCGAAAAGTTCAGTTTTGCTTGCAATCCGAAACTATGACATTATCCTGGGTTTTAACGAACAACATCGGTTTCCGAGTGCCCCTCAGCAGCACTATGAGCTGTAATAATCAAAGACCAGGTCTTTGGTAATAATACTAACTTACACCTAAAAGTTTATTTATGTATTATAACTAGATCCTAAGAAATGAAACTAAAAAACACTTTGGGGACACCATTTTCAAGGGCCTCTGTAGCTGCGGACCTATGTTACTATGAACTTTTTTCATATTTTTTTATGTATAATCTTCTAATTTGTCATGGTTATTTCTGGACACCCTGTATAACATTTATAGCAATGTAGGCATGGTATTTTGTATACGACATTACAATTTTTAAATTGAGGAGTTATGTTTGTGGTCTTTGTAAATACATTACTAAAGGTCGGAATATATGCAATTTTTGCATATTTTGTCATTTTTATAATAAAAAGCATATTTTCCCAAATTATTATTTTATGAGCATATTTATGTTTTCGGCGTTATCAAAAAATTAAAAACGTCCGGTCATGAAAACTCGTAGACTCATAGGTTTAATATCCAGTACGGCACTTGTTTCAGGGATTTTTCAATCTGAAGATAATTATATAATAATTAATATTTACGTTTTGGTAATACACAAGGTATTTATTGGGGGTTTCCGGGGTTTGCAGGCATATTAATTGTTAGGGGTTATTTGTTGTCATTTAATAATGCCTTATTATTACCTGCTTAACAAACTGTATTTATATCGGGTTGTAATACGTACTTCTGTTTTAATTTGTCGAAAGATTTCAGTATTTCCAGTGTGAAACTAGTGATTCCAAATTTGCGTTCAAAATCTGTAAAGTTGCAAAAACGTCTTCGTGGATTAAAAATTTCCCCGAGTTAGAGTTTAGTGGAGAAAAAGTCTTCTGTAAAGCAAACTACTGTTTGTGAAAAGAAGTTCCAAATCAATCAACATTTGAAAACACCGCCGCATAAGTCAAAGTTACAAAAAACGAAATCTGAGCCAGTTCAGCTGAGTGTAAAAAACGCGTTCAAAAATGTTGGAGAAAAATCGAAATCTGAAAAGGAAATTTTTCAAGAAGACTTACTCAAGGCCCTGGTCGCAGCAAATATACCCTTAAAAAATTACAAAATCCGCAATTTAAAGGATTTTTGCAAAAATATTGTCAACAAACCATTCCTGACGAATCCACGTTTAGAATGGATGATAAGAATTTTTACATTATTGTTGATGAAAGCACAGATGCTTTTGGCAGATATATGGAGCACTGCAAGAAGATAAAGCAATAAACCCATAGCTAAGCAGCTAGACAAAACTAATAATGTGACCGTAACCCGATTTATTCAGCAGTCCCTATCGAACTTTTTCTTACCAAATCCAGTCACAGATGAAAAATTTTTAGTGCTTAAAAGTAGGCCAAAACTTAAAAATCTTTTACCCGAATATGGTACAGGGTTTCCGCTTATATTTAGACCCCTATCTAGAGCAAAAACAATGGGAGATAGAAAAAACTTTAAATACGAAAGTTTTAGGATTTTTACTGAGTCATCAGTATCTTGGCAAAAAATTTTCAAAATATGATTAAAATGCCGAAAAAAATAAGCAACTTATGTTTTTTTAAATGGACACCCTGTATCTATTTTTTTGAAATTATAGATATTTATTTCCTGATTCCAAAAATATATAGTTTGTCTATATTAGCTCAAACCGTTTTTAAGATATCAGCAATCAAAATTTTAAAAAAGTTGTATTTATTTTCGTTTATAAGTCTAGAATGCCTTGAAAATCAAATGACCTAAATTTTGTTAAAAATATTTCCGTCAATTTCACGCCTTCTTGAAATATTCAAGCAAAACTCTAACCGCTGTCTCTTGTGATCTTCTGTTAATTTTTGGACTGGTAAAAATTTATAGGGACAATAACTGTATTTTTTTTAAATTTCGTGAATTTTTGATAAAGATTTGTTAAAATGGTCCGCCGCATCTGGTACAGAATACTCAGGATTTTCTGTAATACAAAAGTAATTATAGTAGGAGTTAATAATAAGTACAAATAATGGAAATAATCACCTTCATAGAACAGCAAGACATTTAAGTCTAATTCCTCATCCCTCATTGTTGTCCTCTTTTTCATTTCTAAGCTTTTGGTCTCTTCAAATTTTTTACAACATATTTAATAGTGGAAGGCAAAAATCTATTGAGAAATAACCTGCGGTACTCATAACGAGTTGTAAATGAATTTCTATTATTTGAATAATATAGACGGAAAACATCCAATTTTTCTGCTGCAAAATATCCCATTTTATTATTATAAATACGAAGGAAAATGTTAGTTTATTACAAGCAAACAAGTAAGCAATGCCAAAAATGTCATAATAACTTTTCTTTTCCATGGCTTTCCAGACGTAATAATTGCAATAAGAAAAGACCGGCAGACTTTATCATTTGATTTTCAAGGCACTCTAGACTTATAAACGAAAATAAATAAAACATTTTAAAATTTTGATTGCTAATATCTTAAAAACGGTTTGAGCTAATATAACTAGACAAACTATATATTTTTGGAATCAGAAAATAAATATCTATAATTTTAATAAAATAGATACAGGGTGTTCCATTAAAAAAATCATAAGTTGCTTATTTTTTTCGGCATTGTAATCACCTTTTGAAAATTTTTTGCTAAGATTCTGATGATTCAGTAAAAATCCAAAAACTTTCGTATTTAAAGTTTTTTTCTATCTCTTATTGTTTTTGCTCTAGATAGGGGTCTAAATATAAACGAAAACTCTGTACATGTGACTTGTCTTTTACATAGAATAAACCGAGTCTCAGAAACCGTCAGAATGAATATGAATAAATTAATTTCAAATGTAAAAAAAGTGTTTCTAAGAACACCTCTAAGAGTGCAGATGTATAAGGAGAGATCACCAGAAGTTAGTTTACCTCCAGAGCCTGTAATTACCCGGTGAGGAACATGGATTAGGGCCGCAATATTCAACGCAGAACATTTCGAAGCCATTAAAGAACTAATTTTGGATTTAGATGACAATTCGCAGTGTGTTGTGCAAAGTAACGAGTTGTTAGAAAGTGCAAGTGTAGTTAGAGTTCTCGTCTTTATTAAGGTTAATTTCAGTTTTATACTGGATATAGTATCCTCATTAGAGAGTAGAAATTTAAGTTTAAGAGATTCAATTAGTATTGTTTTTCCGCTAAATGTGACAACATTACCGGTAAAGTAGGAGGTCAAGTAAGGAACAAATTGGTGAAGAAGCTTCACTTTGTATAAGCATATTTTTACTGAAAAAAGACAATCCTTTTTAGTTGAAAATTTTGAAAAATATTTAGTAATAAATGCCTTTTATACAATTCAGGTTGAAAAATTGTTTACTTTTATTTTTCTTTGTTTTTTTTCATTCTTTTTAAAATAAACATCTTTTTTAGAACCCAGTGTGTTACCATATTTTACTATAATAAATTACGAAATATTATACCAGTATGCAGTGGTGCAACCAGAAAATAAGTTCAGGGGGGCTAGGAAAAAAATAGCGGCGCAGGCGAAAAATTTTTGGGTGCCACGCCCTTTTTTCAGTGATGATGCTTGTTTTTTAAGTAAGAAAAATAAAAAACAACAGAAAATCACGAAAACAGCCAGCCTCGTTTCAATTTTTGTGTAATTTTACCTATCTTAGGTTAGATGACCCGAGCTAAGCTCGCTCTGGGGGGGACTGCAGCCCGGTAGCCCCCCCCCCCTTGATTGCGCCACTGCCAGTATATGCATATTTGGTCAAAAAAATGCAATGCATATAACTGCATATTTTAAAGGAAAACAAGGCATATATATGCGCATATTTTGGCTGAATTTAAGTTCATATATTCCGCCCTTTATACATTACCAATGGTAAGAGTGTTATATTTAGCTATTTTCACATTTTTTAATAACTTAAAATGTGCAATGCTATTATTCGTATAATACCCCAGTTATTTCCTGTATTTAATGTTAATGGTTTCTAGATCCTCAATGGGACCATCGAAAAAACGTTGTAGATTTGTTGATTACTTTATACAAAAATCTTCGTGGATAACCATTGTTTAGAAACAATTTAAGGCATTATCCGAAAAAGAGTAAAGTAAAGTTTGTAGTAAAAGGACCAACAGGCAATTTTTTATAAAAACCGCTTAATTGTAGCATCGATAATCAAGTTACAACCACAAAATACAAGTTTTTATTATAGGTACGTTATAATTAAAAACAAGAAATATAAATATATTTGCGTGCATCTTTCAAATTTTTTCTAACACCTTGTACTTGCTTTATCTTTATATTAAAACTGTTCAGCCAGAGGTAAAAACTCAACATATTGTAGGTAACCCTGTATAACTTTAATCTGTCCGTGAGTTGTGACGAAAATAAAAATTTACGACGTTGGATAGGAAACGCAGGTGTATCGTGTCTCACTTCGAGCATGTTTCGTTCACCCTAACATTCTTACAAAGAAAAAGGGTAGTTTAAAAATATGATTATAAAGGAAAACTGGTATATAGATTATAAATTTGTCTTAACCCTTAAACGCCCACTTAAATACACCCTCTTCTCTTCGCTGAGTCATCCGAGAAAGTTGAATGTCTGCCAAATCACAATATTCGCGTAAACTTGACGACTAAAGCAGACAGGGTCGCCTAAAATAAGGGTTTTTTTGTTTATTGACAGAAAAACCTAAAAATATGATACTTATCTTTACAGGATAATTCACGACGAGTGAGCGTATAGGTATTAGTACTTTTGAGAGAACCACTGAAATTTATTTTTGAAACTTTGTATATAGATTATGTAAGAAAAACACTATTGCTTCATGATTTTCACTATATTTTGTCAACATGACACGTGTTTCATCGTCACAGCGGCTTCATCAGATGTGAGGTATACAAACAAAAATCTTAATTTATAGGGTCTAAATTACAGGTAACAATGGGAAATACCAGTACTAATATTTAGGTCTTAATTATTTAACAAAGAGTTGTAAAGTATATTTATGGTAACATTAAGTTTAACAAAGGAGAGGTGCATAAATCTAGTTTATCATTTAGTAAATTTTTCATTTTGTTAATCTCCAACGATTCCAATAAATTCAATTTTAACCCTTTTTGTTCGACATGTAAAATATTATAATTATATTATTATTAAAATTGTGATTTTCTAATTTCAAGTGATCTGCGTATGAAGTATGTTTATTCTGTTTCGTAAACAAATCTTGATGATCTTTTATTCTTGTACGAAATGAACGACCTGTTTGGCCTATATAAGATTTTGTACAGGGTTATCCAACCAATACTAGACAAGGCGATTTTTTGACTTTTCCTGTACTTTTATAAAAAAACTGAAATAGCCATCTTAAGTCATTTTCTCCCACGAATTCGAATATCTTCAGCAAAAAACAATTGAACATCAAACAAAAGTACTAGGGGTCACGTTGATATTTTTTTAAATGGGATGCCGTATTTTTAATGAGCTTATCCGATTTCTCATATAAATTTTGATCTAAAATGTTGGATTTTTAATTCAAAAACGCCTTTTTTCTTCAGTTTTAAATTCGGAAAATGTTTGTCTACCGTAAGATTAATACCTGATAGATGGATACCCGTTTCACCTGTTCACCCTTTAACCTGCTTTAAAGCGTCCGTCAGTTAGACAAAATAATCAAGTTTCAAATTTCTATATATTTTTCACGAATTAATTACAAATAATGAAATATTCTTTAGAAGAACGGCTAAATGTAATAAAATTAGATTACAAAAGTGGAGAGAATGCTCGACAAACACAAAGAACATTTTTTGAGAGTTTCCAGAGACACATTTCAGTGGATACAATTCTCAGAATTAAGACCCTATTTGAAGAAAGTAAGACATTGAAAGATAAGCCAAGAAAGATGAAAAGACGGAATATAAGGGATCGAGCTATTGTTCAATATTTTACTATAAATCCGAAGAGTTCTATTCCGCAAGCGGTACGAGAAGTAAGGTATGGTCCAGGGCTCCGGAGAGTAAGCTATGGAACAGTTCACAGGACTTTAAAAAAATGTGGTCTAAAACCATATTGCATCCTTCCCGTTCAATACTTAACACAGCTTCAAAAAGAACTGCGATTTCGATTTGTTGCTTCAATGCTGATGAGAGAGCAAGACGAAGATTATAATTTATATAATAAAATTCTATAAAGTGACGAAGCGTCATTTACAACATCGGGGGTATACAATCGGAAAAATACAAGATACTGGGCAGCAGTTAACCATCATAGATATGAAATGATAAAGTTTCAAGGTTGGAGCTCACTTAATGTTTGGTGTGGGATGTTAGAAAATCGAATTATTGGACCACTATTTTATCGTGGCTCTTTAACAGGCCAAAGATACCTTCATTTTCTTCATAACGATATCGAGGATTTCTTGGAAAGGTTGCCATTGCAAGCCTACAACAATATCATTTGGCAGCAGGATGGTGCTCCGCCTCATGCAGTTCGAGAAGTGGTAACATACCTAAACGAGCGTTACAATCAGTGGATTGGCCGTAACGGAACAATTCATTGGCCACCAAATAGCCCCGATATCACGCCAATGGATACATTTTTATGGGGTCATTTAAAAAATGTAGTTTATCAACGACCCAACAGAAGTCTGGAGGACATTCAGCAAAAAATTATAAATGAAATTAATAGACTTAACCAGGACCAAAATATTGTAAGAGATTCTTTGGAGAGATTGAAAAGGGGGCATCGGTCATGTTTTGAAAATAATGGAGGACACATAGAACAATTATATTATTGAGATTAAAGTTATTCACTTTAGTTTATAGTTTTTTCTAATGTCATACTTTTTTTATACGTAAGCAATAATAGATTTGCAAAAACTACTAAATTTGTAATTAATTCGTGAAAAATATATAGAAATTTGAAACTTGATTATTTTGTCTAACTGACGGACGCTTTAAAGCAGGTTAAAGGGTGAACAGGTGAAACGGGTATCCATCTGTCAGGTATTAATCTTACGGTAGACGAACATTTTCCGAATTTAAAACTGAAGAAAAAAGGCGTTTTTGAATTAAAAATCCAACATTTTAGATCAAAATTTATATGAGAAATCGGATAAGCTCATTAAAAATACGGCATCCCATTTAAAAAAATATCAAAGTGACCCCTAGTACTTTTGTTTGATGTTCAATTGTTTTTTACTGAAGATATTCGAATTCGCGGGAGAAAATGACTTAAGATGGCTATTTCAGTTTTTTTATAAAAGGACAGGAAAAGTCAAAAAATCGCCTTGTCCAGTCTTGGTTGGATAACCCTGTACATGAGCCGCAATTCAATTTGTAAACTCCACTTTTTTGATCTTTCATAGTTTTGTCCTTATTGTTTTTGATGATTTTGCCTAAATTATTGTTAGTTTTGTAAGCTGTTTTTATTCCCTGTTTGTTGAGAAAATATTTTATGTTTTCACTAGCCTTGCCTATAAAGGTTAAAGTTTTATAATTACATTTTTCTTTTGTTATGGGAAAAATTTCTTTAATATCCAATTTATGTGTAAATTTGGAATATATTATTAAAGAAATTTTTCCCATAACAAAAGAAAAATGTAATTATAAAACTTTAACCTTTATAGGCAAGGCTAGTGAAAACATAAAATCTTTTCTTAACAAACAGGGAATAAAAACAGCTTACAAAACTAACAATAATTTAGGCAAAATCATCAAAAACAATAAGGACAAAACTATGAAAGATCAAAAAAGTGGAGTTTACAAATTGAATTGCGGCTCATGTACAAAATCTTATATAGGCCAAACAGGTCGTTCATTTCGTACAAGAATAAAAGATCATCAAGATTCGTTTACGAAACAGAATAAACATTCTACATACGCAGATCACTTGAAATTAGAAAATCACAATTTTAATAATAATTATAATATTTTACATGTCGAACAAAAAGGGTTAAAATTGAATTTATTGGAATCGTTGGAGATTAACAAAATGTAAAATTTTCTAAATGATAAACTAGATTTATGCACCTCTCCTTTGTTAAACTTAATGTTACCATAAATATACTTTACAACTCTTTGTTAAATAATTAAGACCTAAATATTAGTACTGGTCTTTCCCATTGTTACCTGTAATTTAGACCCTATAAATTAGGATTTTTGTTTGTATACCTCACATCTGATGAAGCCGCTGTGACGGTGAAATACGTGTCATGTTGACAAAATATAGTGAAAATCATAAAACAATAGTGTTTTTCTTACATAATTTTTATTATGGATCTTCATCAAGTTAAGGTCGATACCATCAGAACTTTGTATATAGGTTTGTCGATATGCTTTATTCAACAAAAATATTAAATGAAAACAAAATACCCCAATAAAAACTACCAACCCAAGTATACCAAATGGCATGGTTTATCATATAATAATAATAATAATAATAAATAATAAATCCTTTATTCATACGTAAGCCATTACAATGGATGTACACGTCAATTAAAACAGCAAGAAAATTAATAAATTTAAAATAAATTTTACAACATTTCACTAAACAAACAAACAAACATTTAAAAATTCGGTCACAGTATAATATGCTTTAGAAGCCAGGAGTTTTTTAATTTCAATTTTAAAGCTCTTTAATGTCCTATCCCTTAAGACACTGGGAAGTCTACTGAAAAGCTTCACGCCTACATAAAATTGAGTATTCTCATACTTTCTAGTTTTATGTAAATATTTATATATGTATTATGTTTAAATCTGCGGCTTTTACCCCTCATGAAAATAACGTTCCGAGCGCCCATGCAATATTAATTGAATACTAAAAGACGGTGTTTTCGGGGGTAATACCACGAGGGCCTTAAAATTGCCAATAATCTTTTATGAAAGAAAGCGTGTTTTCTATAATATGACGAGTCCGCTAAGACGAGTAAACACGCTCCAATGAAAAATAAAAATATTTGGTTAATTTGAAAGCACGAGCGGTATTTTGGGAAAATATTTCTCGAATAAAAATTCTTATGTTGCTATTGACTTTGACGCTGCTAATTTTGACAATGAATGTATCTTTTGGTGTTGTGAAAATTATATTTACTGGTAATGTAGGTTGATATGACAACAGAAAAAGTTCCGCTTATAATACCACTAGGGCTTTGATTATTACCGCTCTGTCATAAGCCGGGCTCAGGTTAGTTTGTGTACGAATATACAAATAATTGAACACTTGACAAGTATCCAATTAAGCAAGTAAATTCGTTTCACACGATTTGCCGACAGCCGATAGGTTATATAAATTATTATGGAAAATCAAATGCTAAGAGCAGATGATGGCAGATTACTTTGGTTAAATCCAGCAAGCAAAAAATATGCCTACCGAAAACTGTCAATATCGGCTGCTTGGAAAATCAATTTCTGGATGGCCAGAAGGTATAGCCACAGCCTCTTTTGTGTGTATGTATGTGCATGTGGCCCCTATTAAAATGTCTTAGTCAATACATGTTGAAAGGTTGATGGCAACATTTTAAAATATTCTCTAATTGATGGTCCTCAAAATGATAGACACTCTTCTGCATAATATAAATTTTTTTCCAATATGACCTTGTCGTCGTAATCGGATTTTGAATCCATGGACGTTATATTCCCTATGTTGCAAATTGATAAGCAGCAGTAATAGTAATCAATATTATCCATTTTAAAACTGTTCTTTATAATAAATTATTTATACTTATATATAGAGAAAAAAACTTGTTCGGCGCAAGCGAATCAAAAAGTGAGGTTATTAAACCATCATCCCCACCAACAAAGTTCAAGTAGATCTGTGAGTTATCTTCGAGAAATCGGAGTACAAAGATTTCACTCGACGGCTTTAAAGACGTGGAAAAAGAACGAGCTAAGATTTACTCCGCGGTTGCAAGAAGATATAAAAGAAAGCCAGGGGAGCTGATTGAATAAAAACTAAAAACATCGTATAGTAGAACGCAGTATATGGTGCTATGCACAAATGCTTTTGTTTAAAAATATTGGATGAAGAATAAATTTTTCTAAAATTTATATTATAGGAATTTAAAGAAGTTTATTAAGTTATAACAGATTTTCCTAATACAAATTAAATATTAACTAGCTTTAACCGCATTATGTTTATTTCAAAATTTTGATAGGTGATACGTTTTCATTGTTACAAACCCGTCAACCCCAAAAAACGACAATTCTGGAAGTTTCCCGGAATATTTTCAAAAATTCCCACTTATTAATTTTCAAATTATCTTACTGTTTCCGAGATAAAAAAAAATATTTCTGTTCATTCTTGCACAAAGCATGACTATCCAAAAATATTCGTAAATCCGCGCTCTAAATTCAAGGAGATTTAAAATTTTGGTTATGGTTTAGCGAAACCCAATGGATTCAATCCCAATATAGGAATCGATTCAATGGTATTACACAAATAGAAACAACATTTTATCAAAGAAAACAACGGAGAAACTGCAAATTCAATTGAACCCACGTTAAAATGCAAATTATTCTATACAAATTAACAAATCACAATAATTTGACATATGACTTAAACGTTGCTGTGTTACCACCATGGTTCTTTTTATAACCAAAATATGGGATATTCGAACTACAGCTTGTCTTACTTAGTAAAATCATTAGTAACCTTTAAGGGGCGGAATATATGCACTTAAATTCAGCCTAAATATGCGCATATACAGGGTCGTTGGTATGTATGGAAACGGTCGATTATTTCTTGAAGTATAACAGTTAGCAAAAAATATTTTGGACAAAAGTTTTAGGGTTTTTCAAGGTCTATTAGAATTTTGAAAAAATAAATATACAGGATAAGTCAGAAAGCTGTAGGGAAGCAAAGTTACTTTTTTTTCAATGGAACACCCTATATCTTAGAACAGTTTTGGATTTTACATACAATAGCAATTATTTTTTAAAAAGTGCATTATAAGTCTAAACCTATTAGTTTCCGAGATATCGACTTTTGAAAAATGACATTTTTGAATTTTGACAGCTTATAGCTTTCTAACGGTATGTCTTACAGTAAGACGGCTTACATGTCCCTGTCTTACTTTTTTATTATCTTCCCAAAAACAACAACTTCCGGTTAAACCGGAAGTACTGTATTTCCGGTTTTTGAGTTACATCCGGTTTAACCGGAAGTTGACACTTTTAGGAAGATAATAAGAAACTAATATAGGGACAGGTAAGCCGTTTTACTCTAAGACGTACTGTTAGAAAGCTAGAAGCTGTCAAAGTTCAAAAATGTCATTTTTCAATAGTCGATATCTCGGAAACTATTAGGTTTAGACTTATAATGCTCTTCATGAAAAATAATTGCTACTTAATTTAAAATGCAAAAATCTTCTAAGATATAGGGTGTTCCATTTAAAAAAAAGTAGCTTTGTTTCTCTACGGTTTTCTGACTCATCCTGTATACTTATTTTTTTATAATTCTAATAGACCTTAAGAAACCCTGAAACTTTTGTCTTAAATACTTTTTGCTAACTGTTTTACTTTAAGAAATAATCGACCGTTTCCATACATACCAACGACCCTGTATAATAATATGCCTTGTTGGCCTTTAAAATATGCAGGTATATGCATTTTTTTGACCAAATATGCATACTGGTATGCAATATTTCTTAATTTATTATAGTAAAATAGGGTAAAGGAACACACTGGGTTTTAAAAAAATGCAAAAAAAGACAAAGAAAATTAAAAGTAAACAATTTATTAACCTGAAATTGTATAAAAGGCATTTATTACTAAATATTTTGCAAAATTTTTAACTAAAAAGGATTGTTTTCAATGAGTATAAATATGTTTATACAAGTAGAAGCTTCTTTCAACATCTACTGATGTAATCGGACCCTATGAATCGCACAATACTGCAACTTAGGTAGTAAAGTATAAGGCCAAGATACAACTTCGTTGGATGGTTTAGCTTCATAAATGCCTTTTACTGCAGTTAAGCATTTAACTTCTTCATTCTTTTTTACAGTTACATCTAGTTTGTCCCTTACTTGACCTCCTACTTTACCGTGAATATTGTTATATTTAGCGGAAAAAGTTTAAGCAATACTAATTAAGTCTTATAAACTAAAATTTCTACTCTCTAACGAAGGTATTATGTCCGGTATAGGGCTGACATTAACCTTAATAAAAACAAGATCTTTAACTACACTTGCACTTCTTAACAACTCTTTACTTTGCACAACACACTGTGAATCGTCATCTAAATCCAAAATTAGTTCTTTAATGGCTTCGAAATGTTCTGCGTAGAATATTGCGGCCTTAATCCATGTTTCCCACCGGGTAATTACAGGTTCTGAATGTATACTAACTCCTGATAATCTCTCCTTATACATCTGCACTCTTAGAGGTGCTTCTAGAAACAATTTTTGTACATTTGAAATTAGTTGATTTACTAGAGGATATTCAGTTCTGACGGTTTCTGCGACTCGGTTTATTCCATGTAAAAGACAAGTCACATGTACCATATTGGGGTAAAAGACTCTTAAGTTTTGGTCTACTTTTACCATATACGGTGCTGCATCAGACAAGAGTACTAAAAACTTCTCATTATGGGACTGGATTTGGTAAGAGAAAGCTCGATAGGGACTGCTGAATAAATCGGGTTACGGTCACATTATTGGTTTTGTCTAGCGGCTTAGGAGCTATTCAATATGGGTTTGTTGCTTTATCTTCATGAAGTGCTCCAGTCATATGATGAGCGATATATCTAGCACAAGCACGTGTGCTTTCATCAACAATACCTAATGTAAAAATTTTTATCACCCAGTAAAACTCTAGTTTCTACTAAAACCATTTCGTATACTGAATGGACATTCTTTTTTATAGGCGTGGATTCATCAGGAGTGGTTTTTAAGGGTATGTTTGCTGCGACCAAAGCCTTGCATAAGTCTCCTTGAAAAATTTCCTTTTCAGATTTCGATTTTTCTTACATTCAGCTGAACTGGCTCAGATTTCATTTTTTGTAACTTTGATTTATGCAGCGTTTTCAAATGTTGATCGATTTGGAACTTCTTTTCACAAACAATAATTCTTGCACAGAAGACTTTTTCTCCACTAAACTCCAACGGTGGGAAACTTTTAATCCACGAAGACGTTTTCGCCACTTAAGACATTTTGAGCACGAATTTAAAATTACTAAGTAGTTTTACACTGAAAATATTGAAATCTTTCGACAAACTAAAACAGAAGTACGTATTACAACCCGATATAAATACATTATTAACAATATACCTGCAAACCCCGGAAACCCCCAATAAATACCTTGTGTATAACCAAAATGTAAATATTAATTATTATATAATTATCTTCAGATTCGAAAATCCCTGAAACAAGTGCCGGACTGGACATTAAACCTATGAGTCTACAAGTTTTCATAACCGGGCGTTTTTAATTTTTTTGATAACGCCGAAAACATAAAAGTATGCTCATAAAATAATAATTGAGGAAAAATAAGCATTTTATTATAAAATTGACAAGATATGCAAAAAATGTTTATTTATATACTTAAATGCACTTTGCAGATATTTTGCCCTTTAGTAATTTATTACAATGGTGCTGCATTTGTTCAGTAGACTTACATGGGTTAAAAGTGTATACTATGAGTCCTACAAGTGACATTTACTTGCAAAAAGCAACATGTTAGTATTAGGTATATGCAAAATACCCTACCGGTGAGTTAAAAAAAAATTAATAATTTTTTTCTCAAAAACTAGGCGTTTCCAGAGAAAAATCATTTGAAAAGTTGCGATCAGCGACCTTCAGTTAGGATGTATGCAAAGAATTAGCGGAAAATTCTCTGTTATTCGGTGTTCCAAATAATTACCTACCATTAATGAATATTTATATGACTTTTTCCCTCATATACTGTAACTATAATGCGCTTTTCACTTGATTTTCGGTGAAAATCAGCCCTCGGTCGCGATTGAGCTGAAAATTGCACTCTTTTGGTTTTTCATTGTTGGTTACCTACGAGAATAACCGACACTGTCACAACAAGTTGAAATTTCTGCTTTGACAATTTTGCGTCAATTTATCAAAATGATTCGTTCCGGAGCATTTTCCTTGAACGACATATCTAAAAATATCGGAAAAAGCGTGTCAGACAACACAAAAAGATCAAAATAAAAATGTTGTCTTATATTTCTGCACCTACTAGTTTTTCATTCAGGAAATAGTCTAAAAAATATATTTCGTGCATGTAAAATGGCTTGATAATCATGCACTCAGATTTGTTGCCCTAAAGAAACAGCTTTCATGCATTTTTATTGTTATTTACCAAAAAGTGCCCGACCGAAGGGAATAATGATTTTCAGCAATTTTACATGCACTTAACATATTACTATTGATAATCTGTCGTAATTATTTAAACTTTGGTATAACAATTAAAAAAAAAAGGAATTTACTTTTTGCCCTCCCCCTATACACAACTAGGGAGATTCCCAGTGACTCAGGTGAGAATACAACAAAATTCAAAATCGAAACATGAAGCGCAGTCGTTCGTTCAGTCTTGAACGAAAACGCTTGCGTATCGTGCCGCGTTCCGACGCTCCATTCATTTCATTCGAGATATTACGCGAACTCGATTGGACGAGAACCCAATTGATTTTAACGTTTTGTTCGATAAATAACAGGTGGGACAGGTGTCCCGCGTGCTAAAAAAGGTGACAACAACGATGAACTTATAACCCCGAAGATACAAATCGAAATGGCAGACGCAAATGTGGTGGTTCCATTGAGGAAGGTTATTTTCGATGTCCTTTTATTACAGCTGGGTAAGTTTAAGGTCGTAAGTTACGTCACGTTTGTTGTATATCGTATTTCATTTGTTTTGGTGAAATTATCATTTAAAAGATACCTACGTCACTTTTCAATGCAATTAATAAATACATATTTCATTATTGATATATCCCAATTACCTATTTGTATTTATTTACTTTTTAGTAAGTACCTACTTATTAAATCACCCACTAGTAACGGGAAAGGGGTTAGAACACTTATTTTTTATTTATTACACCGTGTTTAATTATTTGAAACAACCACGTCATTTTCTGAGGTATGAACTTTGGAAGCGACTTTTTTAAGATCAGCTGGAAACCTACCTACCTACCTATTAACCTTAACCTACCTATTAAGTTATAAAAATAATATCAGGTAGGTATTAATTTTTTTATACTGCTAAACTATTGAAACTGTTGTAAAAGTCAATTTTTTATTATTAAAACTTATTCCTATTTAATGATGTCATTTAATTCTATTTTTATAGTTAACTTTGGCAGTTGTTGAACTTTATATAACACAAAAATAGCTATTAGTAATGAACTTGATTGTGCTTTACTGCTTTATGTCTGAATCTGAATGTTAAACTGGCCGACTTGACAGCAGCAGTGAGATAAATATTGCTTAACACATAAATTGACCTAGGTTAAGGCGCATTCACTGTAATTTAGTGTAATCGCATTATTTATTGACTGTACCGTCGAGTGCATTATACTATTAAACCTCTCGATTTAGCGTTTTTAAATTAAGGCATAACCTATGGCATATACAGGCAGTAATAAAACGATTAGGACCTCGATTAGGACCTACACGGAAAAAAAAATTATGCTTCAGTCAAATCAATTCGCATTCATCCCAAGATATTTAGTGATTTGTATATATATAACCAAGAAAATATGAGGAGCAGACTTGCAAAACGCGGTTAGTCCAAAATTATGTAAATTTCGAGAAGAGGCAAAAAACTGCTGTAGTATTTGTAGTGAAAAATTGAAAAAAATAGCATGAATAAGTACATTACTATAGTCTATCTTTAAATGGCGCGAAGTAATAAATGCTCATTAAATATGCAAAACGTATAACTGGGGATCAAGAACAATTTAAACACCATCCCTTAAAATCTATTGTGTTTACATTAAAGGATCCAAATAATGAGCATTCTTTAGGTAGGTCCACCCTAAATTTATCGCAAGCTATTGTTATATTTGAGAATTTACCATTGTTTTCGGAAAAATCCCTTAGCCAGAAGCGTGTCTTGGGGATGTTTTTCAATTAAAAATCTTAAACATGTCCATTCTCCTAAAATTGTATTATATTATATTCGTAGGTATTTATAACATATGAAAACATTTTAAAAATCGTATTAACTAATAAATAACAATGGGTGGTACTATTTTACATAATATAATTACAAAAACAAGATATAGTATAGAATCTTACAAACAGCATTTTCAAAAATCGAATAATACTTTGTCGTTATGGCTTAATCATACTTCGATTTTAATTTTTGTAATAAGCGGTTCAACCATTTCTTCGTATATTATATCTACCTGCCACATTTTGGCTTCTTCTTTTACCACATGATCGATACACTTGTTCTACTTTTCCGCACTGATTTTACCCATAGCTTCATTAAATAGTCTTTTTAAATCCACCTAAGTCGTGTTTTTTCTGGCGACATCTGTCTTTATTTGAGCCCCTATAAGTTCGATTGGGTTTAATTCGCAGTGGTAAGGAGGGAGTCTGAGCACAGATATTCCTCGTAACTTTGCCATTTCTTCGACTACATATTTTTTTAATACATTTTTATGTAAATTGGCTAGTACCAATAGTTCTTCTTTTAGGAAATCTAATGGAAATTCTATTTGTCTTAAACTGAGCCATTCTGTTATTTCACTTTTACATCACGCGCTTGTCAAAAATTTGTCCGTCAGCCTAGAGCAGGGATGCACAGACTTATAGGGAACAGGGGCCACTCTGGAAAAATATAAGCCAAGGACGGGCCACTACAAACAATACTTATTAACACAAAAATTTTTATTTTTAAATAGTATGAAATACAATGATAAAAATAAAAGAACCTTCAAAAATGTTTGTTGTAATTATGTAATCGTTAGGTAATCTAATCATTACAAATTACAATGTAATATTTCATGTTTTATTATTTTGATGCATGACATTGCATTGAACTAACAAGTTTTTTTATATTTGGCTCCACATTACTTGTCGCCACACGTAAAATTGCTTCCAAATTGTCATTTGCCAGACGGTTTCGGTTTTTCGTTTTGTTTAGTTTCATCACTGAAAACGTTTGTTCACAAATATACGTCGATCCAAATAAGCTTGCGCATTTCAATGCATTTATTCGCAACTGTTTATAAGCGTTTTTAAACGCAACGGTAGAAGTTGAGTAAATTACCTTCATTAAATTTGTTTCGTAAACTATCATCATTTTGCATGTCTATTAATTCCAGCTGCATTGATTACGGCGCATTTTCGGGTGAAATGTTGAAAAAATTGCTGAAAATGTCCAATAGAGGTTTAACTTTTTTAAGTCTACAAAACGACTTTGAAAAGCTTATATGAAAATATCAATTTTTTCAACATGAGCGAAATTAACGTCAGTTTTATTAACTTTCTCCATAATTTTTTTGTAGTTCGGAAAATGGATGTAATTTTCTGAATTGATTTGTGCCCCGAAAAGACTCAATTTGCATTGAAAGGACGAAATATGAGAGTATAACTGCGAAATCAATTGATCTTTGCCTTGGAGTCGCGTATTTAAGACATTCAAGTGATTTGTGATGTCCACAAGAAACGCTAAGTCACACAACCAATCAGGGTTGTCGAGTTCGTGGACGTCGTTTTTCTTTTCCGCCAGAAATAATTGGATTTCTTTAATCAAGTTAAGAAACCGCTGTAGTGTCAACCCACGACTTAGCTACCTTACTTCAGTGTAAAACAGGAGATCACCATATTCGCTTTCAATATCCCCGAGAAATTGTTTGAATTGTCGGTGATTGAGACCTCGTGATTTTATAAAGTTTTAGTTTGATGTATAATGCAATCAATGAAACTGCATTAATTCCTTGGTATTTATGTTTTTAGTTTGTAAATATTTTTTTAACATAGTTACTATCCCAGATGTACTTCCAACCATTGAAGGTGCTCCGTCAGTCGTAATTCCAGATATTTTCGTTAAATCCAAATCCATTATAGAACATTTTTCCAGAAGAGCTTTGAGCATGTCACTCCCCTTGGTTTGACTTGTCGAAGAACTCACACCAATCAGTTCTTCACTCACTTCAAAATTTTGCGTTACACCTCGTAAAAATATTAAGAGTTGAGCAGTGGAACTTATATCTGTAGATTCGTCGAGTGCATAGAAAAATACTCAAAACTTCTCGATTTCGTAGCTAATTTTTTTTCTATATTAGCTGCTAATGCGGTAATTCTTCTTTGTACAGTCATCCGATTTAACTGAATTTTTTCAAACTTCTTTACATTTTTCGGACAATTTTTTTTTGCGGCGATATCTAAACATTGTTTAACAAACTCAGCATCTTTAAAAGGCCGACAAGTTTTCGCTATTATTCGAGATATTTCAAAGCTAACTTCAGTAGCTGTTTCAGCATTTTGAATTAGTTTTGTAAACATAGCTTGCTGGCCTATTAGTTCCCGTTGTAAAGTGGAAATTCTTTGCGTTCGATTTTCGCCAGTTAGTTTGGTAAAAGTAGGATGCTGGGTTTCATAGTGCCTTTTCACATTACATTCCTTCGAAATAGAAACACTACTTTTGCATATTAAACAGACAATTTTGTTATGCGATGAAATAAAAAAGTATTTTTCGGTCCAAATATCTTGAAACTGTCGATTTCCATCTTCAACCTTACGACTACGTTTCTTACTGAGGCCTGGTTTATCCATATCAAAATTGATATTATATTGTTACGTAGGTAGAAGCCAAGTTCGAACGACGAAATATTTACTCGTCGCAGATTACAGTTCTCAATCAGTATAACGTTCGCTTGTCCGTAGTTAAAACTTAACTGCCCCGGTAGCCGGTAGCTGGCGATGCGTCGTGTTTATACGAGTTACCAAACATCGAGAACCTTCCATTTTGTTCGGGGATACTACCGACGTGTTTCGCGAATCTTAAAGTAATCTAGTTGATGCGACAGATTTCTAGTCTCGTAACAATATGCTTAGACCGGAGCGCGGCGAGTAGAATACTTTTAAAATTCGTTGGCAGGCCGCATAAATATCGCTTTTAAAATTCGTTGGCGGGCCGCATAAATATCGACAGCGGGACGCGGTATGTGCATCCCTGGCCTAGAGTGATAGCTTGTAGTATCCAATACAATTATTGCATCTTTTGGTATAAGATCCAACATTTGCTCGAACCATTTTTCAAAGACATCGGCATTCCTATCTTCCTGATAGTCGCCTGTATTTTTAAATTAGAACATCAGTAGACCACCTTTTCCGAAGCCTTCAGAACTTCCAATATGGGTTAATGATACGTCGATGTCCTTTTTCAGATGGCGGTCTTAATCCTGTGGACGATCCTTCCAAAAAAGCTTGCCTTGAATTTTTAATATTTTCATCCTGCTAAAATTCAGTCACAGTGTGGCCTTCATTTAGACATGTTTCGTCTAGGTAAAATATTTTTTTGGTTTCTTCTCTGGCTTTTCGGGTCCTTCTTAAGTAATTTCTTCTCCAAGAAACGATATCGCTTGTGTCTATTATGTTCGATTGCCTATTATGTTTTTTACACCGAAAACCCATTTTTTATTAATATCCAAAGCGTATTTCTACACATACATGGCTAGTTCAGGTCTTCCCGGATTGAGGGCAAAATTTTCTCCAGCGTGGGAATTTCATTTGAAAAAAAAACTATGAATTTCTCGCCTTATTCTCTGCATTAAAACGGCATCCAGCTTAAGTTTTGGTCATCCTGGAGAAGTTTTGGAGGTTTGGCGCCAACACCTTTTTCTTCTTTTAAAAGTTTATACATTGTTGTTTTCCCAACGTTAAGCATTATCTGCTGTAAATTGTACCGGGTGTCCCACTAAGAATGGCTGTCGGCCGTATATCAGAAAGTGTTAGTCGTATGGCTTTCGGAAAAAAAAAATATATTTGGTGAAGTGGTCATGAGAAGTTGCTGGAAATTATTTTCAAGTTTCTCAGACTGGCGCTAGAGGGCGCAACAGTAACGGTAAATATGAATCACGAAGTTTCCTCAAAAGTCGCCTAGTTAAGGTATCCCGAAAATAACATTTTTGTATATTTCGAAGATTTATTAATAAAATTTACCTATAGAACGTGTTCGTCACTTTTCAAATAAAGTGGTGGGGGAAGGTTGAACATTACTTATTATAAATGCTGATAACTCCGGTCTGGCTTAACAAAATTTAGTAAACTTAGTTTTGTTAAAAAGGGCTTTTCTCACTCTATATATCATCTTATGAACTACGGCAATATGTGTTTTACACTAGGCGCTAGGGGGCGCTGTCTTACAACTTCACAAACATTTCCCGTTTTTTCCAGTGGCACTGTGGATATAGCATCTGGGTTTGATGCCATAGGTCCCGGGATCGATTCCCGTTTCGTGCACTATAGTATATTCAATTTTACCTGATTACAAGGATGATTAAAAGTCTAAGAAGTCAGCGAAAACCTCTAGTTAATATCTATTTTCAATCCGGAGATATCAACAACAATAATCATAATTACGGAACATTATGATTTTATTTTCAAGTTGCCATTGTAAAGGTTTTTTTAAGAGTTAAATAGGCCTTGGAAAAACAAAATATGAAGGTACGTATGTTTCAAGCAAATATATCGTTACGACAATAAATCTCAGTGGCGCCCTAAATGTTCAAATTGTCGCCCATCGTTCTGTATACACGACTCCAATCCCTCCCTGGTTGATAATACTGCAGTTTCAACCTCTGCCATAGGGATACGGCGGCTGCTGTCCATTATCCTTTCTATCATGTTTTCCCTTGTGGTGGATCTGGTAACGAAAACAAGATCCTTCAATCTCCCCCATAGATAAAAATCTAGGCATGTTAAGTCAGGTGATCTAAAATAGAAATTACCACTTTCATTAACAGTATCACAATACTTATATCCTATAATATTACCTGGCAGGCCACGGAAATATACTTCCTCTTCCTATCCACCTTGCAGGAAATGTGTCGTCAAGAAATTGACGAACGTTTGCCGCAAAATGTGCAGGACATCCATCGTGTTGGAAAACCATAGTTCTGCGAATATCCAAGGGCACATCTTTGAGAAGAATTGGGAGTTCGTAATTTAAAAAATGTAAATATCTTTGCCCAGTAAGCGACTCATTAAATACAAGCGGTCCAATTATTCTGCCACCCAAAATGCCGCACCAGACATTGACACTCCATCTTCCTTGATGCTGCACCTCCCGCATGGGGATTATCCCGCGACCAATAATGCATATTATGGCGGTTTACTCCTTCATTACTATGTTTATATTACTATAGCTTCATCAGTTCACAAAATTCTGGAGAGGAGATTTCTATCTTCCAATATCATATTGAGCAACCAATAGCAATAATCCAATCTTCTATCATAATCTTGCGGGGTCAAAGCCTGGTGGAGCACAATATGGTAGGGATGTAGCCTAAAGAAAAACAAAATACTTATTACATTGACGTGAAGAATATTGGCATTATTCTAAACTATTTAAGAGCTATAACATATAGATATAATTACTTACCTTTCTTCTAATAAAATCCTATGCACAGTAGAGCGAGTAACGCCCAAGTCTCTAACAATTATTAATCTAATACTAATTTGTGGATTAAATTCCACATAATAATATGCCAAAACATTTACAATGTTTTCCTCGGTTCGACCTCGGCGGCGTCTGCGATATACAGGGCGACGAATACTTCCAGTAGTACGAAAACGGCTAGCTAAACGATTAAACATTCTACTGTCGTATCGGCGCTTTTGAGGGTATCGTACTGCGTAAACCCGTTCAGCAATTGTTGCATTTCCCAAACATTCTAAATACACCGCAATGATGTCAACCGCTTCTTCAAGTAACAGAGGCATTTTGAAAATGAAATACGACACAACACTGTTGTCACGACAAATTTTTTGACGTAATAATGAAAGTTGACATGCGTGCACAGTTTCAATTCATATTTTGTTTTTCCAAGGCCTATTTGACTCTCCTTTACAATGGCAACTTGAAAATAAAATCATAATGTTCCGTAATTATGATTATTGTTGTTGATATCTCGGGATTGAAAAAAGATATTAACTTGCGGTTTTCGCTGACTTCTTTGACTTTTAATCATCCTTGTAATCAGGTAAAATTAAATATACTATTATATTTACAACTATGGAAAAAACGCGCAATGTTTGTGAAGTTGTAAGACAGCGCCCCTAGCCCTAGCGCCTAGTGTAAAACACATATTGCCGTAGTTCATAAGAGGATATATAGAGTGAGAAAAGCCCTTTTTAACAAAACTAAGTTTACTAAATTATGTTAAGCCGGACCGGAGTTATCAGCATTTATTACAAATAATGTTCAACCTTCCCCCACCACTTTATTTGAAAAGTGACGAACACGTTCTATGGGTGAATTTTATTAATAAATCTTCGAAATATACAAAAATGTTATTTTTGGGATACCTTAACTAGGCGACTATTGAGGAAACTTCGTGATTCATATTTACCGTTACTATTGCGCCCTCTAGCGCCAGTCTGAGAAACTTGAAAATAATTTCCAGCAATTTCTCATGACAACTTTACCTAATATATTTTTTTTCCGCAAGCCATACGACTAACACTTTCTGAGATACGGCCGACAGCCATTCTTAGTGGGACACCCGATACTGCATTGTCAACACTCAAATCCGCATTGTTCCCTTTAATAAAATCGTAATAGTTCAGAATTAATTTTTTTTAATTTACTGTACATGGACCGACTCTAGGGCGTTTAGGCAATTGTCGAAAATTCTCCATATTTGATTAAAAAAACACTGACACTTCACACTTTGGCTAGTTTCACTGAGAAACTAACACCCAAGGTATAGGCCTATTTAAATATATTCATGCCGAAAAATCTTGCACGCCCATGGAGAAGGCGGTTTTGATTGATTTATTACTTCGCATCATTTAAAGATAGACCATAGATCTTTAGACTGGGAAAAGCAAAAATAGCTATTTTACCTAAAAAAAAAAAGCCGCTGGACAAAATGCAATTTGCATGTTTCTAGTGGACAGACTGCGTTATGTTAGTCGTAGATAAAATATTTTGAGTAAAATAATCTAAAAAAATAAACAAAAAATATGTTCTCTCTAAACAGTATCTTGTTTCGTAACAGTTACATGACAGAACGTTCTGAAACTAAAACCTAGGGGAACGGATATTTATATATTTTTTTTATAAACTTTAAATAAAATTCACTTCTTCCATGTCGTTACACTCACATTCTTCATTTCCTTCAACACGCCTTTCTCCATTTTCACAGTAGGTACTAACCAAAAATTGGTACTAACCATTCCAACTCTGAATCATTGTTGCAGTTTTTCCCAGATAATGATTCCAATAGTTTTCTTAAACTGCCCAATTTTTTTTCTTTCTCTTATGACACAAAGATAGCCCTGGTGCGTGTTCAATTAATACAATAATTGAGACCTGGCCATACACGAAGTAAATTTTTTAAATCCAGATATCTCAAAAGCGGCTGCTCAAATACATAGATTCTTCGAGTCTTCCATAGCGACTCTCCTTCCCTTTTGATTCACTAATAAACTTCAAAGTTCGTCTATCACCTCCTCCATTTTTGATTTCTTCTCCGCCCTGGAGTTTTTTGCAAATTATTTTTGACCTCCTTTGGCACACGTTGTATACAGCCATTATAAACTTCTGACAAACTTGTAATTTTTGTCGACTGACGGGTACCTAAAAAAAATTGCAAATGAAAAATAATTACGCTAACCAAAATGTCAATAAACACCAAGCGCTCTTAATAACTTTAATTATTTCAAACAAAACAGAATTATAATTATTAAAGCATGCTGTATGTACTTTAACTTTAATGATATTTTGCAGAAAAATACTGGGATTTTCCATTAGAGTTGCGACTTCTTTTTCGTTTAGGGGCATCCAACTTAATGTAACTGGCTAACAATGGGATAACTTTATTGGGATTTGAAAAAAAAAATTCCCGAAGTTTAATTACGTCATCTCGGCGCACTTGCCCACATTGCAGGTTTGAATTCTTCAGAAGATAATCAGAGTTTGATAAAATTGCATTTATCTCCTTAACCGAAATGAAAAAAATGATCAGAAGGTACCTACTTCGCAATAGCCATTAAACTGCCTACATAACAGGGATATCTAATAAGAAAACGGCAGTGGCGTACATACTTTTTGTTCCGGTTAAAAATTGTAACACCCTTTATCACCGAGACGAAGCATTTCCTGACATAGATTTATAGGAATTTTTTTTTCATATTTTTAAGCAGGAAAACTCATCCTAAATTTTTTTGCAATAATATTGAAACACCCTGTACATATATTAATCACAGCACGTGCCCGACTTAGCCGATAATTTTTCTACAACTTTCAGAGGAGTTGTCTAGCTTTCTTTTGGTCTCGTCTTAATTTGGCAAGACAAGATAAGACATACTTAAGCAAGAAATATTAAAGACGAAGAGATGAAATTTGCAAGATCAAGAAATTAATTGAATTGAATTAAACCAATAAAGCAAAGCTGGGAATAAAAATAATTTACTGCAAAAATTCAGCTATTCAGGATACAACCTTTTTTGCTTTTCTCGCTGACCAGTTTAATATCTTGAACCAAAATCAATGTTTTTGGGATTTAAAATATGCCAAATTTGTGAAGCATAGCATTCCTTAAATACATTTTTGTGGATGTGTAGCATAAAATCATTGTTTCCACTTCGACTGTGGACTGTGGTACGTAACAGTCTTGCAAAATTCTTACAAGAAAATTCAAAGAAAAAAATTAAAAATCAGAAAATTTCTGATGTCATTGGACAAGTAAAGGCTTTCGCACAATAAGACGAGACATTACCTCTTCCAACAGTCTCGAAAGAACAAGACATGAATAAAATGTATGCCTTTTATAAAACAAGACTTTTCCAAATCTTGCAAGATTTCCTCGTCTCAGACATCACTAAAGAAATATGCTCCATAAATTATAATTCCACGTTTATATTTCTATAACAATTTTTGCTCCGTCTAGATAGAATAATAAAATCTATATAAAGTCAAATCTGGTCTTATCTGGCGGGTCCAAAGCTCACCGATTATATGAATCAATTCGAAAATTCCAGAGCTCATCAAAATGTTGTAAATAAAAACCAATATGGCCGTATATGGACAGCTGATTTTCCATAAAATTGAATGTTAATAGGTTAACCGTTAACTTGAAACTATCAGTCATAATAAAAATGACGGGTCTCGTTCCAAAATTAATTTCTCAGGGGTGCGTTCGTATTATTGCAGACGGTTAACACAATAATTTGTAATTCTCCGTATAATTTCTTAAAAACTGAACACATTGTGGCTGCTCACATAAAAATCTTCGGTTACAGTCTTTTTTATAGCGAAAACCTAACTTTTTTATTAATTTTGATAGCGCTTCAAGTCCAATTTCCAAAACACCCCGAATTTTTAATGTTTCTTGTAAAACTGGAAGAGTTACATTGGTTTTTGATCTGTATAAATCGTAAATCACATTTCGAACTCCTATTTTAATATTTTCGCTTAAATCCTCAGTCTTTGGCTTTCTTCGTTTACATTTTTTAGTATTCTTGGGTATTATGTTATGTTTTTTTTTCATGCGCAATTCTCTGCACAGCCCTTAAACTAATTCCCAGTGCTTTGGCTGCTGTTTCCTGAATATTGGTTGCCGAATTTCCACTTTTTCTTGCATTTTCGAATAAGCTTATCAGATTAAGTACCATTTTTTTTGCTTGGGGATGCAAAAACCCAGAAATTTTTTTCATTTTGTCACAAACTGTCAAAGTCACAGAACTGACATCTTTAAATCAAGACGAAGGTAGCAGGTAGGTACTTGGGCAGGTACAAACTTTTGTGAATCGCTGAAAATTAAATACCTATCCTTTTCTTTTATGCCAAAATTGCATAAGTCTGTCATATTTGTCTGACGGATTTTATTTGGTTAGTATGATTAAACGCAATAAAAGAAAAGAAAAATTGAAAGTATGTCTTTGTTAAATCGTAAACCCGCCAGATAAGACCAGATTTGACTATAAATGCAAGCGTATATTATGTAAAAACATTTGTCATTCACACGCTCCCTTATTTATTGCCCGTGACATATTTATTTATTGAGTGTATTGATTTCAGTGGGGTGGCCTATATTGTTCCTCTACCTCTGGGGTAATCCCTTCCATAGGGGATTCTTCTGCGAGGATGACAGCCTACGGCATCCTTTTCACGTGTCAACCGTGCCGAGTTGGACGTTATATATCACTGGATTCGGGTTGAATATGATTACGGTAAGTGATTGAAAATATTTTCAGTGATATAGTGTGATTCGAGTCTATATTATGGAACTTCGCTTATACAGTGTGTACATAAAGTAAGGAACAAATTCATTATTTAATAATCCAAAAACATTTCGTAAAAATTGTTGGACACGTGTATAATAATTTTTAATTGCGCATATTTTGACAAAAATTGACCCAAACCCGGGTGGTACTACCGGTACTTAATGAAAAGAAAGAATTTTGCAATGGAATCAATGCCAAATTATGAAAGTGGCTTAAATATTCGTTGGGTCACTATGTAGTCCCTTTGCATACCTAATGAGCTTTTATTACTCTACACATTTTTGAAATAGACTATAGCTATTTTAAATACAGAAATTCCGCAAAATAATTTGAATTTTTATCATAAATTGGAAGATACTTCAAAAGGATATTGTCATTCAAAAATGTCAACAAAATTACAATTTTTCTACAAACTATAGTTTTATTTTTCCTAGGCTACTTGATTTTCAAAATGTCTTAAAATTTAGTCAGAAATGGCTAATATAAAGATCCAGACGAATTAAATATGTACTATTTTAGTATTAGTAGTATCAAACAATCTATATACAGTTGAGAAAGCTGTCATATACCTCGAATAGTATATCCTTCGAGGCTTCGCGCTTCAGGATATAAAAGCGCTCGCTATACCTATAATAGCTCACTTATCAACCTAGGTATATAATGTACTATTACTTTGCTGACAGAACCGACTGACAGACGGTTTAGTAAATAATAATGACAAACAAGTCGAAATAATACATGGTTACAGCTCGAGCAATATAGCATGAGCTCTGACACAGCTTCCTTTACTTCCAAGCTATGAAGGACAAAGTCTGGCAACGTTGCAGGTAGACCGATGATTCTCTATTTTTGTTTGTGTTCTTGTTAAATTTTTGAGTTCTGAGAGAACTGAGAGAACCTCAGACGAACAAATAAATAGAAAGTGGTTCTTGTGCTTGTGATTGTGATATTGTGAAGTGCATAGACAAGTCTTGACGCATACGTTGTTTGTTATTTTCCCGAGTTATCAATGTTATCATTATAGGAAAATCTTAAGGTTAGTTCCAATGTTTGTTTAACTGGCAAAATGTTTTTATTTGCGTACGGCAAGGTTTAAAACGGGACGATTGAACTACCCCAATATAATTAAAAAATGATTTGAAGGTAAACTAGCTAAAGAAATTTGTGACTTGGCTTGATATATGGCATAACGATTCAGAGGGGGTGAGTTTAACTTGAGACACTTATGATGCTATTAAACGTAGTAGGTATCAGTAGGTACCACAGTTCTAATAGAAATTATAGAATACTCATTTATCCATTTTGAAATAAAATACATTTTAGCTGGTAAATTTCAAACAGATACCCTTGAAAAAAGATTTGGCCGATATAGGAACCTTTCACCTTTCTGAATGTAACTGTCATGTATCATTTAAACAGATCCTCGAATGAGAAAAAAAAAATTAGACTTCAAAGTATTGTAAAGTCAGGGTTAAAAAATTTTACAGTGTTAAAATCAAATACTCTGTTAAGCATGATATCGAAAGTACAGAAATATTAGAGTTTCCTTACAAATTTTAATCGGATTATCTTAAGGATTACCAGTTGGATGAGTCTGTTTAAATGTATATATGTAGTTATATCATTCTATCTACAAAAATAGGAAATTAAAATGCATGGATTACAAAAACCTTATTATAAATAAAACAATGCAGTCTTCCTCCACAGAGTTTGATAATTAAACTGTGAAGGAAGATTGCATTGTTTTATTTATATTACATTGACTCCACTGAAAGTATGAACTATTTTTTCAACTTTGAAAACCTTATTGTTCGAGTCATAGGTTTAAATGTGGGGGATTCTTTGCAAAGGGGGGGGGGGGTTATGTCTTGCTACCAATGAAGTAAATATTATGTACTTTCATATATTTGCAGCTTTTCAGTTTATTATAGCTACTAAAGAACTTAAGCTTAAATTTTTCAATCGGCAAAATCACCAAGTTCTTTTAGATAAACTAGGTTTGGCTAGTTTAGAAAGTGGTAGCTTTCTGATACCGCTTAATGAGACATGTCCCTGTGGAGAAAGCTATCGAAATGTTTTATAAAGTAGCACTTACTCTTAGCAATATATTACTAAACAATTACACAAAAAACAGAAATGACCTTTAACACCAAAATACATCATCAAAAAAAAGAAAGCTTTCCACTTTAAAATAGGTTTTAAAATCACTAATTTTTTTAAGTTAATTTAAATTTCCTATTATTATATTCTTGTTACTTATTAGACATATCTATACTGAAGTAAAATGCAAAAAGTTCAATAAATAATTTGAAATAAACCGCCTAAACGGGCGAATCGGCACGGAAGTTGCGTTAGTTACTTATTAAAAATCGGTCTACTTCTGACAGGATTTGCGACGTTGCCTTTCTTACTTCACGGCTTGAAAATGTAGGGGGCTATGGCTCTGACCTTTCGGTGCGCAGTAGACATGTAGATACGTATCTCTGTCGTACACTGCGTCACCTTTTCTATCATCTACACATATCAGAGCTCAAGCTAAAATGTACGACCTATACCTACTATGGTAATTTTAAAAGGAACAGAAGAAATATCCGTTCTCTTATTAAGTTAGCTACCTATAGTATTTCTCAGTTCAGAAAAAAGTTCGTTGAGGTTAGACTTTTATGACATGCGTCACTTTCTATTTACTTTTATTTTATGTGTTGTAGGTGTATGTTGATTTAGGACCGGATTTAATATATTTTTGTTATATTAATTAAAATGCGACGCGATCTGTTAACCCACTAATATACTTTAAATAATGGAAAATTGGTTAGGGGGTTTAAAATTGTCTAAAATATTAATTGGTTAAATTCCAATGTTTACTTTACTTCTACACTACTACACGCAAAGAAACTGTCTCAAAACACCACCAGAAACAATAAAAAAATGCTTCGAAAATCTGCGGAATGCTATGGCATTTTTTATACATGAGTGGAATTGCCCCTAAAAATTTTTAGTCCATTGTATGTTAGTGTTTCCAAGTTCTGTGTGGGAGGGGGGAGTACCTACCCCCCATTTACCCCCGCCCCCCTAACTACCCCCGTGAAACATTTACCTAATCACCCCGTGTATTGTTTTCAATTAAAAAATCATGAGCAACTCAAATTTGTTGTAATACCTAAAGTCATAATGATGATAATTTGTATTACCATTTCTAACTAAAATAGCCTCTAGAAAAATGTCTGACCTTACAAAATGGTGCTTCACACTACATTATTGTAAAACAGGCGGATTTATACCTATTACTAAACTACGCTTTAAATTAAAACCATAGACAATTTTAAACAAAGCTACATGCACAGTGCACACACCGGATGCAACAGATTTATAGGTATACTAGATACCTACATATTTTAACAATATCGTTTCAACAATCTAATTAAAAAAATCCTTTATTCTGCTGACCTGAATTTTTCCGCGGAAAATGAGTACCTAAACCAAAAGGTTGGAGATCGGTTATATTATTTAACTGAAATTTTATAATATGTATAATCCCTATTATTATTTATATAAGAATTATCAATCAAGATATAGAAACAGTTTTAGGTATTGTTATAGGATTGCAATTTTCCATGTATGTAATAAAGTAAGTACCCAAGTTATATTCTATAAAAATACGCCTATTGTTCAGTAATTTGTGTGAAATAAGTTACGATAATAATAGTAAAGCATTTATTTTTTATTTTATAACACAATATACTTGCAATATTATGCATTGCAATTTAGGTAAATTATTATTATTATACCGTGTGTAAACGAATTAAATGTTAAAAGAGATTCCCCCTCCTTACCTAAGTCTATTTTGCGAGTTGGAGCAAAATGTATGAAAGCAAAGTTATTCCAAACAGTTCAAAGAATAAAACACTTACTTTTTGACATGACTTTATTCGGCATATTATCGATAAAAATCCGATTATCTTCCTTGTCATTGGTTGAGCGCCCTCTAGCGGTCAATTTAGAAACTTGAAAATATCTTTCAACAATTTCTTTTGGTCGATTTTATAACAATTTTTTTTATTTAAAAACTCTGTGACAAACGATTCCTGAGATATGGCCGGCGTCCATTCTTATTTGGCCACCCGGTACATTCAAATTTAAAGGCTTCTATTCAAGGATCTCTTGACAACGGTATAATGTAAATCTTACTTAGAGGATTGATTGTTTTAGATAAGTACTAAAAAGTAACTAGCCTTATTTTAAAATAGTGAATGAACTTAACTCAAGGCTATGCTTGGAATGGTTTAAATCTGTTATCTTAGTTTAAGTAGAATATTCTTCCATTCTTCTTTCCACTAAGATAATTACGAAAATTGCTTCCAAGGATGTAGCTTGACTCTTATCAAGGAAATATTCATTTGGACATATCGAAAGAGATGGCGGCCTTGTTTTAATTTCATTTTGCTTTACATTAAGATATCCTTTTTATCTGTGCATTAATCTCATGGTCACCCGGTATATATAGACAGATGTCGTGAATATTGTTTTTTTATTTCAGAATAACAATATAAGGCTTGTTATAACCCGCACTTTTTACAGTGTCTTTTTTTTTTCTCGAAAATCGATATATTACTCGAAAGCTCTGTATGTCAAATTTAGAAGCAATTTGTCTTTCGGTGACGCAAATCGTTCGTGGTATCACACAAATAGGTATGATAAACAGAATCAATTTAAATTCAAGAAGCTATTTAGCCGTCTGCCATCCGCATATAATAATTATTATTCTAAGTAACGTTTAATTAAGTCAAGCTAAAAAATTTAATGGCACCGGCTTGAAATATACCACAATAGATAAAATTAATCCTATTAATACATGTCACACGTCATTAAACACCTATTAGGAGTTGTAAGACCATAAACCTAAAAGTGACAAATTGAAAAATAATTAATAGAATTACTTTATTAGTGTAACATGCAACCCTAATTAAGATTATCTCTCTTTTTCTGGGTCTGGGACTGAAGGTGCTCTCATCAGGGTTAGCCTAAATTGTATTTTCGCAGGTTTTATTACTTGAACAAAGTATATCACAATATTTTTGAATTGATACTGCATCACATCGCATGTTACTGGATCGACTTGAACAGTGTTTTGTCGCACTTTTAATGCCACTATTGACTTTGTGGGGAAGGTTAGACTTACCTTTGATTCTTACGGTCATATTTCCACAAAGCGCATCTTATTTATTTGTTTGGTTCAAAAATTGTTTATTAAATTGTGTTATCTTTGTTTACAGAAAAGTAGTCAAAATATGTGGGGTTCAAAGTAGTGCGTTCGCTTTCAGTTGGTTAATTGCACAAAGCGCTGCAAGCTGCAAGTAGGTTGACCATGTATTTACGTTTCAGTCTCCGTCAAAACGCAGAACGCCCATTTTTCACTCTTGGCAATTTTATGTAAAAACCAAATTGTTTGGAACTATTTTCTTTCTTTCATTATTTAATTTATGTTCTGGTAAAAGCCCAGACTCTCGTATCGTTCTGATTTTTTGTAGTGTGTCTCTTTTTTTTTTTGAGGTTAGGTTAAGTTGGCAAAACTTTGCGTCAGATGATTGTTGAAGGAGAAGGGGTTTCTTCGGAGTTCTCGGGGGCTTTACTTTTACTTTCTTAAAATCCTTTAGACAAGAAGGTCAAGCCAGCCGCCGTTAGACCATTTTTTTGTCAAAAGGCCACGAGGTCTCACCTCCTTTATTCCTTTTTCTTTGGGCTTTTTTGTTTGTTGGGATTCAGGGGGTAATTTTTTTCTTTATTATTTTTAGGGGTTTTGCTGGTTTCGGCAGTTTTTGTCGTCTTTCCTGCCGTTCGGCATTTATATAGGTTAAACCACATAATTCATATACCACATGGGATTTTAAGGCCCACATAACAACCTAAGGTTCTCCAACTAAACCTGAAAAAGTCTAATTCCAACTAACCTTCCATAAGAAACCATCATGGGGCCATCCTGGTTTATGGAAGTAGCCGCATAACTGGATCCATCATAGCTGCCCAGATGGATGTTTTTTTGGTATTTAGTTAACTCTAATTTATTTAATTCACTTCAAAATTAACTTAAATTTAATCAATAATTTCCTTTATGATGTAAGGCGATCTTAACTTGAGGTCACATTTTTCATATAACCAAAGGTAACAAATTAAAGTATTAATTATTATCTTAACTTCAACGATTTTTTTGTTGGCTGATTGATTTGAAGTGGACTCACTTGGATATTTTGGTTTATATAAATTATCTTTTTATCAGATCCTGAATTTTACTAGAGCCATTTGAATTATTTATAATTGGTGGATTTGGTTCTCTCCTGAACATAAAACCTTCATCCTTACTTCCAACATGGCTGGCTGGAGGACTATTTTTACGCAGAAATGACTAAACTTTTTGTTACACGCGTTTTCTTTTCCGGCTCTCCCTAGCTTTCTCGCGCCAATATCTCCGCTTTAACTGGAGTTTCCTTTGACTCATATCCTTCTTTAACTTTCTTGTTTCATCGGCCTTCTTCTTTAAATATTTTTTTCGCTCTTTCTCTTTTTGAATCTCCCATCCAACAGAATTGTTTTTAATTTTCTGGTAACGTCTTCTTTCAGCATCTCGCTTTTTTCTAAGGCGCTCTTCCCTACTCTGCTTCTTTTTTCCCATAATTTCTCGTCCTAATTAATATTAATATATGTTTAGTACTCTGAATGCAAAGGGCCAGAATATTTAAATAAATTTTCAGGGGATGGATGCCAGAGGATTGACTTTTGAATGATTAAAAATTTTAATTTGCCGCCAAGAAAAAAACAAGCGTCCTATATTTTTAGGTTATGTTGCAAACCCTAATATCGAACACATATCACGAAATTTGAGTAATAAATTGATTGCTTAAGAATTAGTATGCATCAGGGGATAGACTAACAATAAAGACACGTTTTCCATGTGCTTTAAAAGTTATTTAAATAAAAAATATCCAATAGATTTGAAAAACGTACCTGTTGATAATTACTCCACAAACCTCCAACTGGTACTAAATCACACTGCGGATGCTGCCAACGACTTTAGGTCGATGGATGTTGCCTACTATCGATAGTAAAACGGGCGGGAATTTTTTAATATTGTCAGGGGAATTTGACAAGAATAAGCAAATAAGCATGTCATTAAGTTTGTTGTTATAGCAACAAAATTATTGTAAATTTAAACTATTAGAATGTATTAATTGGTTACTAACGGCTGTAGTAATTAAATGAGATATACAAATATCACTTTTAAAGAATACCTATTTATATTAAGGACTTTTAAAAATAAAAGAGAGTAATTACAGCCAGGGGACTGGACTTTTAGCAATAAACAAAGTCGTAATTTTGTTGTTTTATAATAAACTCTACCATTTATTATTTAATTTGAAGAACAGTAGTATAAACTTCATGGTTGCAAAAGAAAATAAAAACACAAATACCGCGTTTTAACACTAGAAGAAAATTACAACAATTGTACAGTTCTCATAGAAATAAGGACTACACTCCATGATTTTGTAACCGAGTCAAGGACTCCACCTTCAGCAGAAATTACGTTAGATATAACCAACCACCTTCAGAGTTTACAAACTTTATTAACAGAATATTTTCCAACACGAAAAGAGAATCTAAGCTGGCTTCGCAATCCATTCTCAGTCACAATCGAAAATTTACATCAATCCCTAACCCTAACAATAAAACAAATTGAACAGTTTATTGATAAAGCAGCTGATGGGAACCTAGAAACTACTTTTAACTCGGTTGCTTTGTTAGAGTTTTGGGCCCAGCTTAGATTTGAATAGTTGAATACCAAGAAATTGCCAATTGTGCTGTAAAAAACTACTACCATTTGCTACAACTTACCGTTGTGAAGTGGGATTTTCTAGGTATGCTCTTACAAAGACTGCCCAAAGAGATGAATTGAATCCTGAACCGGACATGCGAGTACAACTACAACAACCCACCTATTTCATTTACTTAAAGAATTATCAAAAAGCTTTAAGAACTAAAGTTGTAGGATCTGTCATGAATTTTTAGGAAATGATATAAGACGAAACAAATGAATATCAAAAATGGCAAATATTTTACATTTTAATGTTTTCTTAAATGGAACACGCTGTATATTATACGCTCTTTTGGTGTAAAATTTTACTCTGGTTTCAAATATATATGGTTTGTATGGTCTATTTTAAAAGGTTGTGTTAATAATTACAATTTTAATAAATAACATAGTAGGCCTAGACAAAATAATAATGGCCTATTAGGCAATCCAAACCAGGTTATGTTTGTCTGCCACGGTCATATTGGAGTCACAAAGTGCTTCCAATATGGTCGTCGACGTCAAACGTCAGAGAAACTAACGTTTATTTTTGCGTGTATGTCAGTTTGACGTGTAAACCGCGATTTTGGTTTTGTGTATTTTATTAAGTTTTTGTTGTTCAATATGTGTTTTTTTCTGTTATTTATATTTAATAACACTTTAAGTTGATGATGTTATTAGAGATGTTAACAATGGCAAGTGTATATCTACACACAGCGCAGGACTCGACTGTAGACTAAGCATTGAATCCGTGTATATTTGCCACATATTTGCCTTCAACGGCCATACTGAATTATTCGTTGAATGTTTTTCTGTGGAACGAATTCAATATGGCCGTGGCAGGCAAATCGCAATTTGACACATCGTTGGATTGCCTAATTGAATATGCTGCAATTGTTTATACTTTACGCATCTGTTAAACCATTTACATTTCTTCACAAAAATGGGGTATTCGGAAGAAGAAAAGTTTAAAATCTTTGAGATTTAGGTACTTTAAAAATAATAAAATACAAGGCGCGCCAAGAGTATATTAATTTACATGGTGAGAATCTAAATAGAATACCAAGTCTAAATACTTTTAGAAATATGTATATACAATTTGGTGCACATCACAAAATCATTAAAAAGAAAAAAAAAAACGGTGATTATAAATGAGGAGGAAGAATTCGAAATTCTTCTCTATTTTCAAGGTAACATAAAATCGTTAGTTGTTGCTAGTTGATTGTGTAAATCAGATTTCAATGTTTCTAGAAAATCCACTGAATTCTATACGCGAAGCCATGGCGGATTTATTAGACAAATCATATTGGAAAGTCTTTAAATCTTTAAAAAAATATAACATGCATCCATATAAATTCCATAGACACCAAAAATTAAAATATAACATGCATCCATATAAATTCCATAGACACCAAAAATTAAGTGAAAGCGACAAAGAAAGAAGGCTTAATTTCTGCAGGGATATTTTAGCCAGACTATAACAAGATGGGAAGTTATTTTCAAACATTTTATGGACTGATGAATCCACTTTTTGCACCTCGGGATCACCCAATAGAAAGAGCATTTTTGGGCTGATGTTAATCCACACAAAATCCTGGAAACAAAAAGATCTGGAAGGCGTTCCTTACATGTATGGTGCGGTATATTAAGTGACAAGATTATTGCTCCAATATTTCTTCAGAACAATCTGACAGGAGCAAGATATATGAAACTTTTAAATGCTGTAGAAAATCGTGTATATAGATGAGTTACCTTTAAACGTGGCTAACTCCATAATTTGGCAACAGGATGGCGCACCTCCGCATAACGTTGCCCACGTTACTGAACGGTTAAATGCCAAGTTTGCATTGGGAGATATGGTGTTATGTCCTGGCCGCCTAACAGTCCCGATTTAACTAACACCACTTGACACGTTTCTTTGGGGAACTTGAAATAAATATATTTTAAAAACAGTGATAATATATTAGAACTTCAAGCACGAGTGATCAACCAAATAAATAATATTAATACTAACCATCCCGATTGGATAACTGCGGCAATTAATAAATTAAAAACGGGGTATCAAAAATGTATTGATGCAAACGGGTGACATTTCGAGCATTTATTATAAATGAAGTGTTATTTTGTTGCTTTTATTTACTACATTGTTGTACACAAAGGAATTTTAAATATGGGTTTATCATCCACTAGTAGTATCTGCAAAGATTTGTTTTTCTAATGGGGATATAGGTAAAGTTTGTCGGTTTTTGTCTTTTGTTGATATTCATATTAAATTTCATCAATTTTTTTTCTAAATTTTTGTAGTACTATCTACATACTATTTTTAACAAGAATAGTTTGCCTGTAGGCAACTTAGATCTAGTAGACAAACAAAGACGTAATAACAATTGCCGCACATTCAATACGCCATTATTATTATTTTGTCCACGCCTACTAATGTTATTTATTAAAACTGTAATTATTAACACAACCCTTTAAGATAGACCATATAAACCATATATATTTAAAATCAGAATAAAATTTCCCATCAGAAGATAATATTATATAGGGTGTTTAATTTAAGAAAACATGAAATTGTAAAATATTTGCCATTTTTGATGTTCATTTGTTTCTTCTTATATTATTTCCTAAAAATTAATGAAATGCCCTACAACTTTACTTGTTAAAGTTTTTTAATGTTTCTTGAAATAAATGAGATAGGTGGGTGGTCAAATATAACAGATCACCTGGTAGGTACCTATGTGTTTTTTTGAGTGATTAATATATTATTTTGTTCTTACAATTGTTTTTGATTTTGTTATAATTATTATTCTAAAAAAAAGTAGCATGGTATTGTTGTTCTGATGAAAAATTGAATATTTCATATTTTGGTACTATGGGGTTTCTCAGAAAAAAATGCTCCAGGGTTCCTCGCTCGACATAAGGTTGAAAAACACTGGACTAGAACATATAGGATTAGATGCTTACACAAGAATCATATCTTGATCATAAATGGCAACAATCTTAGACCAAACCTCGTCCAAAAGGGGGTTAGTTCCGCTTGCAGTCTAGTGACAACCTTGACAATTCCAATATCTAAGGGCAACAATAAATTGAACGACATCCGTTAATGACGCCAGTTGAAATGGAAGATAATATGACGAAAGATCCAACCCTCGTCGTACAAACTATATGTATTAAAACGTCGACTACTTAAATGTTTGTTGGCATGCGAAGTATGGCGTCTAAATTGCTAATGTCTTTAAGTACATACAAGAATCGTTTGTTTACCCATCAATATCCACCGGAGCGTGACGGAGCTATGTAGGTCAAAATAGAGTTGATTTATCTCCAAAAATTAGTTCACCTGATTTATACATTGGATTTTCTTATTTCTTTCGATTAAAGATCAAAGGTTTAATTAGTAGAAACTTACCAGCGATAGTTAGAAGTGCTATAATAAATATTATGGTATAAAAATACAGATTAAAATTAGCGATTCATAATACAAGCACATAAATCCATAAATCAGCCACATCACTTTTATATCATGGGGGTTTCTAAGTAAATATCTAAGCCGAAAAGTTGTTTAGGAAATTATAATATCTTATTATAGTAATAAACTTATTATTGTAACAAATAAGCAATTAACTTTATCTGTTATTGCTATAATATTTTCACATTTTTTCCCGAATGTCATAATAGATTTCTATGAGCGCAACTATCGAACAATGCTATCATTTTAATTATAAATCATAATTAAACCAAAAAATATCTAAGGAAATAGCGAAATGGAGTCTCATGTTTGTATATCTTGTTATTACAATAATTTATTACTCATATTTGCATTTTTATATCAAAAAACTTTTGTGCCTTTAAAATAGATTTTGCTAATAATATTACAGTTTCAATGGTGCAGGTCGTTTGCCTCATTGCGCATTGGCACAGTGACAAAAAATAAAGTATGATAGTAACGATAGTAGTTATTATTAAAGGTAACATACAGGGTGTTTCATTAATATTGCGAAAGAATTTAGGATAAAGTTGAAAAAGTAGTCCATACTTACAGTGGAGTCAATGTAATGTAAATGAAACAATGCAGTCTTCCTGCACAGTTTAATGTTAATATAAATTTTAAGTTCCCAACATGTTTCGAATGCTTAAGCATTCATCATCAGGGGATACTAAAAGGACAGTACAGGATTGAGAATGAACAGTGAATAGAAAATAAAGTTTTAGGACTTACCTAACATCCAGTTTAAAAGCGATGTGGGTTGTCTCAAATTAATGAGTACAACTTATAATGTGAAATAATAAAATGTGAGAGTTGAAGACTTGATATAAACTAGTTGGTTGTGCTGAAAGTAATGTATAGTTAAGATTTTGAGTGAAATGTGAAATTTGAATAGATGAAGAAGCATTTTAATGAGATAATAAATTAATTTAAAGCATATGAAGGAAAAAGGTTTTATTTTAAATTATATTGATATTAAATTTGTCAAACTTAGGTGTTCAACCAAATTCAAAAATTAAAATTTAGAAAATAAAAAAAAAAAGAAATTTTAAATCACATTGGTATGTCTTAGCTGACATGATGGTATGGGGATATACCCCATATTTTAAAATATATATGAATTTTTAGCATTTTATTAAAATTTTTATATTTGAAAGGTAATGAAAGATTTTTTAAGTTATAAATAAATTAAATATAACCTGTGCTACAACACGACCGCAGTATCCGCCTGCAACGTGGAAGTTGAAATGAGGTTAATATTAAGAGAAAAATAGACAATATAGGTATAGAACCAGGTACCACTATTGACCATTTAAGGATGACGTCGCTGGGGGGCAAAGTCACAAGTTTAGGTTATACTTCTTGTCAAAATCATATGTTCTTAAATGGTCTATTAGAAATATTAAAAATAAAAATGACTGTTGAAATGTAATGAGCAGATTTTACTAACTGGATATTAGGTTTATAAAAGCCATACATATCGATTAACATTTAGTTTTTGTCATCACTGGACATATAAAGTATTTGAAAATTGACAGAACACAGACATCCGTCAACGAATGGTAAAAAGAGTGGTTATGTTTTGAAGGGGGGTGTAAATGTCTATCAGGGTAGAGTGAAAGCTGCACTGGGAAAAACACACTTGCGGGGTTGTTAGCAATTCTAGCACTAGCCGACATAGTAATTATAGGGGATTATTCAATCTCCGTATGTAAAGTCCTCCATTAAAAAAACCTTAGTGGTTGGATGCAAACAGAATTCCTAAGGGTTGCTAAAGAGCACTGAGCAGAGACAGAAAGACGTATGTATTTTGTGAAAAGACCAAGCCATGACTATAAACTACCCAGATTCAACGCATTGAAAAAATTAGTACTGCTATGGATAACTTGGTCGTTGACACAATCTATGTTTGGATTTTTAAATGTTTTGTTTATTTCCATTAGTTTGTTGCCCTTGTCACAGAAATGCAGGAATTTAGTATTTGTGTCTGGGTTGAAATTATGTTTATTTGTGGATACATGTCTTGAAAAATTGGATTTGATTTTAGAAGGTTATAAATTGAGATTGGAAGCCCTTGGCTATCTCTTTACAATGCTCATTGATGCGGATTTTGAACTTCCTACCTTGAGATAAGTTTCCCTGCTTAAAAATATAAAAAAAAAGTTCCTTTAAACCTATGTCCGAAAATGCTTCGTTTCGGAGATACAGGGTGTTAAGAGTTTTATTTTAATTTTTTCTAAATAATTTTTGAAGTAATGTCGATATTTAAACTAAAATTGGTAATTGGGGGTGCTTTGAAATACGAACTTCTAATTTAATGTTACTATGGCTCCCACTTGTGGGAGCGCCACCTACATGTATTTTTACTCTTTTGAGGAGTTACACGTGCTTTTTAAGAAAAAAAAATAGATTTCTCTATCATTTTTACGTAAAAAAGGCATTCTTGGTAAAAGTCGCTAGGAAGTGGCAACCGTTCTCGAGAAAAAGAATAATAAAAAAATAAATGACATTTATTTGCATATCACTATGCCAATAAACTTGGTTCAGCCAGTAAACCTGCAAGATGGCCGACATGTCATATGACAACAGTCATATTTCAGCTATTTAATTTTTAGTAAGAATAATATTGGCAGCAATACAATGGCGAGCAGTTGTTTATGGTCAGAACCGGACTTAAAAATTGCAATAAAATATGTTAATTTCCATAATAACGAAAACAATTTTTTTAAATATACAGGGTATTCCTTAATGATCTAGTAGTATTTCGGGGTGACTTCTCATGATATTTTTAGGAGAAAAGTTTATCTGAACATATGCCCGCAACGGTCACATTTTTTTGCTACTAGGTGTTTTTATTTTATACTGTCTCTGAAAGTACTTAAGATTATTTTCAAATTTAGTATGTGTTAATAGGATATAAAACCACATACTTTATTTAGAAAAGTGGGTGCTCCACCAAGTGGCATGCAAACATGTCTTCTGATAATTTTTTATAAAACAAGTGGTGTAGTACTGCTGTCATTTTTTCGTATGCGTATTTTTTCTGTCATTAGGTGAAATAGCACTTTGAGTCAACAATTTTTTTTCAGTTTATTTATTTATTTATTGTTACAAAGATTTACAAAGTAAATATTAACATTGTCAAAATATTATTAAAATTTTAAAACTAGTCTAAGTATATAAATACATAACATAATAAATGAAAATGGAAAGAACATACACTTTAGTGTATGTTACATCAGATATACATAACACACATATGAGTCGCAAGATTCATGAAGGACCGAAATACTTACCAATGGAATAAAAGCAATTGCATGTGAGGTAGGATTTAATTTCACATTTGAATATGTTTATATTTACTATTTTTTTGAGCAGTGATTAAAAACTTTTTGAATGCTCTAAGCCGAAAGCCAGGAATGTGAATACTGCTCCTGCAATCCCGTGTAAAGTAGGAGTGAAATTTGTCAACTGTCCTAAACTTGTCATGATGTTTATCATTGATTAAATTATTGGAATTTCTCTCTTGTAAGAAAAGTAAACGTATAATTAATAATAAGAGGTAAAAACATTCTCTTGAACGTTTATCCTAAAAAATTAATTAAAATTTTTAATTGATTTGCCCGTACTATTACAACTATAGCAGCGAAGAAGCAAAGTCTGACCTGGCCTGTGATCGTATAATGGTTCGTGTTAGTTAGCACCGGTGTGTGTCTCTCTCGTGAATGTATTTAACTCAACACGAGGAAACACCTGACATGATTTGCCCGCCGCCATCTTGCAGGTTTACTGGCTGAAAATACATTATCAGAGTTTGATAAAACTGCATTTATCTCCTAAACAAAGCCGAAAAATCTAAAAATTATCAACAGGTACTATGCATTAGCTATTAAACTGCATACACAGCCGTGTTATCTGTAGCATTTTCCCCTTTAACACACCCTCACACTCTCACACTACCTTCCCCAGTCGTGTCACGTATGTGTCATCATTTACTCGATTTTTTTAATAGTTTATTCATATCTTACATTATCAAAAGAGAAAACGGCACTGGCGTACCTACATATATTTTGTTCCTTGCAAATGTCTATCATTGCTTAATGACGAAACACCTTTCCTAGAATATTTATTTTGTTCACTAATTTTTGTAAGAATCTTGCGAGACCTTCACCATGCTTTAAAATCCATTGTGTTTACATTAAAGGATCCAAATAATGAGCATTCTATAGGTAGTCCACCCTAAATTTATCGCAAGCTATTGTTATATTTAAGGATTTACCATTGTTATTGGGAAAATCCCTTAGCCAGAAGCGTGTTTTGGGAAAGTTTTTAAATTTAAAATCTGAAAATTGTATTATATTATATTCCTAGGTATTTATAACATATAAAAACATTTAAAAATTCGTATTAACTAATAAATAACTATGGGCCACTTATTACTATTTTACATAGTATAATTACAAGAACAAGATATAATATAGAATCTTGCAAACAAAGCATTTTCAAATATCGAATATTACTTTGTCGTTACGGCTTAATCATAATCCGATTCGGAAGATGAACTTTTATTAACATCGTTTATAATAAGCGATTCAACTAACTTGCCACATTTTGGCTTCTTCTTCTATCACATGATCGATACACTTTTTCCACCACGCACTGATTTTACCCATAGCTTCATTAAATAGTCTTTTTAAATCCACCTATTTATAAGTCGTGTTTTTCCTGACGACATCTGTCTTTATTTGAGCCCATATAAGTTCGATCGGGTTTAATTCGCAGTGGTAAGAAGGAAGTCTGAGCACAGATATTCCTCACAACTTTGCCATTTCATCGACTACATATTTTTTGAATTAGTTTTAATGTAAATTGGCTAGTACCAATTTGTCTTAAACTTAAACCATTCTGTTATTTCACTTTTACGCCACACACTTGTCGGTAATTTTTCCGTCAGCTTAGAGTGGTAACGTGTATTATCCAATTTAATTATTACCTATTTTTTTATAAGATCCAACATTTACTCGGAACCATTCTTCAAAGACATCGGCATTCATATCTTCGTGATAGTCTCCTGTACTTTTAGATTGGAACATCAGTAGATTAGATTGGAACATCAGTAGACCACCTTTAACGAAGCCTTCAGAACGTCCAATATGGGTTATAATAAGTCGATGTCCTTTTCCAGATGACGGTCTTAATCCTGTGGACAATCCTTACAAAAAAGCTTGCCTTGAACTTTTAATATTTTCATCCTGCCAAAATTTAGTCACAGTGTGGCCTTCATTTAGCTATGTTTCATCTAGGTAAAATATGTTTTTGTTTTCTTCTCTGGCTTTTCGGTTGCTTCTTAAGTAATTTCTTCTCCAACAGACGATGTCGCTTCTGTCTATTAAAATCGAATGCCTATTATGTTTTTTCCACCAAAGACCCATTTTTTCTAATAATTTCCGAAGCGTATTTCCACACATTAATGGGTAGTCCTGGTCTTCTCGGATTGAGAACAAAAATTTGTCCAGCGTGGGAATTTCTTTTTTTTTAAAGAAACTATGAACTTTTCCCCCTATTCTCTGCATTAACACGTCATCCAGCTCAAGTTTTGGTCGTCCTGGAGAAGTTTTTGGGAGGTTTGACGCCAACACTTTTTTCTTCTTTTAAAAGTTTATATATTGTTATTTTCCCAACGTTAAGCACATCTGCTGTAAATTGCACTGCATTGTCAACACTCAAATCCGCATTCTTACTTTGAATAGAATCGTAACAGTTAAGAATTCATTTTTTTTTATTTACTGTATATGGACTCATTCTAGGGCGTTTAGGCAATTGTTGAAAATTCTGCATATTTGATTAAAAGAACACTGACGCTTCACACTTTGACTAGTTTCACTGAGAAACAAACACACAATGTAGTTATGTATAAAGGCATAATTAAAAATTTAATATTAAAATATATATTTAAAGACAAAGCTTGAATTTAATGTCGATATTTGTACTAATTCTGCACAAATTTAAAAATTCAGACCTATTTAAATCTATACATGCCGAAAAATCTGGCACGCCCATGGAGAAGACGGTTTTGATTGATTTATAACTTTGCATCATTTAAATATTAATTAAAATTAAATCATTAAAGATAGACTATAGGATTATCCTGCCCGACACTATCGTAGTATTGTATTGTTTTGTAGCCAATTTGTTTTAGCTCCAGGGGTGAAACAGGCTACATGATAATATATTAGATTTAAAAACAATTAAATTGGCAATGTTTATAGACATAATAATTAAAAAAGTAAAATTTCGTAAACTTTTTATTGAGTGAATAATATTTCCTTGCAAAATTTCTTGCTTAAATGTCTGCCAGACCAAGACAAGGTCGAGAAAAAGCAAGACAAGAGTTTCAAAATTAGTTTTGGTTATGATAAATAAAGGTCGCTATCAATCTTTCGGTCAACAGCAAACAGCAACCCGCCGTTTACCAGTGCATTTAAAAGACTAAAGCCGGCGTCCCATGCATACGATTTCCGACGTCCGATATCCGAGAACAATTTGGTATTCGTACGAAAATATCCGGATCCGTTTGTCGTGTCTAAAATCTCTATTGTGAGTGTCAAAAAGAAGAATACATTTTTCATTAACTTAACCTTACTTAAGTACTTGGTTTAAGATAGTTTACAGTTTTCTGTGGTTTAAGTACCTATCACAATAGAACAGACTCTTTTTTGATATTATGCCACCAAAATTAATAATGGATAAACATGTCAAACAAACAATAAACCGAGAGAAGTGTGGTTAAAAATCATCCGACATGCTAAATTTAACTCGTACGATGCATCGTAGATTGTTAAAAATATTCGGAAGAAATTTGCCGCCAAAATTTTCCACCAATGAGAGCACTGTCGAATCATCGTACCGTCGGAAATCGTATGCATGGGACGCCGGCTTTAAGCGTGCATCCCTGTGAAATTAATCGAGTAAAAAAATAAAACTGTAACACCATACTCGTGTCCAGCTTTAATAATGAATCACAATATTATAATATACACCTAAATTGAATGAAAATTGTATCTTAACCGTGACATAAATAAATGATTGCAATTTATTTCCTCAGCCTTATGCAGGTTGAGCAAGGTTGACTTAAATAAAAACTAGTTCTGCAGCTTTCGCTATTTTTAAAGCGATGTTGTATGCATGGTAATTTATAGCATTGCTGGACAATCTCATTGCTTCCAATAATTTATTACTTCCGAGGGAAAAAAGCAATTGCAACTGGTAATCATTACAAAAAGTGAAAATATTACAGCAAACAATATTTTCAGGTGGCAAGATATTTATATACCGGTTGATGAATCAGATGAATGGCTTAGTTGAACATAGGAAATCCCCTGTAAATTTTGACGTGGCTAAATATTAGCTCCCCTGTACATTTTAGAGAAAAATTGTATTATAATTTTTTGAAGAGGCCGATATAATAAACCCATGTGCCAAGTTTGAATAAATTTTAATAAGCTAATCCTAACTTATTCAATTAAATGTTTAAAAATTACGAAATTTTCGTTTAGGCAATACAGCAAACACCAGCAAATTATTATTTGGCATTGGACAAAACGAAAAGTAGCGTCAGTGACAGCATTTTCATTGAAGGCGCTTTAATTATAGCTAAATATGAGCTATTCCATTAATAAAAAAGTAACTATGATTAAGTGGTATTATATAGGAAACAGTTTAAGAGCAGTGTCTGAAATGTGTTCAGTTCGATTCTCTGATAAGCCTACTCCTACCATTTCATTAATTAAACTTAGCATTAGTAAATTTGAGTCCAAAAGCACTGTAATAAATAACTGGAAATTCTCAACTCAGAATGTCAATAGGGCTGAAGAAAGGGATAATAGAGATCTTGATATTTTACTGTACGTGGAGGAAAATAAAATGATTAGGATGGGGATTCTTGGGCAAGCCGTAGGAAAATATCAAACCACAGTGTGAAGAACGGAGAATGGTATTCTGTTTTGAGGTAATGGAAAGAGTAAATAATAATAGGGATTTTTGAGAAATATTTGTTTTACCGATGAATGTACCATTGCGATCAAAAAAAAGTAGTACAACAAAATATAATTTAATCTGCTGGTCTATTATAAAATATTTTCTTTCAAACTGGTAACTCAGTGTCACCAGAATTCTTGTGTCAGTGTCATGTAATTTTTAAAAAATGCCTTTAACTTCGGAGCAAAAATCGATCATATTTACGCGATTAAGGGATGGGGTTCCCATAAGGGACATTGCAGGCGCATTAGGGATAAACAAAAAAACAGTGTTGTTGGCTAAATCCAAAATTCGAGAACATGGAAGTATTGTGAGAAACCCAGGTTCTGGTCGCCCAAAAGTTTCCACCGATGACGAAGATACAACTTTAATTAATTATTTAAGGGACAACCCATTCGGGACTGCTATTAAGGCTAAAGAAGAAACCCATTTTCCTGGATCTTCAATTACAGCTCGAAGAAGAATTCGGGGGTCTGAACTCAAAAATAGGTGTTCTGCAAACAAAATATATTTAACAGAACTAAATAAGCAAAGACGAGTACAATTTGCTCACGAATACCAAAACCAACTGTGGGAGTCTGTAGTTTTTTCAGATGAGAAAACGTTCCAGTCCTGTAACAATGGAAAAGTCCGAGTATATAGACCCATAAACACAAGGTATGATGAAAGATATACGCACAAGACAAATCAAAGTGGACGTTTTTCCGTAAATGTGTGGGGTTGGATTAGTGCTAGAGGCCCAGGAGTTTGTCAATTTGTGCAAGGGCGGCTAACTGCAGGAACATATTGCAACATATTAAATAATGTTATGGTGCCATCGGTTGAAGCCATATTCGGTGATCAAAATTATATTTTCCAACAAGATAATGCTCCCATTCATACTGCCCGCATAGTAAAAGATTACTTTCGACAAAATAACATCCAAGTTTTACCATGGCCTTCGAAGAGCCCCGACCTCAATCCCATAGAAAATGTCTGGGGAGAAATGACCAAGTTCATGTATAAACATGACTTTCATCCAAGAAATGAAGAAGAACTGCGCCAGGGGATAAACGCAGCATGGGATAATATAACCCAAGAGTATACAAGAAGCTTAGTCTTAAGTATGCCGCGTCGGTTACAAAAAGTAATTGAAAACAACGGCGCAATGACTAAATATTAAACAGCTGCTTTTAAGTATATATTATTTTAGGATGTTGCATTTAGAAATGTTTACTTTTGGTTAAAATTTTGTATTTTTACTGTTTTTCCACTTTTGGCTTTTGTTGTTTTTGGATTTTTTTTATATTCAATATATAAATCGATAGTTGTTATACATACTCTATTATTTTATTTAAAAACTTGAAAAATTGCCCATTTTTAAAAGGTAGGTAAATTTTTTAAAGCACCTTTATTACAAAACTTTTATTTCGCCACGTATATAGTAGATTACCAAATTCATGGTAACGCCTAAAAAGTTAGGTGGCATAATTATATTGTTTTCATAGTGACGACGATATCCACTTCTCGATATCCTTATAGACCAAGAGTTCTATCTGGGACTACTAATTCTTGTACTACTTTTTTTTTATCGCAATGGTACATTTACCCTCAACAACGAAACAAATGTTCAAAATTGCCGGTATTGGAGCCAAGAAAATAAACATTGTCTTGTTCATACTTGGACGCAATATCCACCGAAAATAGGTGTTTGGGCGGGAATTGTAGGATATAACATTATTGGACCATGTTTTATGGAAGACAACCTTACAGCAGTAACCTATTTGGGCTAACTATAAAATCGAATTGAACCCGTGCTAGAAGAAGCTGTACGCGAAAATCAGGAGATCTGGTATCAAATGGATGGTTGTCCTGCCCATAATTCTCTTATGGTTAGGGAATACTTGCAAAATATTGTTAACGGAAATATTATTGGTCCACGGCATCTAATCCTTTGGCCAGCCAGGTCTCCTGACCTTTCGCCAAACGATTTCTTTCTGGTCACTTAAAAAATTTTATTTATAAACATGTAAAATTTAAAAATCTAGACCAGTTAAAAAACTGTATTTTGCTAGAATGTGACAGAACTTCTCAATATCAACTCGGTAATGTTAGAGATGAATTTTATGATCGATTAGGATATTGTTTAGCTGTTAATGGAGGGTTGTTTAAACATTTAATTAATTAATGTTTTTGTGACAATCTGTAGTCTTAGGTATGTTATGTTAAATTAAAGGCTTAGAAAGAAAAACATATGGGTGTCTTTTATTTTGGATGTGTGATTGCCGGATTGGTGACACAAAAATGTTTTTTTAATGTGAAATGATCTTTATTCGTTATGTCCAGCTTTACGTCAATTTTTGACAATAGCGTCATAAAAATTATTTGCTGGTGTTTGCTGTATTACCTAAACCATGGAAATTTCCTAATTTTGCAATCACGTTTAATTGAATAAGTTAGGATTGGCTTATTAAAATGTATTCAAACTTGGCACATGCGTTTATTATATCGGCCTCTTCAAGAAACTATAATTCAATTTTTCTCTAAAATGTACAAGCGAGCCAATATGTAGCCACCTCAAAATTTACATGGGATTTCCTATGATTCCTAGATATTTTCTAACCTAAACTAACTGCACAAAACCACAAGTATAAACAGAGAGTTGGTAAAGGATTAAATTATAATTTTATTTATTATTTTTATCGATATAATCGAGAGTACAAATATTTTTGCTCTAAAGAATAAATAGACTTCGTCGATCAATAGATACTTATGTCTTTTAACTTTGGTGTACTTGCCAGGTCTTAGTGCCTCCCCTCATCTACTACTAGTAGGTACTATTACTACTACTACTACTACTACTACTACTATATTTTTTAATACGGCTAATCAAAAAGAAATTAAACTGGAATAATTTCTAATTTAAAAATGTTTCCAACACCTTTTACAATGTCGTTTTTTACTCTATTTCTGTTCCTTGTTGTTAACCCCTCCCCCCCAGAACCTATTCCTGGCTGCGCCACTGTCTACACTGTTAGAAGAGAACAATCAAATTTTACATTTTTTTTAAAGTTCCAGAACGAAATTGTTGAGAACAGTTGCATTTATTAAAATAAATAGTCGTTTTTACAAAATAAATTAGACTTTCCAAAAATGGACCATTTCATAATTCTCAGGTGGAAAAGTACTTTCAAAAATGATAAAATGGAAATACAACTTTAAAAGGTATACTAATTGTAACACTATATAGTTTTATAGCAAACATTACTACTTTTTATAATAAGCCAAAAAAGTATTCTTACAATTAATTATTGTAAAATTACAGGTAGGTTATTTGCATTTTCATTTATGATTACACCAGGTTAAGAAAACAAAAACATCTAAACTTTTAACTGTAAAATATATTAAGAATCAGTAAGTTAAGTCTGGTTTATACAGGGTCGTTGGTATGTATGGAAACGGTCGATTATTTCTTAAAGTATAACAGTTAGCAAAAAATATTTTAGATAAAAGTTTTAGGAGTTTTTAGGGTGTATTAGAAATTTAAAAAAACGAGTATACAGGATGAGTCAGAAAAAAAATTATTCTTTAATAAGGGTATTATAAGTCTAAACCTAATAGTTTCCGAGATATCGACTTTTGAAAAATTACATTTTTGAACTTTGACTGCTTCTAGCTTTCTAACGGTACGTTTTAGAGTAAAACGGCTTACATGTCCCCATCTTACTTTTTTATGATCTACCCGATAACATCAACTTCCGGTTAAACCGGAAGTACTTTATTTCCGGCTTTTGAGTTACATCCGGTTTAACCGGAAGTTGATGTTTTTTGGAAGACAATAAAAAAGTAAGATAGGGACATGTAAGCCGTTTTATTCTAAAAGGTACCGTTAGAAAGCTAGAAGCTGTCAAAGTTCAAAAATGTCATTTTTCAAAAGTCGATATCTCGGAAACTATTAAGTTTAGACTTATAATGCATGTATTAAAAAATAATTGTTATTTTATGAAAAATTCAAAAATATTCGAAGATATAGCGTGTTCCATTTAAAAAAAAGTAACTTTGTTTCCCTACGGTTTTCTGACTCAACCTGTATACTTATTTTTTTTTAATTCTAGTACACCTTAAAAAACCGTAAAACTTTTATCTGAAATATTTTTTGCTGTTTTACTGTTTTACTTTAAGAAATAATCGACCGTTTCCATACATACCAACGACCCTGTATAAACGCGAATCATAAATTTCGTTTTCATGGGTTTATATTAATTAATCTCTATAATACATTTATATAAATTTCAATTAAAATTGACCAATTTAAATTATATTGGCGATATAATAAAACATAATTTCGGTTAGTATCTAATAATGGCATTTAATATTTACCCTATCTTAAAGCTATAATATATAATATAGGTATACAATACACATTGAGGAAATTTTTTTTTTGATACAGATAAATACATCTAAATACATTTAAATGCAAATGAATACATATAAATGCATATAAATACAATTGAATACAAATGAATACAAATAAAAACAAATGAATATAAATAAATACAAATGAATGCAACTAAATACAAATGAATAAAAATAAATACAAATAAATAGCATGCACGGAATTCAAATGTATCTAAAAACATTTATAAACTATTCGTGTTTGATGAATTTAAAAGTATTTAAAAATGTCTACTTTTGGCGGTAATCTATCATTTAGTAAGTAATATAAAGAAATAATAAGTATTTTAAAATACAATAAATAAATATTATAGTCTATTTCAGAAAGGTGTAGAGTAATAAAATGGGAAATTTCGTCCAGTTCGGCTCAATTTCGGTGTCGGCCATAGGCTCAGGTAAACTTTGTGCATTAAATTATTTATGATAACTAACCAAAAATTTTAGAAAATTAGGTTAGCGGGTATTAAGATAAAATAGTATTGTTTGTAATATTAAAATTTCAAGTAATTGCGTAAGACGATTAGGAAAGGTATGTTTTCTGGCCTGAAGTGTCAAAATCGAAATATTGTGTAGGGATTAGTTAGGTAGTAGATTAAAGTTACATTTGCGTTTAACAGGTACCGAGTTTGGCTCTGGCCTCTTTGGCTGGATCATATAAATAAGTGGTAATTTGGAATAAACTTCATATATCGCGTGTGTGTATGACCTTAATAAGTATATTTGTTTAGTTTAACGCATCAGTATTTGCTGTTAAGCCGTATATAGTGTTCACAGTATCATAAGATTAGTAATAAAATGGCGACATTCACACCAACAAAAAGTTGTTCCAATAATTCTCCACTATGAGGGAGTAAAAAAGTTATTATTTTAAATGTACATGATTGCATAAAATACGATTATCCGAATTTTACTGTACAACAAACTGTCGACCGATGTTCCCGAATGACTGGAGTTGGAAAGTCCACCGTTCAGCCCACAAGCGTGGAATCTGAGAGAATGTTTCTCTTTAGCAGGGATTTTATGTAATAAATTACGTCCGAGGCAATATTTTTGCGGTATTTTTTTAAAAATCTATAAACCTAAAACTTATTGGCTGGTATTTGCAACACACTTCTTCAAGTTCGTTTAGGAGTTTTTTTTTTGTTAAATAAAATTTTGTGATTTAAGTTAATACAATAAAAGTTTTTGAATTTTATGTGATTTTTTTTGTTACATCTAATCTCGGGATCAGATGCCGGGATTTGTCGTACAAATCTCGAAAATCCCAAAATTAAGAAAACCTTTCGGGATTGACATCCCTAGTAGCTATGGATACAACGTGACCTTTAATATACTTGAAACAATGTAAAAAACTGTATCACATTACCTAAAGAGAATTCTACTCCCACAAGTTTAGCGATTTGATACTTAACAAAGCGGAATAAGTAAGTATTTTTATATGACACCGACTAATATTATACTGCAGGGCTCCAATTTCGCTCGTATTCCACAATATGTTACTATTGCATGCACAATTGTAATTTAATTGTAGCCGTGAACGTAAACAAAAGAATTTACAACGTGCTAAGTGCCAAATGAAATGTGGTAAATGTTACGGGTGTGTATAATAAAACGCGAGGAGAAAATTGAAAATGAATACAATAAAAGGCGAGTTAACTGCATAAAGAAAACCCCTATAAGTTTTATCAAAATTATTAGTGCCTATTTCCGCAATATATAATTTTAAAATACCGCCCACACTGTACCGTCGTCTGCAAAAATATTGTCAGTCGCGGCAGGATAATTTCAGCAGGAAACAGTACCTATTGATAGTAATGACGCGAAATGGGATTTTTTTTTAAATCGACCGGAAAGCAACCACTTTCTACTCAATTTTTTAACCGGAAAATATCATTTTATCGGTCTAGACCAGAAAGTCATAAAAGAGGGACCGGTAAAGTACTTTTTCTAATTTTGTCTCGAAAAATAGATATTTCGAACGCGCTAGCGAGTTCGAAATATATCCATTTCGAACTCCGAATTTTATTTTTTAAAAGTTGGCATTGGTTATATTTAAATGTTTTATTCTGTTGACGTCTGACGTTTCCTGTTATTGTTATCCATGAGAAAAGAAAGTTTTCGGGATTTCTCTGGTAAAAGTTGATTTATCGTTTTATTAGCAATATCCCTTAACTCAGGGGGAGTTAAACTTAGATTATCATGCTCCATATTTTTTTAATTATAATTATGAACAACTCTATGAAATATTAAATCACAAATTTCGTGACAATGACACAAAGAAAATATTATTTATTGTCAAGGCTACTATGATAAAAAGAAATTTAGAGTATTACCAACATAGAATTTAGACACACAAATTTACAAAATTTGAAGGGTTGATTTTCTTTTTAAATATGTATTTTCTTATTGAAAAAAATACAAAATAGAAAAAATAGTATAAAGTACGTGTTTTATAAAGCAGTTAGAGCACTTGTCCCGTTAAAAAACTCGCCGCAAGCGGCTCGTTTTTTAACATGGACGCGTGCTATAAGATGATGCTTTATAAAACATGTACTTTAATATACTATTACCGGTCCCTCTTTTTACTTTACCGGGCCCTTTTTTTACATTCCGATCAATATTTGAGAAAACGAACCAAACCCATAATAAGTAGGCTTTGACTTGATTGTTTCTTTCATGGCGTTTCATGGCAACGAACTGTCAAATTTGATACTGCTTATTAAAAATTGTGTTTAAAAGTTAAAAGTTAGATTATATTATGGAAATGAATGTGGATGAAGGTGTAATTCCTCTTGAAATAACTGAAGCGGCTGCTAGAGCTACTCACGATTTGTTGCCGCATAAGTCCAGGGACAAGTATGAAAAACGTTTGCCGTTTTCAAAGGTTGGTGTAAAGAAAAAAATGCTGGTCTTGCGTCGATTTAAAAAAAAATATTGTACGTTACACAACCGGAAAGTACGTTTACAGGACTCGCAGGCTTCCAGGACTCGCCTGGCGGCTCGCCCTGGAAATTGCCTGCTTTGTCCTGTAAAATAGTACTTTCCGGTCTTGTAACGTAATATACTATTCTGATTTCGACAGGTCATTATATGGTTCGCGTCATTTCTAATGACATACTAGTTAGGCCATAAGTAAATGACATTTTATTTTGAAGAGTTGTCTGTGGGTAGAAGAGATGGTTTTTTACGTTTTTAAAATATTTCGGATGATGCGGTGTTGCCGGATCATAGCGAATGTGACGATAACTTCGGAATTTTTAATGAATTACCTTCTATATTATTTTATTTATTATATTTACCTATTAGTTTCTGAACAACTTTCCTTATTATTTTCCTATAACTAAAAGATTACCGTTTTCGACATATTTATTGTTCTTTTTTTTGCGAAATACATGATCTCAACAAATGCTGATATAACTCTGACGTACTGAGATATTATTCAACCTCAAAATATGCTTTATTGTTCGAAGATAATTCTTGTTGACAAAGCAGTACACAGTAATTATACTCTAATGAACATTAAACTAAGCTAAAATATAAGCAATAAGCAGCCATAAAAATCAAAATATCTATAAGATACTAAGAAACAGTTATACAGTAAAACCTCTCATAAGCGGATACTCACGGTTCCGCTGATTTTGTCCGCTTATTGCCGTCCGCCTAAAAGAGTTTGTAAAAAAACTACGAAATTTTAACACATTTATTGGAATTATCAGGAAATTTGTACATATTATGTACATACTTATGTATCAAATTTACTTATTTACAAATTCTAAAATGCTCTGTTGACGCATATTTCGTATTTCTCGATTTAAAAAATTTCTCTGAAAATTATTTTCTAAAAGTTTGAGGTGTTGAAATGCAATGTAGTCGTCATTTACAAAAGTTTTTAAGTCGTTAATTACTTTCGAAGCCTCACTATATGTAGTAATTGTGTTGTTGCTTTGAACAGTGTCAAGCTCGAGATCGCTGTCTTCGTCCTCTTCCGGTGCAGGATCGTGGTCAATCATGTTTTTAATCGCATCGTCAATGGTCAAACTCATTTCTTCTGTTGCTGCAATATTTTCGATTCCAACATAACTTTCGAGATTTTCTTGTGTTATGTTCATTTCTTTGGCACACCTCTCCATTTGAACTATCGTAGATAAAGAAAAATAATCTTCTGGATCCCATTCGAATGATGTAGAATCTCCAATATTTTTGTGAAAACCAGCTTTTTTAAAACAATTTTGTATTGTTGCTGACGAAACTTTATTCCAGACTGTTTTAATGTAATAAAGTGCCTCTAAAACATTTATGGACTTCGCTAACTCTGAAGCGGATCTTACTTGATCCATTTTTGATAAAATGTGCTTTAATATTAACCCATTAACCATTGATGTAGTATTGGGAGGTAAAAAGATAACTTTTATGTTTTGTAGCTTTACTTCACGAGGGTGGGACCCTCCGTTATCAAAAAATAACAAAATTCTTCGGTTTTACCTGATCATTTTTCTATCAAATTGGAGCAACCATTCACTCATAATGTCTTGTGTCATTCATGCTTTTTTGTTAAACTTCCACATTGCCGGCAAATCTTTCATTGATACATTTTTAAATTCCCTAGGTCGGGGCCGCCTTTGCGATCATCAGCATACCTTTTTTTTACCCTGCCATATTTCAGACTTAAAGGCAAGGGTTTTGTTCGGTGAAGCTCGACAAAAAAGGCCAGTTTTATCGGAGTTGTACACATCTTCTGGCCGATACCCAAGGAGTAGCAATGGCAACTTAATTCTAAACTGATTAGCGTCATCTTGTCTGACATCTGCTGATTCTCCGGAGATACACTTAAAACTTATCGCGTGTCTCTTACGCCATTTTTCCAGGCAACCATTAGATGCTCGAAAGTTGACATTTTATTTTTCAGCTGTTTCCTGAGCTTTGGCTTTCACTAATCTTCCTGATATTGGAATGTTTTGGCTACGAGAACGAGAAAATCAATTAAAACACATTTTGTCAATTTGAAGTCCATCAGCTCTTAAAACCCCCCTTTTTTTGATCAGTATAGCTTCCTGACTCCCATTGTAGACAAATGTTGTTTTAATTTTTAATAATTTCCGCGGCTTGAGTTTTTCCGATCTTAAGTTTTTCGGCGAGCTTCCGCACTGATAAATGTTTCTTTTCTGAAGTATTAACAACTTTCATTTTTTCACGCAAACTAAGAAGTTTTTTACTAGGCGCCATTTCAAAAATCTTTAGCACTCACTATTTGCCTATTTGCACAATAAAAATTAAACAAGCAACGGTCGCTAGTCGTGCAGAACTAAATATGCAATACGACAGAAATCCCCAACAAATCAATACCCGCATTAGAACAAAAAACGGTAATTCCCCGGTTACAGAGTGCAGTGCATAGGCATCGTAACTATAGATCCGACACGCCATTCATAAATGCTATAAAATTGTGATGCCAAAATCGTTTGGTGGCGAGACGCTGTGAGGAGCTAGGTGGGGTCGGGAGTGGGGATTACGCTGCCTTTACATATGCATACGACAAAACCACAGAACAATAAAGGTTAGGTTGACAAAACTCCAGGAAAACCCACAGAAAAACGTTGTCACAAATGAAATGGAGCATCCGTTATGCCGAGTATTGCCGAGTCGATGCGGCTAGCCACGAAAACGATGGGATCTGGGCGGATTCTTTTTTGCTGCGTTGCCATACTACAGTTTTTTTACAAGATTTTAGGCAATGTTATATATTTCCCACATGTTATTCTAGTATTCTAGTAAATCATAGAAGTTAATATGTACTTTTAACAGAGTAAGCCCAGAAAACTACGTTTTCTGTGGCGTAAGTCTGGCAAACCAAGTGGAGGGGAGCAGCTTGAATGTTGATTTACTTTACACTGGAATACAATGATGACAACACGTTTATTTGTTATTGTTCGGTCTAATAGTTAGGATGTCTATGGTGCAGTGTCGCGAATATACACACATTATTTTACTACGTACAGTTCGGTTGTTAGAGGTTCGCGTCCGGTTAAGGGAGGTCTTAATATTTTTTGTACCAAGAAAATTGTCCGCGTCCGGTTATTAAAGTGTCCGGTTATAGGAGTTGGTTTTACATGCAAAGAAATAGGCAATACTTTTGTTCCAGTAAAGTTGTCCGGTTAAAGGGGTAAACAGTATAGCGATCCAGTCTCAAATTAAATGAGGACGTCCTGAAAATATTCGTCCACAGAGTAATACGCCTTTATGACTAACAGAGCCTTTACCTGATTTCTGAATCGCCTGTTTGTTTTAGATTTTCTTATGTGCAAAGAGATGATTAAATATCTTTTTACTGTTATAAACTATGGAGTTCTCTTCCTAGCATCTAAGTCCAGGATTTTCAAATAACCCTAATTGCATAACAGTTTGATGTCAGTTTTATGCTAAGACAAGTTGGGTGAGCCTCAAACCTCAGCCTGTCATCCACATATAATCCCAAAAAGATATTTACATTTTTCCTGGACACAATTTGGGTCCCTAGACACTTCATTAAGAGAGCATTTAAAAGTAATCACGCCATCGGCAAAATTTGGTTACTTCAAGTTCAATTTGGTTGGGAGTTCGACAATAACTGGAGGCTTTTTACGCTTTATCCAAATCTTAGTTGCAATATACAAACGCTGCTGAAATTTGTTCTTCTTTTGTGTGTATTGTTACAGCAACCAAGATTTGTTCATCTAGCGTAAAAAGCATTCTGGTATCGCCTAACTGCATTTTCTTATAACCATTATTATTATTAATAAAAACACCCTAAAATTATTTATAATATAATTTATTTTTAAATATACGTAATTTAAAGCAAAAAAGAAAAAATATTAGATGCGAAATTATCAGAACAGTGACTATATTAAACTTATTTTGCAAACAAAGAATAAAAATAAACAACCAATAATTTTACAAAATAATTCTTCTACTTTATAATGTTTATGACAGAGTTCAAATCAATATTATTATTTACCATTGATTTCTCTTACACGTTCAAAAATACCTGCATTATTTCGTATCGCATTGCAACTTTCAATAAGTCGAATTCTTAAGTCGTTTTCATCTAGTAGAGGCGTCTTGTATACAAGAGACTTTAGGTGACCCCATAAATTATAGTCTAGATTCTAGAGGATTCAAGTCGGGACTGCGAGCTGGCCAACCTTGGGGACCTGCGCGTCCAATCCAGCAATTAGGAAAGTATTGTCGGGGTATTGACAAGCAACTAGGCTAAAATGAGCTGGGGCGCCGTCGTGCATGAATCAGATATTAGTTCTTATTTGTAGAGGTACGTCTTCTAACAGAACGTCAAATTCTTCAGATAGAAACTGCGTATAGAAGTTTCCATTCAATCTAGGTGGTAAAAATTATGGTCCAATAACATAGTCGCCAATGACCCCTGCCCATACATTCATCGAAAAGTGTTGCTGAAAACGACCCCTAATTTTATGAGGATTATCGTCCGCCCAAATATGTTTGTTATGAAAATTCATATTGGCTTCTCTTGAAAGAGGCCTCATCAGTAAATAAAATGTTCGGTAAAAAATTGTTGTTATGTGCTACTGTATGCAGCAACCACCTACTAAAACCAAACCTTAGCTGAAAATCACTGCGAAGCAGAGCTTGCACACGTTGAATATGGTATGGGTATAGTTGATACAGATGCAAAACCCTCGAAACAGTTGATGCACTTGTTTGAAGTTGCACTGCTACCTTCTTGACACTAGTTGAAGAATCATGTTTTATCTCTCGAAGTATAGCCTCTTCTAACTCAGACGTGGTTACTGTTGCAGGTCTGCCAGGAAGTTCCTTACTACATTTAAAACTCTCATCAGTCTCACGCAATCTTGCACGGAGCTGTCTAAATGTTTTGGCACATGGCAGTACTCTGTTTGGATAAGGTTCCTGATAAATTCGCTGAGCTTTTTCAGCATCTCCATAATTGAAATACATCTGGGCCATAATGACACCGTCGTAGATTTAGACAGTTAGTTTATTCTGGATAAGAAATTAAAAAACTTAATGATCATTTAATTAATGAATCGAATTCATGACTAATCGTCCGCACAAAATATCGAAATAACATTAAAAATGCCCCCTTTTCGTTTTGTGTAAAGACATGTAGACTAAATTAATAATGCACCCAGTACCCTACCCTTTCATTTTCCTAATTTGTAAAATAAAAAGGGGGGTGACATTAAAGGAAACCACGGTATATAATGTAAGTTTAACTACCTCACAGTAAGCTTTTAATACAATACTAAATATTTTAATTAGAAAAGCTGTATTGCGCTTAATTTTATGCCAAGATCCAGTGCTTTTACTCTTAATCGTGTTAGGTGCCACTCAAGGAGACAAGGCCTCGTATGCCGTATAATTGTGTACATATTTCCCCTGGCAGATACATCCTGTGTCTTAAACCGTGCAAAAGGTGATTATAGGCGACGTTTCAAAATAAGTAAAAAGCGGAAAAAGACGAAAAAATAATGAGCCTCAAGCAGGCAATGAAAATAACCGTGAGTAACGAATTTCATGGTTCTCGTTATTATACCTATAATATGTGGTGTGCAACTTAACGTTTGCGAGCAAATCCTATAATTATTTTATATGAAATTCCAAAGAAGGTTTCGTTTTTCCATTATGTTTTTTTCATTTGCTTTTTGTACCTACTTAAACACTATAACTTTAACTTCAATCAATCAATTTTCTTCACGGGGGTCTTTATTAACGTGTTCTCTTTTGTTTAGGTAACAAATATCTAATTATAAAGCTGTCGTATTACCTGAGCCCGTAAAATTAATTATAGTGTAATACAGGGTGTCCGGTAAGTTTATGGCATACTCTCGGGAGCGTATATAGGGGAGGTCAGATTGACCCTTATTTATCATAGAAAAAAAATTCGCAGAAGCCCCTTAAGGGATACTCTGCGAATTGCCTTTTCGGCTCGAGCTTTTGAAACGACATGTACAGTTTAATGAAATTTTAATATTTTATGTAGGCCATAAAGACGCAGAAAACTACAGTAGATCTTTTACATCATCAGGGAAGTCGGGAACGGACCACACTCGTTGTGCCAAACTTTTGACAGGTGTCATTTTACAGAGCTGAAAACTGATTTTTTAAATACTCTGGCCATTGTTCTTTAAAAACAGTACTCTACATTTGTTTCGATAAAATTGGTCATTTTCGAAAAAAAAATTTATTATTTATTTAAAATCTAATGTATTTACATTAAAGGATCCAAATAATGAGAATTCTTTAGGTAGATCTAACCTGAATTTATCGCAAGCTATTGTTATATTTGAGGATTTACCATTGTTATTGGGAAAATCCCTTAGCAAGGAGCGTGTATTGGAGAAGTTTTCAAATTAAAAATCTTAAACATGCATGCTTATTCTCCTAAAATTGTATTATATTATATTCGTAGGTATTTATAACATATGAAAACATTTAAAAAATCGTATTATTTAATAAATAATAATGGGTGGCACTATTTTACATAATTTAATTATTAAAAAAAAGATATATAGAATCTTACAAACAAAGCATTTTCAAAAATAGAATAATACTTTGTCGTTATGGCTTAATCATAGTCCGATTCGGAAGATGGACTTTTATTAACATCATTTATAATAAGCGGTTCAACCATTTCTTCGATTATTATATCTACCTGCCACATTCTTCTTCTATCACATGATCGATACACTTTTTACACTTTTCCGCACTGATTTTACCCATAGCTTCATTAAAGATTATTTTTAAATCTACCATTTTAAAAGTCGTGTTTTTTCTGGCGACACCTGTCTTTACTTGAGCCCATATAAGTTTGATCGGGTTTAATTCGCAATGGTAAGGAGGGAGTCTGAGCACAGACGTTTCTCGTAACTTTGCCATTTCATCGACTACATATTTTTTGAATGCATTTTTATGTAAATTGGCTAGTACCAATACTTCTTTACTTAAGGAATGTAATGGAAATTTAAATTGTCTTAAACAAAGCCATTCTGTTATTTCACTTTTACGCTACGCACTTGTCGGTAATTTTTCCGTCAGTCTAGAGTGATAAGATAACTTGCATTATCCAATACAATTATTGAATCTTTTGGTATACGATCCAACATATGCTCAAACCATTCTTCAAAGACATCGGCATTCATATCTTTATCAAATATTTCTTTTTATATTTCTACACATAAATGGGTAGTCCTGGTCTTCTCGGATTGAGGACAAAATTTTGTCCAGCGTGGGAAATTCTTGTTTTAAAAAGAAACTATGAACTTTTTCTATTTATTCTCTGCATTAAAACGTCATCCAGCTCAAGTTTTAGTCGTCCTGGAGAAGTTTTTAGAAGTTCAATACTTTTTTCTTCTTTTAAAAGATTATGTATTGTTGTTTTCTTAACGTTAAGCATATTTGCTGTAAATTGCACTGCATTGTCAACACTCAAATCCGCATTCTTCCTTTCAATAGAATCGTAACAGTTAAGAATTAATTTTTTTTTCATTTACTGTACATGGACCGACTCTAGGGCGTTTAGGCAATTGTTGAAAATTCTCCATATATAATATTAATAAACATAATAAACACTGACACTTCACACTTTGACTAGTTTCACTGAGAAACAAACACCCAATGTATATAGATATAAATAGGTGTATTATTCCAATAGAGGCACCATAAAGGCATAATAACCGCATAATTAGCAAACAGATAACCAGGATTAGGTACAAAAAAAAAGGAATAAAATGATTAGGGCAAAAACGGAATAACTACCTAGACTCTAATTAATTTTGATAAAATTGCTTTCTAAAATTCCACGTAAATGGTACGGCTGTACATACATAATTTTAAGCTTAAAAAATTTAATATTATAACATATCAGATATTATCTGAAGACAAAACTTGAGTTTAATGTCGATACTTGTACTAATTCTGCACAAATTTAAAAATTCAGGTTTATTTAAATCTCTACATGCCGAAAAATCTTGCAAGCCGGTGGAGAAGACGATTTTAATTGATTATTACTTCGCATCATTTAAAGATAGACTATAATCCATTTTAGGGAGTTTCTTGGCGCATCGTGGTGGAGAACGGCCTCCAAGAAGAGCAGGGAACTCTCAGTTAGAGGCGGAAATTCTGGATGAGATTGCTAAACATTCCTCTAATTCTGTAAGAAAACTGTCGGTCCATCCAGTTCATGCGACAAAGTGGGTTGTTCATGAGGCCTTTCGAGAACAACTGCCACATCTTTATCATTCCGCTGATTATCCTGCAAGAGTCAACTACGCAAATTTTTGTAATGATTAGGCTAAATAATAATTTTACTAGAATTGTTTTGTTCACGGACGAAGCCGGTTTCACCCGAGACGGAGTAATAAATTACCATAATTTGCATATCTGGCATGAAGAAAATGCCCATGCAACAGTACAGACAAACACCAACAAAGGTTCATGGTTAACATGTAGGCGGGGATTATTGAGAATTATCTCATTCTTTATTGAAGGCAGATTAAATGGGGCCTATTTTATGACCACCGAGGTCGCCCGACATGACTCCATTGGATTTTTTTATGAAGAAATTTAAAGTGGTTTGTATATACGAGGCCAGTTCACGCCAGGGAAGATTTTGATAGAAAGAATAATACACCATTTTAACGAAATTCGAGACAATCCTGAAATGTTGTTTCAAGTACAACGAGAAAACATCCGTCAGCTAAGGACATTTATAGAGGTACAGGGCGCCGATTTCGAAAATCTGCTTAAGTAAGCCAAATTAAATGCGGCACTCTTCGATTTGGAAATGTATCAGAATAAATTCTTCTTGCATTCACACAATTGCCGAGTGCTTATCCATAAATTAGATGCATGTAATCATTAATGAGATGCAACAATGACAAATTTTATTATTTTAATGCGAATTATTAGTTAGGTTGTTAATCGATTGGTTACTGTGTTTAAATAACTTGATTATTAAATAAATTTCGAAAGTCAATGCTTAAACGTATTATAAAAGAAAAAGATTTTCTCGGAAGACGGCTAATTTTATCGGTACAAATGTACCTGTCAAAATTTTGGCTCAACAAGGGTGGTGGTAAGTCCATTCCTGACTTTCCTGGCTATATAAAACATCTACTTTAGTATGATTTTATGAGTTCTTATGGCCTACATAAAATATTAAAATTTCATTAAATTATACATGTCGGTTCAATAGTTAGAGCCGAAAACGTAAACCGCTCCTTTGGGGCTCTGTATATTTGTTAAAGTAAATTTAAAAAAAATCTGTGACAAATTAGGATTATTTTGATCTCTTCTATATGGTCCCGAGAGTATGCCATATACTTACCGGACACCCTGTATACAGTACAGCATCTCATAAAAAACATTTGAAAGTGACTGAAAATGGAATATTATATTTTTTAAATACTTCATACCAGCTCTTTATTTTAATCATCTTGGTTCAATTTTGGTTGTCTCCAAAACAAATATTTTTTCTCTAGTCACCAGTTCATACTAATCAACTAAAGGAAATGTGGATAAAAATACGTAAAAATAGCCTTTAGCCTATTTAGGATATTTACAGCATAAGTTTGGGTCGCCATGATCCTTACATCCTATACACGAATTTATTTTTGTAGTTCTTAAGAATTACTTTTATTACATCAAAAAATAAACAAAACTTATTGGATATTTTTACTCCGCACGTCATAAAGCAGCACATTTAAAAATGGCATGCAATAAATTACTTAAAACTCTTTTTATAGGCTTGTATTACGATGAAAGGAAAATTGCAAGAAATAATGATAAAAAAGTGCTGAAATGACATAAACGGTTTGGCGCCGTAATAACTTCAAGTGCTAAACAAAAAAAAAACTTATCTTAAAGAGGTCAAGTGTAATAACTGATCTTTGCCTGGTTTCTTAAGAAGCTTTTTGTGTACTCAAATGCAGTTTATTTTATTTGTTCCAACTGTAGAGAATGATAAATAATAACTTTTTTGGTACTTCAGAAATATTATTTATACAAAAATAATTTAAATCAAACCGAAAAGAAATTTTACTGTTGTTAAACAAAAAAATAAACAATTAACAAGCCCTTATGTTCCTTCTACACTTACGAAAACATTGTAGATCTGGCAACACCCTGACGATAGACCGTCGAGGCCCGCTGGCAATTTAAAGTGCGAACTATTTTTTCCGAGTAGGAAAATTAATAGAGCAGCATATAAATACAAATTTATATGCTGTAGACAAGAACAGCAAAAAGTTAAAGGTTCTGCCAATTGGGTGATCCCTTATCAGTTCTAAAATCAGTTGATGTTTAAGGTATGCGATATTGAGAATCGGACAGCGGCATGACTGGTTGAAACGATTTACTGTAATTTACATATTTGATTTTCTGCTATAACTCTGTGGTTTTAGAGAAGTAAGTTTTTACTTGGTACCTATATTTTATTATATCAGTATGGCTTTTTGGCGATAATTTGAAACAGAAGGTCAGAGTGAATCGCAGGAATATAATGAGTCGGTGCCAGAGTCGGCCATCGAAAGCGAAATAAGTCCGGAATTAAAAAACAAAGGTTACGTGTTCAATGTCAACGCGTTATTTTAAATATGTACGCGTGTTTAAAAAAAGAAAATCCGGGAAAAACTGAAAATGCGCATTGTACAAGAATGTACTTGTAATGAATTAACACAAATTGGGTTTTATAAGAATATATAACGTAATTATTTTGGGGACTGTAACCGGTCCGAAAAATCAAATTAAACCCACATTGGCCAAAGTGACCGCCATTTTGAAATGAATCGATAAAATCTTTTCAAACTTGGGGATCGTTCATAGATTGAAAATACCTTTCCAAAAAGGTATCACTCGACCCCATCTGAGTCCAGAATTTATACTAAGAAAGTAGTATTTTAGTTATTATTAAACGTACCAAAATTTCATTATTCTCACATTTGTTAATCAAAAGTTAACAGGGGGAGGGGGGACTTTAGACGCGCACTGTATATAGAAATATTGCATAAAAACTAAAATGGGAGAATAATGAGGTTTGTTTGGCCCTCGCTAAGATATTCCATGAAAAATTACCAAATAACTCTTTTCTCGAAAAAATAGGTTTGTATGCTAGATGCCAGATGCCGTAAAAATAAAATAAATTAAATTTTTTTAGAAAAGCATGCGTTTGGCAACCACTCTTATTCTAGTCACACGTGTCCAACCAACCAGTACCTACTTTTGATTAGTAGTAGATTAGATTATTTTTCTATTTTCACTGTGATTAAAAAAATATGGAGTTTTTTTAATTAACCCATTATTGTTTTGAATAGTTAAATACATCATAATAATATCTCAATAAAAAGAATTAACATATTAATTTTATTTATTACAGTATAAAAATTGTCTCAAAGCGAAATTTCTCTGTTATTAATAATGCCATTTTCTTCAAATTTGGGTTGTAATTGTATGTAGGAAAAATGAAATATTTGCTACGATAATAATTTACATTTATCATTGGCGTGCTGTTTTAGGGGGTCTTCGGAAAAAATATATTAGGGCTCATTTTAAATAATTTTTGTTGTCATATTTAGATTCAGCACCCGAAAAACCTCTCAATTCATATTTTCAAAAATATTAAGGCATGAATAAAAAAAAGTATTTAATAAATTTCCCTAAAACAAAATTTTAACTTCAAAAACACGCCGACCGGTGTTATCTTTGTGCACGTCACATTATTTTTATTGATGTCAAAGAGTGCTTTGAAAAAATTATTGAAACTTTTGGCATTAATCAATTTTATTAAACTTCGGGGACTCGCGCGCAATTTTTGGAATAGAACGCTCACGCGCGGACCCTCAGTCCGCATTCGTAAACTTGCTTTTTTAAAGGTCCTACTTGAAGGATTATTACACAAAAAGAAAATGTAAAAGTATATTGATTTAAATATCATTTTTATTTATAAAGAACAACGTTTGCAACATTAACATAAGGTTAATCTCTAAAAAAATAATAACTAAGATAAGTTTAGACTTAAGCTTAATAGAATAAAATAGCAATCCCTTATGACATATCATAAGGGAATGATCCAAACATATAGATTTATGGCATTGAATACAAGAATATCGGTTAGGTCTATTTTTTGTTCGACCGCAATACGAACAACGTCCCCGTTGCAAGGACACTAAATTTATCGAAAAATAAAGTATGGACATATTTAAAACGCAATAGGATTAGGGTATTTAATTTTGAAGTAAGCGTGTGTCAATTAAATATCAACAATAGTGCTGCTACCTTTTTGTCTGGACAATTAGATGAGAAGAGTCAACAAACCTCTTCTCGACAATTAGTACCTACCTATTTTATTTTAGATACCTAGGAGAATTAGTAATCTCTTTAATATGAGTAGTTTTCTAAATTAGGCAGGTATATGTTATTGATTGGAATATAGATATAGTTCATTTTGCAAGCCTACACGGAAAAAACAGTATTGTAAATTTAGTTTAGTAAGAATTTTATAGTATATTTCTCTATAAAACCTCTTAATAACTATAAATCTGTATATCAGTCTTTCCCAAAATAAAATTGTAAACTAAATTTATAAAAAAATATTGTTAGCCTTTTTATATAACATAGTATAATTATTATGCCACTACTAAAGTATATATTACATTTTACAAATGCGTTTTGGTTAAATTGAATAACCACTTTCTTTAGTTAAAAGTAAGAAACTGTATTGTGAATTTTACTGAATCCTTTTGTGGCTTTTAAAATTTTTTATTACATGAAGAGACAAGCATAAAAAATGGTTATGACGGAAAATTAGTAAAAATTACTAGATTTCTTTACTGAATTTTTTAATAGAATTTAGAATAGTGTAATTATAGTAAGACTGTTTAGCAATAAACTATTCGAATTTTTATAACACTATATTTGCAAAATATCAAAAAATATAGAAGCGCTTATAAAATTTTCGTAGGAAAATTCGTATTTTACTAAATGAATATAGTAGAAACTCCTAGTGGAGTTTGGCGGATTTATTAACATAATGGAATCTGGACGACTTAGTTTCGACTAAGAAAGAAAGACCAAATTGATTTCATTATATCCTGTGTAAAAGCAAATAAAAAAATGTTACAAAAATATTTAAATGAAACTACAAAGGAGTTTTAAATATTTACTACTATATTTAATTAGTATACCAAAAGTTGGTGGTAGAAATTCGACTAAAATTAATAGAATTTACGAAAAAATATTACAAATTTTACAATATTCATTAGTAAAATGTGCAAAACTGCTTGGTAGTTTTTACAAATAATTATTACAATCCTAACAATAGAAGCTAGAAAAAACAACAACATATTTTTATTTCATTTGCACTCCTGTTTAATAGTTTTTACTGTAACGAATTTTTTTATTCCTATATATATTTGTAGTAACTATTAAAAATATTAACTCGTTTTTACTATAATTTTATAGTCTTCCTTAATATACCATATGGTTGTCCTATATATTTTTGGCTATTTTTATAAATTTTTTTTTCCGTGTACAGAAAACCATTAAAACAAAGGAGACCGCCTTAATCAGTCAAGAGCGAACCCCCTTTTCCACTTTTTATGCATTACAAACCACTATTCAACGTCTAGAAAATTCTTACTAAGCGAAATTGTTTTGAGATCGAGAAATCTCGGCCAGTTTGTTTACTTTAATTTAATTAAAAGTTGTTTTTCTCATTGTCTTAAGTGAGCGACATTCTAAACTCATTCTACTTTGCACCCAGTGACGTAGTCGTACTCTAGGGGCGTGAGGGTCCAAATCTTTTGGGTGCTCCTCATAAGCATAGCGCGTAGCAATGGTTTTCTGCTAGCGGCCTGGGTTTTGTGATCAGGGGAAAAATAGCGGGCAGGTCAAATTTTTTTGGGGCCATGACCAGATTTCGGCAGGAATTCACTCAACTTGACCTGATGAATGTCTTTGTCTATTAACAAATTTCGGAAATTTATTGCGTCTGGCCACAATACGATTTTTTATGACTAACAAGATTAATAAGATTATTAATTTTATTTCTGGGGAGGGCCAGAAGAATTCTGGGAGGGGGTGGGCCCTCTTGGCTCCCCCTTGCTTCGACTATGGGGCGCCATGTTTTTCAACTTCATCACTCGCTGCTCATTGCTACGCCACTGTTTGCAGTAGCTTAAACCCACTGCGTATGTTTTTTGTTGGTCATATTATATACGACTTAAAATTACCATCTTCTTCGATAAGTCGTTAAAATATACTGCTCGTGCGTTAATTTATTAGTAAGTAGTATAAGTCTTTATTTTAGGCAACTTTGTTAATCAAATATGTACATGGACATTTTTTTAAGTGTCTCACCTGATTAGCGATTTTCTTGCTGCCTATATTAAAAATGTCAACAAATATATAGGTTCACAAATTTCACAGATATGACGCCATTTCGATTTCTTTTAAATGGCAACCCCTCATCCATAACCACACGAGTGAATTGCAGTTCGCGATCAGATTTTAAAAACGTATAGTTGTTATGTTGTTATTTATTTTAAACCTATATATTATATTATACGGAGTGGCAAGAATATCGCGCATAATGCCTGTAACTTTTGAATTACCTCGTATACGAAAAAGTGACCTTTATGAAAGTTGTTCAGTAAATTATTCCCCACATTTCTAACTGCATGAATTTTTTCTGTCATTTCTGGTTTGGTTGCTATAGAGACCAAATACTTTTTTTAAATAGTATGCTGCATATGATTGCATATTTGGATTCTACTGGGAGAACTCTGAATTTTTTGTATTTCAAATTTTTATTTATTTAAAATTGTAACGAACTTTATAATAACAAAATAAATAGCCTAGAAAATTGGGCAACTTAACATCGAAATAATAAACAAGTGAAACTTTTTCAGTAGATCAGGGGTTCAATATGACCACCATTTTCCGCTAAGCAGAGCGCCAGTCGATCCCTGAACCCGTCTACAACGTTTAAAAGGAAGTCCTCTGGAATGGCCCGAATTTCAGCACTAATTCTGACTTTTAAAGATTCTAAGTCATTTGGACGGTTAACGTAGACTTTGTTCTTTAAGTGTCCCCACAAAAAGAAGTCGAGCGGGATTAAGTCCGGGGATCGCGCTGGCCAGTCAATAGCACCTCTTCTGCCTATCCATAACGTCCTGGAAATTGTTCGCTTATGTATTATCTAATATTTGCCGCATAATGCGCAGGTGCTTCATCTTGCTGGAATCATGCCTGTTCGTTTATGCAATTATTTACACCCAGTAAAACCATTCTGCAGGTCCACATATTTTTCGCCATTCAAATTACCATCTATGAAAAAAGGTCCCACAATATGTCTACCAACTATGCCCACCCAAACATTAACTTTTTCGGGCAAACCAGTGAGTATTCTCAGCAGACCAATAACGATTATTGTGTCTATTAAAATGCCATTTAAATGGAAAGTAGCTTCATCCGAGAAAATGATATTTGTTGCGAAGTTATTATCGTTATTGCATCTTTCCATCATCAGTTTACAAAATTCAGCTCTTCTATCAAAATCGTCCTCGTTTAACTCGTACAGCTACTTTATCATGTAGGGATGCAACTTCTGCTTAAACAAGTTTTTCACTGGCTGATGACACATTAAAATCCATTGCCATTGGCCTGGATGATTGTGTTGGATTTCATGTATTGTGAGCATGATATCCAAAGCTTTGTCTCCCCCGGTTGTTGTTTTAGGTCGACCTGATCTAGCGGCTTCTGTAACACTGCCAGTTTCTCGAAATTTCTGACTAAACTGAAAAAAAAAACTTAAAATTTCAACTCGTTGTTTCTCATTCAGATGAACTATAGTGTAAACAAATTAGAAATCAGACAACAGAAAATTAAACAGGAACTCAAAATTGACACCTCTTAGGTCGCTGTCATGAAAACACCTTAACTCAACTGGTGGGTATTAGGTGGGAATAGTTGGGAAGTTTTCCATTTTTGAGCTGTCATTATCTCGGAAACGCTTGCAGATAGGTGAAAATTTGAAATACAAAAAAATTCAGAGTTTTCCCATATGCAGGAAAAAAAAGTAAGTTAGTCTCTATGGTAACCAAACCAGAAATGACAGAAAAAATTCATGCAGGTAAAAACGTGAGGAATAATTTACTAAACAACTTTCATGAAGGTCACTTTTTCGTATACGAGGTAATTTAAAAGTTACAGGCATTATGCGCGACTTTTTTGCCACTCTCTACCATATATAGCTACTATAAACTAGTGAATATTGGGGAGTGCAGCAAATGAAAGAGTACTCTTTAAAGTTATTCCAAGCTTTCGGAAATCATATATTTCATTTCCATCCTCAGGGAGAAACTTTTTTGAGATTGTTCATAAGGATGTTCATAGAATTAATATAGGACATGCGAGAAGAAAACGTGTTGAAACCCAAGTCAATTACAATTAAAATCAAAAATTAATTAATTAATTAAGTAACGAATTTTCAAAATGTGAACATCAAAATTTTGATTTTATTTTAAATTGTGTGTTTCTACGTCCATATACAATGTTTTTAGTATTGTCTCCAATTTTTGATTTTAATTGTAATTGACTTGGGTTTCAACACGTTTTCTTCTCGCATGTCCTATATTAATTCTATGAACATCCTTATGAACAATCTCAAAAAAGTTTCTCCCTGAGGATGGAAATGAAATATATGATTTCCGAAAGCTTGGAATAACTTTAAAGAGTACTCTTTCATTTGCTGCACTCCCCAATATTCACTAGTTTATCTCTTAACTAGTCAGCAACGACTACCCTCTCGATATAGCTACTATATATATGCAGCCCGGCACCCCCCCCCCCCCTGGTTGCGCCACTGGACACAATTTGGGGATAATACAACATACGTTGATGTCAATATTGAAAAAGAATATATCTCTGACAATCTCGAAAGTGCTAATGGTCACGCAGTTTTACGCCTCCCTCCGTATTACTGTATTTTTAACCCAATAGAACATATATGGAGCCAGTTAAAGACGATGATTAGAAGAGAAAACACATCCCCTACACTAAGTAGTTCTGTTATAGAATTAATTAAAAAATGTGTAAATAATATCCCAGTAGAAAGTTGGAAAAATTCTGTGAGACACGTGATCCAAGTCGAAGATTCCTATAACATAATTAATAGTAACATAAGGCCCTTAATAATTAGTTTAGGCATAGATGAAGACGATAGTGATAGTGAAACAGAGCGAAATATAGAGTAGGTTAAGTTGAATATTGTATTATTATAATATTGTAGATTAGTATTTTTGTATAAATATTAATAGCTATTTAATTACATGATTAAAATAAAGATACTTACCTATTATTTTATATTTGTTGTTTTGCTGAAAGTAGCTAACCTAAACTATTGAAATTAGTAGATAATCAGGACCTGTACCCTTTCAAAAGGTACGGTGCCTACACAATAGATATTTGTCAGGCAACTTATTTATGGTTGGGATTACGACTGAGGGTTGTCATTTAAATTTTATTGCGGTCGAGAAATCAACGAATTATTGTGGAATGGAGTTTACTCTAAATGCAAAATATAGTGGTCTGTGGCAAAATTAAGATACGATAAAATTAAGTTGCGGAAGTGCTATTCTGCAGTTTCGGTATGGTCGTTCTTAGCAGCCCAAACACTCTCTGATTTGAGACGAGTGTTAAATTAAAATAGGAAATTATAGTTGTATGGGCTTCTAAAATATCGTCCAAATAAGACTATTTAAAACTTTCCCAATGGGCTGCTGGTTATTACTATTAACCTTATTACTATCACTATATAAAATTAACGGTTGTTCATTCATCTTATAAAATAATAGTATGGATATTTTATCAGGCGCTCAATGTTTACATTGAAATAATAACTTATCACCTTCGGCATTTTAATGGTTGTTTTAAAGACCATTACTGCATGTAATATTTATTTTATTGTTGTAATAATAAAACTATTTTAAATATTGAAAAATCGAAGTTCGAATTTAATTTCCTACTTAACATAAATATTTATCAATTTTTATCATTTATTTAATTTTACTTATTTGCCATTAAATTATTTTAGAGAATGTAGGTAATATTTATTTTATTGTTGCCATAACTAAACTTGTGAATATTGGAAAACGGAAGTTTGAATTTTATTCTTTAACACAACTGTTTGTCGATTAAAATAGATATAGAATTTATTAAGTAATAATTTATTTTGTTAAAATTAAACTTACATATAAATTCAAATCCTGGAAGGCGGAAGTTCGATTTTGGATTCTTTAACATAAATATTTATGGATTTTAAAAATTAAGTTAATTTCTTTATTTAGTGTAAAATAAAGTAAAATTCTCAATAATGATTGCAGTAATATTAAATAAGAAAGCCTATAAAAAAGAAACGACAATTTTTTAATTACTGTTGTCTCATTGCCATAATGCAGGTTGTTGCCGATAAAACTCATTAAATACCAGCGAAAACTCACCTTCGCCACCTTTTCTGTCACAACTGTACTGAAACTATTATGCGCAATATATACCTCAAACGTTCAATTAGATTGTCAATCTTTTCATCAATTAATTTCAGAGAAGCACAAGCTTCCTGTCTTCCTGAAATCATTGTGCAATGTTATCAGTAATAGTCGTTAATATCTTATACAGTGAAACCTCTCCTCGCGGACACCTCTATTAAGCGGACACCCCCTTTAACCGGACAACTTTACTGGAACAAAGATATTGCCTATTTCTTTGCATGTAAAACCAACTCCTATAACCGGACACTCTAATAACCGGACGCGGACAATTTTCTTGGTACAAAAAATATTAAGACCTCCCTTAACTGGACGCGAACCTCTAACGACCGAACTGTACGTAGCACAGAACTCTAAAATTTAAGAAGAGCAGTTCCCATGTAAAGAGAGATACAACATAAAGACATTTCAAACCATCTGTTCCGACGGCAGCGCAGTCTATAACAACTGGTGGTGGTCGTGAACTAGTCTCGATCGGTCGGATATAGCGGAAGCGGGGGAGGAGAGTAAAAGCAGAGCGGGAAATTTGAAATTCCTTAATTTTTAGTATTATACTTATTTTTACCCTCAAGACGCATTTTAATTACATTTTTGCTGATGGCATCAACAAAAATGAATTAAAATACGTCCTGAGGGTAAAAACAACTTAAATACTAAAAATTAAAGAATTTAAATAATGAAACATAATATAAAAATCTATACACCTAACTTATATATTAGCGAAATAAATAAATTGTTATAAATAAAAATGCAGAATAAGTAACTAAATATTTTGGTGGTATAGACAGACTTTGTTTTCTTTTAAATATTTTAAAAGTTTATACAATCATTTATGAAAGTAGTGAGGACCTTAGTTTTAGCAGAGTAAGCCAAGGGTTACGCAAATATCATTAAGATGTGCATCTTGACGTTCAGTTTAGTAGGTATCATTCAATATTGTTCAGTGTCACGATAGTGTACATGACTTCAATCTCTGTGCAGCCCTCATCCTCATATAGAAACACCCAAACATATTCCTACACAAATGTAAATTTCTAGTAAGATGTACATCATTTTAGGTAGCTGTCGCCGATATCTCAGTCGGCTAGGCATATTTAGATTAGTCTATACCAGTCTCCTGAAACGAGGAAAAAAATTACTACTATAATATAATTATAATATAATAAGTATTCTTTAGGCTTAAACAAAATATGAGTCAATTACACTTTAAATTACATTTTTCTTGTAAGAAACAGTGCCCAACAATGAACTAACCTGAAGCACATTTCTAGGAAGATGTATATCATTAGGGCCTTACGCAGCCATCATAGTAGGTGTAAGTAGCTGTTGCTGAGTTTCAGTCTGCTAGGCTTACTCAGATTGATCAATACGCTTCCTGAAACGAGGGAAAAATTACTAGTTTATACATAATATATAGTCTTATTGGAAAAAGACAAAATTACATTTTTCCATTAAAAAACAATGATGAACAATAAACTAACCAGAATTTTTATCAAACCTGACACAAAGATTGGCAGTCTGCAATGGGTCCATTTTTTCTGTGGCTGCTTTCCCTTGCCTGGTAAAACTCTGCAGAAAACAAAAATAATTAATATCACAGGTTCTATACGAGTTAGTTTGCAAACACATTCTGACCATCTAGTGCACAAACAGCCCTAAGTGTTGCACTTGGGTTATTTATTTTTAAATTTAGAAAATGTCACTAGACTTGTTTTAACAATAAATGATGAAATTCACTTTATTCACACAAAGAATTGTAATGCACCCATCGAGCTTTCTTGGTCATATGCAAATCTGAAAAAACTAGAGAAAAGCTAATCAAATTCAGATGTAGCTTTACCCTACCTTCTTTAATTACACCAACATGAGCTCAGCAAACCAATCTAAAGTTGAAACAATTTTTGCTTCGACTTTATCTTGCATGCAGACCAAGCACTCGAACATACTTTAGAAAGAAGCAACAGCATTTTAAACTACAGATAGTGTTATTATACAAGCAGATTTATTTAGGTATAGATTTATGTACGTAAAGTAGAGAACATACTTACCAATTAGTTTTAAAATAAAGAGGATGACGATTTCCTAACCTTAAGGCATCAAGGGCAAAAGGACACAATACGAGAGTTGTTTTCTGGCGATTCCTGTACTTGCCTTCCATGTCGCAAAAAGAGAACGGTAAAAATTACAAACAATATTAATAAAAACGATATAACACTAAAATTTTGCCGGTACAAAACCACGACAAAACAAATCAATATAAAATGGCGACAAAAATTCCATGGTAAAATTGTAATTTTTTAGCATTCCTAGTAAAAATCGATAATGAACAATTCGCTTAACTCAGTGCTAGTTTAAAATCAGATCTCGGAGTAATTAGAACGAACACTAGTGACCGATAATACGTATTAGAAAGAAACAGCTTTACAAAATGACATGCTGATCTGACCAAACTACGAACTGAATGGATTGACGCTTTACCTCGTCCCTTATCTGAAATCGTGGTCACCTCAAAATGCCTACGTTGGCGTATGCCCAATGAAAAGCTTCATACCCCGGTACGTAGTAAAATAATATGTGTATGTTCGCGACACTGCGATCTGTATTCGAGGAACTACCGTTTTTCGTTTTAATGCGGGTATTGATTTGTTGGGGATTTCTAATTTCTATCGTATATCGTTATTGCATATTTATTTCTGCACGACTAGCGACCTTTGCTTGTTTAATTTTTATTGTGCAAATAGGCAAATAGTGAGTGCTAAAGATTTTTGAAATGGCGCTTAGTAAAAAACTTCAGAAAAGGAACATTTATCAGTGCAGGAAACAGCAGAAAAATTAAATGTTGTCAACTTTCGGGCATCTAATGGTTGGCTGGAAAAATGGCGTAAGAGACACGCGATAAATTTTAAGTGTATCTCCGGAGAATCAGCGGATGTCAGTCAAGATGACGTTAATCAGTTTAGAATTAAGTTTGCCATCGCTACTCCTTGGGTATCGGCCAGAAGATGTGTACAACGTCGATGAATCTGGCTTTTTCTTTCGAGCTTTACCGGAGAAAATCCTTGCCTTTAGGTCTTAAAAATGTAGCGGTGGAAAACTTTCCAAGGAAAGGCTTACAATTTTATTTTGTGCTAATATGGCAGGGCAAAAAGTAGATAATATGCTGGTGATTGGAAAGACCGCCCGACCTAAGGCATTTAAAAATGTATCAATGAAATATTTACCGGCAATGTGGAAGTTTAAAAAAAAAGCATGGATGACACAAGACATTATGAGTGAATGGTTGCTCCAAATTGATAGAAAAATGATCAGGCAAAACCGAAAAACTTTGTTATTTTTGGGTAACGCAGGGTCCCACCCTCGTAAAGTAAAGCTACAAAACATAAAAGTTATCTTTTTACCTCCCAATACTACATCAATGTGTCAACCTCTAGACCAGGGTATCATACAGAATTTTAAATTCTATTGAGGGTTAATATATTAAAGCACACTTTATCAAAAATGGATCAAGTAAGATCCGCTTCAGAGTTAGCGAAGTCCATAAATGTTTTAGAGGCACTTTATTACATTAAAACAGCCTGGAATAAAGTTTCGTCAGCAACAATACAAAATTGTTTTAAGAAAGCTGGGTTTCACAAAAATAATGGCCATTCTACATCAGTCGAATGGGATCCAGAAGATTATCTTCCTTTATCTACGATAGTTTAAATGGAAAGGTGTGCCAAGCAAATGATAACATAACACAAGAAAATCTTAAAAGTGATGTTGGAATCGACAATATTGGAGCAACAGAGGAAATGAGTTTGAACATTGACGATGCGATTGAAAACATGATTGACCACGATCCTGCACCGGAAGAGGACGAAGACAGCGATCTCGAGCTTGACACTGTTAAAAGCAACAACACAATTACTCCATATAGTGAGGCTTTGAAAGTAATTAACGACTTAAAAACTTTTGTAAATGACGACTACATTGCATTTCAACACCTCAAAAATTTAGAAAATCATTTTCAGAGAAATGTTTTAAAGCGAGAAATACGAAATATGCGTCAACAGAGCATTTTAGAATTTGTAAATAAGTAAATTTGATACATAAGTATGTACATATGTACATATTTACTGATAATTCCTATAAATGTGTTAAAATTTAGTAGTTTTTTTACAAACTCTTTTAGGCGGACACCTCCAATAAGCGGAACCGTGAGTGTCCGCGCTTATGATAGGTTTCACTGTATATATCATTACGCAATATTATGCAATACTGTCAATTACAATAATTGCACGTCTAGGGAGGGGGGGGGGGGTTAAGTAGGGTAATGGTAATTAAATCGAAAAGAAAAATAACAGTTAATACAGTTTAAAATATTTGACCAACACCAACAAGAGACATACGCAGTGGGTACAAAAACAGGCGGGTGATGAATCAAATAATATTAATAATCTCATTAATCTCGTCAGTCATACAAAATCATATTGTGGCCTGACGCCATAAATTTCCGAAATTTTTTAATAGACAAACATAGGTCAAGTTGGGTAAATTTTAGGACAGATTTCGATTAAAGTTATTTATTTCCAATTCACTCACCCGTTCCGGGGCCACTGGTATGGAGTTAAGTACAGAGGTCATCAACCTTCAATAAAAGTATTGACGCTTTATATACTTTGTATACCTATGCATTTGTATTACCAAGAAGTATATAATATAATTTTTTAGATAGGTGCACATTGTAAAAACAATAGTGCCATAAAATGCGTGTTAGACAAAAAAGGTGTACAAACAGAGTACTTATCCTTATCTTCTTTTGGTTATAATAGAACTGTAATACCATTTATCTTCATTTTCATTTCACAGATATTTTTCTGTTGAATAACACATTTTTTTATTTTTTTTCGAAGTTGTTGGCATTTTAAAACGTGTTATTTGTAGTTATCCAAAAGTTTCTAAAGAAAAGATGCATAATTTTTAAGTTGTATGTGTTTTTGTAGCTTCAAAATGTTTTGCAAAATAAGAATACATTTAGTGCGTGCGCGCACTAGTCGACCCTGGCCGCGCGACCAGAATTTAAGCAAACTGGCAATATTTGTCGGTCGCGGGGCTAAAGGGGGCATTCCGATACGGGAGACCGCAACAAGCGACCGAGACCGAGAGACCGCGACGTGCGACCGCGACGTACCGCTTTAACGGATTTGTATGTGGTGCTTTCCGATGCAAGCGACAGCGACGCGAGACGGTAGGCGTGGCCATCGTGCGACCAACGGTCGCGCGACCACACTGCTCTGGAAGCAGTGATACGCTGCGACCTGCATAGTATATTTCAATTATTTTATACCTAGAGAGGGTTGAATGGCGACGTTTTCTACTCAGGAAGATGAATTGTTTATCGATTTAGTGTCTAATCACCCACCATTATATGACAGCACTCTCCAGGCTTATAAGGATAGTATTTTATTTAATTTTTTGTCTTTTTTCTTGCGGTAAAGCCAACACAATTATATCTTCGTCCTAGTCTTCCAATAAACGTTTTAGTGAATGTTTTCTTACTTTAAGATTGTTAGACATGGTTTTCTGAAACGTACACAATTACTAAATTAAACAAAATCGACCTAGCCAAAGTCGCCACGTCGCGCGTCGCGTCGTCTGTATTTGTATGCTACTGGTCGCCGCAGCGACATGCGACCTTTGGTCGCTTGTCGCTCGGTCTCGGTCGCTTGTCGCGGTCTCCCGTATCGGAATGCCCCCTTTTTATAAAGTAGCTACTACTTGCACAGCGTCCATTTCTACACTGAGTAAACTTAGCCCCGCGACCGACAAATATTGCCAATTTGCTTATTTTCTGGTCGCGCGGCCAGGGTCGCCTAGTGCGCGCACGCACTTAGGACGATTTTGTTTCTTTTATAACTAGTTTTTTTAAACAGGTTACTTTAGAGTGGCGCTTATTTAAAATTAATCTGCTTGAATAAAAAAAAAACATAGTCTAGAGTTATTACTTCATTTGCTTTGTTTTGTTTTGTTTTTTAAATTCATGTATACAGGGTAGCCCAAAAATAAGGTACGACATTGAAATTCATTTTTCAAATGAAAATATCTATTTTTTGTTTCATTTTTAAATTTTGCATCGAATTCTAAGTATGTTTCATGCATCATGTCCTAAACTCAACAGTTATCGAAAAAATTATTCTATTTATATATTTACATATTTATTTAAAAAGAACAGAACAACAAATCAAATTAAATGTTGAAAATGTGCGCCATTTACGGCTTGACAATATCCAAGGCGATCAATAAACTCAGGCCAAAGAATAATACACCGAGAGAATACCAGACTCATTCATCGTGTTTTTTAAGTTCAGAATGGTAAAATAGGCAGAATTAAATTTAGAGCAAACATACGAGTCATGGTTAGTGCTCTTAGGAACTTAGTATCTCTGGCAAAGACAATATAGGATTTGGGGATGTAGGAACCAAAACCGAAAAGGCCTTACTCTGTACAATAAATCTCTCGACTATAACTACCACAATATACCGCCGGGAGAACATACTAACTCGTCTCCTATTGGTCTCCCAGAAATCTTAGACCTTTTCGTAGTAAACAATTTAGACTTATTGTCACAACATGTGGTATCATAATATGATTTATCGTCAGATCATCTACCGGTCGTAGCCGAATAGGGCAATCCGCAAGAGAGGGGCCAGGGTTTTGTTTCGAATACTACTATTTGTTGGCCTATGTTTAGACGCATCCTCGAAAACAACAAACCACTACCACCTATCGTTGCAGATCACGAAATCGATGTAGCTGTCAACAGAATTACCCATTCCATTAACGCCGCCATGGCCGATGACTAAAAACTCAGATTCGTATTAAAAACACACTGATGTCCATACCGTACTGGCGACCCCAGCATTAAGGCAGAAGCTAGCAGGGCAATGTTGCATGTTCGTAGACTCATTCAGGAACAAGCGTCTTCTCTGTGGGATCATAGGATCAGGAATCTAAATGCTCAGGACAATAAAATCTACAAGATGACTCGTTCTCTGACGAAGGGTGGTAGAAAACCTATGTCCTTCATCAGAGATATTACCACCAATGAGTTGATCTGTGATCCCAGGGTCAAAGCTGAATTGTTCGTGGATAACCTTCGTGAGCAATTCAGCGATAACCCAACGACGGACCCTCGGAGAGACGCGGCGGTCTCCAGGACAGTACAGATTTATCGTTCAATAGAACATCTCATTCAAAACCTTCGAAATATCAATCTGGAGGTGCTTAAAAATATTTTAAGTTTCATTAAACCTAAAAAGGAACCGGGCTTTGACTGTGTAAAAGTTAAGGCGTTAAAAAACTTGCCTGATAATGTTCTCACGGATGTAGTAAACATTGCACGGGCTATAATCGAAAAGGGCCGCTTCCCACAAGTGTGGAAAAAGCCAAGGCTATTTCAATACCTAAGCCAGGGCAGGACCCAACATTGGTTGCGAGTTACAGACCAATCAGTCTGCTGTCATGTCTGAGCAAGGTTGTTGAAAAAATTATACTGAATCGTATCACGGATTTTGTACTCGACAACATTTTACTATCAGAGCAGTTCGGTTTTAGATCTGCTCATTGCACGGTGCGCCAAACGATAAGATTGCCGTCCAATGTTCTTAAGGGCTTCAATCGCCGATTTCACACGGGTGTGGTTCTGTTCAACGTGAGCAAAGCTTTCGACAAGATCTGGCAATCAAGGTTCCCCCTCTTGCACCGGCTCTGTACAATATTTATACCAGTAATCCCAAAATTTGGTCAAACACAACTTTATCTGTTTGCTGACGATACTACGATAACTGCCACTTCCAAACAGCCCAGGCTAGTAGTCTTAAAGCTGCAACGCCATATAAAACTTACTTTTCGTAGTCCAGAGTAAAATTTCCGGAAACTCGATTGCTTATAAATAACACCAGGATAAACTGATAATATGAAATACTTGACACAATGACTTACGAAAGCCGACGTTAAATGAATTTTTTGATAAAGTCATAACGAATTATTTCAGATGGACAGACGTATCGCAAAATGAACTGATTATAAGCTCCCACATTCATTCTCTACCAAACAGTACATAGAAATTACCAAAATACTGGCTTCTACCAAGACCCGATTAATTTCGTTAAAGCAACCTTCCAAATTCAATCAATTTAAGTACCAGCTTGAACGCTGTCGACACACGTCAACTATTTAAAGAATTATTTCCGAATCCAAGACTTATCTAATGATGACCAGCCGAACAGTTGAACGAGGAAAGAAAAGAAGTTAAAGGTTGGATCTAACTTAAAAAACGCACATGATCTCATATATATCAAGCACATCCTCAAAAGTATGCGGGATTCGCCTCCGATTATACAGATTCATAAAGACTGTCGTTTCTATGTTTAAAATTAAACCGTTGTTTCGGCACCAGGCTCCCATATCATGCTGTACAGTTAATAGTTTATCACGCAACTGATTTAGGCTCCAGCCACCATCATAGTTGTAGCAAAGAGTAGCATAATGCTACTCTTTGGTTGTAGCGTCAGTATACATTGTTACAAATCCAGTTCCAATATTCAAAGTAACATCATTTACACATACTTTTGGTTGAAGCAGGACTTTTGAGCGCAGGCGTTTAGGCTTAGGCTTTTGGGCGCCGGCGGTTAGGCGCGGTGTACATTTGGGCTTAGGTTTTTTTGGCGCCGGGACTTTAGGGCGCCTATCGTTAGGTTATGACTTTCATAGAAAATAGCATTGAAAAAATGAATCTGTAAATTGTCCTTTATAAATAATAAACCAAATTTACCTAAAAGTTAGGTATTTAATTTCATTTGCCATTGTTATTAATATAAATTATACCAAGAATTTACTTAACCATAAGCTTTAATTCCTGTGTTTATAGCATAAGCTCCTAAATAATATTTTATTTTTTACCTTTAATAATAATTAAAAGTAATAATGAATGTTTAGGTATTTTATGTCATTTAAATATTGTCAATGATGTCAATGTCAATATTCAGTTCTTGCATTGATTTGTTAGAGCAAACACTACTATTAAATCATGGCTACAACCAAAAGTTCCGTAACGATCAGAGGAAAGGAAAGACTTTTCTATGAAGGTTTTTTCTATACCTTCGATAAGAAAAGCAAGGATAATTGAAAGAAGTTCTGGAGGTGTTTGAACAAAAATCTTGGCTGCTTAGGAAGAATTCACACTGGGAGAGACAATACGTTTATAACAATTATTCGCAATCATAATCATGATGTTGATCCAGCAAGTTTTGAAGTTTCAAAAATTAGAGAAGACAACAGAAAAAGAGCCTTAGAAACCGTTGAAGCGCCTATACAAATTCTTAACCACGTATTATTAAGCACTGGTCCTGCAGTTTAAGGACACCTACCAAACAAGGACGCATTTAGAAGATGTGTTCAGCGAATATACGTTCAAAATCAAATGCAGTTCCACCCTGTCCAACAACTCTACATTTGTTAGAAATCCCAGAGTCCCACCACGGCGCGGTGTACATTTGGGCTTAGGTTTTTTTGGCGCCGGGACTTTAGGGCGCCTATCGTTAGGTTATGACTTTCATAGAAAATAGCATTGAAAAAATGAATCTGTAAATTGTCCTTTATAAATAATAAACCAAATTTACCTAAAAGTTAGGTATTTAATTTCATTTGCCATTGTTATTAATATAAATTATACCAAGAATTTACTTAACCATAAGCTTTAATTCCTGTGTTTATAGCATAAGCTCCTAAATAATATTTTATTTTTTACCTTTAATAATAATTAAAAGTAATAATGAATGTTTAGGTATTTTATGTCATTTAAATATTGTCAATGATGTCAATGTCAATATTCAGTTCTTGCATCGATTTGTTAGAGCAAACACTACTATTAAATCATGGCTACAACCAAAAGTTCCGTAACGAACAGAGGAAAGGAAAGACTTTTCTATGAAGGTTTTTCCTATATCTTCGATAAGAAAAGCAAGGATAATTCAAAGAAGTTCTGGAGGTGTTTGAAGAAAAATCTTGGCTGCTTAGGAAGAATTCACACTGGGAGAGACAATACGTTTATAACAATTATTCGCAATCATAATCATGATGTTGATCCAGCAAGTTTTGAAGTTTCAAAAATTAGAGAAGACATCAGAAAAAGAGCCTTAGAAACCGTTGAAGCGCCTATACAAATTCTTAACCACGTATTATTAAGCACTGGTCCTGCAGTTTAAGGACACCTACCAAACAAGGACGCATTTAGAAGATGTGTTCAGCGAATATACGTTCAAAATCAAATGCAGTTCCACCCTGTCCAACAACTCTACATTTGTTAGAAATCCCAGAGTCCTACCAACGGTATGAATATGCTCCACATGAATTTCAACGATTTTTGCTCTTGGACACAGGTCGTGATGATCCAAACAGATTTTTGGTATTTGGAAAAGAAAGTAACATTACTTTTACCCGACATATAAAATCAATTTTTATGGATGGGACATTCAGACAAGCACCACCACTCTTCTCCCAAATCAATGTAATTTTAGCTGCACGTGATGGATTTGTGCTACCAATTTGTTATGCGCTTTTACCCAACAAACAGCGTGACACATATAAGAAACTTTTTACATGCCTAAGATAGCTGTGGCCAGAATTCAACCCTGAAACAATATCCATTGACTTTGAAGCGGCGGTTTTTGGCGCTATAACTTCAGTGTTTCCTAACGCAGAGATCCATGGCTGTTTCTTCTATCTAATGAAAAACATCAAGAAAAAACTAGGTGAATTGCATCTGACACGTCAATACAATGAAGAACCGGAGTTTGCACTTAATGTTAGATGTGTTGCTGCCCTCGCATTTGTCCCGGAAGCTGATCTTCAAGCAGCTATCGGAGTTTTAGAAGAAACAGTGCCCGAAGACCTCCTGTCGTTAGTAAACTGGTTTGAAGATAATTATATCGGCAGACCTCTTAGAACTGGAGGCAGAAGGAGACCATTATTCCCACCAGAAATCTGGAATGTGTACCGCAGAGTTTTATCAGATCAACCCAGGACCAATAACTTTGCAGAAGCAGCCCACAAGAGACTTCAAACGGAGTTAGATATGGACCACCCTTCCATATGGAGATTTATTTCCGGTCTGAGGACGGTACAAAAAGGAAAAGATACCAGTTATGAGCAGTTTTTAAGAGGAGATGCACCACCGGCTAAAAGAAGAAAATATTTGTTGGCCGACGAAAGAATAAAAAATATTGTACAAAATTATAATAATAGAACAACTTTAGAATTTCTTAATAAAATAAATGAATGTATATATTAATAACATTGAATGTACCTTTTCAGAACATTTAATAACTTTGTCAATACCTTTTCCAAAACCTCATGATAATATACCGTACTTAGCATTAGATACCTATTATATTCTTTACCTTTGTTCAAATAAATATAATAAAAAATAATACATTCTGGTTTTAATTTATTTAGTTCGACAGTGACAAATTCATGGGCGCCTAAATTTCCTTACGCCCAAATGGACCTCGCCCGAATGCCTTGCGCCCATACGCCGGCGCCAAAATGCCGACGCCAAAACGCCTGCGTCCAAAATCACGTACCGACTTTTGGTTTCCCAATAATTTAAGTGCACGTGGTTGTTTAGAGTTTGAACGAAATTGAGATACAGAATGACAAGATAAGGAGAGGAGGAATAAAATTGCAAATGAAAGAAAGAAAGAAGAAAATCATCAGATGTCTTAAAATAATCGAGTCTGCTTCCCCATTTAGTGACGTTGGAATCCGAAATTGCCTGAAAGAGTTGGATAACTTTCATTCTCTGACATTAAATAATTATATAGAATATACCGGGTGCAAAGGAAATCGTTGGACAAAACCCCTGAACCATATTTACTACTAAAATTTCAAATTCCTATATTGAACGATAATGAAGTGAGGTTTTATCCAACGATTTCACTGTCATCCGATTGACGTCAAACATTAAACTAATCAATAAAATATGCTTTTACTTTAAATAATTTATCGTTTCTCTGAAACAACAAAACCCAAGGACGACGAGGAAAAACAAAAGACAACCTGTGAACCGTTAAAAGCAGTTTAAAAGAGAACCGACATAACCAATTATTATTTTTAGTCCCGCCTTATATAAATGTTTTCTTTTTCTTTATCAACACTGCGACTTCAATACGGTGCAAATTGCAATTGCATGTCAATTTTATTTTATGCTTGTTTTTATTTCTGAAAATTATTGCTTTGTTGTTTTTAATTTGAAATGCACAGTTTGGCTAATACAGGGCAATCCCCTCTATTCCATAGGGGTAGTCTAGCAGTCTATCTATAATCTTTCAGGCAGAGATAACTGCCATAGTATTATAATACCAACACTATAATGTGCAGGAGAAATTGGAAACAAGACAAAATGTGTAATAGCATTTTTATAAATAATGGAAAATAAAAGCAGTATACAGTATACAGTCCGAAGCGCGAGGCTTGCCCTATGAAAAGAATGCGACGAAGAAAAGCGCAATATTGCCGATTTAGCTACCACACATTTCAATAAAGAACATGCGAATATTTACTTATATTACACTAAAAATAATTATTATTAGACAGTGGCGTGCAAACAATGTAGGCAAAAAGGCATTGCCTACCCTGGCGAAAAAGTCCCAAGGAAATAATTTTAAAATGTCTCAATTTAATTTTTACAGAAATCCATAATATTATTATGCGTTTTTCTTATCTGCTTATTCTTAAAACAATATATTGTATATATCAATATATATCAAAGAATGTTCCAATAAATATAACAAAACAAAACATCAATCATCCAACACAACAAAGACATTTTAAGCGATCGAAACTACTGAAATCAGCATTCATATTTCCCATGTAGGTGGCCCGTATGACCACAGCGAAGGTGTTTTAAATCCTTGAATGGACGCTTTAGCTTCTTTTAAAGCCAGCACCTACAATTCTGATTAAAGTACGAATTTAAAGGCAGGGATGTAGCGTCGTGTGTTAAAAAGAGTTCGAGCGATTGGAAGATGTCTTAGCGTAATTCGTCATTGTGTTAGGTCTCGTGTCGCAGGTTACAGGGCTTTTACGGGTTTGTTGTTTATAATATTTTTATCTTGTTTATCAATAGAGTTTAATTAATTCACAATTAATTGTCCCGTATATTTTACATAGTACCTACTTACTTGTATTTTTTATGATGACGTGTTAAATGCATTTTTAAAGAAAGACCGTCATATTAAACTGATTTATAAAAAAACTATTCTGTTTAATTCAAAACCTAAAAAGACATTTTTTAAGTAATAAATTTTACTTTATCGTTTTTGCCTACCCTGTTTCCAACGTCACTGCACGCCACTGTTATTAGACTATGTAAGATTATTAAAATATAGGTGTATTACAAAATTATTAAAATTTTTATCGGATCCATCTAATATTTAATGAAGACATACCTAATTATGATTTCTGTCGTGGAATATCTTCAAACATTATAATTTAATCTAATCATCCGAATCTGGCGGGACGAGCTTAAGGCAGTGAACCAGAAAAAGTAATTTCGTATAAACAAAAATTATTTGGTGTGCTATGCATCTAAGAAGCGCCAGGCGTGTGCTCTCTTTGGGATCTTCCTTGGCTTCTAAGTCAGACAGTGCCTTTAACTTCTTTTAATCTTTGATGCTTGTGTCGGCCAATCTTCTTATCATTATTTGGTTTGGGCAGAGCCCTAAGTTGCTAATGTGTCGTGTAGTTTGTAGTTCTGGAGAGATGGGCTTGTCGAGGCCACCAGCATTAGTGCCTCTCTACAATAGCTGGGGGCAGCCAATTCTTCGGAAACTTGTAGCTTGAGCCTGGCGAGGATTGTACGTCAGTTTGTCGAAGTAGTGGATTTGTAGCGAGGTCCGTCGGTCTGTAGTAATCCGTTATAATTTTGTCATAAAATTAAGTCAATGTTGGTATGTCAAAGTCCCTGTGAAGTACCCTAGTTACAGCATACCTTGGGGCATCTGCAATGTTTTTTAAGGAAAAAGGTAACGGCAACTGAATTGACGTGACGTGAGTGAGTTGTAGCTCTGTAAGTAAAAGATCTTGGAAAATCAAATTAATTTACGGTTCCATCACTGAAATTAACAGTAAGCATTATCCTTTTACCTTTTGAAGCAAAGAATCTAAATATAAAGGATGTGGATATTAAAAACGTGTATAAGATCGGAAAAGCCAGGAACAATCCACCCATTGTCCTTGAATTCGTTTCATTCCTTAAAAAGGCATTGATATTTCACAACAAAAAAAAGCTGGAAGAACTGAAACAACGTGGAATTGCTATAGCTCATGACCAGTGTCCTGAAGACAGAGAAAACTTTAAGTTTCTTTACGAGGTGCAAAACAGCAATATCTTGAGGCTAAAATAACTGGTAATAGACTTTTAATAGAAGAAAAGTATTACACCATAGATGAGCTAAAACAAATTGATCGAAAGGCAGCTACAAATGAATTAGAGAGCAGTCACGACGAAGATACCGATTCGGGAAGCGGAACTACAGTGTCTAATATTGCAAATAAAATCAATGAAAGTGAACCGCTGGTGCAAACTGTTTCGAACTCTACGAAAAGACGTAAAGCCAAGTTTAGTCCCAGGAGAATAAGATACACAAAAAAGTAGTGTTTATCTTTCTATATTCTCAGTTATAATAATTACATATTTACATTTAAAGACTAATAAATTATTTTGGACATTTAATTGTTATTAAAACGTTAGACATAATTAATTATCCTCGGATAATTTGAACATTTCTGTATTGTAATTTTGTAGAATCACAAACATATTTAAGTTAATATCAATTGCGACACATAAGAGTGTCTGGGCAAATAGTTATATTTAAAATTATTGTTTATTCATCCTTGTTATTAGCACCTGCTGCATGATCAGAACTAAAAACAAAATCCCCTTTAAAATTTAAAAATAAATTAAAAAAAAAATATTGAATGCCTGAGGTTCTTATT